>QLOH01000021.1:2400000-3000000 GCA_026901365.1 Sesbania bispinosa | reverse complement strand
TGCCCCGAATACAACAATAAACCTACCCATTTGTCTTTCCAACACTTATTAGTTTTGGTTAGTTGTTTCGACTAAGGGTGTTATGATCGTGGCCATTTGGTAAGTCAACATGTTAATCATATCATGATTACTTTCGTTCGTTTGTTTCTTAATTGAATTTAAGGCTATATTTATTGGAATTCATTTCATTTGTCCAAGTATGTGCCATTGGCGAGGAAACTACCATCCTCCTATTAAAACTATATGAGTTCCCTAACACTTTTTTGTTTGCTGTTAGCCATGATTTTCTTTCCACTTCTCAAGTACATATAACACTAAGAAAGAAGTTTCACTGGGCGTTCCAATTTGTTTATCCCTTAATTTGGTCAAACAAGTGCATCTCTCAAACAATCTGGGAACGAGATACTAGTCCTCTTGTTGGGTTCCTTTAAGTGTTGTTTTCGTTACGATTATAAGTGTGCGTTTAAGAAGAAGAAGATGATGATGATAAAGAAGAAACCTGAGTATTCGAATTTAAAGTAAACAAGCAAAAGTATTGTACAATCATAAACACATAAAGGTAAATTGCAGGAAACATAAAGGTACAAGAATTAAAATGGTGATCTGCAGTCCCTACTTGCTCGTTGCAGCTAGTTGCCTTAGTCTCAAGATGGACATTGTGGCTTCTGTGTGCTTTAGTATTCAGTTTTCCGACCTTGTAGCCTTTGTATTCATCCTCTTTATAGGCTTCCTTCACAACTGCGTTGGTTTAATTGCCTCCAACTGCTTGTGGGTCCTCCTTTTTTTGCTAAGTCATTCCTACGCTCCCACGTCCCCGTGTCTCTTCTTCCAAGGTAAACTTATGATAATTATTGTTTGACATGGACAAATAAAGTTCTGAAAACCACTTTCAAATGATAGCCACGAATTGACAACTCGAAACCTGGGATCTTAGACATGTTTTGTCACCCTGTGCTTCGAAGTTACTCTTGCTACTTCGAGGTAGCAATTCTTAATGCCCAAACTCGATGCATATTGGTCTCGAACCTGAGACCATTCCAAAGTAATAAAAGGCAACTTCAAGTTTTCATTCGATTGAACATGCCTTACATTGAGACTTAGTAAAAATTAATAATTTTATTCCAAGAGTGTCATACTCATTAAATAATGTGATAACACATCATTGGATAACATTGTAAGTGTGAAACTTATTTACACTGTCAGTCTATACTAATTCAACTCATATTTATAATCTTAAAAATTTAACTATCACTTAACCTTTTAAAAGACAATTTCAATAACTAATAATAAATTATATTTTTAATTCTTAACTTAACTCATAATATACATTATTAAAACATTTAATATTTATTAATAAATATAATTTGGTCCTTTAAACATATTGACAAAGGTTTTTTTTACCACCAAGCATGTGCATTAGCTGGTAAGGGGTTGTTCCAGCTTAACCAGTGGTCTTGAGTTCGAGCCCTGAGTATGCAGTTGTGTTAAATACTCAGAGGGAGAGCTTTTCTACCCATAGAGTGAAGTAAATCACAGAGTCACAAGAAGGGGGGTTCAATTGTGACCCTTGAAAATTTTTGGTCCAACCTACAAGTACTTTGAAAAACTTATTGATCTTTGCTCAAGGAATACCTTGGCTATCAGAAGTTACTTCTAGAAGATAGTGGTTAGTGTATAATGCCAACTGAGTTGATTAACCCTATCTTTTTAAAGGTAAGAAATATCATAGGGATTGATATCATCAAATTTTATTCTTCCATATAGTGTATTTAATGTAGATACAACTCAAATAAGGTTCAGAAGAATAAAATAAAGTTGCTACAGTTATGCAGAAGCAAAACAATGAATTTGTCATTGTAAACCTATCTTCTGAAGGGTCAAATGATTTTATATTGTAATAAAACTTTCCAGAATAGTTATTTAACCAATAACTAATAATATTATATGAGAAAATTTGTTCAGAAAAAAAGTTTATATCAGTCTGGTATATTTAAATCAAGTTACAATGAAATCTGATATATGTTTCTTCTAAAGTATCAAATGAACTTGAAATTTGATGAAACTTTTCAGAATAGTTATTTAACTAATAACTAATAATATTATATGAGAAAATCTGTTCAGAAGAAAGTTTATATCGATTTGGTATTTTTAAATCAAGTTACACAATAAAATCTGATAAATGTTTCTTCTGAAGTATCAAATGAACTTGAAACTTGATGAAACTTTCCACATCAGATATTTAAATAGTAAACAATCATAATATAAAGTTAGATCTGATTAAAATCAAGTTTGTAAAGATCTGGTGGTTTAAACCCCAAGTTTCAATGTTGAACAATGAACAGATATCAAGAAATGTGCTTCTGAAGTACCAAACAGTTTCATAATTTGATGAAACTTTCCATATCAGTATTTGAACTGATATGGATGTGATTTATGTGAAAATATCAGTTCAAAACTAGGTTTATCAAAATTTGATAGTGTGAACCCCAAGTTTCAATGTTGAACAATGACAGATTTCAAGAAATGTGCTTCTGAAGCACCAAACAGTTTCATAATTTAATGAAACTTTCCAGATCAGTATTTGAACTAATATGGATGTGATTTATGTGAAAAAATTAGTTCAAAAATAGGTTTATCAAAATCTGGTTTGCATCTTGCTAAATATTCAAAGTATGAACAATAACTAGCAAATCAATGAATGTAAGTGCAAAAAGATAAAGGGAGTAAGGGTAAGAGGCATTGCACAAATGATTTTTATACTGGTTCACCCTCACAATCCTTGGGCTACTGATAAGTGCCAATTATATGATTTATTATTGTATTTTTACTGCACTTATCAAGGGTAAAATAGTAATTTATGCCCCAATATAATCATTTTTTATTAATAATTGCAATAATTGTGTTTATTTAATTTGAATTTGAATTTGATGCTATTTTAATATAAAATATGTTGATTTTGCAGATTTATGAGAGAGATTTAAATGAGAAAAGAAGATAGCATTATTTGAGGATACAATCTGCAGATTTGAAGTTTGAATGAGAGCAAATAAAGATAAGATCAGCAGCCATTTAAACAAGGATTTTGTGGATAACTTTCCCAATTTAAATTCAAAGGCAAGATAAACACAGAATCAATTCAAAAAGAGGGAAACAAGGGAAGCCAAGCAAATAAGTATTAGATCAAGAAGAAATCAAGTTGTTAAAAGAGGAAACAGAAGAAGTTGTTACGCGTTCCATGCTCCACCTGCGCTGAGCGCAGGGTGGAGCGCATCATTTTGTAATCCACGCTTCACTTGCATTGAGCGCAAGTGAAGCATGCAAGTGAAGCGCAGCTACACGGATTTGTTTTCAGATCTATTTTCAAAATAGATTCCTTCCAGATTTCAGATAGCATTCCTTGGCCTATAAATAGGACCTTTTGTAAAGATCAATGAGAGTTAGCAGAGTTAGGGTTTAGGGCTCAAAGCTCCAGAGGAGACCCCGAAGGGCTGTCGAGATAGCAACGCTAGGATTGAAGAAAAGTGTGACAGTTTTTTCATTGGTCTGTATGGCTACCATGTGTAGCTAAACTCTCCAATAGGGTTGAATGTATAGTTGATTAGCTAAACTCTCCAATAGGGTTGAATGTATAGTTGATTCAATCCCCAAATGTATGTAAATTCTCTTTATTAATTATAAATCCCTATTCTATGATATCGGTACTTTACTTAATGCGTAGCTTCCGCCTTTGTGTCGGAGTTATAGGTTAGTTTTATAGGATGCATGTGTGACAGATGGTTCTATAAGATTAACAGCGAGTTTGGGGGAGCCTAGGCCTAGGAAACTTAAATTCTGATTGGTAAAAGTACTCATAGTAATCGCTATAGGAATATAGGGGGAATCAATGATTGAAGAATTGGAATGTGACAGCCTCTTCATAGTAGTCCCTATAGCAATATACGGTGAATCGATAGTGTTAACTAACGGAAAATTAGAACAATCAAGCAGGGGTAATTTGTCGCTTGGGAGAACCCACATGGATTATCTTCGAGTGTTTTACTACTGGTGACTCGGGGTAAAACAATATAGTTTGGCTAAGGTATCATAGAAATATATTTATAATTAATATTGGAATTCACATATGTAAGGGGTGCGATGATACGAAGTTCAATCCTAATCCAAGTAACGTTATCTTACTCTATCTCTATTATCTCTATTATCTCATTTATTTTATGCAATTTACTTTCTGCACAACAATCATCCAAAAATAGTTTCTCACTTGATAGTCTGATCACTAATACATACGAAGTGAACCGTTCCCTGTGGATACGATACTCTTTACTTACTATTATACTGCTGGAATTTTGGTACGCTTGCCTAAATCCCATCAGCTACGTCCAGTACCTACCTCAATAGGATTTTCCACTAATCAATCATGATTACAAGGTATTCTTTGCTCCCACAGCCTCCTCAGGCTATTTTCAAGTATTCTTTGCAGCCTCTTAAGTATTATTTTGCAGCCTCTGCGGGCTCTACACACTCTCAATCCAACACTAACTCTCTCTAGTTAGCTTGGGAGATCATAAACACTCTTCAACAAGAGATGGGTTTTTTACATATGGCTCACAAAACACTCATGGAGTGGATTAATCTTTACAAAACTGAACCTAGACACACTCTCTAGGAATTAAAAACAGTGGCTTTGCATATTGGAGTGGTCGAAGGAGAACCTCACTCTAGAAGGGAATTTCTACATTATGGCCCTTTTGATTTTTTCCCTTTTGTTCTCCTTTATTTTGCCTAGCTGAATAAGGCTGTATTTATAGAGTTATGGTGGTCAAACTAGTCGTTGGAAATGCTTGGAGAGGAAGACAAGTCCCCAGCTGGCCATCTAAGGGTTGTCACTTTCATGTTGCAGCTTTTCTCTTTCTTCAGCTTTGACTGGTCATATCTTCTGCAGCCAGTGATTTCATTATGTATGAGCTTTCTTCTTCTGGAGTAGTTAGTAAGAAATGCATAAATACTAGGCATTTTCTCATTTTTAGCAAAACATGTCTTAAACTCCTTTAAATTGAAATTGCAGCAGGTTCTGCCTATTTATTTCTTCTGGAGGTTGTATAGGGTATGTTTCTTCTGCAGAATTTTTTTTTTCTTCTTTTGGAAGTGTGCAGAATTCTGTTTCTTCTTCTGGAGCAAACAACTTCTTTTGGAAGTGTGCAAAAATTCTGTTTCTTCTTCTGGAAGTGTGCAAAATTTTGTTTCTTCTTCTGGAAGTGTGCAGAATTATGTTTCTTCTTCTAAAGCTTCAAATATGCTTGTAAAGCTTCTAATCTTTTATCATTGCTTTATTTGCATTGTGAGAGAAGTAATTATGCTTATGGAAGCTTCTTTGAGTGTTCTTCAACATGAAATATTCAAGGATAATATCTTGAGGAGTGTGGGAACTTGTTCAATGCTTCTAAAGATACTTTGAACATGTTTTCAACTTGAAATAAGAATTTGATGCTTCTGCAGAAACTGTAAGTTTTGCTTCTAAGGACAAAATTGTGTTTCTAGTGATATTGATCTTCTCCAATTGCTTTGTTTGCATCAGCAACACTTGAAATGAATATGCTTGAATTGCTTAAGTGATCTTTCACATTCAGAAGGTGTCAGGTTTATGATGGGTTTCTAGCAAACGAACCAAAAATCTAGTAGTATAATAGTAAGAAAAGTATCGTATCCACAGGGAACGGTCAATTCACGTATACTCGTGATCTAATTATCAAGGAAAAAATGGGTTTTGAGAATATTGTTGTGCGAAAAACATAGATAGCTAATTAATAATCAATTGAATTTAGAAAGGAAGAGTTAGAGACACTTTACTTGGATTAGGATTGAACTTCATCTCATCACACCCCTCATGTATGTCGAGACTACCTAATATTTATAGGCTTTGAACTATAACACTGTAGACAAACTATATTGCTAAGACCCCGAGTTACCAGGCACCACTCACACTCAAAGGTAATCCATGCGGGTTCTCCCAAGCGACAGACTTACCCTCGGCTTATTATGCTTTCTTTATTCCGTTTGTAAAAGAATTAATTGATAAACGAGGCCTATTCCTCTAGACGCACCTTCGCTAGAGTAGTGTCACTACCCATCACTCATTAGAATACATCCACATTTCGAATCCTGGATTGACAATCAACTCATCCTTTGTTATCGATCCATTAGATCATGCCTATCCTTTAGATGCTCTTCATTAGGATACTCACACTACCCATCAATCATTAGCAACACCCATGTTTCAGTCACTGGTTAACCGAGTATTCTCATTCACTCAGAGGTTGAGTTTCCTATGTCTAGGCTCCTCCAAACTCTATCCTAGTTGTAACGTTAATTACAAACTAGCCTATAACTCCGGCGCAAGGGCGGAAGTTAGGAATTAAGCACAGAACAAGATTACCAATATTATAGCTAGGGAACTGCATAAATGAATAGATAGAGGTCAACATACACTTGGGAATGGAATCGATTACATTCAATCCTAATGGAGAGTTAACTACACAAGGTAGCCATACAAACCACCGAAGATGTTGTCACCATCTTCAATCCTTATGAAGCGCTCCTCCTTTCCTACTCTAAAATTAGAACTGGTGCATTATCACTGGAATATAATTGAATTACAATAATCGTGCACACCTTGATCTGGTGCAATGAGGTCCAATTTATAGGCTAAGGAAAGACAAAGAAGATTGGGGAGAAATCTATCTAAAAATGGAAACTTGGCAAGCAATCACGCGTTCTGCGCTTCACCTGTGCTACAGCGCAGGTTGCAGCGCAGAAGTCAGAATGGCTGGGCTTCACCTGTGCTGCAGCGCAGGGTGAAGTGCACGACACGAGTTGCACAGCTTTTTCTCTCATTCCTAACTTCAGCCGAAATCATCATCATAGAATCCTACAAGATCAAAACTTGTTCCTTTCTTGTACCTAAGGCCAAGATTAGTAGCTCAAACAAGGAATCTAAATATTCTTTTCATAGATATGACATGAAACTCTTTTAGGAGAAGATAGAAACCTTGCACATAATCTAATTTAAAATGCAATAGCTTGCCTACTTGCCTATTTGAATATAATAAGGAAGCAATCATACCTCTGTATTTCTTTTTAGAAACAAACTTACAACATTTGTCTTTATCAAGAAAAGTGGATGGGTGCATTGGAGTTGTCATTGGCTTGGCTCCATCCATTTTGAATCTTATGAGAAGATCCTTTGTAGACTTCTCTTGGAGATTTCATCATCTTCTTTCTTTCTTTGTTTCTAATAATTTTACCTTTCTCATCCATCTTGTTTTTGAAACCTCATCTTGTTCCAATGATGGATTGATTTTGAGAAGGAGGAACTACTTTGTTCTTCTAATGTATCTCTAGTGATTTGATCATAAGGGTGAGAATTCTCTACTTTCCAGCTCCTAGGTATGGATGGATCATTGGAAGCTTGTTGAATATTCCTCATTCTGTTTTATAAATTAGAATCAGAATCTGCATCCTTATGTTTCTGATCTTTCTTCTAATTAGCTTTTGATCCTTCTTCTGATTCCTGACCTCTTCTTTTGAAGTCAGATTTGTCCTTCTGGTTTAGATTTATTTCTTCTATTTTATTTTCTAAACCTGCAGTTCTTTCTTTCTTAAGAGAAGCATTAGATTCAATGAAAAGAACAACATGCACACTCTCCTCAATTAGTTTGATTTCTATAGGCTTTTGAAGTTAGAGAATATCCAAGATAGATAGCCTAATTAGATTTTGAATCAAACTTACCAATATAACATTCTCATCCAAATGTATGCAAGTATGAAATGTTTAGACTAAAATGTTTCACATGCTTCTAATAGTGACTATTTTCAAAGTATAGTATGAAATGCTTACAACCTCGGCCCAAAAATATTTTTAACACTAGAGTCATTTAAAATGGTTCTAGCCATATCTTGTAGTTTCCTATTCTTTCTTTTCACAACTCCATTCTGTTATAGAGTTCCATGGTATGAAAAGCTATGAGAAATGTTATTCTCATCAAAGAAGGCTTTGAATAAGGAGTCTTCAAACTCCCCTTCATAATCACAACTCACAGATACAATATTGGATCATTTTTCAGTTTGGACCTTCTTGCAGAATCTTCTAAAGGCAATCATTCTAAGGCCACAAAAATCAACTCATTTAGATTAGTACATCCAAAGATATTCTAATTCCAAGTTACTGCATTAGATCAGAAAAATATCATTGACTTCTATTCTTCAAACTGCATCTGTGAATTATTTTCAATTCACACAAAATGATAATTTACCGTAATATACTAGATATCTCAAGATTTCTAACTAGACAAAGATCATGCAATTTGGATTTTCCTATCCCAAGATATGATTCATTTAAGTTAATTGATTTATCACAAAGTGCAGAATGGGACAGTTCTGTTTTTTATACACTGATACAAATCCATGAAACAAAAAATTTAGATACTTAATGGAATTAAACTATTATGTATTATCTTTCAAATCCAACTGGTTTCACTTGAAAAAGATTTTCCTATCTCCAATTATAAACATCCAAAAATAGTAGGCTCAAACATGATCATATAATAGAACAACCTACTTTAATGACTTACTGGGAATTATTTAGATATTCTATGTAACACCCGCATTTTTACCGTTTTCCCGTTTTTGCTGTTTTAAGCATTTTAATGGATTTTAAATGATTAAAATTATTTTTAATTGTCAAAATTTATATTTTTGGATTCAGTATTAAATTTCCTATTTTTAGGAATTTTCTGGGAATTTTTGGGATTTTTTCTGCAAAAATTGACCTTTTTGCCCTCCGGTACCCCGACCCAGGCCCGAATACTCTTGATCCGGGCCAGAAAAAAATTGTACAAACCTTATTTTCTCCTCTGAAAATTGCGCTGCACAGCATGGTGCATGTGTGCCACTTGTCCATGTCTTCCTTCACACCATTAAGTCTATATAAAGGAGAAAGCTTCACTTTATGGCCATTTTTCACTTAGCCATCTTCTCCACCTACCCATTTTCTCTCTTCTTCTTCTTCTTTCTCCCTTGCTGGCCGCGCACCACCACCCTTCTTCTCCCCAAAATTTCTTCATCTCCACCCAAATCACCAACCAAGCTTAAGTCCCATTCTTGGATTTAAGCTAAAAAAAAAAAAAATACATACTTTCTACCAAAATCCACTTGTTGGAGGCTTGAAGGAGGAGCTTGAAGGGGCTGTTGGAGGAGGAAAAATATGCACTCATTCCCTTGAAGATCTAAGGTAAAGGGGGGGAGAACTTGAACTCTAGTAGGCCATGTAACTAGAGTCAAGGATTTGCCCTTGAATCCTTGTTTTTTTTTCTCTTATTTTTCTCTTGAAAAATCAAACCTTTGAGCTTGTTTTTAAGAAAATATTTTCGGTCTTGATGAGCTGGGTTATTGTTGTTGTTTGCATTTCTTTGATCTTGCTTGGATTGTTGTTGATGGTTGGGTTGTGTTGCATGCGAGCCATGGAAGGATTTTTGTTGAAAAATCCCTCCTTTTTCCCCTTAAGCTCTCGGCCAAGAGAGGAAGAGGTGGCTGCAGGTGTGCAAAAATTATTTTGATGGTTTGGATGTGATTATATGATGGATATATGTACATGCATGTGGTTGATCTTAAGTGAAAAAAATTGATTTGGTGATTTATCTTGAAAATAATGATGTTTTGAGCATGAAAAATGCAAGTTTGAGCCTTGAGCATGTGCATGTGTGATTTGGATAGTTTGAAATATCCTATTTGATGTTTAAAACACATGGATGAGATTATGTGTGATTTTCGCAAAGATTGGAGAAAGAAAGAAAAAAAAAAGAGAAAATTTGATGAACATTCAAGCTTGTTCTTGAAGTTCATGAGGATTCTTGATGAGATTCATCAAGGGAGACCTTTTTGATCTCGAAAAGATCAAAAAGAGGTTTAAAAAACATGTTTTAAGTGTAAGGGACTAAAAGATAAATTTTTTGTACAAAAGGGGCCAAAGTGCAATTAAGTTAAGTTGTTAAAATAATTGGTTAAATTCGGATTTCCAATTCCAACCAAGTAAAAGTCAACTTAAAGGTCAATATTTAGGTTGCCATGACTAAAAATAAGTTCCTAAGAGTTATAAAACCTTTAGGCTTTTAATTTAAGTTTAAAACCTTTAAGAAAAGGAGTTAAAGACTCATTAAAAGTCAATCAAGATTAGATTATGAAATTAAAGTTAGATTGGAGTTGGACTTCAACTCTAATCCACGTTATTAAGATTAAAACTCAAGAATTAATTAGTGGACTTGGCTAATTTAGTTATCTAAGTTAATTAACCTAATCTACTTAAGTTAATTAAGTAAAGAATAATAAATTAAGGCTAAAATTAATTAACCTTAATCAAATATAATTAAAAGCTTAATCCAAGATTAAGGAAGAGATTAAGGAATAATTAGGAATTAATTAGGATCTTAAGTAAGGATTAAGACTTAATTAAAGAAGATTAAGACTAATTATAGTTCAGTTAATGAAACTAATTATAATTAAAGATTAAACTTAATCTTAATTAGTCATACAAGAGGAATTAGGATAAGCAATGCTATCCATAAGACACAATCATAAGTCTTAGTAAATTATAAGACTTAAGTGGACATGATTATCAAGAATATTAGTACAAACTACCTTAAAAGGCTATATAACAAACACACTCTTTCTTCATAAAACTTGAGAAGCTTAGTGAGAGAGTGCGGTTCCAACACAAGGTAGGGTTCGATTTTCCTTGAAGGAAAGACATTGAATTCGGGCCGTGCCACGGGGATGTGGTGACGTTGAATGGTTCAATGGGCTTTGCCTGTAAGGATGTGAATGTTGTGAGCATTGTTGTGTGACATGCATCATGAGGCATTGTTGATGTTCGAGGTTGAAAACCTTATGACCTATATGACAGTAGAACTTGGTACAGTGTGAAATCGGTTGGGAAGGGTGCAACTGGGTTTTGCAAAGAACGCCAGTGGGTCCTCAAAAGGGACGCCAGCCCTGAGGATAGCCTAGCTCCCGGAAGATCTCAGGTGACGTAGATTAGCTCCCTACTGTCGAGATTGGGGAACCCAGCTTAGCTATTCCTGTCGCTCTCATGATTTTCGGGTCAGTTGAGATTGTCTGGAAGAACGCTTAAATGATTTGGCCAAAATATATGAGCAATGCTCTTTGTACCAATGCTAGTACAGACTCTAACTCCTGACGTGCTGTGTATATATGGTCGGGCAGCTGCTATGTGCTCTGCCGATGGTGATGTTTCCCTAGGCCCGCATGCATTAGATATTACATTATAATAGTAGAGTTGCGTTCATATGAGTACACCATGATGAGATGTCGTGATTGCTTATTGATTCGACTGTGTGGATTGCCTCTATGTGTGTGCTCTAGTTGCTGTATCCTACATGCTGTGAGTTCATGCGATGTTCTCACCCTCCTGTTCTATGTTTTCTTTCTATGCTCTTCTCGTCACGTTGATAGTCGGTATCGAGGACTTCCGTCATGACGTCAATGCAGGTGCGACTCAGATGGTTGCCGAGGGGCACCCGGTGGGCGACGAGTATCCCGCGCAGGTGTGAGTTCTATGGAGGGGGAGTCTGTGTCATCATCACGCACCCCAGACTTCCTCTTGTACTTGAGAAGGAATAGGTTGTGTTGAGTCTAGGTAGTGGCAGCTCTGATCTAGCGACCTCTTGTTTTGTATTTAGTTGAGGTCTTATTTATTTAGTCTACTACTGGAACTCATGTTTTGCGTGGTTGCCTTGTTGGCTCAAAAAGTACATCGACACCGTGATGTATGTATGTATATATATATATATTTATGATGTTTCCTTCCTTATGATTCATTTTATAACTATATGTATGCCGTGTAGGTAGGCGCGATAATAAGCGTCTAGATGTTTTTGGAAAAATGAGTTTTAAATTTAAGGAAAGGATATTTCATAAGTACTTAAAATAAAGCTAGAGAGGTAATAGGCCAATGGCACCTAAACCCTTTTCAAAAAAAAAAAATAAAAAAATTCCGTATGTTGACGTTTTTGAAAACAGTAAGTTCGTTGGTCACGTGTCATATGTGACATTCCTAGCGGTATAACTAAGGGTGTCGCATTTAGGTGGTATCAGAGTTGTTCTTTCCTTTTGGCCTCGGGGTATGGTCTATAATACCCTTCTCTCTGTGTTTACTCTGTGTTGATTGTTTGTTTGTGTGAATTGATTGCCTTGTGTGAACTGTTTGCTCTTATATTACTACCTTTGTAATATGAGAATCCGTGTAGCGTTACTTATTCTTGCTTGAATGATTCTACATGAAACGGAAGAAGCTGATTTGTTCTGTGAATGCAGGATTCCATGGCAGGAAGAGGTAACCCTATGATGAACGATCTCCTAGGAAGGATCGTGAACGTTCTAGAGAACCAGCAGCAAACGTTGGACGAGATCAATCAATCCCGTAATCAAAACCAGAACAATATCCCTGACGCTTACCGTTGGCTGTCTACCTTCAAGAAGAATAACCCACCACAGTTCAAAGGAGGTCATGACCCTGATGGATCTCAACTATGGTTAGAAGAACTAGAGAAGATTTCTTGGCTATGGGTTGTCCTGACGAGCAGAAGGTAACTTTGGCTATGTTTATGATGGTTGGAGAAGCTCAACACTGGTGGGAGTATGCCAGGCGTCAGTTAGAAGCTACTGGGAGACTGATCACCTGGAATCTGTTCAAGGAGACTTTTCTTCAGAAGTATTTTCCAACTGATTTGAGGAAGCGCAAGGAGGTTGAGTTTCTGAAGTTGGAACAAGGGAGCATGACTGTTGGAGAGTATGCCGCAAAGTTTGAGGAATTATCCAAGTTCTGCCCATACTTCCAGAACACGGTAGATGAAGGATCCAAATGCTCTAAGTTTGAAAGTGGGTTGAAGCCAGAGATCAAGCAAGCCATTGGCTATCAGCAGATCACCGAGTTCTCTAAGATGGTCAACATGTGCCGCATCTTTGAGGATGACACTAAGGCGAGGCAAGCTCAGTGGAAGAATTTCGGCCCGCAGAGGAACAAACCCAAGGTTACACAAGAAAGGAGGAAACCTTATTTCGTCCCAAGGGACAACTTTGGCTCATCGTCTGGGAGTGTCGCAAGACCGCAATCAGTGGTTGCTAGTGGAGTAAGTCCTGCAAGCAGTACCGCCAACAACTATGCCAGTTGTCCACGTTGTAAGAAGAATCATCTTTTGAAGGACTGTCCAGTCAAGAACCAGACTGCAAACCCATCCGGGGGACCAATCTGCTATCATTGCAAACAAGGTGGCCATATCAAGAGGGATTGCCCTGCTCTGAGAGGAAGTAGTAGTAGCGGTGTTGCAAGTGCACCTGTGTCAAATCTGAATGCGCAAGCTGGAAGGCCCAGAACCAGAGGCAGAGTGTTACCATGAGTGGTGCTGAAGCTGCTGAATCCGAGGATCTGATCCAAGGTAAGTGTGTCATAAGTGGAATTCCCTTTAATTGTATTATATGATTCGGGTGCGACGCATTCTTTATTTCTCGGAGTGTGTTGAACGATTGAAATTTCTTGTTGCTAAATTGCCCTATGATCTTGTTGTTTCTACTCCCACTGCTAAACCTGTGATCACTTCATAGCCTGTTTGAACTGCCCAATCACCATTGGTGATAAAACCTTCTCTGCTGATTTGATTGTTTACCCCTTTCTCAGCTTGATATCGTTTTGGGAATGGACTGGTTATCTTCCAATCGAGTCCAACTTGACTGTTATAATAAATCTGTTGTGTTTGACTCTTTTTCTCCCTCTACTCTTAATTCGGTAAGTTCGAGATTCTTGTCCGCCAACCAAGTGAATGCTTCTTTGAGAAAAGGAGCTCAAATCTACATGATATTTTCTTCTTTGGAAGAAGAGCGGGAATCTGAAATCAGTACACTACCTGTGGTGAGAGAATTTCCTGAAGTATTTCCTGAAGACATTCCTGGTTTGCCGCCAGAGCGAGAGATAGAGTTTAACATAGAGTTAGTACCTGGAACCGGACCTATTTCTATAGCTCCGTATAGGATGTCCCCATTAGAGTTAGCTGAGTTGAAGAAGCATCTAGAAGAGTTGTTAGAAAAACAGTTTGTTAGGCCTAGTTGTGTCCCCTTGGGGAGCACCAGTGTTGTTGGTTAAGAAGAAAGACGGTAGCATGAGGCTGTGTGTGTAGATTATCGTCAGCTAAATAAGGGTGACGGTAAAGAATAGGTATCCTTTGCCTAGGATAGACGGACTTGATGGATCAATTAAGAGGAGCAACTGTATTCTCAAAAATTGACCTTAAGTTAGGTTACCACCAGATACGTGTTAAGTCTGAGGATATTCCAAAGACAGCTTTCAGAACACGCTATGGGCATTATGAGTATTAGTGATGCCGTTTGGCGTAACCAATGCGCCCGCAGTTTTCATGGATTATATGAACCGAGTTTTCCATCCCTACTGGACAAATTCGTTGTGGTCTTCATAGACGACATCCTCATATATTCCAAGAGTGAGGAAGAGCATGCAGAGCATCTTAGAATAGCCTTGCAGACCCTGAGGGATAGAAAGTTGTATGCTAAGCTATCAAAGTGTGAATTCTGGTTGAAGAAAGTGAACTTCCTAGGTCATGTAATCTCTAGTGGAGGGATTACCGTAGACCCAGCTAAGGTAGAAACCGTGTTAACAGTGGGAAGCACCTAAGACTGTGACGGAAGTAAAGAAGCTTTTTGGGGTTAGCCGGTTACTATCGTAAGTTTATTGAGAATTTTTCTAGGATAGCAACCCCGTTGACCCGTTTGATTAGGAAGGACCAACCTTTTGTGTGGAGCCAGAAGTGTGAGGATAACTTTCAGGAATTAAAGAAGGAGGTTGACTTCTGCGCCTGTTTTAGTTTTACCTGACCCGCAAGAGAGTTTTGAAGTATATTGTGATGCTTCGAAACAGGATTGGGTTGTGTGTTGATGCAAAAAGGAAAGTAGTGGCTTATGCCTCTAGGCAACTGCGAACACACGAAGTAAATTACCCTACGCATGATCTAGAGTTGGCTGCCATAGTTTTTGCTCTGAAGATTTGGAGGCACCATCTGTATGGCGCTAGGTTTGAAGTCTTTAGTGACCATAAGAGCTTGAAGTATCTGTTTGATCAGAAGGAGTTGAATATGAGACAGAGGCGATGGATGGAGTTTTTGAAGGATTATGATTTTAGTCTGCAGTACCACCCTGGAAAGCCAATGTAGTGGCTGATGCGTTGAGTAGGAAATCATTACAACATGTCAGCAATGATGGTTAAGGAGCTAGAGTTGATAGAAAAGTTTAGAGACCTGAACCTAGATGTTGGATTTGGTCCTAAGAGTATAGATTGGGAACCTTAAGGATTTCAAGTGATTTATTGGAGCAAGTTCGTGTAGCACAGGAAGTGGATCAATCTTTGCAAGTTTTGAAGGATCTAGTCCCTAAGAAAGGAGAATATGAGTTTTCCAAGGGAACTAATGGGGTTATTAGATTCAAGGGTAGGATATGTGTACCTGGTAATAAGGAAATAAGGAAACTGATCTTAGAAGAAGCTCATAAGAGTGGATTGAGTATTCACCCTGGAGCAACTAAGATGTATCAAGACCTGAAGAAGATGTTTTGGTGGTCTGGAATGAAAAAAGGAAGTAGCTGAGTATGTGGCTTCTTGTTTGGTTTGTCAAAAAGCTAAGATTGAACATCAGAGACCATCAAGGAGAGTTAAAACCTTTAGATGTCCCTGAGTGGAAGTGGGATAGCATATCTATGGATTTCGTGTAGGTTTACCTAGAACTCCTGCAGGTTTTGATGCTATATGGGTAATTGTTGATAGGTTGACCAAATCTGCTCATTTCTTGCCTATTAACATTAAGTTTTCTCTAGAAAAGTTGACCCAGTTGTATATAAGGAAGTAATAAGAACTACATGGGGTTCCGGTCTAGCATAGTGTCAGATAGAGACCCTAGGTTTACATCCAGATTTGGGGTTAGTCTGCAACAAGCTTTAGGAACCAAGTTGAGGCTTAGTTCAGCCTATCACCCTCAGACGGATGGTCAGTCTGAGCGGACTATCCAATCCCTAGAAGATTTGCTGAGAGCGTGTGTGTTAGAACATAAGGGAAGTTGGGATCAGTTGTTGGCACTGATCGAGTTCACCTACAACAATAGTTTCCATTCTAGCATTGGAATGGCACCGTACGAAGCCTTGTATGGTAGGAAGTGTAGGACACCTTTGTGTTGGTTTGAATCTGGCGATGGCCTAGTGTTGGGACCTGAGATGATTCAGCAAACCACGGAAAAGATCAAGATGATTCAGGAAAGGATGAGAATATCACAGAGCAGGCAGAAAAGTTACTATGATCGGAGGAGGAAACCCCTTGAATTCAAAGAAGGAGATCACGTATTTTTGAGAGTTACACAAACAACTGGGGTTGGTAGGGCAATGCGATCTCGAAAACTTACACCCAAATTCATTGGTCCCTACCAAATTTTGAAAAGAATTGGCCTTGTTGCCTACCAAATTGCTTTACCGCCTTTTCTTTCGAATCTTCATAATGTATTCCATGTGTCACAACTCCGAAAGTATATTCCTGACCCTTCGCACGTCATAGAACCCGACGTAATACAATTAAAAGAAAACTTGACTTATGAGGTATTACCTGTGCGAATCGGAGACCGAAGGATCAAGCAGTTGAGAGGAAAAGAGATTCCGTTGGTGAAAGTTATTTGGAGTGCAACCGATGAGGGGAATGCAACCTGGGAGTTGGAAGAGAAATGAAGAAGTCCCATCCTCATTTATTTCAAGAAGGTATGCACAAATTTCGAGGACGAAATTTCTTTAAGAGGGGGAGAGATGTAACACCCGCATTTTTATCGTTTTCCCCCTTTTTGCTGTTTTAAGCGTTTTAATGGATTTTAAATGATTAAAATTATTTTTAATTGTCAAAATTTATATTTTTGGATTCAGTATTAAATTTCCTATTTTTAGGAATTTTCTGGGAATTTTTGGGATTTTTCTGCAAAAATTGACCTTTTTGCCCTCCGGTACCCCGACCCGGGCCCGAATACTCTTGATCCGGGCCAGAAAAAAATTGTACAAACCTTATTTTCTCCTCTGAAAATTGCGCTGCACAGCATGGTGCATGTGTGCCACTTTTCCATGTCTTCCTTCACACCATTAAGTCTATATAAAGGAGAAAGCTTCACTTTATGGCCATTTTTCACTTAGCCATCTTCTCCACCTACCCATTTTCTCTCTTCTTCTTCTTCTTTCTCCCTTGCTGGCCGCGCACCACCACCCTTCTTCTCCCCAAAATTTCTTCTTCATCTCCACCCAAATCACCAACCAAGCTTAAGTCCCATTCTTGGATTTAAGCTAAAAAAAAAAAATACATACTTTCTACCAAAATCCACTTGTTGGAGGCTTGAAGGAGGAGCTTGAAGGGGCTGTTGGAGGAGGAAAAATATGCACTCATTCCCTTGAAGATCTAAGGTAAAGGAGGGGAGAACTTGAACTCTAGTAGGCCATGTAACTAGAGTCAAGGATTTGCCCTTGAATCCTTGTTTTTTTTTCTCTTATTTTTCTCTTGAAAAATCAAACCTTTGAGCTTGTTTTTAAGAAAATATTTTTGGTCTTGATGAGCTGGGTTATTGTTGTTGTTTGCATGTCTTTGATCTTGCTTGGATTGTTGTTGATGGTTGGGTTGTGTTGCATGCGAGCCATGGAAGGATTTTTGTTGAAAAATCCCTCCTTTTCCCCTTAAGCTCTCGGCCAAGAGAGGAAGAGGTGGCTGCAGGTGTGCAAAAATTATTTTGATGTTTGGATGTGATTATATTGGATATATGTACATGCATGTGGTTGATCTTAAGTGAAAAAAATTGATTTGGTGATTTATCTTGAAAATAATGATGTTTTGAGCATGAAAAATGCAAGTTTGAGCCTTGAGCATGTGCATGTGTGATTTGGATAGTTTGAAATATCCTATTTGATGTTTAAAACACATGGATGAGATTATGTGTGATTTTGGCAAAGATTGGAGAAAGAAAGAAAAAAAAAAAAAGAGAAAATTTGATGAACATTCAAGCTTGTTCTTGAAGTTCATGAGGATTCTTGATGAGATTCATCAAGGGAGACCTTTTTGATCTCGAAAAGATCAAAAGAGGTTTAAAAACATGTTTTAAGTGTAAGGACTAAAAGATAAATTTTTTGTACAAAAGGGGCCAAAGTGCAATTAAGTTAAGTTGTTAAAATAATTGGTTAAATTCGGATTTCCAATTCCAACCAAGTAAAAGTCAACTTAAAGGTCAATATTTTAGGTTGCCATGACTAAAAATAAGTTCCTAAGAGTTATAAAACCTTTAGGCTTTTAATTTAAGTTTAAAACCTTTAAGAAAAGGAGTTAAAGACTCATTAAAAGTCAATCAAGATTAGATTATGAAATTAAAGTTAGATTGGAGTTGGACTTCAACTCTAATCCACGTTATTAAGATTAAAACTCAAGAATTAATTAGTGGACTTGGCTAATTTAGTTATCTAAGTTAATTAACCTAATCTACTTAAGTTAATTAAGTAAAGAATAATAAATTAAGGCTAAAATTAATTAACCTTAATCAAATATAATTAAAAGCTTAATCCAAGATTAAGGAAGAGATTAAGGAATAATTAGGAATTAATTAGGATCTTAAGTAAGGATTAAGACTTAATTAAAGAAGATTAAGACTAATTATAGTTCAGTTAATGGAAACTAATTGTAATTAAAGATTAAACTTAATCTTAATTAGTCATACAAGAGGAATTAGGATAAGCAATGCTATCCATAAGACACAATCATAAGTCTTAGTAAATTATAAGACTTAAGTGGACATGATTATCAAGAATATTAGTACAAACTACCTTAAAAGGCTATAACAACACACCTCTTTCTTCATAAAACTTGAGAAGCTTAGTGAGAGAGTGCGGTTCCAACACAAGGTAGGGTTCGATTTTCCTTGAAGGAAAGACATTGAATTCGGGCCGTGCCACGGGGATGTGGTGACGTTGAATGGTTCAATGGGCTTTGCCTGTAAGGATGTGAATGTTGTGAGCATTGTTGTGTGACATGCATCATGAGGCATTGTTGATGTTCGAGGTTGAAAACCTTATGACCTATATGACAGTAGCACTTGGTACAGTGTGAAATCGGTTGGGAAGGGTTGCAACTGGGTTTTGCAAAGAACGCCAGTGGGTCCTCAAAAGGGACGCCAGCCCTGAGGATAGCCTAGCTCCCGGAAGATCTCAGGTGACGTAGATTAGCTCCCTACTGTCGAGATTGGGGAACCCAGCTTAGCTATTCCTGTCGCTCTCATGATTTTCGGGTTAGTTGAGATTGTCTGGAAGAACGCTTAAATGATTTGGCCAAAATGTATGAGCAATGCTCTTTGTACCAATGCTAGTACAGACTCTAACTCCTGACGTGCTGTGTATATATGGTCAGGCAGCTGCTATGTGCTCTGCCTGTAACACCCGCAATTTTTCTTACTGGTGTATAAATAGAATAAAGAAAATTTTAAAATAGTAATAATCATTTAATTATAAAGTATTTAGTAGCTTTTAATAGACAGCCAAATTTATAATACCCAACCACAATTATGAGTAAATTTCTTTAGAGAGGTGTTTTGAGAAAATAACCTAAGATACCTTTAGTAATTATACAGTTAAGGAAATATAGATTTAATTATTAAAAATAGCTAAAACTCTAAGGTATCTATACCTTTATTCAAAATACTCTTAATATAATTAGTGATGAGTTTTAGAAAATAATTTAGAATTTTTCTAGCACTTCTGGGCAAAAAGATCAAAATGCCCCAGTTAACAGTATAACCATAGCCAGCATAAAAAAAAATTGTAGAAAAATATGGAAAATATATTTTGAACCTTAAAAGATGATTTAAAATGATATTTATAATTCTATACAATCTTTGTAATTAAAACCTTAATTTTCTCTCTCTGTTTACTGTAACGCCCGCTTCTTACCGTTTTATCCGCATTTCGTGTTTTATTGAATGGTTAAAATTATTTTAATCACCAAAATTTATATTTTTGGATTTAGAATTTAATTTCCTATTTTTAGGGAATTTCTGGGAATTTTTGGGGTTTTTTCTGTGAAAATGACCTTTTTGCCCCTCCTGTCCCTTGAACCGGGCCCGAATACTCTTGATCCGGGCCAGAAAAATTTGCACAACTCTTCCTTTCCTCCTTCTAGAAACCGTGCATGTGTGAGTGTGGTGCATGAGAGACACTTGTACTTTTCCTTCCTTTTCACAAGACATGTGTCAAGTGTGGGCATTTATGGCATTTTAACACTAAAACCACTTATTCTTCCTTTTCTTCCACACATGCAAACTTGAAATTTTTCTCTCATTTCTATCTTTCTCACCAAGACAAAGCCGTGAGCCTCCCTCTCTTTTCTCCCAACATTTTTCCAATCTCCAACAAACAATTTCAAGCCAAGGTTCCATCTTTGAACCAAAGCTTTAAACACTAAGCCTTCTAGCCTTGCAAAGCTCTTGTTGGTGACTCAAAGGAGGGATTTTTGGGCTATCTTGTGAGCTGTTTCTGCACTCATTTTCTTGGAAATTTGAGGTAAAGGGGGGAGAACTTGAACTCTAGTAGGATTGGTAACTAGAGTCAAGGATTTGCCCTTAAAATCCTTGTTTTTACTCTTGTTCTCCTTGAAAAAAATCACTTTTTGAGCTTTTCTTTGAGCAAACGTTTTGGATTCTTGGAGCTGGGTTGTTTACATGTTTTTAAGTTTGTTTTGATGCTTGGAATGTGCTTGGATTGTGATTGTTGGTGCATGCAAGCCAAGAAACAATTTTGGAAAAATTTTCCCCTTTTTCCTTTAATAGCTCTCGGCCTTGAGGGATTTTGGGGCTGCATGTGTTTCAAAATTTTTTTGGTGCTTGGAATGTGTTTGTATGATGAATCTATGAACATGCATGAAGTTGGTTGAAGGTATACAATTGTTTTGGATGATTGATCTTTGAAAAATGTTTTAGCTTGAAAATGGAGTTATGAACTTTAATGTGTATTTTGATGATTTTGAGTGGATTGGTATGATATTTGGCATTTAGATTGTTTGTTGTGTGAAGTTTTGGTGAAGATTGGATGTTGTGAAAATTTTGAAGTTTTGATGAACATTCAAGTTATTCTTGATGTTCATGAGTTGTTCTTGATGAAACTCATCAAGAATACCTTTTGATCTTAAAAAGGTCAAGGGTATGTTGAAAACATGTTTATGGGCTTTGGTGGTCTAAAAGGAGTAAAGTGCAATTAAGAATAAGTCTTTAAAAATAAATAAAACAAATTCGGATTTCCAATTCCAACCAAGTAAAAGTCAACTTAAAGGTCAATATTTTAGGTTACCATGACTAAAAATAAGTTCCTAAGTGTTATAAAACCTTTAGGCTTTTAATTTAAGTCTAAAAACCTTTAAGAAAAGGAGTTAAAGACTCATTAAAAGTCAATCAAGATTAGATTATGAAATTAAAAGTTAGATTGGAGTTGGACTTCAACTCTGATCCAAGTAATTAAAAGTTAAAACTTAGGATTAATTAGTGGGCTTAACTAATTCAATTACCTAGGTTAATCAACCTAATTCACTTAAGTCGATTAAGTAAAGAATGATTAATTAAGTCTAAAGTTAATTAACCTTAATGAAAGTATTAATTAAGTAATTAACCAATAATGATGATTAAGAACTAATTAATTATGATTAAACTTAATCAAACATAATTAAAAGTCCTAATCCAAGATTAAGGAAGAGATTAAGGGATGATTAAGAATTAATTAGGATCTTAAGTAAGGATTAAGACTTAATTAAAGGGGATTAAGATTAATTGTAATCCAGTTGATGAAGACCAGTTAAGATTAAAAGTTAAACCAAATCTTAATTAGTCATACAAGGAGAATTAAGATAAGTAATACCATCCATAAGATACAATCATAAGTTTTAGTAAATTATAGGACTTAAGTGGACATGATTATCAAGAACATTAGTACAAACTACCTTAAAAGACTATAACCAACACACTCTTTCTACATAAAACTTGAGAAGCTTGGCGAGAGAGTGCGGTTTGGCTTTCCTTGTGAAGGAAAGACGTTGAATGGGTTTTGTCTGTAAGGATGTGAATGTTGTGAGAATTGTCGTGTGACATGCATCATGAAGCGTCGTTGATGTTCGAGGTTTAAAACCTTACGACCTATATAGCAGTAACACTCGGTACGGTGTGAAACTGGTAGGGACTGGGCACTGGGTTTTGCAAAGAACGCCAGAGGGTCCTCGAGTGGGATGCCAGCCCTGAGGATAGTCAGGTCCCGAAATGGCACAAGTGACGTAGGCTCGCCCCCTACTGTCGTGTAAACGGGGTACAGGCTTGACTATCCTGTCGCTCTCAAGTTTTCATGGTCAGTTGAGATTGTCTGGAAGAACGCTTAAATTTATTTGGCCAAACTTTATGAGCAATGCTCTTTGTACCAATGCTAGTACAGACTCTAACTCCTGATGTGCTGTGTAATATGGTCGGGCAGCTGCTATGTGCTCTGCCTATGGTGATGTTTCCCTGGGCCCGCATGCATTAGATATTGCATTATAATAGTAAAAGTTGCGTTCATATGAGTACACCATGATGAGATGTCGTGATTGCTTATTGATTCGACTGTGTGGATTGCCTCTGTGTGTGTGCTCTAGTTTGCTGTATCCTACATGCTGTGAGTTCATGCGATGTTCTCACCCTTCTTTTCTATCTCTTCTTTCTATGTTCTTCTTGTCACGTTGACAGTCGGTATCGAGGACTTCCGTCATGACGTCGATGCAGGTGCGAATCAGATGGTTGCCAAGGGGCACCCGGAAGGTGACGGGCATCCCGCGCATGTGTGAGTTCTATGGGGGGGGTTTGTGTCACCATCACGCACCCCAGACTTCCTCTTGTACCTGAAAAGGACCAGGTTGTGTTGAGTCTAGGTAGTACGCAGCTCTGATTTAGGAATCTCTTCTTTTGTATTCTGTTAGAGGTCTCATTTATTTTACTACCGGAACTCGTGTTTTAATGTGGTCGTGTGGGTATTCGAGAGGTACATCGATGCTATTTAATATGTATGTATGTATTCATGTCATACTGTTTTATGTTCTCTCAAGGTCTTTAACCATGTGTATGTTGTGGATGCGCGTAAGGTGTTAATTCTTTCGACGCTTACGGAAAGATAAGTTTTTGAAAGTGAAGGAAAAGATATTTCATAAGTACTTAAAATAAAGCTAGAGAGGTAATAGGTCAATGACACCTAAACCCTTTTCAAAAAAAAAAAAAAAAAAACTTCCGCAATTTTTTTCATTCTACTTCGTTGGTCACATGTAATGCATGTGGTACTTTTAGTGGTAACTAGGGGTATCACACTGCCGATGGTGATGTTTCCCTGGGCCCGCATGCATTAGATATTACATTATAATAGTAGAGTTGCGTTCATATGAGTACACCATGATGAGATGTCGTGATTGCTTATTGATTCGACTGTGTGGATTGCCTCTATGTGTGTGCTCTAGTTGTTGTATCCTACATGCTGTGAGTTCATGCGATGTTCTCACCCTCCTGTTCTATGTTTTCTTTCTATGCTCTTCTCGTCACGTTGATAGTCGGTATCGAGGACTTCCGTCATGACGTCAATGCAGGTGCAACTCAGATGGTTGCCGAGGGGCACCCGTGGGCGACGAGTATCCCGCGCAGGTGTGAGTTCTATGGAGGGGGAGTCTGTCTCATCATCACGCACCCCAGACTTCCTCTTGTACTTGAGAAGGAATAGGTTGTGTTGAGTCTAGGTAGTGGCAGCTCTGATCTAGCGACCTCTTTTTTGTATTTAGTTGAGGTCTTATTTATTTTAGTCTACTACTGGAACTCATGTTTTGCGTGGTTGCCTTGTTGGCTCAAAAAGTACATCGACACCGTGATGTATGTATGTAATATATATATATATATATAATATTTATGATGTTTCCTTCCTTATGATTCATTTTATAACTATATGTATGCCGTGTAGGTAGGCGCGGTAATAAGCGTCTAGATGTTTTCGGAAAAATGAGTTTTAAATTTAAGGAAAGGATATTTCATAAGTACTTAAAATAAAGCTAGAGAGGTAATAGGCCAATGGCACCTAAACCCTTTTCAAAAAAAAAAAATTCCGTATGTTGACGTTTTTGAAAACAGTAAGTTCGTTGGTCACGTGTCATATGTGACATTCCTAGCGGTATAGCTAAGGGTGTCGCATTCTAAAATTCTGAAACTTTCCAGTCTAAAAATGATATAAATCAGTTTTTCAATGAAATTGGTTTCATTCAAATATCATTTGTTTAGCCCAAGTTATGATCTGATGAAGTGGACTGCTTTATATTAGAATTTATAACATAACAACTATATTCACGAATTTACTAGGACTTTTGTGGTTAAGGTAAAATTCTCAAACTTTCCAGTTTAATACTTCCATGAATAAGCTTTCAAATAAAATTGGTTTCACTTAAAAAGCATTCCTGTAGCTCAAGTCTGTTGAAGTGTACTAGTTTATATCATAACTTATGACAGAATAATTGTATTCAAAATTTTATTGGGACTTCTGTGATTAAGATGAAATTCTCAAATTTTCCAGTTTCATACTACCATCAATAATCTTTCAAACAAAAATGGTTTCACATAAAACAAGCTTTTATAGGTCAAGTTATGCTCATTTAAAGGTAGCTATATCAGAATTTTAAACTAGCAGTACTAGCACATTACCTTTGATCTTCTAATCATTTTCTTTTTATGTTTAAGACTAATAAAATAATTAGAACAGAATGTCCATATAAATGTCAATTAATGATAATCATTCAATCACCAAGTATGCAAGACCTTAGTATAAACCTATTAGGAATGTGTTTAAAATTCATTGACTTTATGAATATGCATTAGGGATAGAAATCTTTGATACCTTGTTCTTGGTCAATTTAATTGTACCTTTTCTTACCCATTTCTTCATTCTAACAGTCATGAACTTTGGAGATTTCACACTAATCATTTGAGAAGCATTGGCTAGAGACATGTTCCTTCTTTGGAGGGAATATTTCATTAAGCCTTGGAAGTTTTTCCTTTAGCCAATGGTCCTATCTTCTTGAGAATTTTTCTGCATAAAATTACTAAGGAGACATTTCGGTACCCATTTCATCTTGGGTCCTTGAGTGTTAGTGGTTGAATTCTTAAGAGATTTAGCAACCCATACCATTGTATCTCTCATATAAATAGTTCTTCTAAAATTGCACAAACAAGAGATATGACCATGATATAGATAATGAGACTGGATGATGGTTTGATCTTTTAAAGATCATTTTGAAAAACATGGACTTAGTATTATGATAGGATTCTGAAATCTGTTTGCCACAACCTTTATTTAGTTTTCCATGTAAAATGGCATTCTTTCCATTATTGACAAACATGGAATAAGAGCAAGTAGATACTTCAATTTTGGCAAATGTTGAAAATATGTTTTCAACTTTATTTTCAAGATTAAATGATTTTTGAAGATAGTTGAGATTTCACAAATTACAAATGTATCTTCTTCAAGAAAATCATATTTAACTTTCAAAGTTTCAATTTGAAGTTCAATAGAAAAGACCCATTTTTTAAACCATTCCATATTCTTATTTTCAAGGTTTATCAAACCATCATTCTATTCATCATAAGCAAAATCCATCTCATCATAGGGAGGATAATGTTCAAGTTCAGCAGTACATACCTTAAGGTCCATTTGAGCCACATGTAGAGTTGTATCAATTTCTAGCATCATTGGCTCCTTCTTGAAGTTGTTCATTACTTGAATATTCTGCATTAACACTTTGAGATTATGCTTCTTGTTTGGCCATTACTTCTTCCTGAATCTTTTCCTCTCACACGGTTAAGTGTGCTCAACCCATAGAGGCTGAGCTCTTATACCAATTGAAGTAAATCACAGAGTCACAAGAAGGGGGGTTGAATTGTAACCCTTGAAAACTTTTGGTCCAACCTACAAGTACTTTGAAAAACTTACTGATCTTTGCTCAAGGAATACCTTGGTTATCAGAAGTTACTTCTAGAAGATAGTGGTTAGTGTATAATGTCAACTAAGTTGATTAACACTATCTTTTTAAAGGTAAGCAATATCATACGGATTGATCTCATCAAATTTTGTTCTTCCGTATAGTGTATTTAATGTAGATACAACTCAAATAAGGTTCAGAAGAATAATAAAGTTTCTGCAGTTATGCAGAAGCAAAACAATGAATCTGTCACTGTAAACCTATCTTCTGAAGGGTCAAATGATTTTAATTGTAATAAAACTTTCCAAAATAGTTATTTAACCAATAACTAATAAGATTATATGAGAAAATTTGTTCAGAAGAAAGTTTATCAGTCTGGTATATTTAAATCAAGTTACAATGAAATCTGATATATGTTTCTTCTAAAGTATCAAATGAACTTGAAATTTGATGAAACTTTCCAGAATAGTTATTTAACTAATAACTAATAATATTATATGAGAAAATCTGTTTAGAAGAAAGTTTATATTGATATGTTATTTTTAAATCAAGTTACACAATAAAATCTGATAAATGTTTCTTCTGAAGTATCAAATGAACTTGAAACTTGATGAAACTTTCCACATCAGATATTTAAATAGTAAACAATCATAATATAAAGTTAGATCTGATTAAAATCAAGTTTGTAAAGATTTGGTGGTTTGAACCCCAAGTTTCAATGTTGAACAATGAACAAATATCAAGAAATGTGCTTCTGAAGCACCAAACAGTTTCATAATTTGATGAAACTTTCCAGATTAGTATTTGAACTGATATGGATGTGATTTATGTGAAATATCAATTCAAAACTAGGTTTATCAAAATTTGATAGTTTGAACCCCAAGTTTCAATGTTGAATAATGACAGATTTCAAGAAATGTGCTTCTGAAGCACCAAACAGTTTCATAATTTAATGAAACTTTCCAGATCAGTATTTGAACTAATATGGATGTGATTTATATGAAAAAATCAGTTCAAAAACAGGTTTATCAAAATCTGGTTTGCATCTTGCTAAATATTCAAAGTATGAACAATAACTAGCAAATCAAAGAATGTAAGCGCAGAAAGATAAAGAGAGTAAGGGTAAGAGGCATTGCACATATGATTTTTATATTGGTTCACCCTCACAATCCTTGGGCAACGTCCAGTACCTACCTCAATAGGATTTTCCACTAATTAATCATGATTACAAGGTATTCTTTGCTCCCACAGCCTCCTCAGGCTATTTTCAAGTATTCTTTGCAGCCTCTTAAGTATTATTTGCAGCATCTTCAGGCTTTAACACAAGTATTCTTTGCTCAGCCTCTACAGGATCTACACACTCTCAATCCAACACTAACTCTCTCTAGTTAGCTTGGGAGATCATAAACACTCTTCAACAAGAGATGGGTTTTTATATATGGCTCACAAACACTCATGGAGTGGATTAATCTTTACAAAACTGAACCTAGACACACACTCTAGGAATTAAAAACAGTGGCTCTGCATATTGGAATGGTCGAAGGAGAACCTCACTCTAGAAGGGAATTTCTACATTATGGCCCTTTTGATTTTTCCCTTTTGTTCTCTTTTATTTTGCCCAGCTGAATAAGGTTGTATTATGGAGTTATGGTGGTCAAACTAGCCGTTGGAAATGCTTGGAGAGGAAGACAAGTCCCCAGCTGGCCATCTAAGGGCTGTCACTTTCATGTGGTAGCTTTTCTCTTTCTTCTTCAGCTTTGACTGGTCATATCTTCTGCAGCTAGTGATTTCATTCTGTTTGAGCTTTCTTCTTCTGGAGTAGTTAGTAAGACATGCATAAATACTAGGCATTTTCTCATTTTTAGCAAAAGATGTCTTAAACTCCTTTAAATTGAAATTGCAGTAGGTTCTGCCTATTTCTTTCTTCTGGAGGTTGCAGAGGGTCTATTTCTTCTGTAGAAATTTTGTTTCTTCTTCTGGAAGTGTGAAAAATTTTGTTTCTTCTTCTGGAGAAAACAAATTCTTCTGGAAGTGTGCAGAAATTATGTTTCTTTTTCTGGAAGTGTGCAAAAATTTTGTTTCTTCTTTAGAAATTTTGTTTCTTCTTCTGGAAGTGTGCATAATTATGTTTCTTCTTCTGAAGCTTCAAATATGCTTGTAAAGCTTCTAATCTTTTATCCTTGCTTTATTTGCATTGTGAGAGAAGTAATTATGCTTATGGAAGCTTCTTTGAGTGTTCTTCAACTTGAAATATTCAAGGATAATATCATGAGGAGTGTGGGAACTTGTTCAATGCTTCTAAAGATACTTTGAACATGTTTGCAACTTGAAATAAGAATTTGATGCTTCTGCAGAAACTGTAAGTTTTGCTTCTAAGGACAAAACTGTGTTTCTAGTGATATTGATCTTCTCCAATTGCTTTGTTTGCATCAGCAACACTTGGAATGAATATGCTTGAATTGCTTAAGTGATCTTTCACAATCAGAAGGTGTTAGGTTTCATGAAAAGCTCATTCTCATGCTTCTAGTGGTGTTGAATCATCCTTCCAAAGCTTCAACTTTGCTTCTGAAGCTTGATACAACTCAGTTTTATACTCATGGGATCTTAGATGAATTGTCTTGACCTTCTTGAAGCTAAGAAGCTACTTCTTGAACTTGTTTCATCACTTTTGACATGAAAGCTCTATGTACATGCTTCTAGACACATGTTATGATGTTAAATGATGTTTTTGATCTTTGCACCTTCCTTCTGTAACTTTTCATGTATTCTTTCAAGCATTCTTAAGTGCAAACATTAGTACCAAAGTATTTAGAACACTTAGAATATTATTGTGAAAGTTTGTTGTCATTAAAACCTTTGCTTAAAAGGGCCTTGGACCTTACATAGAGGTCCTACCTGGCTCGACAGGATTGCCTCTCGTTGAGGATACCTTGTAATTGGCTTTATGTCTCTAGAAGGGGGGTTGAATAGAGACTTTAAAATTCTATTCCTGAAAACACACTTAAATTCAAGCTGAGATGTGATCTCAAGTCTGATAACTTGGAGTCTCAAATAACTTAGATGAGAAATAATCTCAACCTTTAACAATAATTCTATAAACAAATAGAGATGATTCTTTAGTTATTAAACTTGGTTTCCTTTGAATAGATTTAAGTTGTTTTAGCAAACAGATTTGAGACATGAGATGTGCAATATAAATAAAGAGATAGGGAGAGAGATGCACACGTATCTTATCATGGTTCACCCACTCCTTGGGCTACGTCCAGTCCCCACAAACTTGTGAGATTTCCACTATTGACAACCCTGTCAATTACAAGTATTCTTACAGCCTCTTCAGGACGTCTCTCACACCAAGCTTAGGCACCCCTACCTTAGTTGAGTTACAAGTATTCTTACAGCCTCTTCAGGACGCTCACACTCACACTGAGACTAGGCTTCTTCCTATCTCAATTGAGACAAGTTACAATGGTTGAAAGGATATTGATGAGTCTAGCTTACAATATACAATGTATGGATAGACCGTGAGTATAGTTAGGTGAGACTTCTCTTTTACATGAATAAAAGGTTAAGACCTTAAAATAGAATAGGTGAGACTACTAATTGATCTCAAGTTGAGATGGGATCTGATGATGAAATAGACTTGAGATGTAAGATAAGATGCAGAAAGTGTTCAATAGGTTGCCCAGTCTCTCTATCCTTCACTGTTGGCTCCCAGTATTTAATTC
Source organism: Sesbania bispinosa (assembly GCA_026901365.1). Taxonomy (NCBI): domain Eukaryota; kingdom Viridiplantae; phylum Streptophyta; class Magnoliopsida; order Fabales; family Fabaceae; genus Sesbania; species Sesbania bispinosa. The sequence goes on along the minus strand of QLOH01000021.1, from coordinate 2,970,147 downwards.
AAATGAAAACTAGTCGTTTCTGACCGTTAAGAGCTGTTAGAGAAAGACAAAAGCTTTTCTGTTGAGAGGTACACTGCTCTTCTATGTGCACTGTTACTGTGTTAGCGTACAGTGTCCTTTTCTTTGACTCTTGCTAGCTCATTTGACTTGCATCTTTCAGCTGAGTTTGAAACTGTGTTTTGCATTGATATCCTGAGCAAGCTTCTGAGTCTAATGTCTACATCTGATCTCTGAGCTTGTGTCTCAAGCTGTCATAGAGTCTCTTCTTTGTTCATCATCTTCTAGTATGATCTTCTCTTGATTCTGAAGATAGAACTGAGTCTCATCTCTTAGCAGATCTTGCATCTGACTTTTGATCCTTCTTTTTTAAGTTTGTACATGAGTCTCTTGTCTGAGTATATGTCTGAAGCTGAGCCTTTGTCCGGGTCTGCATCTAAACATGTCTTAGCATCTATGCTTGAGTCTGCATCTGATCTTGAGCCAGCGTCTCAAGCTGATTTTGAATCTCTTCATTACTCAACATTTTTTATTTAAGACTTTTGTCTTGGCATATCTTGATTTTAACTTCTATGCTTCATGTCCTCAAAGATGTTCTTTGAGCTTTATTTTTTGATCATTTTCTGCAAATTTAAAGTCTAGAAATTCTGCCACAAACTTGAGCACACAGTTAGTAAATAACAAGATGCATTTCAGACTTGCTTTTGTGATCATCTCAACTTAATGGTTTGACTGCATTAAAAACCTTAGGAGTGAGTTTGTCTTAACAATCTCCCCCTTTGTTGATAATGGCAAACCATGAAGTTTTAGTATGAATCAGTTTTAAGTTTGAGTCTTAAGACTTAGATCCCCCTGATTTTTACAATTTTCCTTTTGAGAGGATCTTATCATTTTATGAGCTGAGCTCCCCCTGAGTCTATGGTTCTTGTTACTAACTTTTAAATCAAACATTTTGAGAGCTTATATCAGAGAAATGATAAGCTATGATTTAAAGAATTGTAATGCAATCAAAAAAAGACTTCATTAATCAGCAGGGGAATTACATCAGTTAATCAAAAAATTCAAAGATCACAAAATAACATTTTGCAGCCAAGATGCCATTACATCTTATCAAAACAACAGAAAGATGTTATCACATCTTAACTCTTGAGAATGATGTAAGGAAGATTTAAGGCCATCCCATGCTTTAAATGGTACATAACCATAAGGTCAGCAGAGTAAACTTTGTTAAATGTTCCAGCCCGAGGCATGATACATTTGGCAACCAAATGGAAAAGGAATTTTCCAAATAGATTAAGAGATGAGGCATTGTTGCTGATAGTAGCGTCTTTGAAAAGAGATGAACCAACGTTCTCAGCTGGAATCCCCAGGTGATTCCACCACTGGTCTTCATTATAGATCCTGTTCCCAGCAATTGGGGCCTTGATGATTGCTCCCAGGGTCTCTTCCGTAAGTTCAATGTTGACACCTCTGAGGTTTGCCACAACATGAGGCAGACCTTGAGAGGCTCCCTTGGCAGTAGAGCAAGCAGCGTAAAATGCACGAGTCATCTTGGGAAAGACTGGCTCTGTCATACAGAGATAGTCATCCTACCCTTATTTCCTAAGATAGGGACCAATGTCCCAGTCTTCTTCCTTCAGTTCTTCAAGTGCAATAACCCTTCCAATCACAATCTTCTTTTCTATGAACTTCTTTGTGAATTTATCCTCTACATCAGCGTTCTCAAATAAATCAGATTGGAAAGATAGCTTCTTTCCTTTACTTTCTTCAGTCACCTTCTCTTTTCCCTTCTTGGGAGGTTCTGGTTGAGTAAGATCAATGTGGACAGGTGATTTTGGAGCCTTTGGAGCAGAGGTTTGAGCGGCATAAGATGCTATTCTTTGAGACTTTGGTCTACTGGGAAGAGGGGTGCTTTTCTTAGACGAGGTGGATTTGGAGGATGGTGAAGGTTGGGTTTGAGTTTGTGTGGCCTCAGATTCAGTACTTGGCTGTGGTAAAGGTGATCTGCTCAGACGTTCTTGGCTTGAATGGATACTTCCCATGGCTTCAGATGAGTTGGAGGAAGACATACTGAGTTCTGGTGAGGAGGATGAAGATGAGACGTCAGAGTAGGGAAGTTTGTTTTCAGTTACTTTGATGCGCATTTGAGAAGAGAAAGAGATGAGATTGAGTGAGGTTTTTTGGTTTATATAGAATGAGAGATTCTGAGAGATAGAGAGGGATGTACAACTTAGTGGGTAGTTAATGAGCGGTTGAAAAGTGGTTGGGCACTCCTTTTTATACGTAACGGCTAGTAGTGCGCATGATCAGGAAGTTGCCATTTCTAGCCGTTAGGAACGGTTGAGAGGCACTCTCTGCTAACGTCTCTTTGACGTTTGAGAAGCTTCATTAAGACTCTCTCACTTTATGATGTCTCATAGATCTTTGAAATCTTATGTTGAGACAACCTCTCATAAATTCTCTCAGACTCAGTGTGAGTCTCATCTTTCTTCAGACTTACTATGAGTCAGAGTTGGTCTCAACTCCAGATCTAATCTTCAAACTTCAATTCTCACAATCAATCAAAGGCACGCATATTCAATAATTTCAAATTTGCAACAAATCTTTCTTCCACTAAAGGTTTAGTAAAGATATCAGCCAATTGATTTTTAGTATCAACAAAAATTATTTCAATATTTCCTTTTTGAACATGGTCTCTTATAAAGTGGTGCTTAACGTTTATGTGTTTAGATCTTGAGTCATGAATAGGATTTTTTGCAAGATTAATAGCACTAGTGTTATCACAAAAGATTGGGATTTTAGAGTACCTTAGTGAATAATCAAGCATTTGAGACGTGATCCATAAGATCTGTGTACAGCATGCTGCAGTTGAGACGTATTCAGCTTCAGTGGTAGATAGGGCCATTGTATTCTGCTTCTTGGAAGACCATGAGACAAGCCACTGGCAAGTTCCACTTGTGCTTTTCCTATCCATCTTGTCTCCATCAAAGTCAGCATCACTATAGCCTACAAGATCAAATCTAGATCCTTTCTCATACCACAGACTAAGAATAGTTGTTCCAATTAAATATCTAAAGATTCTTTTCACAGTTGTGAGATGAGATTTTTTAGGATCAAATTGGTATCTAGCACATATCGCTACAGCATACTGAATATCAGGCCTACTGGCAGTTAGGTACATAAGAGATCCAATTATACCTCTGTACAACTTTTCTGAGACTGACTTACCATTCTCATCTTTGTCAATCTAAGTTGAAGGATGCATGGGAGTCTTCATTGGCTTGGCATCATTCATGTTGAAGTTTGTCAGCAAATCCTTTGCATCTTTTTCTTGATAGATGAATATGCCATCAGATTGTTGCTTGATTTGTAAGCCTAGGAAGAATCTCAGCTCACCCATCAGACTCATCTCAAACTCTCCCTGCATGAGATTGAGAATTCTTGACAAAGAGATTCATTAGTTGATCCAAAAATAATATCATCTACATAAATTTGAACAATTAACAGGTCTTTGTTATACTCCCTTTTGAATAAAGTGGTGTCAATCTGACCTCTTGTAAAGTCATTCTCAACTAGAAATGAGCTCAGCCTGTCATACCAAGCTCTAGGAGCTTGTTTGAGACCATATAAAGCTTTCTTGAGTCTGAACACATATTCTGGATGGTGTGGATCTTCAAACCCAGGGGGTTGTCTCACATAGACTTCCTCTTCAATGATTCCATTCAAGAATGCATTATTCACATCCATTTGATAGAGCTTGAAGTCTTTGTGTGCTTCAAAGGCTAAGAGGATTCTGATGGCCTCAAGTCTGGCCACTGGAGCAAAGGTCTCATCATAGTGTATACCTTTTTGTTGGTTGTATCCCTGTCCTACCAGTCTTGCTTTGTTCCTCATAACCTTTCCTTTCTCATTGAGTTTGTTCCTGAAGACCCATCCGGTTCCAATTATGGATTGATGCGATGGTGGATGAACCAGATCCAAGACTTTGCTTTTGTCAAACTGGTTGAGCTCTTCTTCCATTGATTTGATCCAAGATTCATCATTAAGAGCTTCCTGGATATCTTTTGGCTCTAACCCAGATAGGAGAGCCATCATATTTTCTGCATTTCTGAATGATGATCTAGTTCTCACCCTATCTTTGGTCTCTCCAATAATTTGTTCTCTTGGATGAGATCTCACCAATCTCCAGCTTCTGGGCAGTTCAGATGCGTGCACATTCTGAGTCTCAAGTGCTCCTTGTCTTGTTCTTCTAGTCTCTATCTGTTCTTCAAGCTTGTCTTTAGCTTGAGAGTTGTTGTCCATCTCAAGTTGGAGACTTTTGTGAGATCCTGTCTGAGCTAACCTCCAGGTCTCAGTCTGAGCTTCTCTTCTTGGTTTAGATTGGGGAGTTTTCATGTGCATCTGCTCTGGTGAGAATCTTTCCTCAGTTTCTTGAGTTGAAATCTTTAATTCTCCCATCATTTCTTCAATCTCTTCATCTACATTCTTCTGTGAGTTGTACTGTATCTCATTGAAAACTACATGCACAAATTCTTCAGTAGTTTTTGTTCTTAGATTATAAACCCTATAAGCTTTGGAGGTAAGGGAATATCCAAGAAAAATTCCCTTGTCAGACTTTGAGTCAAATTTTCCCAACTGATCTTTTGTGTTTATGATGTAACAGTCACATTCAAACACATGAAAGTAAGAGATTAAGGGTTTTCTTCCTTTCCATAATTCATATGGAGTTTTGTTCAAAATCTTTCTTATGGTAACTCTGTTTATGATATAACAAAAAGTGTTTACAGCTTCTACCCAAAAGTATTTTTCAAAACCAGAATCACATAACAAAGTTCTTGCCATCTCTTGAAGAGTCCTATTCTTTCTCTCAACTACACCATTCTGTTGGGGTGTTCTTGGACATGAGATGTTATGAGTGATGCCATTTTTATCAAAGAAATTCTAGAACTTGGCATTCTCAAATTCTCCTTCATGGTCACTTCTCACAGCACCAATCCCATACCCCTTCTCAGATTGAATCTTTTTGCAAAATATTTTAAAGAATTCATAAAACTCATCTTTCTGAGAAAGGAAGAGAACCCAGGTTTATCTTGAATAATCATCCACTATTACAAAACCATACTTTTTACCACTAAGACTGGCAGTTTTGTTAGTCCAAAACAAATCAATGTGAAGGATCTCAAGAGGTCTGGTGCTGGTGACATGAGACTTAGGTTTGAAACTTGATTTGTTGTGCTTGCTTTTTATGCAAGACTCACATATCATGTCTTTGTCAAATTTTACTTTTGGTAAACCTCTGACAAGAGACTGATTTGCAAGTTGACTTATGGTTCTCATGTTAATATGTCCAACTCTCGTGTGCCATAACCACTTCTCATGGCCATGAGACATGAGACAAGTGAGATCAAATAGGTTCTTAAGTGAGACTGAGTATAGATTTTTATTTCTTTTTCCAGAGAAAATGATTTTTCCAATCTTTGAGTCTATGATCTCACAGAAAGTGGGTTGAAAATTAACTTGATAACCATTATCACACAATTGACTAATACTCAGCAAATTATGTTTCAGACCTTCAACAAAGTAGACATTTTCAATCTGAGCTGAGTTTTTCTTACCAATTTTACCTATGCCCTTGATCTGGGCTTTGTTGTTGTCTCCAAATGAGACAACCCCTGAAGCTTTCTCTTCAAGTGACAGGAACTTGCTTTTGTCCCCTGTCATGTGTCTTGAACATCCACTGTCTAGCACCCACATCCTTTTTTACCTTGCTGTTGCCAAGCACATCTATAACACAAAGAGATTTGTTTTAAGGTACCCACTTGGATTTGGTTCCTGGATGGTCAGTAACCTTCCTCTTGTTGTGCTACTCGTCTCATGTAGTAATCTGAAGTCTTATGGCCAAATTTACTACAACATGAGCATCTCTCCTTTTTCTTCTTTCTTGCTGGGACAAAGAAATCCTTGTACCATACTTCACTTGAAGATTTTTCATAGCCTAATCCATCTTTATCAAAATTCCTTTTTGAGATCCAACTAATCTCTCAAGGTTTTTTGTTCCTTTCACAAATTTTGCTAGATCATCTATGAGAATTCTATTTTGATTTTTAAGCTTCTGGTTTTCATCAAGGAGGTTTCTTAATTCCAACTCATCATGAGCTTGAGTCTTTGCCTTGACAAGTTCAGACTATCTCATGTGAGACAGCATGGGACTGTTGTTTTTGTGATTCAAATTTTCATTTTCTTGGTTCAAGAAACTTGACCTTCTCAAGAGCTGAGTTTAGTTCAGATTTCAATAAAAGAGTTCTTGGAAGCAAGAAGATTTGAATCATATAAAAGGTTTCCAAAGGCGGACTTAAGTTCATTGAAGGAGAGATCAGAGTCAGATTCATATACCTCCTCATCTGAAGAGTCTCCATCAGCCATGAGACATAGATTTTCTGATTCATCATCTTGAATCTCATCCTCTTCTGTGTCATCCCATGTGGCCATCATTGCTTTCTTCTTTGGGATTTTCTTTGTTTCCTTTCTGAGTTAAGGACACTCAGACTTGATGTGCCCAGGCTTGTTGCACTCATAACAGATGATCTATCCTTTCTTTTCATTTTTAATTTCTCCTCTTCTGGAAGGAAACCTTCGTCTTCCACTTCCTCTTGCTCTCCACATGCGTCTGATCTTTCTTGAGATGAAAGCTAGCTCATCACCCATCTCAGTCTCATCATCATCTTCATCATCTTCTTCACTATCTGTATCATGAGATGAATTAAGTGAGATCTATTGAGATGAGCTTACCTTCTTATCTTTGGCATTGCTTCATGAGGCTTTTAGAGCAATTGACTTTGGACGTCTGATGAGATCCTCTTCCATCAACTCCAGCTCATGGACTTTGAGAGATCCAAGGAGCTCATCTAATCTGAGGGTGCTGAGATCCTTGGCTTCCTGGATTGCAGTGACCTTAGGTCTCCAAGGCTTGGGGAGACTCCTTAAGATCTTCCTCACCATATCTTGATTTGAGTAAGTCCTTCCCAAGGATTTGAGATCATTGGCAATGACTGTGAACCGTCTCACCATGTCTTTAATGCCTTCATCTTCATCCATCAAAGGCAGGAGGCCTGTTGGTGGATGCTCCTTCAGGAATGAACAAACTTGTGCTTGGTCCAGCCATGGATCTTTTCCTCTTCACACGTAGGTGTGCTCAACCCCAAAGAGGCCGAGCTCTGATACCAACTGAAGTTGGCTGGATGTCTCTAGAAGGGGGGTTGAATAGAGACTTTAAAATTCTGTTCCTGAAAACACACATAAATTTAAGCTGAGACATGATCTCAAGTCTGATAACTTGGAGTCTCAAATAAGTTAGATGAGAAATAATCTCAACCTTTAACAATAATTCTGTAACCAAATAGAGATGATTCTTTAGTTATTAAACTTGGTTTCCTTTGAATAGATTTAAGTTGTTTTAGCAAACAGATTTGAGACGTGAGATGTGAAATATAAATAAAGAGAAAGGGAGAGAGATGCACACAGATATTATCATGGTTCACCCACTCCTTGGGCTATGTCCAGTCCCCACAAACTTGTGAGATTTCCACTATTGACAACCCTGTCAATTACAAGTATTCTTACAGCCTCTTCAGGACGTCTCTCACACCAAGCTTAGGCACCCCTACCTTAGTTGAGTTACAAGTATTCTTACAACCTCTTCAGGACGCTCACACTCACATTGAGACTAGGCTTCTTCCTATCTCAGTTGAGACTAGTTACAATGGTTGAAAGGATATTGATGAGTCTAGCTTACAACATACAATGTATGGATAGACCGTGAGTATAGCTAGGTGAGACTTCTCTTTTACAAGAATAAAAGGTTAGGACCTTAAAAAAGAATAGGTGAGACTACTAATTGATCTCAAGTTGAGATGGGATCTGATGATGAAATAGACTTGAGATGTAAGATAAGATGCAGAAAGTGTTCAATAGGTAGCCCAGTCTCTCTATCCTTCACTGTTGGCTCCCAGTATTTAATTCAAATGAAAACTAGTTGTTTCTGACCGTTAAGAGCCATTAGAGAAAGACAAAAACTTTTCTGTTGAGAGGTACACTGCTTTTCTGTGCGCACTGTTACTGTGTCAGCGTACAGTGTCCTTTTCTTTGACTCTTGCTAACTCATTTGACTTGCATCTTTCAGCTGAGTTTGAAACTGTGTTTTGCATTAATATCCTGAGCATGTTTCTGAGTCTGATGTCTACATCTGATCTCTGAGCTTGCGTCTCAAGCTGTCATAGAGTCTCTTCTTTGTTCATCATCTTCTAGTATGATCTTCTCTAGATTCTGAAGATAGGACTGAGTCTCATCTCTTAGCAGATCTTGCATCTGACTTTTGATCCTTCTTTTTTAAGTTTGTATATGAGTCTCTTGTCTGAGTATATGTCTCAAGCTGAGCCTTAGTCTGAGTCTGCATCTAAACATGTCTTAGCATCTATGCTTGAGTCTGTGTCTGATCTTGAGCTAGCGTCTCAAGCTGACTCTGAATCTCTTCATTGCTCAACATTTTTATTTAAGACTTTTGTCTTGGCATATCTTGATTCTGACTTCTATGCTTCATGTCCTCAAAGATGTTCTTTGAGCTTCCTTTTCTGATCATTTTCTGCAAATTTGAAGTCTAGAAATTCTGTCACAAACTTGAGCACACGGTTAGTAAATAACAAGATGCATTTCAGACTTGCTTTTTTGATCATCTCAACTTAATGGTTTGACTGCATTAAAAACCTTATGAGTGAGTTTGTCTTAACATACCTGTGGTCTTGCATCAAAAAATATTGACAAAGGTTTAGCCCTTAGCCTATAAATAAAAATGATTTTGTTGGAAGAGACTATATGATCCTTCCCTCTTGAAACGGATTAGTCTCATCTATCAACTGGGATTATCTTTGATAATACCAAAAGAAAACATTTAATGATCTTAATTATGATACTTGTTAAGAATTAAAAATAAAAATATTTAAGAGAGATATAATATTTAATGTATTAATATTAAAATAACATTTAATATATATTTTTAAATATTACTCCCTCCGGTCCTATTTATAAGACAACGTTTTACTTTTTTCATGGTCCTATTTATAAGATAAAGTGTACAAATCTAGAAGCATTTATTGTTTTTTCTCATATTTGTCCTTGTTGATCATTAAATGTCTTGAGGAGACACAATTACCATGGTAGTGGAATTTAATTTTAAATAGGGGTAAACTTGTAATCTTACAGAATAATTTCTTGAAAATCAACGCATCAATTACATAAAACATGTTTTCTTAAGAAATGTGTTTTTGTCTGAATTGTCTTATAAATAGGACCGGAGGGAGCAACAAAATGTTATTAGAGTATTATGGTATGTTTAGGTTAAATTTGGATTGGGATGATGCAAATTGGGGTCCGCACTAATGTGTTTGGTTCAAAATTTGTAACACTCAAATACATAAATATCACATCCCAATATATTTTTTTACAAAACAATTATATCTCTTACATTTAAAAAACGTACATTTGCAATTTACATTTTCATTGTCGTTACCACCATTAATAAATTTCACTGAACTGCCTTAAAAAGTTGCATCTTGGCCAAGTTCATATACCTTTTCATGCACAAAACAAAATACCCCCACTGTTTTCTAAATTAAAATTTCTTTCGATTTCACATATCTCACCCTAAAAAACAGTTACCTTTTTTCTTTTTTGTTGTTTTTCTTTTAGTACCTTTTGCTTTCCCTTTCTTCTGTTCTCTGTTTCTCTATTTTTTTAGATTCTTCAATGGCCCTTCTTTGCTCCCAAACTTCATGTGCTGTTTTTGGCTCATTCTTCTCTCTTCTTTTCCTAATTTCCATTCAATGCCAAGTAGCTTCTTCTGCTGCTGTTAAGCTTGAAACATCACCATAACCATGTCCAACACCAGAGAGCAGTGGTTCAAACCAACCAAAGCACTTGTGCATTGTTTGTGGGAACTTGGGTCCATGATGAAACATACCCTCTTTACAATTCTTCTAGATGTCCAATCATAGACCCAGAATTCAATTGCCAAATGTACGGTCGACCAGATTCTAGTTACCTCAAATACCGTTGGAAGCCCCTCAATTGTGAGCTCCTAAGGTACTAACATAGTGTGTTACACTGTTAGTGTACTATTGTCTATAAATGCCACTGCATTTTCTTTAGATGTTGTATGGTTTTGTATAATATAATAATGTAGTGTGTATGAATGTATGATCAGCATGATCTGAATGGTTTTGTGACATTATATATATGTTATGGTAGGTTCAATGGGGTTGATTTTTTGCTGAATATGAAAGGAAAAACTGTGATGTTTGTGGGTGATTCTCTTGGAAGGAACCAATGGCAGTCTTTGATTTGTATGCTACATGCTGCAGCACCTCAGACACAAACACAATTAGTCAGGGGAGATCCTCTTTCAACCTTCAGATTCTTGGTGAGTATACAAAAGTTTCTGACTTCTGAGAAGTAAGTGAGTAATCATAGTCCATACCCCACTTGAGATTTCCACACAGTTTCCATTCCCAGTAAGATTTAGGCCATAATGTCAGTATGGTAAATAAGAGCTAAGAACAGTACAGTTTTTACAGCAGCAAAATAGTTTTATTTTTCCCTCTTTGTTAAGTTCAAAATCACAGGGGGTAGGTCATATTTTTTATAATAGGACAAAAAATTTGTTGGAGAAGTGTTTGTGAAATGGTGTCAATTAAAACATGAGATATAAGGGTCCAATAGGATGGTGTTTATGCAAGAATTTCTTTGTGAGGGGACCCAAAGTTGTCAAACATTTTGTCAAGTTGCTGCAAGCTGCAGCCATATCATCTTTCATGCTTTATCCTGTAGAACGTAGACTATGCATAATAAAGAAACATTTTTGAGAAGAGGGTTTGAATTGGGTTTAATATGGTATATATTGCAGGACTATGGTGTGAGCATTTCATTTTATAGAGCTCCTTATTTAGTAGATGTGGATGTATTCCAAGGGAAGAGAATTTTGAGACTGGAAAAGGTAAATGGGAATGGTGATGCATGGAGGAGTGCTGATGTGCTGTTGTTTAACACAGGGCATTGGTGGAGTCATCAAGGATCTCTTAAAGGGTATGCAAGAATATATCTTTCCTTTTGTAAACTTATTCAAGAAAATGCTAGAAAAAGATTTAAAAATGACATTTTGAGTTAGCCCTTTAAAAAAACTTGAGTTTTAAATTAATTTGGTTTTTGGATAATTGAGTGTAGGTGGGATTATGTAGCATTAAGAGGCAAATACTACCAAGACATGGATCGGTTGGCAGCTATGGAAAGGGGTCTGAAAACATGGGCTAATTGGGTGGATACCAATATTGACAGAAACAGAACCCAAGTGTTATTTCAGGCAATTTCTCCCACACACTACAAGTAGGGACTCTCCTTCTCTATCTCTATTACCTCACTGATTTCTCTCTCTTAATTATTGTGTTGGAACAAGGGTGGAATTTTTGGAACCAAATCACCTTATCTCTTTTTTTAATTTGAATAGCAACTCCTAACACCAAGTAAAACACAAATTATTTTGGTCCAATGAGAAAGAAAGACATTTTGGTTCTATTTAACTAAAAATTTACTTTAACAAACTTCAAAACCAACACAGTCACTTTGCTGTTCATACATACCTAATTTGAGCAGGTTTGTCTAGGATATTTATAGCTTTAGATGAAAAAAATGTAAAACTTTCAGATTTATAATTAATAAAAAGTAAGTTATTGATTAAATTATCATTTTGTTAAATCAATTTGGCGAATAATAATTAAGCAGACAAACACTTGAAGCAAATTGCCAAACTTTCTCCCCAGGTCAAAGTAAATTTTCATTTTCCCATTTGCATTCATCTGATGAGCTACGTCTAAATAGATGTGAGTGGGACCTTACTTTTGACTAGGCTTGGCTAGCATACCCATATCATGTTGCAAGTTGATATCTTCTATCTCGAGGCTGAAATTTATGGGCTTGTTTGTGCTATCTCTGGTCTCACAATGATAAGTGGGAATTTCAATGTACAGAGTTTACAAGAAATTATGTCACTCATGGGATCCAAAGCAAAACTGGAAAGGCAAGAGAAAGAAAAAGGAATGACAAAAATAAAAAGAATGGTTGTGATAAAAAGTGTGTGAATCTTTAAAGAATGAACTTTTCTGTATAAATAACAGCATTGTAAATAAATAGGAGCTAAAAGAGACAGTATATACTCCTAAAAAATAAATCATGCTGAAGAAATTTCTAGTTGAGCTAAAACTTTTTTCAATTATTATAAAAATGGTTCACTTCAAAACAGGCAATAAAAACCAATATATTAATAATATTATGATTGCAAACTTAAATAACAGTCTTATTATATTAGTTCCATAATTTCATCTGTCAAATCTATGTTTGATTATGAAATTATGAAAAGGTAATTTTTTGTCACCTCCAAAGTAATTCATGGTCACGAGCTTGCAAATGGGACTTATTTGCCTTTTCATAACGATCTGGCCAAACCTTGCAAACCTAGTGCAAGATCATCGTGATGCATGTCCTGAAAAAAAAAAGTTGTGTCGGTGAATAAAAGCACATAACCCTTCTATTCAATACTATCTAGTATATATCTATACATGTGAAAATAGTACTTATAGTACTTCTTTTTTTATTCCATTAAGTTATTTTTTAAAATTAAGTGATATTATCGTTTAGAATTTTACATTTTGGTCGATTTAAAATTATTTGACTTTTTCTGATATGAAAAAAACCAATCATATATTTTTGACTATGCCAAAATACTCAACCATTAAATGGTCAAGTCCTACTACTTTTTGGACAAAAATAAAATATTTATTTGAGTGGATATCCTAAGCAAGCCACAACCCAATATGGGCCAAAATTAAATGTGCTAAAATCTGATGGGGCCTGGTGGTGACATATATAGCACATGGAGTTAGCCAGGTATATAACAGTGAACAACAGATTCTCTAGTTGAGTATGAACCAAAAATAAACAGCTTCTTTAGTTTTGTGGCTGGTTTTCACAACCACAATACTTCCCAACTAATGTGAGCTAGCGGCATTAACCCCATTTAGCCTTTTTGGCATTAATAAGCATTGATATGTAGCAAAAGGGAAAACAGTGATTTGTGTTTTTCAAATTTGATAATGATAGTGACATCATTAAATGTTTGGCTAAGTTTGTCCCTATTTTTTGTAACACAAGCCATATGCTAAAACTGAATGGCACATTGATATATGCAGTCCAAACGAATGGAGTGTCGGTGGGACAACAGTGATGGCAACAAAGAATTGCTATGGTGAAACTTCACCAATAATCAGTGGCACAACACACTCTGGAGGAGCATACACTGAAGATGAGAATTGTGGATATGGTGATTAGTGAAATGCACAATCCTGTGTATCTTTTGGACATCACAAAGTTATCAGCATTGAGGAAAGATGGACACCCCTCCATTTACAGTGGTGAATTGAGTCCCCAACAGAGAGCTAACCCTGGCCACTCAGCTGATTGTAGCCATTGGTGCCTTCCTGGATTGCCTGATACTTGGAATGAACTATTCTATACTGCTTTATTCTATTAATAAAATTGTGTTTGTTCTACTAATTTAGTAGGTCATGCTTTTATTGAGGGTTGCATGATTGCAATTCTTTGCAACTGTGAAGTGAATAAAGAAACGAAAGTTTCTTTGTTGCTCTATTTATGTAAGTGTAACATGTATATTACTCTGTTATATATGGTTTGTTAGAAATTGTGGCTCTCACATGGCATGTTTTTGTCATGCTTGTTTACTATTCATATTATGGCTTTGGTTGTTTTTCTCAAATTACGGCTAACTTGAATTCACACTTTATGATATAACAACCATTCTTATCACTTAAGCATTAAAGAGTAGCTAGTGTGTTGCCTATAAATAGGCATGAGTAGTATGATGGTAAGCATCCAAGAGAAGCAAGTTTGAAATACTTCTCTTAGTCATTTGTGAGTGTGAGGTTTGGGAGAATATTTTAATCCACTAGATTTTATTCTTGTGAGAGAAAATTTTGTTCTCAATCCGCACCATTATAAAAGGATTTCTTGTACTCTATTTTATAGTGGATTTATTATGCTCATTGTCGTCCGTGGTCTTTCTCTCTATACCGGAGAGTTTTCCACGTAATTCTTGTTAGGGATGAGCAAAAGGCCCGTCCCACGGACCCGTCCCAACCCAAGTTATTCGGGTCGGGTTAGACCCTGTTCCACATGAAAGATTAGGGTTCATTCGGGTCTAATTCAATAACCCAGTAACGGGTTGAGGACGGGTTCGGGTTAATCTTCGGGTTACCCAACCCGTCCCATATGTATATGTGTGTGTATATATATATAATATATAACATTTATAATTTTATATTACTTAAAGGCTTAACATCATTTTAACTTTCTAGAGATTTTTTTATTTAACTTTTTTTTATGATAGAGGCTCTATTTAATTTGAAAACACATTTCATACATAAAGTTATATAATAATATAGTGGTATTTTTCTCTTAACAATATTTGAAAGTTCATAAGAAAATAAAATATTAGGATTTAGAGTTTATGGACGGGGTTTCTGTTTCGGGTTCTGGGTTGGGACGGGTTCGGGTTTCAAGTAGTCTTGTATATTATCGGGTTTCTTTGGGTTTATGGACAGGTTCAGGTCTGAAAATTTGGTCTAATAAAAAGTTAGGGTCGGGTAAAACCCGTCCCACGCTCACCCCTAAATCTTGTTATCATCTTCTTACAATTCTCTTTAATTTCTCTTTTACTCTCTAATTAATTAGATCTCGTGCTTCCGCATTGCGTTGATACCGTAACGTTAAACTCGTTTGAACTTATATAATTAAAAGGTTTCAGTTTTCACGAGGTAACAAAGTAGTTATAAGAAGAGTAACAACTTATCATGAACATAAATTGGTATAAGTGCTTGACTAGTTAACATTCCATTAGTGACATTTGTATAACTTAACGTTGAATTTAATTGTTTCTTGTTTGCAGGAAATTTATGATCTCATTATAAAATTCTTGCTAAAATGAAGACAAATGAAAATGAGATTTCCTTCTCAAACTGTTAAAGCTAGCTCATTTATATCCATTTAAAAAAAATTGATAACATGAGCCCAAGAACTAATTTTAAATATAATTACCAGGTTAAATATATTTTGGTGACTGACGAGATTTGATTTTAGTTCTTATAATTTAAAATCGTTGGATTTGGTCTCTTAAAAAGTGAAAATACTACTTTTCAGTTCTGATCGATAAAAAATCATAGGGAAATCCGTAGGAAAATATGTAGATAAATTATACAACAAGGAATAAATTGGTGTGTTTTCAATTTTTGATGGACCAAAATCATCGATTTTGATTTATAGAGACTAACCAAAATTTGATTATATTACACAGACTAAAATCACCGATTTTAAATTATAGGGGCTAAAAATTATTGCTAAAATGAAGACAAATGAAAATGAGATTTCCTTATCAAAACTGTTAAGCTAAAAATTATCATCTTTTAATTTTCTACCTATTAATGTAAATTTCAGTTTAACATTTATATTTAATATACAATTTAATTATTTTTTACATTATATTAAAAGAAGGCAATTAACTATTTTTTGTTTAATAATTAATTGTCCTTTTCTTTTCTATTTCCATAGAGTGTTCTTTATGTCATTTTTTTAAAATTAGGTCTTAAATATTTTATATAGTTAAATTATAATCACTTTCATTTAGGTTCACAACTTCTATTCATGTAACATTTAATTTCATGTTACACACAATAATGGGATAACTAACAAAATTTACGTTGCATTTTCTACTATTTTTAATTATTAGATATTGCTTTCTTCGTTTATTTTTTCCTCGTATCGAACTTGTTGTAAAACGGAAAATAACATGTTTGTTGTCATTTGTTTTTATTTGGTTGATCTTCCTAATTTATCAACTCTAGAAATAATCGGTTCATATCCCAAACTCATATATTAAAGACATAAGCTAATATGTAATAATATGTCATGTTTATTGCCAATAGCTATTTTAATATTTAAGTAATACCGCATTTAATTTCTACAATTGAATAAATATTTTATATCAAATTATTTAATATATTATATGTTTATATATTTCTGTTTTAAATTTTTTAAGAGAAAAATGTCCACTGAACACAGTAATTATACATTTTTAACTAATCTTTCCTCAACATATGATTGGCGACTTATAACATTTCGGTATAGCTAGAGCTTATGCATCCAATAGAATTTCTAATTTCCTTCCTTGTGTTTGGATGGAGAATTTTAGAATTCTCAAAATTATAATAGATAATATTGAGTGAATTGTTAAAATGAGAGGAATTGACAATGATAATCTAAAAAGTTTGAACATAAAAGAGAAATGTTGAAATTCTATCTCAATTTATCATTTGAAATTCCCCTATTTGTCATAAAAAATCCTCCTATTTGTCATTTGGAATTCTTTCTTCTTCACCATTTTAACACATGAATTCTAGTAATTTTAAATTTCTCTATCCAAATACAAAATGTTGGTACCTCAAAGAAGAAATGTCAAAATTATTCTATTGAGGAATATCAATCCTATATTAGAAAAGTGCAATGAAACAAAACTTCTTATTATACATATCTAGGAGACTAGATAACAAAATAAAAAATAATTATGAGAAGTAATATAAAGTAAAAGTTTGAGAATTCTTATTATTGAGTATGATGAGAGAAATATGTAAAAACATTAAAAAAAACGTAATGTGTAATGAAGTCTTTAAAACTTCCTCAATATGATCACATTATATATTTTTATATATACTTAACATATTTAATTTAAATTAATTTTTACATAATTTTCAAAATTTACAGGTGAACAATAATTAAAAAATATAAATAAATTCATGCAATGCACGAGTATTATCTCTAGTTAATTATTATAATAAAAGGTGATTAATAAATGAATGATTGGTATTTAATACTACTCTAGTTCTTTTTATAAGAAATAAAAAGGGTGTATATTTTTTTTGTCCTAATTAGAAACATGGACTCATTTTCAGAAGAGAGTATAAAAAAATATGGGTTAAATATGTTTTTACTCCCTAAAATATACCCGATTTTTTGTTTTAGTTCATCCAATTTAAACCAATGTTCTGGGTCCCTACAATTTGTAAAATACCTCATTAAGATCCCTGCCCCTTACACCGTCTATACTTTTGTTAATTGGTGCCACGTCAGCAAGACAGATAAGCTTTTTATTTATACGTGACAATTTATTAAAGTTTAATTTTTTTACCATGTGAATTAAAAAATGTTTTGAATTAAGATTTATCACAATGAAATCTAAATCCCCAAAATTTTAGGAAATTTAACTTTGTAAAATATAAAAGGACTCAAAAGTTAATCTTTTTCAGTAATATGTGATAATAAATAGAATTTAATGGATATTGAAGTGTAAATAAGTTTTACACTATCAATAAAAAATGATATGATAATAAATAAGATTTTATAAATATACATTGTCATTATAATTAAATAAGTTTTACATTATCAACCAAAAATAGTGTTGTGCGTCGGACTAAGTACTTGTATGTTGCCTAATAATCTTTTGAATTTAATAAGTATATCCTGACAGTGCAAAAAAGTTTTACCCTGTTATCCAATGATATATTATCACATTATTTAATGAGTTTAATAATACATGAGATGTCATATTCATTAATTGACGTGACAACACGTCGTTAGATGATATTGTAAAACTTTTTATACTTACAATGCATAATAATTAAATTGTATAATTTTTTATTATTTGTATTTGATCCTCTCTAGCCTTAGTTTGACTCGAGATTTCATTTTCTTTTTTGTTTTTCATTTAATATTAATATTACTACATATATATTATTTTCTACAACTTTCTTGACTTTCTAAGTTTTTCTTTCAAAAATTTTATGTGATAAAAGAAAATGCACGTAAAATTAATAAAATTCAAAATATAAAAGTTATGAGAAAAAAACTAAATTTTCTGTATTGTCACATTAAAGGCATAACAATATTTATTTTTTAAAATATTACTCATCACACATATTTATATTTTTTTTATAAAATTGTCTACAATCTAAAAAAATGTCCACTCGAAACTCGTTTTTATTACATTATTCTATATGAGTAAATCACTAATTTTGTCCCCAACGTATTTCACGAATTTTAAATTTGTCACTAACGTTACGATAATTCATTAACAGTCCCTAAATTATGTAAAAAAATTCATATTAGTCTCTATACTTTACATTAATCAAATAATTTAGTCCATGTACAATAACTAAATTGAAGATTTTTTACATAATTTAAGGACCATTAATGAATTACTATAATGTTAGAGACAAATTTAAAGTCGGTGGAATACGTTGGAGATAAAATTGGTAGTTTTCTATACTCCCTATTTATTTCTCAATACATTATGAATTTTCTTTTGGTGGTGTGACATAATTTTTCTTATTATATTCATCACAAAATTTTGCTTGACAAAAAACCAACCCAGCATGCATGCCCATGATTGTTTTTCTTAGTAAACATGCCCAAGACTTTTTTGGTAAAAATATACCCATGATTGACACGATAATTTACTAGGCTTTGTTATTTCTTGGGCCTCTTAATTGGGTAGCACATTGTCCAACTATCGCTGGGCTTGGCTTTTGTCTAGTCTCTATAAATCACTCCCTTCTGGCCTAGATGCAGGCCTTGTTGCATTTTTTTTTTGTTGGTGCCTTGTTGCATGAATGCATCTCATTGCATACACTTGGTCCTTCCAATATTAAAAAAAATCATTATTATTTTTAATGTACATGTCAAATAATTATGATTTAAGTTATGTTGCATGGATACTACACGAGACACAAATGCAATACGGTATCGACACAGGATATGATTAATTTTAAAAATTATAGGACACGACACACCTATATAATACTTCCTCCGTCTCATTTTATTTGTCTTTATAGAAAAAAATTATCTCATTTTACTTGTCATTTTACAATTTCAAAGAATAATTTAATTTTTATTTACCAAATATATCCTCTACATTTATTGTTTGAGTGGCTTGGAATAAAGTGTCAAACATTTAATATAATATAGTGGAATAACTTAATTAATAAGTGGTAAGGGGTATAATAGGAAATCAATTAAAAATTTATGAAAATAAGAGAATTAATTGCATTTCATAATCCCTATACAAAAACCTCAAAAGACAAATAAAGTGAGACAGGGGGAGTACTACAAATAAATTAGTGAAAAACTATATAAAAGCACAACTCTTAAGGTGTGTTTGGTAAAACTAGCTGATAAGGTAGTTGGTAGCTGATAAGCTAGCTTCTAGCTGATAAGCTAGCTTATTGAATTAGAAGCGTTTGGTAAAACTAGCTGATGAGCTAGTTAGTAAATGTAAAATAACATAAAAGGGCTTACATACATAAATTTTATTATATAAATTCTATTTAAGTTTTCTAAAAAATATATTATTATGTATTTATAATTTTATTTTTAAAAAAATAATTAAATTCATATTAAACCTTTTAGTGATAAAATATTTAATTAAAACTTAAAATAACTAATGAAATTGATAAAATAAATAGTAATATAAAAAATTTTCATAAAATAGTGAAAAGAAAATAATAATTTAATTAATTCGTAATTTTTTAAATTACTATTAAATAGGTAATAATAAGTAAAAAGAAATTGAAAAATTTTTGTCATTAAAATTGAAAATAGATAATAATAGGTCAAAAGAAATTAAGAATAATAAGGGAAATGTATTAAAATATGGGATAATGATGGAAGAAAATTAAATAAACTACAAGCTACAAGCTGAAGTAGCTTGTAGCTTATAAGCTAGAAGCTCCTAAAATAAGCTACTTTGAGGTACCTTACCAAACACTTTTGTGTTGGTCAAACTAGCTTATAAGCTAGTCAAATAAGCTAGCTATGCTAATAGCTAGTTTATTGGCCTTGCCAAACACACTGTTAGTGTAAAAGAGAAGCATCACTATAAATTTGAGGTTTGAGTGACAAACTAAAAATATTATCAGGTATTTATTTATTATAATATCTTAATTTTTTTTCTTACATTCATAATATCTTAATCTTATTGGTATAAAAGTGCAAAAATTAAGGATGAATTTGTAAAACGTAGAAACGTTCATGAGTGTACAACATAAATAGATACGACAAATAGATACGACACGTACATGGGTGAAGAGTACACGGTTACTTTTTTGAAGTGTTTGTGCTTCCTAGGATTTAAGTAACATCTTATTGTGTTCTAGTGCCTTTGCGGTATCTTTAAAACTAGAAAGTCATTGGCTTTTAATTCAAGCTTAAGAGTTAACTTTTCTTTTTTGGCTTGATATGTATGACATGAAGTACACGCTTCAGCTAGTTGGAAATTTGCATTCATATATAATGAACCGATAAAAGAAACCCATCATTTTGAACCCAAATAGATTAAGATAACAAGCTCAAGTCACAACATTCAAATATTACAAGATGCAACACTACTTAAAAGCCTTATCTATAGAGCATTGCCCCAGATAAAATTATACAGCAGGCACATATTTCAGTCACTTTTTTCTTTTATTATCTTCATTCTTGCACAATCATTCCTTGCCACAACTCAAACTAGCTCTGAATGGTAACACCAAGTGGAGTAGCTTCCATGGGTATAATTTTCTCAAATTCTGGAGTTTTGTTGGCTAAGTCGTTCTGGTTGTCATAAGCTGAAACATGCACTCCAAGTGCTGCTCTACCAGAAGGATCAAGGTTATTAGACCATGCAGCATCCCATTCAACAGCTTTTGCTGTGCTACATGCAACACTTGCTCCTCCAGGAACAGTGAGCCTTGCTGAATTCTGCACAACCAATTTAAGAAACACAAATATTGGAATTAGCCCCTGTTAAATTATGTTGTCTCCTAGTTACAAACTAGGTGTGTGGTTGGATTGAGAATTTTTGAATTTCCAAAATTGTGAAATGAATTATGAGTGATGAATAAAAAGAGTTAAGTATGAGAGGAATCGTAAAATGATCATCTAAAAAGTTAAACATAAGAGAGAAATATTGAAATTCTCTCTTCATACGTGTCATTTGAAATTCTTCTTATTTATTATAAAATTCCTCCTATTTGTCATTTCAATCTCTTTCTTTACTAACCTAATACATGAAATCTAGTAACTTTGAATTACTCTATCTAAACAGGTAAAATTGGTTGGTTATCTTGCCTGAGGGAAGAACCTCTCAAAGATCATTCTGTAGTAGTATGCTTCCTTGGTTGTTGGGGTGTTGTGAGGGAAGATATTTCCAGCATTAAGCATCATTTTATCAGAAACCTATTGAAAAATGTAAATAAAAAATTATAAGCAACAAAACATTTATGATCATAACCAATCCCTTCATTGAATTGTAGAGAAAAGGGTTGGATTCAATACATGTTTTGCAGCATGAGCTTTAAGGCCATCAATCCAACTATAGCCAACTCCATCACTGAATTGTTCTTTCTGCCTATATAAAATGTGCTGCATAAAATAAATTCAATGTTTAAAAGTTAGTTTAACCATTAATTTTGCAAGGATTTATAGATATTTCAGCAAATTACAGAGTAGTAGTACCTTTGGCAGATATGGACGTTCTTCATCATCAAAGGCCCTCCTCAGAATCCACTTCTCAATTCGTCCTTCATCTCTTTTTATCTAAACATATCAAAACAATAATCCATCTTACTAGAATTCTCTTAAAATTTTAAGTGATGAAGCAACCAAGTCACATTCTTTTACTCATACCATTTTGTACTCAGGATCAATATTCATTGCAGTATTGATAAATGACTTGTCTAAAAAGGGTACTCTAGCTTCCAGACCCCAAGCAAATGTTGATTTATTGGCACGCAAGCAATCATATTGGTGGAGTGCTTTGATCTGCATATACAAACATATCTGTTAAATATTAACCCTTGCACTTCAACCCCTTATTCTGACAAAGAGCATAATAAAAACTATGACCTTGCGGCATGTTTCTCTATGAAACTCTTCCTTGTTTGGTGCCTTGTGGAAGTAGAGATATCCACCAAAGATCTCATCAGATCCTTCTCCAGAAATTACCCATTTGACACCAAGTGATTTAATCTTCCTTGACATAAGAAACATAGGTGTGCTTGCTCTAATTGTAGTCACATCATATGTTTCAATATGGTATATAACATCCTCAATGGCATCTATGCCATCCTGCATACACCATACACAAATGATTTACTAATTATGATTTTATAAATTGAAAGCCCCCAAATTGTGAATTGAAAAGTACTGTTTCATGCACATGCCTGAACAGTAAAGTGAAACTCATGGTGAACTGTCCCTAGATAGTCTGCAACTTCTTTGCAGCTTTCAGATCAGGTGAGCCCTACTCACATATGAGATGGGCAAAGATTAAGACAACATTAAAATAAAAATTCAACTAAATTGGTAACATCATTATTTCATAATTTTGATAGATATGTATCATATATACCTCAAGGCCTACACAGAATGAATGCAATTTTGATCCCCATTGTTCAGCAGCCTTTGTGTTTGCCAAGTAGCGAGAAGTGATGGATGCAACCAATGAAGAGTCCAAACCTCCAGATAGTAGAACACCAAAAGGCACATCAGTCATCAACCTTTTTATGACTGCCTGTAAATAATCACATTCAATGTGTCAATATTTCCAGACAAAAGGAACTACTTTTAGTTACAACATATTTTATAGCATGTTTGATTTTGTTCAAATTATGCTATAAAAGTAGTGTTGTTTGGTTATCAATTGCGCATAGTGCAAAATCGATTCCACGGAATTGATTTTTAATCATTTCCTTCCAACGTGTTTCATAAAGTGTGTATCACTCATTTTCAACTATAGATTCTATAATAAATTCTATTCAACTGTAAATGAAACCCACATTTAGCCTTTTGTGAATTAAAGTATCATACCTCCTCAAAGGCACGTCTCAAAACAAGGGGATCATAAGGAGCAGATGGAATAGCCTCAGAGTACCAAGGTGGATTGTACCATCTGCGGAATGCTCTATCTTTGCTAGAGTACAAGTGACCAGGTGGGAAACACTCAAAATGTTCACAATCATCATTCAGACCTTTCATTTCAGATGAAATCCAAACAGATCCTAAATCCAGAGACATACCAAATTCATAAAATAATGTTCGATTACAAGCTAAAAACGCATGAATTCAATTCAAAAGTGTGACATATGATAACATTACCATCTAATCCCCATCCAATGTAGAGGGAAGTGACCCCTATAGCATCCCGAGCCACTATGAAACTGTTGTCACGAGTATCCAGTAGAACAAATGAAAAGATACCATCTAGCATGTCCACAAAGTTTTCTCCATGTTCCTCGTACTATTGAAAAGATTAGCATCAATAACAAAGCAATTCTTAACAACCACAAGTTTATTAATCATCATTAACATCATAATCATCATGATAAAATGGATGAAATTTTTGGCACACCCAATTTTAGTCACTTACACTATTTAACAATTTTTTAAAATATCATTTTAAACATCACATATTTTTATATTTTTATTCTAATAATAAATATTTTTATATTTTTATATAATATATCATATTATAATAAAATAATACGATGAAATATCAATTAATTTTTTGAATTAATTGAAATTTTATAAATTTTGTTTATTTTATGAAAATTTTCAATTTAACAGATAAACTAATCAAATTTATTATTTATAAAAAATATTACACATTAATCTTAAATATTGAGTCTTATATATTATATGATTAAGATTAATTTCTTCATCTTATATATGGATGACTAACCAGGTGTGCGATAACATCACAGTCACTTCCAGTTCGGAACTTGTGGTTAGGCAGCTGTTTCCTCAGCTCTTCATGGTTGTAAATCTCTCCATTCACCTATTTTTCAATCATGACACATAATAAATTATGTAAATTAGTAAATAAGATAATAACTTTTTTTTTTGAAAAAAAAAGAACCCTCTACTCTCATACGTCATGCTGGTATGAGACAGATTCCAGTTTTCAATATTAATTAAAATAAAATTGGAAATACCATAATATAATAGTAGAATGAAACAGTAAAAAGTAGGATAAAGAAAACTAATATTTTAGCATATAATATAAAGATGACTAATATGATTGATTTGATGTTGAGCATATGGGTGTTCTTACCGTGACAATAACAGATTGTCTTCATTAAAAAGTGGTTGATCCCCAGAAGCAGGATCAACTATGGCTAACCGTTGGTGTGCCAAAAAGCAGTCACCATGTTGATGGAGCCCACTCCAGTCAGGCCCACGGTGCTTCAATCTGTGTGGCATCACGTCAACAATCACAAACCCCAAAAAAATAAAAAAAAAACAATCAATAATCCATGATAATCCAAACTCTTCACTTTCTAGTTCTACACACCCCATTAAATTAAAGGACAAGAATATTCATATACACATATTCATAAACTATTTTTTTCAATAATTTTTTTAAGGTAATAAAAAAATACATATCACATAAGTATTAAGTGTAAGAAAAAAATAATAATAATTCTACTACCAATCAATCCATTTTCATTATTTGTTTTTAATTGTCATTTTTCTTTTGGACTGTTCCTAGTTCCCACTAAATTACCAATAATTGAATCTCAACTTGTGCCCCACATCCCCTTATTTGTCATTAATCAATTAATGAAAAATCATTGATCTGATGAGAATATATTTTATCTCATAGTTGCCCACTTATCTTATCAAAGTCTTGTATATGCTAAATCATCCTACTGAAGAAGGGCATCAATTAGTATAACCAATATAAAACGCAATTATAATTTGAACCCCACCACTGGTCAATTAAGGAATTCCCTTTAAAATATTTGACGGACTGGATAACACCATGACAGTTGAATTGAGGAAATGAATTATGTCACTTGGGTCCCATAATTATTCTTCATCGTCATCTCACTCTCACTCACCAAAACCCTGCCAAATAGATTCTTGGTCTCTAATTCAGCCACTCCCAAGAAGTATGAAATACAAAATACTAAATTGCAGGTCACAGCCACAATTATAACAATAAAATTAAAGTTTTAGAATAAATTAAAATTAAAATTAATCACAATTGCTATTTATCACGGGAGTAATGATTCCTCTCCTTATCACATATTCACATTATAGTATTAGTTACATCTATTACTTCTCCCTCATTTCTTTCCATCTCTCACCGGATGGTGTATTGTCTTTCAATGTGAACTCATCTTTATCCTACATTTAATTTTTTAATAGGAGTTCTGATTTAGGTACATAAAATAGTATATACGCTATTTTTCTCATACAGGTTCTTGTGCACAAATCACCCGTTTCTTTCTCTATTTTTTTGTTTGGTTGAACTAACATAACACAGTGGTACAATTTATGTACACACTATGTTATGTATGTTAGTCATTTCCGTTATTACAATATAATAAAATTACATTCTATTTTTATGTAACCGCAATTATAATTTAAAAACTTAGATAAAATTATAAAACAAACACAAAAAAGTTCCATGTTGGAAACTATGATAAAACAGAGTTTAGTGTGTCAAAAATAACAACAACGTGACACTTTGTTTCGTGAGGGAAAACAATAATCATGTGTCAAGCTTGAATTGAAACTAAGAATAGTAAATAAGGAAAGAATAATTGCCTGCGAGAAAGCTCTAGGACGCGAACCCTTTTGGCTCGAGAGTCATCAGAGCAACCAAGCACAGCAAGTATACCACACATTGTAGTATATGTTTATATGATGGAATCAAAGAAATTAAGAGAGAGATATATAGAGAGCTTGGAAGAACAAGCTCAGAAGAGAACTGAAGAAATTAGAAACGAAGAACAACACCACATATAATGGTTGAGGTTGAAGTTGAAGTAGTTTATAGTGCACAAAGCTTCTCGGAACACGTATTTATATGCATATTATCAATGATGTCAATGATAGACTACACCAAGTGGTGCCCGTAAAACGCAGTCGTTTTCTTTGATTTAATGTCTGTTTACCAGCCACTAGCTGGTCCCGGACACTCCACACTGGACCCCACAACCACGTGGTGAAACGTGGTTCGTTGTTGCTGTCAACTGTTTTTGTCATTTAATTTTTTATTATATATAATTAAAAAAATTGTTTGTTTTAATGTTCCACACAAGTACAGACTGCTACCCATTTGGTGCTTGGTTCCTCTCCGAATTGTCTTTGGATTTTTGCATTGGTGCGATCCACGGCGATAATTTAATGATTAAATAATGGATTAAATTAATTATAAATTAAAAATATTAAAAGTTGTATATTTTATAATTTCTCTTGGTATAATTAGGATATATTTGGTGGCCGGATAGAATAAAGGCAAATAGTTGGTAAAAAATTGGATATAAGTGTAGGGTAAGATATGAGGTTAATTAATAATTTCTTTATATGAGGTTAATTAATAATTTCTTTTTTATATAATGTCTGAAGAACAATATTCTAACAAATAGCATTATGTTATCCTATTATGTGTTTAAAGTGAAATTGATTATGATAAGATTTGATATAAATTATGTGTAAATGAAAAAAGTATCCTTCTACTAAAATTATGTGTACTTTTTTAATTTTAATATATTTTTTGGTTGCTTATATAGGAGTCCACTTTTATATTATATAAAAATTGCATAAAATATATATTCTAGCATATAAAGATATAAAGTTGAAGCTCTATCTAAATGTAATTCTAGTTCTAAAACAATTTTTAAGATGGTATCTTTTAAATTAGTAAATATAATTAATTAAAATTATTAAAATTTTAATTTTAATTTTTTTTTAACTTTTTAAGAAACATAATCACTTATTGTTGGGATATCAAATATTAGTCCCACATTGAATAGGAATGGCAAGAAGAGCAATATATAAGTGACAAGACTCATAAACCTAACGCCTTAAAGTTTTGGGTTGGATGTAGTGTCTAGCTCACTCGTATGGTTTACTCATTGGCCCTATGTTGGAGGTCTCCTCAGTGGTTTATGCTCCCCTCACTACATAACAAGTGGTATCAGATGTGATGGTGTGATCAGGTGACTGGCTCGAACGAGAAATTGGTGGTGGAACTATGTGGTGATCCTTGTGTCGAAAGTCTTCCTAGTGATATGTGGAGGCTAGGCGGCGTGTTCCGTTGATGTGAGTCAACAGCGGTGCAAGACCATGGAAACTCGTGATGAAAAAGCTTCCGCTTGAGGGGGAGCACTAGATGAATGGACTGACACTTGAGGGGGAGATTGTTGGAATATCAAGTATTAGTCCCACGCACTGGATAGGAATGAGCAAGGAGAGCAATATATAAGTGAAAAGACCCATAAACCTGTTGAGTCTCAAATATTATTAAGGAAATTAATAATGTTTAAAGTCTCACAGATCCTAAGTTTTAATGGATAACAAATTTGGTTTAAAGAATTATTTTATAAGAACAATCTCACTTGAAGGAAGTGTGGTTAAATGTTTCAGCAATCTTTATGAAGAGCTACCCTCTGATATATTCCAACTCTCCGAAGTTGAACCTGTTGATACGAGGAACTCTCTGAAGAACAAAGACCTGCTGAAGTACATCCATCCTTTTGAAGTTCTGTTACATAAAAGAAAGATTATCTGCTGAAAACCTACATCATAGCACTTGACTGAAGTCAGGAAGCTGCTTGCTCAAGACCTCAATGCATCATTAACGTCTGAAGCAAGTTTGATTCAATTAAGGAAAGTTACAGAGACCTTTTGTGAAGTATTTCAAGTCTTTCACCAGAAAGGGAAACTGTTGTAACCTGGTACTTGCACATGTCAGACTCTGGTACCTGAACCTGCTATACAAAGTCAGAGCTTTTTTCAAGATTGTATTACAACGGTATTAACAACATTAAATGCTATCTCACAATGGTGTTTTCTTCAATCTTCAACAGACTCAAGATGTCATCCTATATAAAGCTTCATGAGAGACATTGAAGATGTCGGCCAAGCTCAATAAGAAATCATTTCAAGCCAACACTCTGTTGCTACTCTCTGATATATTTTGTACTAAGAATATTTCAATTTGTATCCTGAGTTATACTCAGTTATCCTTTGTACAAGATTTGGTTCTTAGAAACTTAAACTTACTTTCATTGTAAACACTGTAAAGTGTCTGAGAGCCTGAAGAGGCTTGGAGGAACAAAGAATACTTGGTTGTTTAGCCTGGAGAGGTTGTGTCCAAAGAATATTTAGTGTTTATCCTGGAGAGGCTGTGTCCAAAGAATACTTTGTGTTTAGCCTGGAGAGGCTGGGGTCAAACAATATTGTATCAGATCTGATAGTGGAAAATCCAGTGTTGTGTTTGCCCTGGGACTGGACGTAGCTCACTGTGTTAGTTGGTGAACCAGGATAAATTTCTTGGCTAAGTTCTCTCAACCCTTATCTTTTTACTTTCAGTTTATAACTAACCAAGGAGGGTTTAGAAAAGTGATATTATAAAACTACTCAGCAAAACAACTCTGGTTTTTCACGTAAAACTATTTCAAGAACTATTTTATTGGACCTGCTGAAGCACTTCAGCAAGTCTTTGAAAACCCAGTTTCAGCAAGTTGCTCAAAACTCTTGATAATCACTTTGCTTGTGAAAAGGTTTTCATAAAATGTGTAAATAATTATAAAACACTATTCAACCCCCCTTCTAGTGTTTCCCGTGGTTCTAACAGTTGGTATCAGAGCTCAACCTCGGGTTGAGCATCTAACAATTGCTGAGGGAAGAAGATCCAGATGGAAACCTCAACTAGCTATGGTGCCTACATCTCTGAAGGAGCATTTGTCACCAGACCTCCAATCTTCAACAGAAAAGACTATCTTTTCTGGAAAGAACATATGAAGATGTTCATGGAATATAATCTAGATCTCTGGGATATAGTTGCTGATGGTGATTATGTTCCCATGAGAAATGGAATACCCATTTCCAAAGCTGAGTGGTCCTATGAGCAAAAAATTAAAGTTCAACTCAATGCTCAAACCAAACTCTACTTAATTTGTTCTCTGAGCAAAACTAAGTATGATATGGTTAAGGGACTTAACTCTGCCAAGGAAATATGAGATTGGCTAGCCTCATATGCTCATATAGAAGATGAAGATTACAAGTCAGCAGAAGAACCCACTTTAGGAAGTGAAGGAGACTCATCTGAAGAGACAACTCTGTGTTTTATGGCTGATCAACTCATCTCTGAAGATGCAGAATCTAAGGTAACATCCTTAACTCTTCAAGATAAATATGATGATTTAGTTGATAACACCAAGGAACTATTCAAAAAGTATAAGAAACTTTCAATGCATATGTTGTTGCATGCAACAAAAACAAGGATTTTAAAAAAGAAAATCTTATACTCAAAGAAGAGCTTCAGGTACAAGAGAATAGTAATTTCAAAAATCTACTTGAAGAAAACAGAAACTTCAAGGATAGATTTTGGAACTTACTAAAGACCTTGCCAACTTTACTAAAGGAACAAATAATCTTAACAGATTATTGAAAACTCAGAAAAGGTTAAATTATAAAAGAGGCTTAGGTTTCTCTGAAAAACTATCACCTAAATCATCAAGTTCTGAATTCCTAAGAAGGATAAGAGAAAGGTTGATGGGTGTCCCCATTGTGATAAACACGGATTATTTAAATCTGAATGTAAACGGGAAGAGGAACCTGTACCTGTAACTGACCCTGGTGGACCCAAGAAAATCTGGGTACAAAAATCCCTTATTATTTCTCTTGCAGATGTGTTAAGAAAATCAATGAAGACTCCCAGAATCACTGCAGAGGAATGGATGAAAGGAACTCTAAATGAAGAGAAAGTTTATGTTCCTAGAGCTTTCAACATAAGTTGCTGCTGAAACAACAAAGGCATCTCTGGAAACAATGTTGAGTCTTAGCAAATACATGTTATCAACTCATATCATTAAGTATCCCTGCTGGTAACATTGTTTAATATTGCAATTTTTAAATATATGAAATTATTTGAATATCTGTGAAAAATGTGTGCATGTAACTATCTGAAATACCTGAACTCTCTAAAATGTGTGTTGCTGAAATTTATACCTGCTGAATTGTATTGAACTTGTTGAACACATATACTTTCTGAAATGGCACTTGATGACGTGGTAACCTGAGACAGTTGGCTTTTCACCTATCCTCTGAAGTTGCACGATTGCACGTATCCCTATGTTTGTGCAGCCTGTAACTGCCATCATTAATGCTATCTGAGCCTATATATATTTCATGAGAGGACATTCAAAAGTTACTCTCTCTCTCTTGGCTTCCTTCTGTTGTCAAAGTACTTTCCTGCATCCCTTGAGTTCTCAGAGTTTCTCAAGTCTCAAGCTTTCTCAAAATTACTCAACTCTCTGAACTGCAATGGCATCCAAGAAGCAAGCTTCTGTGTCTTCCAAAGCTAGTGGGAAGATTGTCCCATCAAGGTGCATCAACTTCCAAAGCCTTGCTGAGAATGGCTTTGACCTCACTGATTACTTCAGGAGTGTTGGATGGTTGTCGTTCTTCAATGTGATCGATTGTGGCTGGCATGAGGCCATGAGTGTTTATGAGTTTTGGAGAACTATTAGAAAGGTGGAAGGTAACATAAGGGTTTATCTGAAGGCCAATGTGATGGGTTAAGAGATTGTGGTTGATAATGGTGTTCTGGAGCAAGTGATGGGGTTGTGTAAATGTGTGGGTGTGTATGTATTTGTTGTAAAGTCTGCAGCTATATATACTAGACTGGGAAGCTAAAAACGGTGGATCTGGAAAATTCAACAAGATGTTGTTTGGAGTTGTAGATCCA
Organism: Sesbania bispinosa; assembly: GCA_026901365.1. NCBI lineage: Eukaryota > Viridiplantae > Streptophyta > Magnoliopsida > Fabales > Fabaceae > Sesbania > Sesbania bispinosa. Next base: position 2,939,186 of record QLOH01000021.1, on the reverse strand, counting down.
TCAAACTTTAAAGGAATTGGGATGCTAGATATTCCCAGGCTTCTGTTTGCTGTGTTGGGGTGCTGCATTATCCTCAAAGGAGGTGGCAAGGATCATGTCTCTGAACTTGAGAGATTCTATGTTATTCATCTTCTTCAGAAAAAGAAGATAAATCTGCCATGGGTCATTCTATATGGCACGACTAGGAGGGCAAGAGATTCAGCTGCGAACTTGCCCCACAATACCTTGATAATGAATATTTTAATGTAATGCATCACAAGGTACCTGTTGAACATCACTTTGATCACAAATGTCCCTCTTTCTTCAATGCAACCACTTTCAAGCAGATGGGGATTAATCTGAAGAATCCAGAGCAAAAGAGGAAGAAGGAACTTGCTGAGAAGTTCCAGAAGTCTGTATTGGAGATCCTTGAGGATGAGCTTCAGGGAGATACAAGCAAAGAGGAGTTTAAAGCTGCTGAAGTAACTCCTGAGAAAAAGATTGTCAAGGTTGTTGGACAAGGGCCTCTATGCTCAAGAGGGGGGTGAATTGAGCGTTTAAACTTTTTTTCAAATCTTTACAAAAACGTTTTTATTGAGATTTATGAATTCGAATATATGAAGTAAGATGAAGACAAGATGAAGAACAATGCAATATTGAATATTAAATGTGCAAGAAATAAAGAGTTAGGGATAGAGAGAATCAAACAACACAGTTTATACTGGTTCAGCCACTAAACCTCCTTGTGGCCTACGTCCAGTCTTCAAGTTCTCGATCAATTCTTTATTAACTTTCCAAGCTTTAACAGGCGCTTGTGGCCTTCACAAAACAGAGCACTTCTCACACCTTGGGATGCCCCACCCAAGTGCTTAATTCTCAACCAAACTCTAGGGATGCCTCACCCTAGTATTTTTAATGAGGGATGCCTCACCTGTTAGTGTATGCACTAGAGACTTATATGTTTTATTTTGAACATCCATCACTTGTATCATATTATTATTTTATAAAGGCAATTCATTTATTAATTCTTTTAGAATATAATTATTGTCCTTAGAATAGTAAGCTTAAACTTCATAAGAAATCAAGTAGATGACTTGATCGTGAGATTTTATGAAGAACTATTCTTAAAATAGTCCCTAGTCAAGTATCATCTTAGGACAAAGATGCATTTAGACTAGTATGTGAGTTCATTGATGATCACATCTCACGGATCATGGATATGAGATATCATGGGCTCACATAAGTACGTATTAAGAGTAACAGTGTACTGGACAGACCCACTTTAAGAACGTTGCATGGATTGTTACATGAGTGTCATGACGTTTCTTAAATTGATAAATATTATATGAAGTCCTTTGACCTTAAATCACTACATTCCTACATAAGGAATTATATGTTTTAAATATCATCAAACGTTGCCTGTAACAAGGTGATCATAAAGTTGGTATTTGGACATATAATAAATTATGTGGAGGAATGTGAGTGACCTAGATGGGATTTTTCCCTCCTATGTAACAGGAGTTATATCTGTAGGCCTCTTGATAAAGTGAGACTGCGAAATGCATGGCCATGCTCAGGAGGATAAACATGAGATGCTTATTTTCTATACAGTCTACTTGCGGATCAAGAAAACATAAATTGAACTATACAAGGTTAACACATTCCATGCCCTTGTGTTCAATTAGATATTTGGACAAAGGGACAGATCATATAAATTATTATCATAAAATAGGATTCGTCAAAGTTGTTGATAATCTCAATATTTGGGTAGTAGTGATGTATTGCTAGATGCTGCTCACTATTTATGATATTAAATATAAAAGGATTTTATTTTAATATCGTAACCAAATATTAAAAGCCTATTGGGTCACACGCATACAACAAGCCGCTAGGAAAAGATAATAATTCTAATTTGATTAGAATTTAATCTAATGGGCCAGGCCCATATGTTAGGGATAAGTGAGTGAAGGGTAAAACCCTAGCCACCACTCTATAAATAGATCATAAGATGCATTATACCCTAGACACACGAGTAGTCGCTCTTACTCTCTAAACACTACTAGCAGAGTTAAGGAGGGCTTCCTAGTTCGGCTGTTGGCATGGACACCTTTAGAGACATGGCTGTTATTCTCTCGTTTACAATCCTGATAAGGTATGTCATTATGTTTCATGTCTTTTATGCCTTAATTCGTGTTTTCGTATTAACGATCATAACAAGGGAGGGAATCCATTTATTCCGCTGCACCCTGACCACATGCTTGATTCCCTTCATCACCCTCACCAACTTAAATGAAAAAGAATGGAGAAGAGATTATGAAACTCCCAGAAGAACAAATTATACAAATTGAAGTCCTATGATCAATGGGTTATCACAAAGATAGAGCAAAAACTCAAGCAAAAGCAAGAGAATAAAAAAAAATGATATGATCAATGTGAGAAAAGAGATTTGTGGCTTTGCTTGATTCTTTTCCAGTGTAATCTGAATTCTCAAACACGTATATTTATAGCCTTTATGAAGACATAGCCATTGGAGAGTGAAAAGGTGTGTTTTTAAGAGTTATTTTTGAGTTCTAACGAAATTGGTAGTTTATAGCCGTTATTTACCATTTTTTACCGTTATCCAGCGACTGGTTTTCAGACACCAACTTTAAATGGTCATAACTTCTTCGTTTCTTATCCGTTTAATGAAAATGACCACTCGTTGGAAAGATATTTAAGTCTAGTTTTAAATAAAATAAGTTTCATACCAAAACGTTGAGTATAATACCAGTTATTCTCAAATAATGGACACAGGTCATTTTCCGAAATACAAAAGCAGTGCTATTTTAAAAAATTTATAACCTTCTCATTTCTTTTCCATTTTTAACAAATGACCACTCATTAGAAAGATAATTATGTCTACTTTCAGACGAAACAAGTTTAAACTTAAAAAGATAATTATCCTTCAATATATGATCAAAATAGTGAGCAAAGATCATTTTCTAAAACATAAAAATGTTGCTTTTTCAATGGCTGACTTCAAAAAATCATAACTTCTTCATTTATTACTTAATTAATTAAAATAAATAAATACTTCTTGAAAAGGGAATTGAGTCTAGTTTCATATAAAACAAGTTTCATTTCAAAACACAAAGTATTTTTTAAGTTATGATTTAAATAGTGAACACATGTCAACTTTCAAAACATAAAAAATGACATAAGTTAAGAGATACATATTAAACAAATTTTAAGCAACATTGTAAAAACGTATATTTCTCATTTTAAGGAAATTTTTAGAGAATCGCTATATTTTCAATTATTGGCTATAAATGTTGTGTAAGAGTAAGATAAAAAATTGCTCTATCAAAAGATAACATATTGACCTTACACTTACTTGGCCTAAGTCTCATGTTCTTATTTTAGTGAAGCTTTCTTGGACTTGGCACAAGATATCGTTTGTCATGAATCACTTGTTTGGAATCATCAAAACTCTTTAAATCATTTGCATCCACATACTCCCCAATTTTTATGATGACAAACAATTACAAGGAGTTAGTGTCAGAGTATAAGTGCAGAAGCGAATTCAAAACAAATGAATCCCCCTTACTTAGGGAATTTTACTCCCCTATCTATATAACACAACTTTTAAGTATAATTGGGGCTAGGCTTCAAAATTCTTTACTAAGATAAGCGCTTTTTCAAACAGCCTTTGAAGCTTTGATATTTCTCCCCCTTTTGGCATTATCAAAAAAAATGGGGAATTTTCCATAAATAGTAAATAGTTTTTCATCTTTCAAGTCCCTGCAAAACAAATTAAAAAGAGCCTCTGACGCTCAAGTCTGTAATATTCTTAAATGAAGAATAAACTAGAATAGGTAGATTTAACTAAAACATGACTGATCGATGATACCAAGTTCCCTTCTTATAAAAAAGAAATTTTCTTTTGCAAGAGGCTTAGTGAAAATATCTGCAAGTTTTTGAGATGACTCAATGAATTCAAGAACACAATCACCTTTTTGCACATGATCACAGATGAAATAATGTCTTATATCAATGTGCTTAGTCCGAGAGTGCAGAACAGGATTTATACTTAAGCTGATTGCACTAGTGTTATCACATTTTATAGGAATGTGGTCTAATTTAATACCATAATCCTTAAGTTGTTGTTTCATCCACAAAAATTTGAGCACAACAACTTCCTGCTGCCACATATTCTGCTTCAGCAGTAGAGAGTGCCACATTAACTTGTTTCTTACTATGCCATGATATTAATGAATTACTAAGTAGGTGACAAGTACCACTTGTACTTTTTCTATCCTTTTTACAACCACCATATCAGAATCTGAATAGCCAATTAAATAACAAGAAGATCCTTTTGGATACCATAATCCCATATTAGTACCAATTAAATATCTCATTATTCTCTCTACTTCTTTTAGGTGTGATTCCTTAGGATTTGCTTGATATCTAGCACACATGCATACACTAAACATTATATCTGGCCTACTTGCAGTTAAATAGAGTAAAGATCCAATCATACCTAGATATTTAGTAATATTTACGGGTTTACCTTGTTCATCTTCATCCAAGTAACATGATGTACTCATAGTAGTTTCCATTTCTTTTGTATTTCCCATTTCAAATCTTTTGAGCAACTCTTTGTAGTACTTACTTTAACTAATTAAAGTTCCATGTTCGGTTTATTTGGTTTGAAAACCAAGAAAGAAGGTGAGTTCTCCCGTCATGGACATTTCAAATTCTTCCTGCATATTACCCTTTTGAGATATCACCAATGATGTTGTCAATAAGGTGATTCTTAGAGATTCTCCACTCCTTTGGTAGATTTCCATGAGGCTCATTTGAATTTTGAGGTTGAAGAGATTCTTCTGATTTTGCCTTTTCATTCTGCTTCTTTTCTTCAAGAGTGGTGTTTTCCAAAATATCTACAAAATCATCAATTACCTTTCCCAAACTTTTGGGATTAGACTCATTAAAGGAAACATGAACAGATTCTTCAAACAATCATAGTTCTTTTGTTATATATTCTATAAGCCTTGCTGGTTAAAAAGTAGCCTAAGAATATTCCCTCGTCAGCCTTTGCATCAAATTTTCCCAAGTTATCCTTTCCATTGTTTAAAACAAAGCATTTGCATCCAAAAACATGTAAATGAGAAATGTTTGGTTTTCTACCTTTGTAAAGCTCATAGGGGGTTTTCTTCAAATAGGTCTAATGAGAACTCTATTCATGACATAACAAGCAGTACTAACTGCATTTGCCCAAAAATATTTTGGAAGGTTTGTATCATTAAGCAGTGTTCTAGCAAGCTCTTCTAAAGAGCGATTTTTCCTCTCCACAACACCATTTTGTTGTGGTGTCCTTGGAGCCGAGAAATTATGTTCAATTCCATGTTTGTTACAAAACTTTTCAAAGAACTGATTTTCGAACTCCCCCCCATGGTCACTTCCAATGCATGCAATTTTCAAATCTTTTTCATTTTGGATGACCCTTGCTAACCTTTTAAATGCAGAAAATGCTTCACTTTTATGAGATAGAAAGAGGGTCCATGTGAACCTAGAGAAATCATCTACTATAACAAAAGCATAATAATTACCGCCAAAACTCTTAGTCTTAGAAGGTCCAAACAAGTCCATGTGTAAAAGTTGTAAAGGTCTATAAGTAGAAACAACATTTTTAGACTTAAAGGAGACTTTCACTTGTTTTCCTTTTTGACATGCATCACATAATTTTTCTTTTTCAAATTTAATGTTAGGCAAACAAATAACTAAATCTTTTGTAATCAATTTGTTTAAATGATTCATATGAATATGTGCAATTCTTCTATGCCATAGCCATAACTCCTCATTTTTATTAATAAGACATTGTGCATCATTTGAAGAAATATCATCTAAGTTAATCATATAAATATTATTAACCTTGTGACCAATGAATTGAATCACATTATCTTCTTTTCCTTCTATGATACAAGCATTTGAGTCAAAAATAACTTTATTTCCTTTATCACAAAGTTGACTAATGCTTAGTAAACTATGTTTCAACCCTTGAACATATAAAACATTATCAATTAGAGGTTGAAGGAGTCTTACCAACTTTACCAACACCAAGAATTTTCCCTTTGTTGTTATCTCCATAAGTGACATATCCATCTTCCTTCATAGTTAGAGAGGAGAATTTTGATTTGTCTCCTGTCATATGTTTGGAGCAACCGCTATCAAGATACCATTGAGAGTGCTTTTCCGTCAAGCAAACCTACAACACAATTTAAGACTTAAATTTTGGTACCCATATAATCTTGGGTCCTTGAATATTAGTTTTGGGAAGGGTGATTTTTGGAACCCAAATCTTGCGCCCATTTTGAACATCATTCTTTCTATATTACAAGTAGATGCACTATGTCCCTTTCTACCACAATAGTTACATTTAATAAATGGGCTAGTAGACATGTTATATGAGATAAAGAAACTTGTGTAAAGCTTTTATTGCCTTGAAGGATCATATCCTAATCCTACCTTGTTGAAATGACAACCTTGTTTACCTAGTAATATATTCAAGTTATCCCTTCCCATTGTAAGTTTTGCTAAAGAATTTTTTAAATCCTCAACTTCTTTTTGTAAAATATCACATGATGTGCAAAGAGGGGACTGTTGAAAATTACAAGAGGTGCATGTGTGATCAATTGATTTTAGTGCTTCGTTTTCTATGCTTAACTTGTTCAACTCTTCATTAAGATCTGAAACCTTTTCTTCTAGAAGAGAAATCATTTTCTGTGATTTGACTAGTTTCTTAGCAATCTTTAAGGATTCAACATGCAGTTCTTCAAAAGCTTCTTGTAACTCATCATAACTAGGATTAAGAGGGTCTAAGTCATTTACCTCATTTTCATCAAGGTTGGCCATGAGACAAAGATTGGCTTCCTCATGTTCGTAATAATCTGATGAGTCCATATCATTTTCTTCCCAAGCAATGTATGCTCTTCTCCCTTTTTTTTTCTTTGTAGGACTTTTTCTCATACTTTTCCATCTTCTTTTGATGGATTGGGTAATCCATCTTTATAAGTCCAGGCTTGCCACATTCATAGCAAGTTGGAGTTGCATTTGAGGTTTCTCCTTTGTTGAAGTTTTTCTTGGGGTTAAAGGGTGGCCTTCTTTGACTTCCTTTCTTCTTAAGAAATTTTCCAAATTTCTTCACAACTAGAGTTAGGTTTTCTTCATTTAATTCCGCAGAATCAGAATCATCACTGTCATCTTCATCTTGGATAGGAATAGATGTTGCTTTTAGGGCAATACTCTTCTTCTTTTTGTCGCCCTCTTCATGTTGTTGCAACCTGCTTAATTCAAGTTCATGCTCTTGTATTTTTCCAAAAAGAGTTGCAAGAGACATGGTGCCAAGATCCCTTGATTCTGCAATTGCTGTGACTTTGGGCTGCCAATTTCTGTTCAAATATCTCAAGACTTTGTTAATAAGATCTTCATTTTGAAAATTCTTTCCTAAAGTAATGAGATGATTTACTATATGTGTAAAACATTTTTGCATGTGTTGTATGCTTTCCCCCTGATTCATACTAAACAGTTCATACTCACGAGTGAGAGAATTAATTCTAGCCCTTTTTACTTCATTAGTACCCTCAAGAGTAACTTCTAAAGTTTGCCACATTTCTTCTGCAGATTTGCAATTTGAAATTCTAAAGAACTCATCAATCCCTAAGGCCGATGTAATGATATTTTTTGCTTTCAAATCATATTGAACCTTTTTCTTATCATCATCATTACATATGCTTCTAGGTTTTTCTATTTCTTTTTCCTCAGATGTATGCATGGGAATGAACGGTCCATTTTCTATAGAATTACATATATCCAAATCAATAGCCTCGATAAAAATTTCATTCTTACTTTCCATTAGGAATAGCCTTCTCCATTAAACATAGGAGGATGATTAATGGAGGCGCCTTCCAAATTAAAAGAACTTTGAAAATAGGCCATTTTCTTGAGGCTGTGAAGCTTAAAACAAGAACCGAGCTCTGATACCACTTGTTGGACAAGGGCCTCTATGCTCAAGAGGGGGGGGGGGTGAATTGAGCGTTTAAAACTTTTTTTCAAATCTTTACAAAAACATTTTTATCGAGATTTATGAATTCGAATATATGAAGTAAGATGAAGACAAGATGAAGAACAATGCAATATTGAATATTAAATGTGCAAGAAATAAAGAGTTGGGGATAGAGAGAATCAAACAACACAGTTTATACTGGTTCAGCCCACTAAACCTCCTTGTGGCCTACGTCCAGTCTTCAAGCTCTCGATCAATTCTTTATTAACTTTCCAAGCTTTAACAGGCGCTTGTGGCCTTCACAAAACAGAGCACTTCTCACACCTTGGGATGCCCCACCCAAGTGCTTAATTCTCAACCAAACTCTAGGGATGCCTCACCCTAGTATTTTTAATGAGGGATGTCTCACCTGTTAGTGTATGCACTAGAGACTTATATGTTTTATTTCGAACATCCATCACTTGTATCATATTATTATTTTATAAGGCAATTCATTTATTAATTCTTTTAGAATATAATTATTGTCCTTAGAATAGTAATCTTAAACTTCATAAGAAATCAAGTAGATGACTTGATCGTGAGATCTTATGAAGAACTATTCTTAAAATAGTCCCTAGTCAAGTATCATCTTAGGACAAAGATGCATTTAGACTAGTATGTGAGTTCATTGATGATCACATCTCACGGATCATGGATATGAGATATCATGTGCTCACATAAGTACGTATTAAGAGTAACAGTGCACTGGACAGACCCACCTTAAGAACGTTGCATGGATTGTTACATAAGTGTCATGGATGTTTCTTAAATTGATAATATTATATGAAGTCCTTTGACCTTAAATCACTATGATTCCTACATAAGGAATTATATGTTTTAAATATCATCAAACGTTGCATGTAACAAGGAGATCATAAAGTTGGTATTTGGACATATAATAAATTATGTGGAGGAATATGAGTGACCTAGATAGGATTTGTCCTTCCTATGTAACAGGAGTTATATCTGTAGGCCTCTTGATAAAGTGAGACTGCTAAATGCATGGCCATGCTTAGGAGGATAAACATGAGATGCTTATTTTCTGTACAGTCTACTTGGGGATCAAGAAAACATAAATTGAACTATACAAGGTTGACACATTCCATGCCCTTGTGTTCAATTAGATATTTGGACAAAGGGACAGATCATATAAATTATTATCATAAAATAGGATTCGTCAAAGTTGTTGATAATCTCAATATTTGGGTAGTAGTGATGTATTGCTAGATGCTGCTCACTATTTATGATATTAAATATAAAAGGATTTTATTTTAATATCGTAACCAAATATTAAAAGCCTATTGGGTCACACACATACACAAGCCGCTAGGAAAAGATAATAATTATAATTTGATTAGAATTATAATCTAATGGGCCAGGCCCATATGTGTTAGGGATAATTGAGTGAAGGGTAAAACCCTAGCCACCACTCTATAAATAGAGCATAAGATGCATTACCCTAGACACACGGGTAGTCGTTCTTACTCTCTAAACACTACTAGCAGAGTTGAGGAGGGTTTCCTAGTTCGGGTGTTGGCGTGGACACCTTTAGAGACGTGGTGCTATTGCCTCGTTTACAATCCTGATAAGGTATGTCATTATGTTTCATGCCTTTTATGCCTTAATTCGTGATTTCGTATTAACGATCATAACAAGGGAGGGAATCCATTTATTCCGCTGCACCCTAACCACATGCTTGATTCCCTTCATCACCCTCACCAACTTAAATGAAAAAGAATGGAGAAGAGATTATGAAACTCCTAGAAGAACAGATTACACAAATGACCACTCATTAGAAAGATAATTATGTCTACTTTCAGATGAAACAAGTTTAAACTTAAAAAGATAAGTATCCTTCATATATGATCAAAACAATGAGCAAAGGTCATTTTCTAAAACATAAAATGTTGCTTTTTCAATGGCTGACTTCAAAAAATCATAACTTCTTCATTTATTACTTAATTAATTAATTAATAATAATAAATACTTCTTGAAAAGGGAATTGAGTCTAGTTTTATATAAAAACAAGTTTCATTTCAAAACACAAAGTATTTTTAAGTTATGATTTAAATAGTGAACACATGTCAACTTTCAAAACATAAAAAATGACATAAGTTAAGAGATACATATTAAACAAATTTTAAGAAACATTGTAAAAACGTATATTTTTCATTTTAAGGAAATTTTTAGGGTATGTTTGTGAGTTGAATTTTGGAGGGGAAGGGAGGGAAGGGAAGGGTTTATTGGAAGCCCTTTCCCCCTTTGTGTTTGTGAGTTTAAGTATTTACAAAGTCTTTCCCCCTCTTCTCCCCCTTCCTTCTCCTTCCAATCCTTTCCTTTCCCTCCTCTTTAAACTCACAAACCACACTTAGAGAATCGCTATATTTTCAATTTTTGGCTATAAATGTTGTGTAAGAGTAAGATAAAAAAATTGCTCTATCAAAAGATAACATATTGACCTTACACTTACTTGGCCTAAGTATCATGTTCTTATTTTAGTGAAGCTTTCTTGGACTTGGCACAAGATACCGTTTGTCTTGAATCGCTTGTTTGGAATCATCAAACTCTTTAAATCATTTGCATCCACATACTCCCCCTTCTTTATGATGACAAACAATTACAAGGAGTTAGTGTAAGAGTATAAGTGCAGAAGAGAATTCAAAAAACAAATGAATCCCCCTTACTTAGGGAATTTTACTCCCCCTATCTATATGACACAACTTTTAAGTATAATTGGGGCTAGGCTTCAAAATTCTTTACTAAGATAAGCACTTTTTCAAACAGCCTTTGAAGCTTTGATATTTCTCCCCCTTTTGGCATTATAAACAAATGTGGAATTTTCCATAAATTGTAAATAGTTTTTCATCTTCCAAGTCCCTGCAAAAAAACTAAAAATAGCCTCCACGCTCAAGTCAGTAATATTCTTTAAATGAAGAATAAACTAGAATTGATATATTAACTAAAACATGACTTATCGATGATACCTAGTTCCCTTCTTATAAAAAAGAAATTTTCTTTTGCAAGAGGCTTAATGAAATATCTACAAGTTGTGTGATGACTCAATGAATTCAAGAACACAATCACCTTTTTGCACCATGATCACAGATGAAATGATGTCTTGTATCAATGTGCTTAGGTCCGAGAATGCAGAACATGATTTTACCTTAAGCTGGTTGCACTAGTGTTATGATATTTTATAAGATAAAAAATTGCTCTATCAAAAGCTAAAACATATTGACGCTCTACACTTACTGGCCTAATTCTCATGTTCTTATTCTAGTGAAAGCTTCTTGGACTTGGCACAAGATACCATTTTTTCTTGATCGCTTGTTTGGAATCATCAAAATTCTTTAAATCAGTTGCAACCACAAGGTGAAGAACCAAGGACTAAGGTTTCACAGAAGATTCTTACTCCGCTGAACTTGAAGGGTAAGAGAATCGAGGCATCCTATTAGAAGGCTACACCATATGAGAAAGTAGCTTGAAGCATCTACTCAACAGGAACCTGAAACCTGTTTAAAAGGTTCACAATGAACCTCCTGAAATTGTGGGTCAGGCTACTAGAGTGCCCTGCTAATGCTGCTGATCCTACCTTTCCTTTTCTCCCAAGGGACAGGCTATGATGGATGAAGTTGTGGGTGGTAGTTTTTCAGAATCACTCAACATTTAAGCCTCTTACTTCTTCTAGGCATCCAGACCCTTGAGATTCAGAAGGTAGTGCAGATTGTGACTGTCTGATGAGGAAGAAGAAAGAAAAAGAAAAGAAAAGAACAATAGGAGAATGATAGAGCACTTGCTGAAGCTGCTCAGAAGCTATGTTAGAGAATGAGGAATTGGAGAAATCCTCAGAAAGAAAGAGGAAGAGACCTTCCAAGGATGCAAGATCCAAGTACAGGAGAATGCTTTCACCTGTTAAAGAGGAAAAGCCCTGTTTCCTGCTCCTGCTCCAATGATCACAAGGAGCAATCTATTCCTAAAGACGATACTGGGATTTTTTCAGGAGGCAATACAACAAGTAAGGTCTCAGGAGGTCCTTAACATCAAGAGGGAGAGGATTGTGAAAAGAAAAATAAAATCTCCCACACCTTTTGTTCCTTATGACTTCACCAAATCAAAGTTATATCAAAGAAAGCTTCAGGAAGCTGCCATGAAGCCTGTACCTTCTGAGAAACCCTATAAGAAGACCAAGGTACTCTTTGACAACCTTGATCCTACTGATTTGGAAGATGATATGAGTCCTGTTGAAGTTCCTATGAAGATAGTTGATGAAGTTACCACTCTTGATGATGGTTCTATGATTGAAAAACCTACTGAAGAAGTCATCCAACCTTATGCTGACAAGGTTGAAGAGGTTGCACCTGCTGACAACAACATAGGTGAACCAGTTGAAGTTATTGCTGTTGAAGTTCAAAGTGGAAAACAAGGTTGCTGCACCTGCTGACAGAGAAAGGTTGTAGAACCTAATGCTTATGAACCAATGAAGGATTATGTTACTGTAATTGAACCTATCTCTATTATTCCCTTGAGGATTGAACCTGCTAAGGATAATGTCCACCTTCTCCCAGTCATCAACCTCCATCACCAGTTAATGTTGATCTCACTGATGAGAGGATGCAAAAATCAACTGGAGCTGATACCTGCCTTGTCAAATGATGTTGATTGGCACTCTAAAGGAAAATTTGTGTGGAAAGAGAAGGGGCTGTTTGTTTTTTAAGGAGATTTTGTCTCAGAAAGAAAGGATGTGGAAGACTAAATCTAGGGACCTCTCAATAAGGCCAACCTTTGACTATGTAGCACCTATTATCAGTTTGATGATTCCTCAGATCTGCTGAGTTTCCTTATAGATTCTACCAGTCTGCTGAAGCTCAACAGGAACAGATTACCCAAGATTCCTAACTTGTATGAGGAGCTACTGTATTTTAAAGATCATTTGCCACTGCAACCACCCAAGCAAACTGGTTCGCATCTCCTTGCTGGTATTATTTTTTATTTTTAGAATTTTAACTCTATTTGGGTTTTTTTTTCCTAAATGACATTTGGGATTTTCCTATTCATTTACCAGTATGTTAGCTTATGTTTCATTTTGAAGAAGAAAGTTATACTACATTCATGAAATTCGTTAGAGTTCCCCAAAACATGACTACTAGATGTTTGAGTGAATGCGTGTAAGGGAGGGTATGTGCTTTTATTTTAGAAATTGCATGATGCTAACCTATTTCATTTTATGTTACAATTTGTTGCACCGTAATGTGTTTTTTATAATGTAATTTTCTGCTACCAATAATCAATAATAATCTTTGTTTCATCCTAATTGTGTCAACTGAAGTTGTAAGATAATGATGTACATTTTTTGACACTGAGCTGAAAGAAAGCAACACAGTGTTCACTGACCCTTCAACCTCAGGTAATTGGTAGGTGATTGAAGACAATTTAATGTGATTATGGAAAAATTATATTTTATGTATATTTTGAGGCTATTCATCTTCTAAATTAGAATATATTCTTGTTATTGGTGTGAATATAGGAAGTATTGTTGCTCATTTTTCTTGAAATTAAAGGTGTGGAAATACCCAAACCCTTTTCCAGGCTTAAATATGCTGAAACAATGAGTAGATATGGTTCAGACAAACCATATATCATATTTATCCGAGTTAAAAAGATGTAATGATCTTTCTTTCACATCTCTCCACAGTACTTTTGTGGTTTCTAGCATATGTAGTTTTTTCTGATACTCTCTTTTGTGTTCATATTCTCTTTGATTTGATAAAGCTGTTGTAGTCTTGTCTTTATGTTGAAAGTCATTGTTATTTTGTTCTCTAGTTTGTATTGCAATAACTTAACTTTATATTTTCTCTTATGGGGTAATATGGCTTTACAACTGAAGATACTAAGTGGCTTTAGTATCATCTCCAAGGTATTTTGAGGTGACCACGCTTAAAACAAACAAACTATTGCTTAGTTCTAATTGCACTGCTTGGTTCTGTTTGTATTTGTTACTGCTAGTTTGTTATATTCTTTTCCTGCCACAAGTTTGTAGACATTATGTGAAACAATGAGCTTTTTTTGTACCAAAACTGTAGGTATATCTTGTAGAACCAAAGGAAAACACTAGAAAGACGGGTTGAAAGTGTTTTTACAAACTTTTACAGTTTTTCAGAAACTTTTTCAAAAACTAAGTTTACGTAAATTTCAGATTAGGATTTTCAGATGCTATCTGAAGTTTTATCTCTTATATGATAACTTCAGATAAGAGGTTTTTCTGAAATATGGTTGTTTAATTTAAAGCAGAAAACGTTTGTAAACTTACGTTCAAATCCCTTTTTATGTTAGTGCAATAAAAATATAAAGAGTTAAGGGAAAGAAGCACTAAGCCATGATTTATCTTAGTTCACTCACTACCACTTGTAAGCTACGTCTAGTCCCCACTGCCAACTAGATATATGATTATCCACTAATCTCAAGAGATTTCAAGTATTCTTTTACAGTCAAGCCTCTTCAGGCTCTAATACACCAAATATTGTTTGCAACATCTAGCTTCTCCAGGCTCTAACAAGTATTTTTTTCTCGCCTAGCCTCTTTCAAGCCCTACACTATGTATTTATGGAAAACAAAGAACTTAGAACTCATATGAGTTCTTCATTCCAAAGAATTGTACATAAAGTTGTGTTAGACACAGAATATGAAAGTTTTTGTACAAAAGAATCAAAATATAATCTTTCCAAGATTTTTACAGCGTTTCACTTCAAAGAATAATGCGTAGAATGCTTACGCTTTGCTTCACAAAGATACACATGTATTTATAGGCTTTCTGGTAGCTTGGGCTTTGAAAACGAAGATGAGAAGTCCATTGAGAGATAGCATTTAATGCTCTTCATCCCGTTGAGAAACATCTCTGACACCCATACAATGTTGCAGGCGTTGTTCTGACCATTACAGGTCTGTTTGCACAACATTTCCTCTTTGGTGCTTGCTTTTTCAAACCTAGCAGCCAAAAGTGTTCTTTTGTCTTGCCAAATTTATGTTCCTGAGAATGCGTGAAGGATTTGGTCAGGACTTTGAGTTACCACATCAGATTTGCCTTGGCTTCTTATATGAATCCAGCCGGGTTGTAAAAATTCCGTTCCAGAAGTCCAGCAGTCGGCTAGCCAAAAAGGGTTCATTCCAACCGGCTAGACATGCGCTAGCCGACCATATATACATCTAGCCAGTCAACATCTTCCTTTCAACCGACTAACCCATATTCATATCCGACCAATTCTACATCAGTCGTCCATCCGACTAAGCCTACTCCTAGCCGACCATATGAATCTAGTCGGGGTAGGAATTTTGTTACAGAATTCCAGCAGCCAGCCAAAATGTTCCTAGCCGGCCCGGTCTACATCAACCGGCCAACCAGCCACATACAATATTGTGAATTTAAACATTTTTAATTTCTTGGTTGTGATCTAATTTTTTATTTTTCTTTTTTACTCAACAATTTAATTATAAAATTAACCTTAAATCAATTAATTCTCTCTGAAAACAATAAGGTTCTCATACTCATGCTCTTCCACTTTAGTTTTCCTAACAACCCATCAATCGTTGAATCCCATCTTGAACTCATTTGTAGTTGTCGACGATGATTTCTGGTGGCTTCCTGCAAAGGTTGCATCCGCGAAGTCATCATCATGATCTCATTTGTGCGGTGGATGACAATTTCTGGTGGAGTGACATGTTGACACTACACCAATTGAAGGTTGGAAGATGGAGGTGTCGTTCACGATTAGAAAGGACTGGTGCCAAGTAGGAACATCTGGTTATGGGATGAAATCGACATGGATGGAGGAAGAAGTTGGGAACTCAATAATTGTGGTTCGAAAAGGGGAGTGGACAACTAGCCATGCTTTGTGATTGTGGGACCAAAACCAATGTGGTGAGGGTTTGTTGGTTTCATGCTTTGTTCCACATAAGGGTCATTGGAAGGGTTGAGAAAAGAGTACCAGGCTCCATGGTTGTGATTCAATGATGAGTTAGTAGGAAAATGAAAGAGGAAGAGCGTGAGGGTGAGAACCTAATTATATTTCAGGGAGATTTTTTTGGTTAATTTTATGATTAAAGTGTTTAGTAAAATAATTCAGTCATAACTGTAATTTTTTTAAAAGAATGTCTAAATCTACCTGACTGAGAAGTGGGAGCATGTAAATGTGTCAAAAAAATTAATTGGATGGAAGTGGATGGTCATGTCCATTATAGGTAAAGGACACCATAACATTCACTTATTATATTTTACGCGTGCAGACCCTCTCCGGCCAAATTTGTCTCTAGCCACCTCCAGCACTAATCTGGACCGTTCATGATGTGAAGATGACAAAAGTTGTAAAAGTGAAAAGCAAAATAAATTGTGGCCATAGGATGCATCTAATGGTTAGAAAATTAAAAGCCCAAAAAGATTAAAAAGCCCAAAATGAATATCACTGTTGCGCGCGGGAAACTTTAACAGAAGAAAAACCAAACTTTATTCTCAAGCAACTCTCTCTCTTAGGCAAAGCAACAATGGAGATTTAGACTGAAAAAAATTCCCGATCAGTGAATATTAAAGTTGGAGAGCAAAGAGGTAAGAATAAATTTATTAATAGCTGTAAAAATTAATCTTCTATTACTGGTTTTTTCTTATATATACAAAATGGGTATTATTAACGAGTGACCAAAGGGCATTGGATAATGAATAAATATATAGAATAGTTAATGAGTAGCCTAAGGGACATTGGTTAATGAATAAATATTTAGAAATTTGTTACTTTTTCTTTAACCAGTTTGCTCTTCATATATGAAAAATGAGTATTGTTAACGAGTGACCTAAGGGCACTGGTTAATGAACGAATATATAGTAAGTTATTTATTTAATTTTTCCGAGATTTATTCTTCATATTGAATATAAATATTTTAAACTAGTGGTCCAAGGGCATTGTTTAATGGATAAATATATAGAAAATTTTAATTTTTTCTTTAACCAATTTATTCTTCATATGTAAAAGATGAATTTTATTAACAAGTGGCCTAAGGGCACCGTTTAATGAATTAATATATTGTGAAATTTTATTTTCTTTTATCGATTTGATCTTTATATATGAAAATTGAGTAATGTTAGCATTGATTAATGAATCAATATATATAAATTTTTATTGAAAATCATGGTACTAAATGTGTTAATTAAAGTTTATATATTTTGAGAAATGCAGGATTATTAATAAAGAGCTTGGAAGTTCTGGGTTGATTATGGTGGAAAGAGTTGGATTCGGAGTGAGGAGAGAATACACACACACAAAAAAAGATGGCTCAATTTCTTCTTGTAGGTTTGTTTGTTGCAAAGAAGGCAAGCGAAGGGCGGACAAACGAGATTATAAAACAAAAAACCCAAGGGCGGAGACCAGATCAGATTGTAAAGCAAGGCTGGGACTTAAGATTATGTGTGGAAAATTAAGAGTGCACGATTTTGTGGAGGAACATAACCATATTTTACATCTACAAGAAACAACCCATATGTTGCCATCTCAACGGAAAATTTCAGAGGTTCAATGTCAACAAATTGATCTAGCAGATGATGCCGGCCTACAACAAAGGAAGTCATTTGATTTGATGAGCAAACAAGTGGGAGGTAGAGCTAACTTGGGATATACTCGACTTGATCAAAAAAACTATCTCCGTAAGAGAAGGCAGAGGAGTTTGGTACATGGGGAAGCCGGTTATGTATTGCAATACTTTCAGAGGAAGTTGGTTTCAAAATCCAACTTTCTACCATGCCTTTCAAATAGATGTTGAAGACCAAATTACCAATTTTTTTTGGGCAGATGCGGGAATGCTCATTGATTATGAGTATTTTGGTGATGTTGTTTCTCTTGATTCAACATATTGCACAAATAGTTCACATAGACCACTAGTTGTGTTCTCAGGGATTTAACCACCATAGAAGAGCGGTAATCTTTGGGGCCGCGTTATTATATGATGAACAATAGAATCATATAAGTGGCTCCTTGAGACTTTTTTAGAGGCAAATAAACAAAAAAAGCCTCAAACGGTTTTTACTGATCAAGACCAAGCAATGGAAAAAGCACTACTTGAGGTTATGCCTGAAACTTACCATGGCCTGTGTACATGGCACTTGATACAAAATGGCATCAAGCACCTGGGCAATTTGATGAAGGGTGGATCACATTTTCTTAATGACTTTCAGAGGTGCATGTATGGCTATGAAGATGAGAAACAATTTGAGGAAGGCTGGAGAACCCTCCTTGTAAAGTATGAAGTTGAAGAAAACACTTGGTTGCAAAGAGTGTACACTTTGAAGAAAAAATAGGCAGCTTGTTACATGAAAAGGCTTTCACATTGGGAATGCGAAGCACCCAACTCAGTGAAAGTGTGAATGCAGATATTAAAAGTTTTACCAATGTGAGTTTGGACATTGTAAAGTTTTTTAAGCGTTTTTGAGGATGTTGTAGAAGAAAAAAGGTTATAATGAATTGAAGTGTGAATATGAAGCAAGACAAAAAATTCCAAGACTTAAGAATCCCTATTCTGATATCTTGCAACAAGTGTCTGAGCTTTATACTCCCACTATTTTTGATATATTCCAACATGAGTATGAGTTGTTTGAAGCATGTTCTGTGAAGAGCATGAATGTAAAAGCATCATCAATTGATTTTGTTATTGCCATGGTAAGGGATTTGGGAGAGTGGAGAGTGACCTTTGATATGGATAAGAAGTCAATTTGTTGCTCTTGTTGTAAATTTGAGACATTTGGCATACTTTGTTGTCATTGTTTAAGAGTCTTTATTCATATGGATGTCAAATTAGTTCCTAAGCAATATTTATTGAAGAGGTCGACAAAGTTAGCAAGAAGTGGGACTTTGCCTAGTGTTGGTGTTAGTCTTGCAGTAGAAAATGCTCAATTATCCACAACAGAGCGTTTTGAAGAGGTTTGTCCTCGACTTATTAGGACCGTTGTTGAAGCATGTAGGCATCATGAAACATTCATGTTCCTTCAAAAAGTTACTGATGAATTGGACAAACATATATTGGAGTTTCAAAATAAACATGTAAACACAAGTAAAGCGTATGAAGTTTCAAGCACCCATAATGATTCAGCACAAGTAAAGGGGTTTAAGAAAAGAGAAGGTCAAAAGGGTTCAAAACGTATAAAGAGTTGGGTAGAGCGCCAACTTAGCAAAAGAAAGAAAAATGGTGACTCAAGTGCTTTACAAAGTCAAGAATCTACTATGGTAATAAAAAAGATTATGAAATTATCATTAGTTAAGTCAATTACTTTAATTAACCCTTTTTAACTCTTTTCGTAATGCAGAACAATGAAGGTAGAAAGGGTTTGACATGTATGAAAGGGCAACAACAACAAGAAAGGAGAAAAAGTGACCCAAGTGTTTCACAAAAGTCATCAACCTATTATGGTAAGACAAAGATTACATTTAGCTTAATTAACTACTACTACTCACTTATTTTCTTCTACCATGCAGAACATGGAACATATTTCCAAGCAAAATCTCATGGTAACTCAAGTGCAATATGAAGTGCCCAAAATGAGTGCACCTATATGGCTCAATGATGCACACAATCAACAAACCAAGGTAAGTTAATAGCAAATTAAATTTATGTATGAACTGGAAAAATAGTTGGTGAATAAATACATTTCCCTTTTGTGTAGGAAAATAATGACACTTCAAGTCAATTTAGTGTCAATAGTTTTACTAGTTTATTGATGGTAAGTTTCTACAACTACACAACCATTACTTCCGAGTGAGGTGATTTCTTTTCACACCTATATTTACAATATTAATATGGTCCTTTCAAAATGTAGGGACACTTTGATGAGGATATCACAATTTGATCAAACCATGAAGATGTGAAGTAAGAGCTAGACAATTGTTTTTTGGCATTTCAAGAAAAACAGTTGTTTTGTGTCTTTTTGGCATGAACAACATACTATTATGTGTTTTTGCTCCCAAATTATAGATGATAAATGTAAACAAGTATAAAGACTTGAAATATCATTTCATTGCAATCAAAACTTTTGTTACATCATTGTACAAGTAATGAATTTCAGCAGTACATATTCAACAAAGAGTACACAAGTCCTATTCTATATGTTCAACAAGAGTACACAAGTCCTATTCTATTTGTTCAACAGAGAGTACACAAGTCATATTCTACATGTTCTTCACACTCTGAGTTTGTCCTCAATTTGGATGTTGAATTTGGGCAGGCCAGACACAATACCAACTTTCTTCAACTTCTCTAGGAATACTTCATTGAACACCTCCATTTTGTTAGGATTAAATGCAAGTGATCTTGCATATCCACCTGTTGCAAGTGTGGTCCTGTAAATGGTAGCCCTCTTTGCCTCACTGTCTTCATAACATTTGCCCATGGGTCTTTTGGGTTAGAAAAGTTAATATCACAACTGAACTATATGTCATGTGTCAAAGGATATGGATTTTTCCTCTTCCTCTTTCAATGCATTTGTCATCTCTGCAATTTGACTCATACTTGGCCTATTTCTTTGGAGAAGGATTTATACATTTCAATGCTACCTGCAACAAATTCACCATCATTTTAACTACTTTTCCTGCCAGCAGCTCAAGAAGCATCACACCAAAGGCATATACATCAGTTGTAAACATGACTGCATTCAGATTTATGTTTTTGGGGCTTTTGTTGTGAGAAATGACATATTGAACTTGGTTTTCAGCCACCATGAACACTCCATTCCGTTTCATAGAAGGTAGGATTTAACTATTGATGAAATCAGAATAACATCTCTCCCAGTGAGTAAATAAAATAAAATAAAATAAAAACTATATTCTGAATTATTTTTCATTTCCAAGAATTTTAGAATAAAATCACATAACAAGCAATCCCATAACACTGACGAAAAGCAAGAAGTAATTAAACCAGACACAACCGATCACAAGAACAACTCACATCATCACAATCACACCCACCGTCAATTGATTTGTTACAGCAGCAATTAACCGAACCAAAAGCTCCCAAAACAGCGAAATCATTCACCGTTAAATACAAAAACATGCATCTGAATAGCGAATTTCTCTTTCCCAGTCGCTGGCAGCCATCGGTGATGGAGAGGGAGTAGTTGACTCTCACTTGCGCCACTGTATTGGCTGCGAAGTGGTGGAAACAGTAGTCCATCCCCTGTTGCAAGTGGAGCGTCCAAGCTGTAGCAATCTATTGTAAGGTTAGGGGTGGATAAAAGCATTTTTTTTCTCCACCGTTAGATGAATCCAAGGGTCATATTAATTCTAATAATGATTTTAAATTATTTTTTAATTGAATTTGTATTTATATAATTATGTTAAATCTGGACCATTAGATATAATTGAGTGGTTGAGATTACTGCTGGAGATGGCTGGAGACAAATTTGGCAGGAGAGGATCCGCACCGATATTTTACCAACCTCCTTTACAGTGTGGTTGATCGGACTAGATATATAGAAGTTAAAGGAGAGGTTGAATAACAAGAAATTAAACAAAAATATATATTATTCACTTTAATTGTGAAAAGAAAATATTGATTTAATAAAATTCACATCAAATTTTTGCATATAAAAAATACGAATTTTGTTGACATATTTTTATTATTTTGAATTTGAATTTCACCCATCTATCTATTTTTTACAATCTAATGTGAGATTCACTTAATTTTTTATGTTTTAATCAAATAAATAGAATTTTTTTACATTTTCTCTATTTTTGTTTAAATAATTAATATAAAAAATTTACTCATTTTTATCTGTTTTTAATCATTTTATTTTTTTAGTCCACGTCCAATTAAATGGAGCGTTAGTCCAAGTTGGTAGAAGCTCACCTTTGAGACGTCCAACGCTGGTGCTTGGTATATTCTTCAATGTCCAAAAGAAAGAGAGACCAAAAAAAAAAATCATGAATATAGGAATTCGGATACAATTTTCCTAGCCACAGCTTCTGCAATCTGCCGTTATAGAAATTCGGATCCAATTTTAGAAATGTGTGTTTAACCATTAAAAAATTATTAAATTTAATTTTAAAATATAAATCTGTCTCGATTTGTCATTTTTCATGCATCATTGTCGGATTTCATTGTTGAGTTATAAGCAATTTTCACGTGGCTAAGATATATATATATATATATATATATATCTATATCTGTGTGTGTGTTTTTAAATACTTTATGATTCTCTTTGATTTCTCTTGCTAGTCAGTGACATGCATTGATGCATATCCAAGAGGAATGCTATCTACATGTTCATAATTAAATTCCGATTCTAGTTAGGGGTTCTAAATAAAGTTCAATCCAATACACGTCGAAGTTGAATAAAAAAGAGGATCGATAATTTTAGAAAATAATTTTTTGTTGCCATTGGTGGAAGGAAAAGAAGAGCCCCCTTCTGTTCTGTTTTGGTTTTCATAGCAGTTTTTCTACATGGTAATCATCACCGTAGTTTCGTCAAGCAGGCGTCAAAATGATGAAGGTTGTTGAACTTCAGAACCTGATGAGATAGTATAGTTAGGGTCCTAGGGAGATGGTTTGTATTGACGGCTGATTTTAATTTTCAAATTCACATTCTTTTAAGTTTTAACTCAATTCCATTTTCTTTTTGATGTAATAATTCCTTTAGATATTTATCAAAATCTTCTTGATGTAATAATAACTAGTTTAGAACATGTGAAATGCTCGGGGTGTGATATATTAAATTAATAAAATAATATTTATCAATAAATTGTATATTAAAATATGAAAAAAATAAACAATTGTTTAATGTAATATCATACCAATTATATATAATTGAAGTTAAATATAAGATAAAATACATATCTAATTTTTTAATTTATTGTTATTGTTTACTTTAAAAAAATATTTTATGTTTTTGTTTTCTATTTTTTAGTTTTAATAATAAAAATGTCAGTCTATTTTTTCATTGCATTTTCTATTTTTAAAGTTTTGTATTGGAAACAGAGAAACTAATACAATGTTATTTCCAATGTTTTCAGTGCAAATTTTGAAAATAGAAAATAGAATAATGTTTTTATTATCAAAACTGAAAACAATTTGGTAATTAAAACTAAAAAAGGAAATAAAAACAAAAAATATTTTCTGAAAGTAAATAGTATTATAAGTCATAGGTTTTCATAGGCGTTCACATAAGTGATTATAAGTTATGTGTTTAAAAAATGCAAACTACCTAAATTGTGATTCGAGATTTCTCCAAGATTCATAGTGCCTTCTTGCTTATGGAAACATCTAATGATGTTCACATGGATCCAAAACCTTCGGATGATGTGGAGCCTCTCCAGAAGGAGAAGGTGTCATTCTGTGACACTCTACTTGGCAACCAGAATTCAAGAACTCAACGCGAAAAAGTTGATCTAATTAGCAACAATATGTTCCGCATTGAACATGAAGATGGAAATCGGCTTAAACCCACTGCTATGTGGTAGACTCATTCTTGACAACCTAAGAAGATCATGGGTTGATGCCATTATTGTCAAATTGTTAGGCAAAGATATAGGCTACATCACCATGAATTCGAGGTTGAAGAAGTTGTGGAATCTGGCAGGTGGCTTTGAATTATTGGATGTCGGGAATGACAATTATGTAACCAAATTTGATCTTAAGGAGGACAGGAGCAGAGTGATCAATGAGGGACCATGGATGTTGTTTGATCACTATCTCTCTATCAGGGTATGGACTCTGGATTTTGTTTCATCTGAGGTTTCCATTGATAGCACAATGTGTAGGAACACATAGGAAAACAATAGAAGGGGGTTCAATAGTGTTTTCATAAACTAAACGTTTTTATGGAAACCTTTTCGCAAACTAAGTTTTGAAGACTTTTGAGACAGTGATTCAGATGTTGTCTGAGGATTTGTTCTTTGTTTGAAAAACTTTAGACCGAGATTTGAAAGAATATTTTCGTAATTAACTTTACAAGATAGCTTATAAAACCTTAATTTAAGTTCCCTTTTCTTCGTTAGAATAAACAAAATTAAATAAGTTAAGGGATAGAAGAGCACTCAGCCAATTTATCCTGATTCACCCACAACCATGGGCTACATCCAGTCCTCACTCACAGTGAGATTTTCCACTAACTTATCAAAGTTACGAGTATTCTTTGTTATCAATTGCCTCTTCAAGCAACACATCAAATATTCTTCTTACAGAGCCTCTCCAAGCTTCTAAGTATTCTTTGTTTTCAACTGCCTCTCTAGACAACATACTGAGTATTCTTTTCTATCAAGTCTTTCCAAGCTCTACAACAAGTATTCTTTTCTTCCAAGCCTCTTCAAGCTCGTACACCAGAAATGATTACATATGAAAACAAGTATTTTGAACTTAGAATAAATGTTCTTCGTTCCGAGTGTACAAAAAGAATAACAGTGATCTAACACTGGATGTAAGTTTGTTCTTGTACAAAAATAATTAGATTGATCTCTAACATCTTCAAGCTTCATTCTACTTCTCTTCAAAGATACTTCAAGCTTGAAAGCTCTGATGCTTGCTTCTACACTCATTTTCTTCTGATGCTTCATGCATACAGGTAAGGGTACTTGCATCTGTGCCTTCTTAACATAAGCATTCACTGCATTCTTCTTCATTGTCTTCATCATCATCAAAATCCTTCATTGTGAGGATTCTTTTCAACTACTCAATGCTTGTGCATATTTCTTGTTTAGAAACAAGCGGCTTTCCAGCTCTTCAAATTAGCAGCATTTGGCATACTCGTATATGAGTACGCTACTCTTCACTTCATCGTCTCTGGTATATATACACTTGAAATAGAGAAATAATTTAGAGAAACGTTAAGTGATGATATTTTCCCGTTGTGAAACCTTTTTGACAGAAGTACGAGATTTCAACGCTTTTCCTGGCATTTGCAGCTTGTGCAGGATGGGTTTTCCTCTTTTGTGCTTTTATTTTGAATCTCCGCCAAAAAGTTGACTTTTGTCTTGCCTTTCTGGTGTTCTGAGGTTTCCTGAGGTTCTGGTACAAACTTTGACTTGCCATGTCAGATGCCTTTGTACTTCAGACAGACTTCATCTTCAGATGAGGACCAACGTCTAAACCATTCACTTCTTCAGACAATTTCTTGATTTTCAGAACTTGAGTCTTCAGAATTTTGACCAACTTCAAATCATGGCTTGACTTCAGACAGACTTCCTTCAGATCCTTGGCATATTTCAAATAGATCTTGAATATGAGATGTTTTGCGTGTATGAAATATGAAGTTATTTATCAGTAACTTTGTGAACCTATTACATAGTTTATTTCAGGCATGTATTCATCAAAACTTGAGACCTAACAATCTCCCCCTTTTTTATGATGATAAACTTAAATAAACTTTTTCTTTAAATCTGACCAAATAAAAAAATTAAAAAGGGGTTAAAAGAGTTAATAGATTTTCATAAGTAAGAGCTCCCCCCGAGTCAGATATCCCTTTAGGCTTTAGCTTGAGATCTACTCTTTTGATCATGCATCATGCTCTTTGATCATGCTCCCCCCTGAACTGCATACTTCACTTCAGATTTAAGGTTAGTAATTCTCCCCCTTCTCTCCCATTGTGTTATTTCAAAAAATAGTATTTTGGTTTCGAAAATCCAAAGAAAATTGGGTGAAATTTAGAAATAGAATCAGTTCTTTCTTTCATGCTCAAACTGTAATTAGGAAGGCAAAAAATAGAATAAATGGAGTATTTTTACCAAGTGGATAATGGTGCACTAGTGATGAGGTTCTTCAAAGGGAAGTTGTATCCTTTTTTAGGGATTTTTTTGCAAAATTTCTGCCAATGGGGACTTCCTACCATCACCTAACCTACCTAAACTATCTCCAGTAGATAAAGCTTGCCTCATGTTACTTGTGACTAAGGAAGAAGTTTTTAGAGCTCTTTCTTCAATGAAATCCTATAAGGCCACAGGTCCTGATGGATTTCAAGCTATCTTCTTCAACCTCTATTGGAATAGGATAGGTGATGATGTTTGGAATTTTGTTAGGGATGCTTTTATCTCTAGTTTGATACCTCCAGCAGCTGTAGAAACTTTAATTGTTTTGATTCCCAAAACGGATAGACCTAATTCCTTCAAGGAGCTAAGACCTATCAGTTTATGTAATTGTCTTTATAAACTAACTTCTAAAGTTTTGGTGAATAGACTTAGACCTATTTTTAGAGATATTATTAGTCCTCTACAAGCTAGCTTTATAAGTGGGAGGAGCACATCAGACAATGAAATTATTCTCCAAGAAATGGTGCATCACATGAAGAAGTGAAAAATGAAAAAAAGGTGACATGATCTTTAAATTAGACTTGGAAAAAGCCTATGATAGCTAGATTAGATTGGGGCGTTTTGGAAAAGGTTTTGCATGAATTTGATTTCCTTGACAACATCATTTCACTAATATTGAGTGGCATCTTAGCTACTTCAATATCTCTTCTTTGGAATGGTAAGAAATGTCCACCATTTTCTCCAATAAAGGGATTAAGGTAGGGTGATCCACTCTCTCCCTACCTTTTTGTATTGTGTAAGGAGAAACTTGGAGAAATGATTTCCGATGTTGTCTTTAACAGATCTATAATTCCTCTAAAGATTTCTTCACAAGGTCTTGGAATTTCTCACTTATTTTTTGTTGACGATGTGCTATTGTTTACAAAATCTAAGCCTTAGGTTAATATCACAGATTGTGCAAAGGTTTTGTAGCTTTTCTGGTTTCAAAGTAAACATTGATAAATCTAGAGCATTCTGCTCTCCTGTAACTCCTATGAGAAGACAACAAAAGATGTCTCAAATAACAGGAATTAGGCTTACTAGATCCTTGGAAAAGTATTTGGGGTTCAAAAGTTTCATGTCAAGACCTACCAAGGCTGACTTTCAGGATATTCTAGATAAGGTAAATCTCAGGCTTGCTTTATGGAAAGGAAAATTACTCAACAAAGTTGGTAGGATGACTCTTGTCAACTCAGTTCTTAATTCCATCCCAACATACTCTATGCAAATTCATTGGCTACCTGGGAGTATTTGTAATTCTTTGGACAAATCAGCCAGAGACATTTTGTTGAAGGGAAATAGTTCTTCGGGTGTGAATCTTGTCAACTGGTGGACAATTTCAAAACCTAAGAAATTATGTGTCTTAGGTGTTAGAGTAGCTAGACTACAAAACATTTCTCTGTTAGGGAAGCTTGCTTGGAATGTATTACAAAGAGTGATTCAAAACTATGGGTTCAGATTATATGTGCCAAATATGGGGGTGGTCATCATGATTTAAATACTTCTAGAGGTGCTTCCTATTTTTGGAGATCAATCCAAAATTAGCCATCAATGTCAAGGAGGGGTATATTGCAAGGATTGGAGATGGTAATTCTAACTTCTTTGATCACTGGCTTCCTACTGGACCTTTATGTGGGGAGGTTGACTTTGTTAACACACATGATACTGCATTAAAAATCTGTGATATTTGGAATGGGGATGGCTGGAACCTACAACTGTTGTGGACTACTCTTCCTAGTCATATTTGTCAGAAACTCAATACCATTAAACCAGTTCTATCTCTAGGGATCTCTGATGTGATACCATGGGGGCAGTTCTAGCAATGGCTTATATACAACAAAAGAAGGTTACATATGGCTTTGGAACCAACACTCTCAGCATACAATGGACAAGTTTTGGTCATGGATATGGAAACTTCAATGTAGTGAGTCTATTAGATTCTTAGTTTGGCTTGTTGCTAATGAAAAATTGCCTACTAAGGAACTACTTCATCACAGACACTTCATAACTTCTCCTCTATGTCTGAATTGTTAGCTGAAAAATGAAGATGTACTTCACCGTTTTAGGTCATGTCCAGTTGCAAATAGTCTATGGGAGAAACTTGATTACTCTAGTCACAATATGTTTTTGACAATTAACAACCCTTTTGAATGGTTACTCTGGTCATGTAAGAAGTTTGGATCATCATTCTTGGCTGCCATTTGAGAGTTATGGTTGGCTAGGAATTTGAAGGTTTTTAGTAGTCAATCTACTTTAACTTTACAACTTGGCTGGAAAGTGGAAAGTCTGACACAAACATTTCAAATAGTTTTTAATCATAATCAAATCTACTTGATCTGATGTGGTATGGGTTAGGTGGATAACACCTTCACCTGGTGTTGTAGCTTTAAATGTAGATGGTAGTTATTTTGATAATTATGGACTTGTTGGATTTGGTGGACTGATCCAGGATAGCAATGGTAATTGGCTAAAAGGCATTTTTGGCTCTCTTGACACTTCAAACATCATCCAGGATGAACTAAAAGCTATCCTGATAGGCTTACAATTGGTTTGGAATGAAGGCTATCGTAGGGTTCATTGTTGGTCAGATTCCTCTCTAGCTATTTCATTAATCAAAGGGGATTTACCCAGGTATCACAAATATGCAGGCCTCATTCATGATATTCAGATTATGCGTCTTAAGGAATAGTCATTAGATATTGATCACATTCCGAGGGAGGGTAACCATTATGCTGATGCACTCTAAGAGGGGTGCTCTTTCCGGGTCTTCAACTATATAGTAATCTTAGATTCTGTGGATGATTTTGCTGATTTTTTCTCAGCTGATGCCAAGGGAGATTATTTTCCTAGGGGTAGAATACAGTGACTATTTGTAATTTTTTCTTTTTTTTTATGTTTTGTTTAATTCCATATTGTTTACCAAAAGAATGGGAAAAAATGGAACTTGATAAATTCAAATCAAATAAAGTATTTTGGTCATTTGACTATAATTTAGCGAAATGTTTTTTGTTACAATAATTTAGCAAAATTTGCAAGCTTCTTTTTTTTAGATAAAATTGATATTAAAAATGAAAAAGGCTTTAATTATGATATAATAACCAAAATTAAATAATTAATATTATTTTAATTGTAAAGAGTTTTTTATTAAGTGCTTTAGAATTTTTAATTTCATATTATATTTTTATTTTTTTTATATATTTTATAAAATATACTAAAAAATTTTTATAGTAAATGCTTAAAAATATTTATTTATTTTTAAAATCTAAATTTCTATTTAATTTTTTGGTATTAATATTTATAATTTTTCTAACAAATTAAATTTAGGTTTTTTAAGATAAAAATTAGCAATTGCTGTAGACTTTTCATGTAAATAAGAGAAAAAATTATTATTATTATTATTATTATTATTATTATTATAAATTAATGATTGTAGTAATATTTTCACTAACATAATTATTATAACTAATTATTGATGATTGCTAATGTTAGCAATTTAAAATAGGAAAATGACTTACTATGTTTATAAATTTTTTTAAACCCTTTTATCCTTCTTTTATATTTCATAGAATGATTTCACTACCTTACTTTTATATATATAAAGATAAAGATAAAGATAAATATTTGGAATTTTAGTTATTATAAAATTGAATTAGCTTTGTAATAACTTTTTCTTTATTTCTGTTAGTTTTATTAGTATGTTAAGAATATATTTTTGAAATTTTGTTTAATACTACATTTGATTCTATATATTTATAAGAAACATATGACTAAATTATCAAAATTAAGGAAATGCTTTGAAACCTATTAATTGTAATTAATAATGTAATAATTTTAATTTTTATTCCACAAATTTCCTTAATATTAAATAATTAAAATAATGATAAAATTACTCCCAATTAAAGTCATCATTAAGATAGTAACTCATGCTCTAATAGTTGGTCATTGGAAATAGTGTCGTACATACACTATTACAAGAAATAAGTGAACAATGAACAATAATTAAGTGGATAAAAGTAACTTCATAGTTAAAATAATTTAAAATAGTACCATGTTTCTTATATTTATGACCAAATAAAAACACAATTTTACCTTTTATAAATAGGAACGGAGTTAGTGGATTGTAATATCAAGTAGACGATAAAATAGTTAAAATGATTCATTAGATATTTATCAAATGGATCAAGATCTTTTACAATTATATGTATATATATACTGAACGGGGCTAGTTAAAAGCCCAAAAATCAACTACACACTAATAAAGTGAAAGAATGCTATACTCCCTAATATCTTCCCCAAGAAGATAACCTATGGAAAGATGGGGATTATGAAATACATGTAATTAAGCCTAAGGTAAGATCATGGCCTAATTTTGCTAATTGGTCAGCACATCTATTTCCTTCCTGATATACATGATTGATAGAAACACTCCAAAATCTTATTGAAGCATAAAACGAATATCTCGAATAAGGAGTAGCATTGATGCTCCATGGGACAAGTAAAGACTGGGTCACAAATGACCTTAGAGTCAACTTCTACCACTAGTTGATGAAATCTTTTCTCCTTGGAAAGCTTTAACCCTTGAGCCAAGCCCCAAGCTTCTACAATGACGACATCCCCAAAAGCCCCAAAAACCAAGCCATCAACATTCAGTTTATGGTAGCCAACAGGAAGAATGCGTTGGAAATGAGCAACTCAAGTCTTGTAGGAATTACAAATACTG
The DNA here is from genome assembly GCA_026901365.1 of Sesbania bispinosa. Classification (NCBI taxonomy): domain Eukaryota; kingdom Viridiplantae; phylum Streptophyta; class Magnoliopsida; order Fabales; family Fabaceae; genus Sesbania; species Sesbania bispinosa. Next base: position 2,908,606 of record QLOH01000021.1, on the reverse strand, counting down.
AATTTAGGAGACCCATTTCCTGTATAATGGTTCAACAATAGTTGTGCACTTGATCAACAAGTAAAGAATATAGACCCAAGGGAGATGTTCCTTGTAGTCTGAGCTCAAGTCTAGCCCCAGTTAGTGATAAGACCCATCTGCCGAGAAATGTAGGTCATGCACGTCACGTTTATGTTCAATTGAGATATTATGTCATGATTTATTGTGCTTATCCTGTTGCATTTCATTTGTCTGCTTACCCACACTGCTTGTTGCATAGTTATATCCACTAAGACATTTGTCTCACCACACGTTATGTGGTTTGTTTTAGACCCACAAGTTCCTCCCCGCACCAATCAGTGAGCAAAGGATGCTTGGGAGATACCCTGCTTGTATTTTACTTTTGGGCCTAGGATGTTATGTATTTAGTTGATAGGCCCTTTTATGATTGGATATACATGTTGTACATTTATTATTTTGTGGGATATGACTGTACATGCGCAGCCTCCGGGCCCTCTCTATTTTTTTAGGGAACATGTATGGTGGTATCCCAAGTAATGATTATGTCTTGTATGACCATGTTGGACTTTATGGCCTTTTATGTATTCAGTTGATGTGTTCATATATTTTTTAAGTAATAGTTGGAAGCTTAAGCGTTATATGATGTATGTTAGTGCGATATCTAAATGACGCGAAATAATTTCAGGAATTCGGGAATTTTTCTTCCAACGGGCATTATTCTCGAGTTTAGAAATTAGGACGTTATAGTAATCATTTAATAAGATTATTTTTTTAGCTTTGAGATTAATCTCAAGTTAGCATGCCCAAGTATTTGATGTCAAATCTGTTTTTCATCCTCAACTAAGAGAAATTTTTCATATTTTGATTTTCAAGTTCCTTTAGATCAATCTTACACACATTACTGTGTCTCTTAGCAGTAAAGAGGATTTGATCATTTGAATTCTTGACTATGCATCCATCCTTGGTGAAGGATACTACATAACCACAATCACACAATTCACTTATGCTCAGTGGATTGTACTGAAGTCCTTCAACAAGTAAGACATTTTTAATAGAAGACAGAGGTGTCATACCAACTGTACCCACTCCAGTGATCTTTCCTTGTTGATTTTCACCTATGGTGACCACTCCACGTACTATCCTTGGGTCTAAGATTTTGGAACAAAGATTATTCGTCTGTCATGTGTGGCGAGAATCTGTAACATCCCAAATTTTATAAATAAAAGAAAAGGAAGAAATAATAGTATTATTATTTTTAATAATATTAATTAATTAAATAAGAGGAATAAATAATAGTGTTAACATTATTAGTAGTTTTATTAATAAAGCTACTTCATTTTAAAAAGAAGATAAGGGAGTTGAAAGTGGGCCCAAGCCCAATTAGGCATTCTAGTAAGGAGGGGTTATCTGTTCACCCTAATCCTTATTCGTAAAAACGTCAGAGAGCGAAACGCCAAGGAGGGGAGAAACAACGTCTCAAGGAGATATTGCTGGAGCTTGATCATCAAGAACCAAGAAAGAGTCTTCCCTGCTGATTGATCGATCTTCAATAAGGTACTGTGGGGGAGAGGGTGTTGCTTATATATGCATGTGGGGGATGCTTGGGTAGTAACCTAAGACTTTAATTCATATTAATAATTGATGTATTGAGTATGGATGATGAAAATCATAAATTGATGATTGTTTGTATGATTCTTGATGAATCTTGAGGAGATTGAATGAGAATAATATGAATTGTGAAAATGGGATTAATAAGGGTTTGATGAATTGGGGTTTTGATGGGAAAACCTTGTAAAACTGTTAAAGATGGATACTTTGGTGGGGTTTGATGAATATAAACGTATATAAATGATGTTTTGATGAAAAGGATTGATTAGAGATTGAATAGAGAGGTTTGGAATTGGTGGAGATCGCAAGAACTGCGATCTGCGTCGCGGGTAATCGATTACCAGGATTGGTAATCGATTACCAGAGGGTTCTGGGCAACCAAGAGGGCTGTTTGCTCGCGGTTAATCGATTACAGAGATGCTATAATCAATTACAGAAGTTTGGTAATCGATTACCAGAGTGTTTGGTTGCAAGTAATCGATTACAAGGTGGTTGTAATCGATTACCAGAGACCTTGTTTGCAGGTAATCGATTACTAGAGGTTGGTAATCGATTACCAGAGTGGATTTTGAGATCCTAAGTGCTTGATGATGATTGATGTTGTATGATAATGCTTTATTATGATTATGGTGTTGATGATTAATGATGTTGATGATGATTTGGTGTTCATATTGATTGGTGAATATGCCATGTGATTGATGATGATTGGGTGTGCATATGGTTGGTTAATATGCTATGTAATTGATGTTATTTGGAATTCATATGGTTGGTTAATATGCTATGTAATTGATGTTATTTGGAATGCATATGGTTGGTTAATATGCTATGTAATTGATGTTATTTGGAATGCATGTGGTTGGTGAACATGCTATGTAATTGATGTTATTTGGAATGCATGTGGTTGGTGAACATGCTATGTAATTGATTATGTCTGAAAGGAAAACAAGCAAGACACTCTTTTCAGAGTAAGGATTTTGTTTCCACTAGCAGACCTTTAGAATTGTTACATATTGACTTGTTTGGTCCTATTAGAACAGAAAGCATTAGTGGTAAGAAATATGGTTTGGTCATTGTTGATGACTATTCTAGATTCACATGGGTGTTATTCCTAAGAAGCAAGGATGAGACTTTCAGGAATTTCATAATATTCTGCAAGAAGGTACATAAGGAAAAATGATTCTGTATATCTGTTATCAGAAGTGATCATGGTGGAGAGTTTGAGAATGCAAACTTTCAACTGTTCTGTGATGAGAATGGGATCTCACACAATTTCTCTGTGGCAAGAACACCTCAGCAAAATGGGGTTGTTGAGAGAAAGAACAGAAGCTTGCAAGAAATGGGAAGAACCATGCTCAACTCGTGCAATCTACCAAGATCTTTCTGGGCAGAAGCTATTAACACAACTTGCTACCTTCAAAACAGAATATTGGTAAGACCAATTCTGAAAAAGACTCCTTATGAATTGTGGAAGGGAAGAAAACCCAACATATCATATTTCCACACCTTTGGCTGTGAGTATTTTATACTCAACACCAAGGATGATCTTGGAAAATTTGATGCAAAATCTGACAATGGAATTTTCATAGGATATTCTGAAACATCTAAAGCCTATAGAGTATATAACTCTAGAACTCTAACTGTAGAGGAATCAATCCATGTTAAATTTAATGACAAGAAAGAGACTGATATGGAATTATCAGATCTAGAAGATGACTTTGCAGGAATGGAGCTGAATAATCATGACAACATCAAGGATGAACAGGTGTCTGAAGCACCATCTGTCACTGAACCTCTTCAGACCAATGTTGAGTCTCAGACTGATTTGATATCACCTCAGAAACCTGACTGGAGATACAAATCACATCATCCAAAAGAGCAAATCATTGGCAGCACTTCATAAGGAGTTAAGACAATTAAACATATTTGCAACAGGAACAATTAAACATTTAGGTACCCGTACCTTCTTGGGTCCTTTTCTATTAGCATTGGGTTTTATTTACCCTTTGTGTCTGCACTTTGGCACATGGTGTCCAGGCTTGCCACAATGGGAACACCTTTTACCTTTCTTGAAAACCTTTTTGGTTTTAAATTTAACATCAGAGGTATCTGATGATTCAATATCATAGTAACGTAGCCCACACTTGTTATTTGAACCTTTTTGAATTCCTATCAGTTTGTTCAAGTTTTCAGTTCCTTTAACAAAGTTGGCAAGGTCTAAGGTGAGCTCCTTAACCTTCTTATGAAGTTTTTCAATCTCTTCAGAACACTTTTAGAACCACCCCTCTTATAGTTCTCAAGCTCCTCCTTGAGTATAGGAATTTCTTGTTCAAGAGCCTCACTCTTGTTACACATTTCTGTGTATGCTCTTGACTGATCCTTGTATTCTTGGAAGAGTTCTTTTGAACTTTCCAGTAAATCATCAAATCTCTCTTAAAGACCAAGAGCAGATTGAGGTCTTACCTCAGACTCTGAGCTGTCTGAAGATGGAAGGCATGCCATTAGACAAAGATTGGCTTCTTCAACACTCTTCTTTCTCTTCTGAGGTTAAGTCATCCAGGTCCTCCCATGTTGCCATCAGTCCCCTTTTCTTCTTGAAGAACTTCTTCTTGAAGGAGGGTTTCTTTAGCATGGGGTAATCAGCCTTTATATGGCCTGGCTGCTTACACTCAAAACAAGTTGTTTTATCAGTAATGGAAATGTCCTTACCTGACTTACCATTTTTTATTTTGAAAGGTTGCTATTTTCTGAACTTCCCTTTTTAAGCAACATCCTTTTGATCTTCCTGCTCAACAAGGCAAGATCATCTTCATCGGAGCTATCTTTAGAGTCTTCATCAACTTCTGAAGTTTCTTCAGCTTGCATGGCTTCCATGACTCCATTCCTAGTCTGTTTGGTTTCTGTGCTTAGTGCCAATGAATTTTTCTTGGACACATCCTCACCAAGTTCTAACTCATGAACTTTAAGAGATCCCAATATGATGTGAACCCAACCGGGTAAGAATAAAGAAGATGGTGACATGGCTTTAAATGAAGTGACAGTTGCATCTAATGCAACTACCAGTTGAAGAATCATCATTTAGAATGGAATGAGGCCAAGTGGGGCAGCCAACTTAGCCTTCAATTTGCTGATTTAATTAGTTTTATTTGTTTTAATAAACTTTAGGGAGTTACAAGACACAAGGTTTTAATTTCTGGTGGTTACAAAACAAGGTTATAATGTTGTTTAATTGCATTAAAACCTTGTCTACTAGCCGTTGGAAGAAGCTTGCTAGGTACGGCTGAACCTGGACATTTTTGAAGCTACATGGAGACCCTTTAGCTAGCCAAAGGTTGCGGTCAACATGTGATAGAATGGCTGAGTTATATGCCATCAATGTGCGGCTAGCATGTGCTTGAATTGGTTGAATAAAGAGTCATCAAATAGGTGCCAACAAGGAAGTAAATTGGGGAGTGAATAGCCATCAAAGTGGCGGCCAACATCATGAAGAGGAAGGTTACAAATTGAATGAAAACTTGATGAATTGGGGCTGTTACATGCGGCCACTTATTGGCTGATTCATTAGCTACTTTAATCCATGTTTGGTGGTTACAAGTCAAGGAATAATGCAGCCACATGTGCCTAAAATGCTGGCTGGAATTTGCGGCCATCTAAGCTAGTTTAGGCCGAGTTTATTAGCTTAATTTATCTCTTAAATTAATTTAATTTGTAGTAGTTTTAATTAGGGTTGCTTGGTATATGTATGAGGGGTATTTTTGGGAGTAATTTGGGCGTGAAGGTGCAGCTGATTGCATGGCCCTATTTCACCTTGTAAACTCTATAAATACATGCTTCATGCATGCAAGAAGAGGGAGATGTTTTATGCCAAGTTTATGAATATAAGTGAAAGTGATTTTCTCTTTAGTGAAAGTGATTTTCTCTAAAATTTCTTGCTAGTCAAGAGTTGAAGATAATCAAAGGTTCTTAACCTTTGTGTGCGTATCTTCAAAGACTTATCTTTCAAGTCTTGAAAGTGTGACGTCCATCTTCTATCATTTCTAATTTTCCTACTTCTCCTAGTTTGTTCAAAAACCTATTTTTCCTATACGTACTACTTGAAATATATGCGATTTATTTTTCAAGTAATCAAAGGTTGAATATTAGTTTTTGTCATTCTTCTAATTTATTTTAAAAATAGTGTTTGAATTCCAAAGAAAAGAGAAAAAGAAAAGAAAATAGCAAAAAGAAAGAAAAAGAAAATATTGCAAGAATAGAAAAGGTGCTTGTCAAGAAAGGTGATATTTTATTCAGAATTTTTCTAAGGTCCATTCAAAATAGATCATCAAGGTTCATATCATTTGGTAATCAGAGCTCCGGTTATTAGAAAATTTTCTAAATTCTTCTTTCTAACAAATACTATTTCTTCTTAGCTTTTCTTGTGTTATTGTTTTCTTGACTGCACGCAGGTTGGTGAATTATTTGATTTATTCTCCTCATTGGTGTGGTAAGAAATTCAAGAGAAATAGAGTGGAAAAAGGCAAGAGAGTTACGTCTTAGAAAAAAAGCCAAGTATTGTGTGCAAACACGAGAGTGGTGAGGTTTCTAAACACCTAACATAATTTTTTTCTGTTACGTTTTTTCTTGTTCTTTATCATGGCAGAAAGGGTGGGAGAATTCTACATGATTAGAAGACTTCTTGGTAGCCAAACCGTGGACAAAGAGGAAAGCCAAAGGGAGAACATCTTTCACACCAGATGTTCAATCAATGGTAAAATTTGTTTGGTGATTATTGATGGTGGTAGTTGCACTAATGTGGTTAGTTCCAGATTGGTAGACAAGATGAAATTGGACACAAAACCACACCCTAGGCCATACAAGCTTCAATGGTTTAGTGAGGAAGATGAAGTGCACGTGAAAAGGCAAGCTGAAATTCCTTTTTCAATAGGAAAGTATCAAGATAAGGTGACTTGTGATGTGGTACCAATGGAGGCCAGCCATATTCTCCTTGGGAGACTGTGGCAGTATGATACTAGAGGTATCCATGATGGCTTTACAAATAAAATTTCTTTCATGTTCCATGACAAAAAAATTATTTTGAGGCCTTTAACACCGAGAGAAGTTAGTGAGGATCAAAATAAATTGAGAGAAGAGATTGCTCAAGAGAGGTTGAGTGAGAAATTTGAAAAAGAAGAGCAGATGAGAGAAAAAGAGAAAAAAAGCGAAGAGATTTTTTTTGTTAATGATTTTTCTTCTACTGTTTGTGATGTTAATTTTCAGGAACAAAAGGATGGGGATGTGAATGAAATACACCAACTCCCATGTTTGAAGAGAAAGCTTATTGATATTGTTCCTAGTGCTCCATTGTACATCCAACCCACTATTGAAGACCAAACTCATGAAGATATTGAAGACAAACACATAGAGTCTTTTGTTTCTGAGGCTGAATTGCATTTGTTTAAAAACAAAATTATGCATGTTTGTTTGACAACAAAATTTACTCATGATCATGATGTTTGGATTTGAAAATCAAAAAGGAAGAATTCCTTGATGCATAAAGAAAGAATGACCAAATCTGAATATTTACAGGTTGTGTTTGATCCTGGAGGTTGGGTTTGTTCGTTCCAATATCAAGTGAATAAAGCCTTAAGATTCGGGACGAATCTTCTCTAAGAAGGAGGGTATGATGTGAACCCAACCGGGTAAGAATAAAGAAGATGGTGACATGGCTTTAAATGAAGTGACAGTTGCATCTAATGCAACTACCAGTTGAAGAATCATCATTTAGCATGGAATGAGGCCAAGTGGGGCAGCCAACTTAGCCTTCAATTTGCTGATTTAATTAGTTTTATTTGTTTTAATAAACTTTAGGGAGTTACAAGACACAAGGTTTTAATTTCTGGTGGTTACAAAACAAGGTTATAATGTTGTTTAATTGCATTAAAACCTTGTCTACTAGCCGTTGGAAGAAGCTTGCTAGGTACGGCTGAACCTGGACATTTTTGAAGCTACATGGAGACCCTTTAGCTAGCCAAAGGTTGCGGCCAACATGTGATAGAATGGCTGAGTTATATGCCATCAATGTGCGGCTAGCATGTGCTTGAATTGGTTGAATAAAGAGTCATCAAATAGGTGCCAACAAGGAAGTAAATTGGGGAGTGAATAGCCATCAAAGTGGCGGCCAACATCATGAAGAGGAAGGTTACAAATTGAATGAAAACTTGATGAATTGGGGCTGTTACATGCGGCCACTTATTGGCTGATTCATTAGTTACTTTAATCCATGTTTGGTGGTTACAAGTCAAGGAATAATGCAGCCACATGTGCCTAAAATGCTGGCTGGAATTTGCGGCCATCTAAGCTAGTTTAGGCCGAGTTTATTAGCTTAATTTATCTCTTAAATTAATTTAATTTGTAGTAGTTTTAATTAGGGTTGCTTGGTATATGTATGAGGGGTATTTTTGGGAGTAATTTGGGCGTGAAGGTGCAGCTGATTGCATGACCCTATTTCACCTTGTAAACTCTATAAATACATGCTTCATGCATGCAAGAAGAGGGAGATGTTTTATGCCAAGTTTATGAATATAAGTGAAAGTGATTTTCTCTTTAGTGAAAGTGATTTTCTCTAAAATTTCTTGCTAGTCAAGAGTTGAAGATAATCAAAGGTTCTTAACCTTTGTGTGTGTATCTTCAAGGAATTATCTTTCAAGTCTTGAAAGTGTGACGTCCATCTTCTATCATTTCTAATTTTCCTACTTCTCCTAGTTTGTTCAAAAACCTATTTTTCCTATACGTACTACTTGAAATATATGCGATTTATTTTTCAAGTAATCAAAGGTTGAATATTAGTTTTTGTCGTTATTCTAATTTATTTTAAAAATAGTGTTTGAATTCCAAAGAAAAGAGAAAAAGAAAAGAAAATAGCAAAAAGAAAGAAAAAGAAAATATTGCAAGAATAGAAAAGGTGCTTGTCAAGAAAGGTGATATTTTATTCAGAATTTTTCTAAGGTCCATTCAAAATAGATCCTCAAGGTTCATATCACAATAGTTACTTTATCTTCAGGACATTGAGGTCCTTTGCCTCCTGAATAGTGGTAACTTTGGGTCTTTAAGCCTTTGGTAAGCTCCTTAGAATCTTTCGATTATGATCTCCAGATTCATAGGTTCTACCTAGGGACTTGAATGCATTTGTTATGGTCTGAAACCTACCAAACAATTGGTCAATGGTTTCTGATTCCTGCTTCTTGCACATCTCATACTGATGTACAAACATGCTAATCTTGGACTATTTGACATTTTCAGTACCCTCATGGGCTGAAGCCAATGTGTCCTAAATTTCATAGGCAGCGTTGCGTCCATGAACTTTCTCATACTCAGGTTTGTTCAGGGAACAAACTAAGTAGAGTTTAGCCTTGGCATTTAGCTGTACTCTTAACTTCCTGTTCACTAGTCCATTAAGACTTAGGTATGGGTTGTCCACCATGCATGGGAATATAATCACCATTAGTGACTATGTCCCAAAGATCAATGTCGTAGCTATCAATGAACAGTTTCATACGATCTCTCCAATAATGGTAATCCACACCATTAAATGCAAGAGGCCTTATCACAGATGCTCCTGCTGTGATATAATGGCGTGTGCTTGTAGAGGCTTCCATCTGGATCTTTTCCTCAACACGATCAAGTGCTCAACCCGAGGTTGAGTTATGATACCAACTGTAGGAACACACATGAAACACTAGAAGGGGGTTAAATAGTGTTTTTAAAATTTTTAACGTTTTTGGAAAGCCTTTTTTGTAAACTGAGTTTTAAAGAATTTCATACAGGTTTTGTGAGTTGTCTAAAGTTTAGTCCTTTCTCTGAAAATTTTCAGACAGAGGTTTAGAACAATTTTCTCAAATTATATTTTAGGAATTGCTTATAAGAATTCAATTCAAAATCTTCTTCTTGTTAGTTGAAATCGTATAGAAAGAGTTAAGGGTAAGAGAAGCATTCAGTCAAATTTATCCTGGTTCACTCACTCCACTTATGAGCTACGTCCAGTTCCAGAGCCAACAAGCTTTTGTATTTTTCACTAATCTGGAACAATTACAAGTATTCTTTTTTTTACCAAGCCTCTTCAGGCTCTACACTGAGTATTCTTTCTTCAACCAAGCCTCTTCAAGCTCTCACAACAAGTATTCTTTCTTCAACCAAACCTCTCTAGGCTCTTATAACAAGTATTCTTTCTTCAACCAAGCCTCTCCAGGCTCTCAGCACTCTCAAAGTGTTTTACAAAGAGAAATAAACTCAGAACTCACAGTTCTTCGTTCAGAATGTACAAAGATAACAACGATCTAACACTGGATATGAAGGTGTATAGTACAAATAATTCTGAGTGAAACTTTAAAGAAAATTTGGCAGCATTTTGCTTTTCGTGAGTTTTTTCTTGAGTTTTTCAGCAAAAGAAAAAAATCGCTTAGCTTTAGGAAGTTTTCACATATTTATAGGCTTCTGGGATGGTAGCTGTTTTGAGAAATCCATTAAGAGATGGCATTTAATGTAAATGCTCCCATTGTGAGATGCTTCTGATGAAAGGACGAGGTAGGCAATACTTTATCTTACTGCAGCAGATAACTACTCCAAATTTCCTCTTTTCGCGCAAGATAATTCAAAAAGATATCACAGAAAGCTACGTTTTGTCACTCCTGATTTGTGTACAAAGGTTGCGTGAATGAGTGGTGCAGACTTAGTCATGCCACGTCAATCAGACCCTTGGTTTCAGATAGCTTGGCTTCACACAACACTTCAGTCTTCAGACAGTACTTTAGTCTTTAGATTGCACTTCAGTCTTCTGACAATACTTCAGTCTTCAGATTGCACTTCAGTCTTCAGAAAGTACTTCAACCTTCAAATTCCACTTCAGTCTTCAAACTTCAGATAGTACTTCAGTTCTCCATATTGCACTTCAGTCTTCAGACTTCAGACAACACTTTCTGAACCATTTGCTTTAGAACACACCTAGAGTTCTTCAGACATATACTTCATTCAGAACCCAAGTAGCACTTTATCTTTATTTATCTAAAAAATATTTGAGATTGTGACTTTTCTTTAAATGACCAATTCAAACGGGTTCTCTGGCACTTTTTTTTGGCAAGCTTTCACTAGTTTTGGATCGATTCCCACCGGTTACTAGTTGGTTCTCTGAATAGACTGGACCCTCGACTGGTTCAACCAGTCCGGTCTGATTTTTATAACATAGATTACAATAGCTTTTCCACAAGGGTGAAGCTCTTCTTCAGAGCTTAACATCTGGAATAGTCAGCTGCCCAAACATAAATTTGGCTCTTATAGCACACACCTAGAATAAATGAGGGGAATGAATGAGCTTCCTATAGTTGGTGTATGCCCTAGAGGCCATTGACTTCTTTATCATACAATATATGTCATGTTAATTATAAAAGACATTCTTTATTATATTAATTAATTAATATGATAAGTCCTTAGAATAACTTATTCATGATTGTAAGAAAATTAATTAATTAAATAAAGAAATAAAGTTCATTATTATATATTTAAAAACATTTATGTAAGGAAATGTGATTAATTGACCCTATACATTAAATTTGTGCCTATATTTTTTAGAGCGAGATCATTTGAGTACATATTCTTATCCTCAGAGCTTATGTGACTATATTCTTAACATCCATATTAAATCTAATCAAATAAATATTAACTTTTATTAGTTATCCAATTACAATTTTTTTAATTTCCTTAATAAATATTCAAATCTCTTAAACTAACATTAAATTAAGAAAATATTTGTAAAATATTTATAATTAAAATAATTTTTTATTTATTAGAGCCATTTTGAGATCTTTCAAATTAAAAGTTTCAAGCATGTGTATGTTTATATTTTAATTTATTTTTTATAATTATTGAAATAATTTTCTATTAATTAAATTAGTCTTTTCAAATATATTCAATTTATATTTTATATTTTATAAAATGGTTAAATATGTTTATAGTTCCGGAAAATATAGCAAAATTTGATTTTGGTCCCTCATTTATTTTTCAATGGTTTTGGTCCTTTATTTTTAGAAATCACATGAGTATAGTCATCGTTATTAGTTATATTCCGCTAAGTGATAACGTAACAACATTTTTGTAGATTTTTCTATGGATTTTCTTTTGAATTTTCCCGCAGATTTCAAAATTCAATGGAAATTTTGTTCAAATTCTAAAATTTACAAGAGATTTATTGTAGATTTTTTACAGCAAAGCAAAGAAATTTACACACTTGAATTTTTATATAAAAAATTGTGGTTTTTTGAAAATTTATTACAGATGATTTTTCTAGAGATAAAACCGCAAGAAACTTCCTATGAATTTTTACTCGGGAAAAGTCATAATGGAGCTGCGAAAGTGACTTAATGGAGTATATTTAACAAGGAGGACTAAAAACATATGGTTTTGAAAAATGGAGGACCAAAACCAATAAAAAAAATAAATGAGGGATTAAAACCAAATTTCATTATATCTTCAGGGACTAAAAACACACTTAACACTTTTATAAAATTATTCAAACAATTAATGTACAAGACACATGGTACCAAAATCATAAGAAGCGAGAGGATTGATGAAATCTCTTTAAAATTTGTTCATCACCCAGTTGATTTTTTAAAAAAATTTAGAATTAAATATTTTTTACAATGGTTGTAACTCCAATTTTTTTAGAAAAAAGAGTAAACCCACAACCAGGTCAGTGAAAGATACACACGTCACCAGTTACTGGCGGGCCAACCCGCCTCGCCCCATTTTTGGGCGGGCCAATGGCGGGGCCGGCTGGCCCACTTTGCCACCCCTACTTTTTAAAGACTTCGTTTACTAAAAAAGTTATCGCTTAAACATGTCATATATAATCCACAATGGTTTGTAGGTGCAATATTTCTATTTTCTTTCCTCAAAGTCTTGTCGAAGAAGGCCATTGAGAGGATAAAAAAATTATGGGTAAAATATGTTTTTAGTCCATGTAAAATAAGCGAGTTTTGCTTTTACTCCCTATAAAATTTTTTTTGTTAAAGTTGTGACACCCTTCTACCCCAGCTCTTATACAATTAATAAGTCGAAATATTTTTCAAAAGCAGTATCCCTCAACGGGTAAAAAGGTTCACATATCTCTTCGTTTAAAACCTCATTCATTGTAAAACAACTTAATTAAAATAAAAGTATAACTCAAAGGTTTTCAAACTACACAAGCAGCGGAATCTCCAAATTATCAATAATTAAAATATCCTACTCACCATGTAAGACATTTAAAAGTGCTTACGAAATCCTTCCCAACTAGAAACATAAAGAAAAGAACCCTCAATAATATGCCCTGATGTCACATGTACCAGAGCAATACTCCCTTTACTCAAAACTCGACACCAGTCGTGTCATCATCAATACCTAAAAATATCCACAATATAACGGTGAGGAAAAGAATACTACTCATACATACACATAGGAGACTACCCTATCCTCACCCTCATGTAAACAACATCATCATATAACTCATTCTATTAACAAATATAAAACATAGTCATCATCATCATATACACCAACAACATCAATAACACCACAATTATCATAATCATATTATCATGAAAATCATCATTATCATCAATCATCATCATACTCATCATAACCATCAATATCATCATACTCATCATTATTATCATTATCATCATATCATCATACTCATCGTTATCATTATTATCATACTCATCACAATCATCAATATCATCATTTCATCATAATCATCATATCATCATTTCATCATAATCATCATATCATTATCACCATCATGCACCTCCCTGGGTTGTACTTCACCCAGGCTTGTACACCTCAGGTACCATATTCAATTACATAATCAATACTCACCTCCCTGAGTTACACTCAGGTACCATAATCCCCTCCCCGAGTTAGACTCAGGTACTACATTCATCTCCCCGAGCTACACTCCACCCCTCACTGGGCTTGTGTATCTCAAGTACAATCACCTCCCTGAGCTACACCCCACCCCTCACTGGGATTGTGTATCTCAAGTACAATCACCTCCCTGAGCTACACCCCACCCCTCATTGGGCTTGTGTATCTCAAGTACAATCACCTCCCTGAGCTACACCCCACCCCTCACTGGGCTTGTGTATCTCAAGTACAATCACCTCCCTGAGCTACACCTCACCCCTCACTGGGCTTGTGTATCTCAAGTACAATCACCTCCCTCAGCTACACCCCACCCCTCACTGGGTTTGTGTATCTCAAGTACAATCACCTCCCTCAGCTACACCCCACCCCTCACTGGGCTTGTGTATCTCAAGTACAATCACTCCTAGGTTGCACCCCCTCCATGGGCCCGTGCATCGAACGCCCCATCTTGATCCCCTGAGTTGTACCCCCTCTATGGGCACGCACAACCCAGTTCACCTCTCAAATTGTACCCCCTCTATGGGCCCGCACAATTCAGGTCTCATCACACATGCTCAAGGCATCTCTCTTAAGTTGTACCCCCTCTATGGGCCCGCACAACTCAAGTAACATCATCATTTATTATATCGCATGTTCACCAACCACATGCATTCCAAATAACATCAATTACATAGCATATTAACCAACCATATGCATTCCAAATAACATCAATTACATAGCATATTAACCAACCATATGCATTCCAAATAACCTCATTTACATAGCATATTAACCAACCATATGCATTCCAAATAACATCAATTACTTAGCATATTAACCAACCATATGCATTCCAAATAACATCAATTACATAACATATTAACCAACCATATGCATTCCAAATAACATCAATTACATAGCATATTAACCAACCATATGCATTCCAAATAACCTCATTTACATAACATATTAACCAACCATATGCATTCCAAATAACATCAAGCATATCAAGCATCATTAAGCACATAGGCTCTCAAATTCCACTCTGGTATTCGATTACCAATCTCCAGTAATCGATTACCTGCAAACAAGGTCTCTGGTAATCGATTACAAACACCTTGTAATCGATTACATGAGACCAAACACTCTGGTAATCGATTACCTGCAAACAAACTCTCTGGTAATTGATTACCACAAACCTATAATCGATTACCAGTAACAAACAGCACTCCTGGGTTGCCCAGAACACCCTGGTAATTGATTACCACACCTGGTAATCGATTACCCGCGACACAGATCGCAGATTTCACGATTTCTAACATCTCTAAACCCTTCCAATCAATCTCTAATCAATCCCTTTTGATTAAACATCATTCATAATCATTAATATCATCCGAAACTCAACAAAACAACAATCTTTTACAGATTATACAACCAATTCATCAAACCCCCAATCCTCAAATCCCTAATCATCCCTTTTTCATCATTCTCAATATCATCTTTAATCTCACCCAATAAATCATTAATATACATCCAATCAATCATAAATCAACAGTTTATATCATTCATTCACAGTTATACATACATCAATACAATTATACTCTTAGGCTACTACCCAAGCACCCCTACATGCATATAAAAGCAGTACCCTCTCCCTCACCGTACCTTATTGAAGATCGATCAATCAGTAGGGAAGGCTCTTTCTTAGTTCTTGATGATCAAGCTCCAGCAATCTCTCCTTGAGACGTTGTTTCTCCCCTCCTTGGCGTTTCGCTCTCTGACGATTATACGAATAAGGATTAGGGTGAACAGATAACCCCCCTTACTAGAATGCCTAATTGGGCTTGGGCCCACTCTCAACTCCCTTATCTTCTTTTTAAAATGAAGTAGCTTTATTAATAAAACTACTAATAATGTTAACACTATTATTTATTCCTCTTATTTAATTGATTAATATTATTAAAAATAATAATACTATTATTTCTTCCTTTTCTTTTATTTATAAAATTTGGGATGTTACAAAAGCATCCTCCCAAATCTTTTTCTTTTTTTTGCAATTAGTCCCTCCCCTCAATTGGGTGCTGATGTGTCACGTTCTCTCTCCTAAGTGTCAATTTTTTTTTATTTTTCTGGCGGTTTTAAACCGCCAGAAAAACCCACCCCTACTGTTTCTGCACTCTCCCTTCTCCCCCCTCCCTCTTCTCCCCCACCCACTATTCCCTCACCCATGTAACGATTTCCCCCACCCCCATGTTAAACCCAATGCAAGGACATGATAGGGCCATATTTTTTAGAAAGGGACTCATGTGACACCCTTCTACCCCATACTCTTATATATTTAAGAAATTGCAGTTTAGAAAATGTAAAGTCCCACGTTAGGTAAAAAGGTTCACAATCACTCTTATAATAACTCATAGTTCGAAGACAACTTTATTAAAAGAAATTAAACTTTCAAATATAATTTCAAATATAAAGCAGCGGAAATCTCCATAGGAATAAAAACAATTAATAATCTCCTGCCATACAAGGCATCCAGAAGTTCATAAAAATACTCCTAATCTAGGAACATGGTAAAACCCCCAAGCACACCCTGATGTCACATCTACCAGAGCATACCCTTTTATTCATAATCGACACCAGTTGTGTCCTCATCAACACGTGTAAAATATATCCACAGAATACGGTGAGGAAAAGGAATACTACCTATACATACACATAGAGAATACCCATCCTCACCCACAACATCATTACATCATGCCATCAATACATTAAATCACCAATGAATAACATTCATCTAAAACTCAACATATATTCAATCATCTATATCAACATATACATGTCATACCATCATTCCTATTCACAACACATAAACATATCCTTTATAGAAACATCAAGCTCATCATCATCATAATCTCATTCATATATCATCATATAGTTATCATACCATCATTCACCCAAATAATCATATATTCTATTCTCACACATAATACTCATCATCATCAATATTCATAACATCATTTAATAACACCATTTCATCATGAAATATCACACATCAATACTCCTCTCATCGTCTACCCAAAGATCATGACTTGGAACTCCACACAATGGGCGCACCTCGTCAATCACTCTAGTTAGTACCAAGGTGGTCTACCGGTGTTACCACACACTATCCGATAGGTTGTACCCCCTCTATGGGCCCGCACAACGACATTCGACCCTAGGTTGTACCCCCTCTATGGGCCCGTACAATCACTCCTAGGTTGCACCCCCTCTATGGGCCCGTGCATCGAACGCCCCATCTTGATCCCCTGAGTTGTACCCCCTCTATGGGCCCGCACAACGCAGTTCACCTCCTTAAATGTACCCCCTCTATGGGCCCGCATAATTCAGGTCTCATCACACATGCTCAAGGCATCTCTCTTAAGTTGTACCCCCTCTATGGGCCCGCACAACTCAAGTAACATCATTATTTATTATATCGCATGTTCACCAACCACATGCATTCCAAATAACATCATTTACATAGCATGTTCACCAACCACATGCATTCCAAATAACATCAATTACATGGTATGTTAACTAACCACATGCATTCCAAATAACATCAATTACATAGCATGTTCACCAACCACATGCATTCCAAATAACATCAATTACATAGCATGTTAACCAACCACATGCATTCCAAATAACATCAATTACATAGCATATTAACCAACCATATGCACTCCAAATAACATCATTTACATAGCATATTAACCAACCATATGCATTCCAAAACATCATCAAATATATAGCATAATCACCAACTATATACATACCAAACCATTATCAAGCATATCAAGCATCATTGAGCACTTAGGCTCTCAAAATCTACTCTGGTAATCGATTACCAACCTCCAGTAATCGATTACCTGCAAACAAAGTCTCTGGTAATGGATTACAACCACCTTGTAATCGATTACCTGCGACCAAACACTCTGGTAATCGATTACAGCACCCCTGTAATCGATTACCTGCAAACAAACTCTCTGGTAATCGATTACCACAAACCTGTAATCGATTACCATCAGCAAACAGTATTTCTGGGTTGCCCAGAACACCCTGGTAATCGATTACCACACCTGGTAATCGATTACCCGCGACACAGATCGCAGATTTCACGATTTCTAACATCTCTAAACCCTTCCAATCAATCTCTAATCAATCCATTTCGATTAAACATCATTCATAATCATTAATATCCTCCGAAACTCAACAAAACAACAATCTTTTACAAATTATACAACCAATTCATCAAACCCCCAATCCTCAAATCCCTAATCATCCCTTTTTCATCATTCTCAATATCATCTTTAATCTCACCCAATAAATCATCAATATACATCCAATCAATCATAAATCAACAGTTTATATCATTCATTCACAGATATACATACATCAATACAATTATACTCTTAGGTTACTACCCAAGCACCTCTACATGCATATACAAGCAGCACCCTCTCCCCCACCGTACCTTAAGCGAAGCTTGATCCCAGCAAGGAAGTCCTTTCTTGGATTCTTGGCGTTCACTCCACAGCAGCTCTCTCTTGAGACTCCGTTTCTCCCCTCCTTAGCGTTTCGCTTACTGACGAATGATACGAATAAGGATTAGGGTACTCTGTTAACCCCTCCTTACTGAAATAACTAATTGGGCTTGGGCCCACTCTCACCCCCCATTATTCTATTTTCAATTAAAATTATCTTTACGAAATAAAACTAATAATAGCAATACTCCTATTATTTATTTCCCATTAATTAATTATTTTCTTAATCTATTTAATTTAATTAATATTTATCCTAATAAAATTTAGGATGTTACAACTCAAGTGTGCGATGTGGAAGGGTACCCAACATGTGGAGGTTTCCTATGATTGGCAACGCTAGTTGACTTTTAGATTAGGACGTAAAAAGACTGTGTATACAAGATACATGAAAGTAAAGAGAAGGAAAGCGTAAAGTGTTATGGCTGCTGCATAACACATGTTTAGTTCTTTGCAATGAATGAGGTTAGACTTGGTTGGACCCAAACCAAATACAGTGGGAGAAATAAAAAACCACTTGCCTAATTGGGTTATTATTTATGAAGGCTGAAGAGAAGGACACAAAATTTGCTACATTGGGATAAAAGCGTGGGTTTGACATTTTTGTCAACGCTAATTTAACCTTATTATTTAAAATTTATTTAATTAATAATTTCCATTCGTTACAGCCATTTCATTTTAGAATCACAATGTTTGGGTACACGCATTTGAGAGTATTCTATCTCTGTTTTGGGCGGTTCCGTTATAAGTTTGGATTTCCTTTATGTTATCCTTATCTTTCCGCTTTCTCACTCTATTATTTTGATTTGATCTCTTTCTGGATATGACTAATTAATCTCACTTTAGAATTGAATTATGATAAATGTCTATTGGCTCCTCTGAAAATATATAGTGTAATCTATGAGAAATTTTGTTTGAGTTTATTCGCACTAATTTTCCATAATCTAAAAGTGCACCTCCTCTAAAATGGATATCTGTAGGTTACGACGCATACCAACGGCGATTTGCGCACGACTCCGTCGCGCTGCTTCCGTATCGACAATGCTCTGTTTTTTGCTGTGTTGAAGGTATGACACCTATTAAACCCACCTGAAGTTACAGTGCACGAATCAGAGCCCACGAAGTCAAATGCAGAAGAAGGAAAATGTAACATCGAAGTGAATGCAAGAAACAGAAAGAAATAAGAATTTGACAAACTAAAAAGTTGAATTAGTAGGAGAAATAAAAGGAGAAGGCAAAATGCACATGAGTTGAGCGTGTCGGTGGATTCAAGAAACAAAAAGTTGAACGGTCCAAAGGATTCGAAATGTAGAAGGAAGAGGAGTCACAAAGCAGAGAGAGCTAAGTTGAGCATTGGCAGAGGAGCTGCAAAACGACACCGTTGTTCGGGAAGAAGAAGCGGCAAATGAAGTTTCATAAGAGGGAAATGGTGGGTGAGGGAAACTGTTACACGGGTGAGGGAAATGGTGGGTGGAGAAGAAGAGTTTTCTGGCGATTTAAGACCGCTAGAAATATAAAAAAATTGACACTTAGGACAGAGAATGTGACACATCAGCACCCAATCAAGGGGAGGGACTAGTTGCAAAAAAAAAATTGGGAGGATGCTTTAACAATTTTTTTTATAAGGACTAAAAGCAAAACTCGCTTATTTGACAGGGACCAAAAACATATTTTACCCAAAAATTATAGTTGAATGTTTTTTTTTAGATATATATTATCATGTGTGAAATAAAAATTTCATATCTGTACTTCGTCATTATCTTTTGTTTGTTTGTGTCCTTTATTAATTCTGCAATTAAATTGTCCCATAATATGTAGAGCTTATAATATATCATCTGAATTTCTTTGCATTTTTTTGGGTTCATTCCCAATATCTTTTCACGAATATAATCAACACAAACATATCTATCATAAAAATAAATAAAAAGTTGCACTTATTAGTTTTCTAGTTTTTCTAATAAAATTTTCTTTATCTTGTCAGACAAATATCGGATATATGATAGGGTACGGTATAAATTATTCGAGTTGACCGTTGAGGCTATCCGGCCCTCTCCGTCCGGTTAAAACGGGTAGTGGGTTTTATTAGGATAAATTAAAATGTTTAAGAGTTATTCAAGTTTTTTAATTAAGTGATTAAATTCTATTTTTTTATGGATTTTTGTTGGTAATCCATTTTTTATAGGTTTTACGGGCTATCAAACTTATTTTTATGGATACATAACGAGCTTTATTGGACTCGACTAAAAGATCCGTGAGTTATTTAAATTTTAAAACAAGAATCTGAAACCAACATTTTTATATACTAACCTAATCGGGTTAATCTATTTTACTAGCTCTATTATGTAGCCAAATAAATGAATTCAAGCTTGCTGTGATCACCATGAATCTTCACATTTTAATCTCTCATTTTTTTCTTTAATCTATTTCTCCATTCTCCACTCCTTTAATTGTTTAAAATAAAGTGTACAAGCATAATTTTCCTTATCATTTGTCAGGACCATGTAAACTGCATGCACCCTGAAAATTGGCTATATTCAACCTCCATTATACGCTTATCACAATATCACATGCAGCACAGATACATATGATATATATGTAGATATGTACAGTCCCACCCCCACTATTTTCTGACATCTCATCAGATCTGAATGTTTTTGCAATTCAATGATATTTGCCGCGTTTGCATGTGGAAAAGGATAAGAACCTTTTACCCAATTTGATAATCTTCTTCCCTTTTAAATTTAAATAAAAATAAAACTGAAAGTAAATAGGAAGGAATGAATATCCAGAAAGAAATAGATAGATGACTAGCTAGCTTTTGGACTTGTACATAAATAAAATTCCCTTATGAAATAAGGTGCAAATTAAAGAATTGATATCACCACTTTTAATTGATATTAGAATCCATATAATTTTATTTGAAAAAAATACAGTAATCATTCTATATTATGATTGTAATTTTACTACTTTTATATATGATGTAAAACCTTATATATATACACGTATTCGAGTATAATAAAAATAAAATAAGTAATATTAGGCATGTACATAAAATTTTATTGGGTTAAATATGTTTTTAGTCCCTAAAGTTTAACCTGAATTTGGTTTAATTATTTACAAAACTTTTAAACCGTTGGTCTAGATCCCTCATGATCATCTGAAATCATGTAATTTTAGTCCCTCCTCTTAACATTGTTAACTGTGACGCTGACGTGACAAACGAATTTACGTGTCAGTTTGTTTAGTCACTTTCAATGACCATGATTTGACAATTGAATTACAAACTCAACTCATCCAGTCAGTTTTGTCACCTTCCCTGTTCATGAAAAATATGAAATTAAATTTAATAAAACCCTACATAAGATCTGACTGGATGAGTTGAGGTGTAATTCAATTGCCATAACATATGGTCATTGTAACTGGATGGATAAACTGACACAGAAATTTGTTTGTCACACCAGCGTCAAAATTAATATAATGGTGTTAAAGGGAGTGACTTAAGTTACATGCATGATTTTAGAATATGGGGAAACTAAATTAAAGTTACATGATTTCAAAATATAAGAGACTCAAACCAACAGTTTTAAAATTTAGAAACTAAAATCAAATTCGAATTAAATTTCAGGAACTGAAAACATATTTAACCCAATTTTCTTCATTCATGTATATAGATATTACACAATATTCCATCATCACTCCTTTTGTTTCTCTCTTACTTTTGGCTAATCAAAATTAATGGCTTACAATATTTGAGATCTGTGATGTCTGTGTAAGACATCTTTTATGCAAAGGAGAATTTCTCAAATAGAAAGAGCCTACACACTCAATTGTGACTTGTGTATTTGAGTTGGATTAGTTTTTGTGGCTTTTAGACAGCTCTTAGGGCTCATTTCCACGTGCATGTACGGTTAATCTACGTTTGAGGTCCTCATTTATTTTGACTTTTGGATAACTAGGGAGGCTATACTTGATTGACATGTATCATCCGTGTTTTGTTTTCATGGTGAATAAAGAACTAGGACCATATTTTATTTTCATTGTTATTAATAATTATAAATTTGTTGTATTTATATTATTTTTAATTTTAAAGACTAGTATAAAAATTGAAAAATAATCAAAATAATTTTTTTATCATTTTCTATAGAATTATTTAAAAAAAGGAAAAAAATGGTATTTTTATAATTTAATAAAAATATAAACAAAATTATTTTATCAAATTAAACAAATACTTAAATGAAAACAAAAACGTGTTTTCAAAACCCTATGAAGTCGTTGTCCATAGAATTGTCATCAATGGAATAGGGACGGAAAACAACGCCCCAGAACGCATTGTCGTTCTTTTGCAACCAAATCTTAGTGACTTTTAGAGGTTGCATAGAGTTATTTTCGTACTTCATGCAATTTATCGTTGTTTATGTAGTTTGGTTTATGACTTTTGGTATCTCCGTTAGGTCGTATTTGGCTTTTTTTTTTCTCTCTTTATCTTTTATTTTCGTTATTTTCCTAATCCACATGAGTGAAGAGTTTGATTGATAAAGACTCTCAACTCCTTAATTTATTTCCCTTGTAGTATATACTAATAATATACAAATGTTATTCCAGTTCACTCTATAATTGAAGTATATAACATGCAGGAAGTGTTGGTGTTGGAGTTTTTTCTTTTTCACACAAAATAAAAAATTAAGCTTAGAAAATAAAGAATTATTGTTTGTAGAAACAAAATAATTCACTCTCTAATTAAATAGAAGCTATAATATTAATTCCTTCCCATACCTTAATTATAGTCTCAATATGCTTAATTAAGAGCATGGCATATACTTAATTCTAACAACCGAGATAAAGTTTAAAAAAAAATAAACTGGGAAACTAGGATTATATAAGCTGAAGTTACATAAAGTTTTTTTGAGAAACTTGTTTCAAAACACCACCTACGTAAGCCATGAATTATTATCTCATTGTTTGGACTAAATATAATTTCATTTTAATGTGATTTTATTAATGGAGCCACTAAGTCAAGTCGACAAGCTGGTTATGTTCGCTAATACGTATTGAAGAAGTGACAAATTGAGTAATTCTTTTATTATTTATATATAATGTAGAACGATATTATATAAAGCTACAAAAATTAATAGGAAATTTACAAGTAGATGTTTTATATATTTCCATATATAAACGATTAAGCTGACGAGTACTCCTGGGATACTGGTTAAGAAATCAAAAATAGAAAGTTTTTATTGGACTGTATAACATTTAATTTAATGTTACAAATACAATTAATGTTGTGATTTCTAATAAAAACATTCTATATATGTATTATTAACCAGTGCCTGAAGTACACTCGTTAGCTGATGAATCGTTTATTTATATATATATATATATATATATATATATATATATATTCGAAAGAAAATTAAGAAGCAAAATAACCCAATTAGGTAAAGGTGACAACGATAGTGAAATTATGTATGATCTATGAGAGCCTAAAATAGAAACAAACAAACAAAATAATTTGGTGACAAACATGCCCCAACATTAATTAGTTGTGCCATGCTATATATGCAAGTTTAGAGTGGGTAATTTTTCGAGTAAAAAAGAAAAGTACTTCCCTCAAACCTAAAATTTTTTTATTGTACAAGACTACATATATTCTTGATGAGAGGCAATTTTATTTGAGTTAGATAAGGTTTTATAAGCGACAAATTAAAGTCATGTCCCTTAGTATTCAATAGAGTGCATATCTAGGCTCGAACCTGAAACCATCAGTTAAGTTGAAACAACCTTTATTAACTCATCCACGCGCTCGTCGTAATTTCAAAATTTTAATTAAATATATCTTAATAAATTAAAACTAATTTCTATTAGGAATAGTTAAATCTCTTAGAGTATTCTCTGATTTAAAAAATAACAAGTGTCATTCATAGTTTATATTTTAAATTCAAAATATTATAAATAATTGGAAAAAATATCTTTTCTGTTTTAAATGAATTTTAATGAATTATATTAAAAAAAAGTACAAGGAGTATACAATCCATTACAATAACACCATGAGAGATTTTTTAGATTTTACTTATGTGTGTATTTTCTTAAAATTTTAAACATTTTTACGTATTTATACACTTTTAATTCACAACCTTTTTTTTATAAATCCTAGTTTTTTCAGCTTATTATCTCATGCTCTGTCTAAGGTGGACCATGGTCCATATGATCAAGAATGTCAAAGTATAGTCATTTAAATTTCTAACCATTAAATTTAATACTCATTTTTATTAATGACTAATATTAAATTAATTTTCAATTACTTTTATGAAATATTGGTTGAAAAGAATAAAATAGTTAGCATCGTGTAATGTAAAAATTCCGCCTTTCAACTCTCACTACCAGAAAAATCAGAAATAGAGATGGAATTTTTCCGTCTCTAAAAGACACTTTTTCCGTCTCTAGGGAGGTTAGAGACGAAATCAGTGTGGTCTTTGATTTCTGCGTCGCAAATTTAGTAGAGACGGAAATTTTCAGTCCGTCTCTACTTAGAGACGGGATATTTCCGTCTCTACCATTTTATAATTCCGTCTCTAACATCAGTCTAAATTGATAATGATTCTGTCTCTGACAGAGACAAAATATTTCCGTCTTAGAGACGGAATTTATTGCCCGTCTCCATTTAGTAAATTCAAATCCGTCTCTAAGCTTAAAATATCCATCTCTAAGTAGTGACGGAAAAATTTTTCGTCTCTAGTTGGCTATTTTTGTCCATTCACTTAATTAAGATGCCCAGGAACATCCATTAATTATTTCTAATTGACAGTGACATGTCAGCTACAATAGACTAGAATGATATTTGACACAAGGCAACATAAAAACAACATTAAAGCTAACATGGAAGTAAGGATCTTATCCTCTAAAGTAGTTAAGGATCTATAAACAAAATAACTAACCTAAGGTTTGAAGATTTTGTATAAAAAATGCTCCAAGCATTACGGGAGAAGAAAAAACATTACAAAACAGTAACAAATTTGACCAATAATTTTTATATATAAGGCTTTGAAGTCATTCCTCATAACCATTCTAATTTATAAGCTTCTGACAGAATTGCAATTTTTCAACATTCCAAATTGCAATTTGAGATTATCATTAAAGGCTTGAGGGGTAGAGTTGGGGAATGGTAAAGCTAGTGTAATGAGTGAAATGAAGATAAATAAGTTCATATATAAAAGATCAATAATAATAATAATAAAGTTTCAAGAACCTGATCAAAGGAGTGAAATAAGATGATACCTGAGAAAAGGAAAATAGGAATGAGAAACTATCAGTTATATCAACATGAAAATAGTTTTGACAAATATTCAATGTAAATAAGTTAATAAACCCTTACTTTTCCTAGTGAGCTCCCACAGAAACAAAATACTTGCTATTGTTGCAAGACCGACAAGTAATTTAAAATAAGATTCAAAACCAAGAACAAAGAAGATGTCAAAGAACCCATATAAATGCAGGTCTTAAATTAATGAACTAGACAATAAGTAAAAAAACATACTTTATTTTAGTGGAGTTGTTTAAACTTTAGAAAAAAATGAGAATCTGAAAAAATTCAGAAATCAAATTTTAAAGCTTAAACAAACAAGCAAAATATGAACAATTTAGTACCCAATTTCTCTTTGGATTTTGTTTTTTTTCCTAATTTCTATTATTCTCTAATGTGTTGCTGCATTTTTTTCTTCCTTTTCATTATGGTGAGGGGTGATCAAAAGTAAATATGTACAGCACCTCATCATCTAAAATATCCAGCATAAATATATCATGTACAAACCTGAATGATATTTATAACCTGCTTTATTTCCCATCCAAATAAACTAGTACCAATTAGGAAAGAAATCAATGATATCTTTTGCAAATTATGGGATAGAGAATGACCTGTCTGTTACCATGTCCAGCACAGCTCCAAAGGTTGACACTAAATCAAGAAAGTAGCAAACCAAAGTGTAAGGGGATGGGAGTTTCCCAATTGCATAGTCAATGCATGCTACTAGCTTGGCATGTGATGGTACTTACACTAATGGGAGTTTCCTAATTGCACAGTCAGGGCATGCTACTCAGTGTTTTTTTAAAAATGTAAAAGTCAATGATTCAACAGAATGCAGTCATTGGAGCAAAAAAAAATCATCCTTAACCTTGGCAGTTGACACTTAGATTGGAAAGAGTATAAATGACCACAAATTTAACATGTATATGCTCCTCAGAGAAATATCTAAGCAAATTTAAGTTGTGATATTCTTTACACTTACTTACTAGTACATGCTTTTCCTACTAAATGATATCAGGATTTCAACAGAAAAAAAAAGATATGAATTCCCAAATGTTGTGGTGGCAGTGGTAATGGCAGACATAGTGATGAATGAATGATTACCTCTTGCTGATATCCCTCGTCCTTTTCTCTTAGCCTTCTTCCTTGAACCTGGTTGAGGTCCCAAATTGTCAAGGCGAAACCGAACACTCTCACCGCCTGCAATGACACTCATAGGGGAAGAAACAACCTTATTGACAACAAAAGCAGGGGCTCTTGTTCGCTGAATCTTCAGACATGGGCATGGTCTTGCCTCCAAGGTTTTCAGAGTTCCCTGCAAATGGCGAAATTGAAGAGGATTGAACAATCACGTGGGGGACAGAATCTTCGCACTTGCGGTGTCCTGCTGCTCCTCCTCCTCCTCCTCCTCTTCTTCTTCTTCTTCTTCTTCTTCTTCATGCTCCTTCGCATTATCCTTTTCGGTGAGTTGTTCCCTCTTCACGCGTTAGAGTTACTTCTCTGCGTTTCCCCTGCTCTGACGACATGCTTTTCAAAAACAAAACCCTAACCACCAAAGATCAATGAGTGAAGTAAGGGAACTTCCCTAAGAAAAGCAATTTTCCAAAAAAGGGAATAACCCCGGAGAAACCCCACTCGCAGCGACTCACGTTCTCAGCCGAAGAAGTCGCTGCGGCTAAAATGGTCCTCCTCCGCCCGCCGCCGGAACCTCCTTCCTCCTCACCCGTCGTCAGCACGACACACACCTTCGACCATCCACCCTCTTCTCCAACACTGTTCAGAGTGGCTCCCCCCCAACGCACCGTACCCATGGCCACCGCCCATAACCACGTTCGCTTCCCTATCCTGGGTCACCGTCGTGTCGTCCTAGTCGCACTCTATGCGCCCGGTGCCATTCCTCTCCCTCAGTGCCGCCTCCATGCCACTATTCCTTTTCCCTCAAACTAAAAACCCTAATTAGTGTGTGAGCGTGAAGGTCTGGACTCTGGAGAAGGTAAAATAAACCCTTTTTTTGTTTATTTTATTTATCTATCTATTTTTTATTTTTGTTTCAAATTGTTACCTTTTTTTGTGATAAAACATATTATTTTATATTTTAATATTAGTTAATTATTTTTATTATATCATACAAATGTTATTAATTAAATTTATAAAAAAATAATATAAAATAAAGATTGATTTTGTAGGAAAGCTTAATCAAAACAAAATATCTTATTCTCTGGAGATTTTTTTAAAAAAATTTATGCAAATCACCATATAATTATAAATTAAGTTGGATAGGATATATTTAAAAAAAATAAAATTAAACAATCAAATTCAATCAATTAAGTTATATTAATAGAAATTATTTTATTTAATTAACTTAATTGAGTAAAAGAATACATTTGAGTAAATAATTTAATTAATCACTTATTTAACAAGTAATTAAGCACAATACCATAATAAAAATTATTTTAAAATTAAAATGGTGAATTAGAGACGGACTAATTTCGTCTCTGACATATAAAGTTTTAATTCTTCTCAAAATTGAATTGATAAGTTAGAGACGGAGTCAGAGACGGAACTAATTAATACAAAAATTTTTGTCTCTAAACTCCGTCTCTAATTATTGAAATTATCATTTTGTAATTCAGAGACGGAATATTTTACACACAGGTTACTTCTGTCTCTGAAATGGTTTAATCAATTTAGAGACAGATTTAGAGACGAAAATCGTTTGAGACAGAAAATTCCGTCTCTGATAACTAAAATTGCAGTTCTGTCTCAGTGAGGTATTATCCGTCTCTAATTCCGTCTCTGTTAGAGACGGAATTTTTTCCGTCTCTAAATTCCGTCGGTAATAAGAACTTTTCTAGTCGTGTCTAAATTGATAGATTCTCAACAAAAGTAGCATAATTTGTATTATAAATTTATATTTTCCCTTAAATTAAACTCAAATAATCATATAAGGATCATTTAATAAAAAAAACTAGACATTCACCTTAAGTAACTGGTAAAATATAAGCTGGATCAGGTGGACTGAATTTTATCTGATCCACCATAGAATCGGCCATAATCTCATATTCACATTGAAATTCAAACAACTCGAAATGAAATGTTAATTAGTATATAAGTGGTTTGATCACTACAATTGAATTCATTGCAATGTTTCACTTGAATTGCATATTCATAATAACTCCATGTGATAGATCAGAGGCTTAAGATATAAGTCAAGTTATTAATTGGTTTCAATTTTTCTTTCTCGATCTGGGATCACATGCAATTATCTTCCAATTGTAGGTAATCCTGTTGATTTGTGTCAATAGATCAATGATAGAACTTTTTTTTCTGAATATTTAATGCATCATGTCCTTTTTACTTCCTTTTTACTTGGAAATTTCAATTTAATAACGAGTAACAACATATATGAAAAATTAAAATTAATGAAAGTTATTTATTTATATTAATTCGTAACCTATTTATCTGTCTTTTTTAAAAAAGTTCTTTCATATTTCATAGAAATGATCTCAAGAGTCACATCTTATCCTTTGCACATGTAATGACTCTCTATTATGATTTTATCTGTGCCTAAAATTAGGTAATACTATATATATATATATATATATATATATATATATATATATATATGGTTAGCCTATCATATGTCCACGCAGGACATTCTAACAGGAGAGACACCGTCACACCGGTGAGCCTGAATGTATCCGCTTGTTCTTTCCTTATTATTGCTAATAATACAAAAATATTTAATAAAAAAGTTGTCACTCAATTGATAGTGTAGATTGAAAATATGGGAATAGTTTTTGAGTTCGATTTCCACTTATCACATTCGAGAGAGGAATAAGAAAACTTAATTATGACTAAGTAAATAAGATTGTCGTGATAATAGATGATATATCTTAATTAAAAAAAAGATTGATAAGCTTAAAAGGGAATTGAATGGCATTGAAACAAACCAAAGTGACTAAACCATATGGGCACAAGACATGATATTATATTGCTCCCATTATTGCTTGGGCCTGGCTGAGGAATGGCACCACAAGCGCATGCATCCAAACAACCCACGTGTAAGTCGATGCTAAAGGTGCGTCACATATATATTTAAGGATGTCCTTTCTTATGGACCAAAAACAAAACTTGTCCTTTATTTTTTTTTTGGGAATATTGCTATGTAACCCAATTAAAAACTATTTGAGCTTTTGAAGGTGTGGAGCGCCCAGGAAAATAGGAAATATAATACTCAATTCAAGTGAAGTTCTATCTCTTCTCGTAGTTCAATTTCGAATGCTTTATAAGTTCTTATAAATTTGGCAATTCAACTTTGCAACTAAGCTAATTAAGAGCATCGAGTACTTGCAGTCACTCCCAATACGGGACAAAGTCAATGGCATATGCAAGTTATTTTAATAAAACATTAATTACAATATACAGGTTGGAAGAGAAATATATATGGGATTTTGTTACTCAAAATATTGGGGAGGAATCCATGTTTTGCAAATTCAACTGAAAGCTTATATGATGCAACAACAGCGACTGCAATTTGTCGCGTAAAGTAGAACTTGTCAAGATAGATAGAAGCATATGAGATTCTATTTTTAATATACTATATATAATTAACATAATTCGCAATAATTCAATACAAATTTCACCATCACGTGTAGTATAAAGAAATAGTAGGGAGAGATCGTAATATTATATACACAAGATCAAGTTGTAGTTTTTCTGCTGGAATATTCTTTGGTCCACCTAACCCAATGATGACAGATTTAATTTGTATATGGGTCTAATTTTTATATAGAGTTAGTGAATTATATGGGATCACAATATATATATATATATATATATATATATCCCATATTTTAAAACTGTTAAAATATTTTTTTAAACAAAGCAAATTTAATTTTTATGATATATCAATCTTTATATTATTGTTCAGTATTATGTCGATAATTTAATAAAATTAAATGTATTCATTATTAATTACATGAAATTTCAAAATATATATATATATATAAATAAATGATGAGAAATGTTGTTGGATTCCTTTAGTAAAGAACTCAAAGCCTCAAGAAATATTAGTTAACAAGGTTGACTTTGAAATAATCACTAAGAGTAGGGAGTACGCACCTTTGAGTTCAAAGGGGTAATCATCTCGAAGCAGCAAGCAAAGCTTGAAGCAACAATTAGAGCTTGAAGCCACCAGGTGGAAGAGCTCATACCAAAGATAAACTCGAAGATAACTGCTCCCCATCACTTATACACATCAGAAGGCAGTTTTGGGTGGTTATCAGCCTCACCAACAGAACGTGGAGAGAAACCTGAGAGAGGGTCCACATGAAGTTATCAACAGTTGAAAGAAGCAGTTTAAGGTCCGCAAACTGAAGACTCAAGCACCCTGAAGACAGAGCATCCATCCTGAGATCAAGGCACGCAGTTGCAATGAGCAAGTAGGGACTTTAGACCACCATTTTCATTCCTTGTACCATTATATTTTCTGTAACGTCCTAATTTCTTAATACCAAAATAATGTCTGTTGGAAACACTATTCCGAATTTTTGAAATTAATTCGCGCCATTTTCGATATCATCAAGCAACACACACAATTGCTTAGGCAATCCAACATTTGCTTAAGCTTCCATAAAACTCATACATCAGTACCTTCAATACAAATCCTTAACCAAAAACCTCGGGAATGAACCTACACTTTAGAGTGTTGTGGTCCATAAGACTCTTACCAGAAATCCGGCAGAGTTTCCTCTAAAAACTGGACATTACCCAATTTCTATCTTATCCTGAAACCCAGAAAAATCACCAATACAGTTTATAATAACATAATATAATTTCAACTACAACTGAGCCTCTGTGGCCAAACTGAAATTTAATTTCTACATTATTACATCATTTAACTAAAAATTACTTCTAATTATCTCCTGAGAATCTCTTCGACACCGGGAGTGGGTGGGTCACTCCAAGAGCTCCACTTCCTCTGAACATATAGCTAGAAATAGAGCTGTAAATGAGCCGAGCCGAGCCGAGTACCTGAAACTCGGGTTTGGCTTGTGAAAAAAATGGGCGGCTCAAGCTTGGCTCATTTATTTAAACGAGCCAAACTTAAAGCTTGGGCTTGACTTGTTATAGAAAAACAAAGCTTGAGCTTGACTTGTTTAGCTCATTTATAACTTCATTGTTTTTGCTCTTATGAAAATTTTCTTTAAATCATTTTTAAAGTTTATGAATTTAGTATTTAATAAATATTTTATTGTTAAATGATAATATAAAAATCAAAATATATTCTAAATATACAATATATATAGTTAAAAAATTCTAAAATATTATATTTTTCGCAATTTAATAGATAATTTCTTGACTAATATAGGAAATATTTCAATACTTATTTTCATATATATAGAGAAATAATTTTACTTTTTTATTTTATTATTTATTTTAAAAATAAACTTATAACTGTATGTTTTCTTTTTCTAATTTTATTAATCTTACTTTACTTTAATTATTTATATTAATTAATTATTATATATATAATACGCGAGCTATTCACGAGCTCTTAGTGTCAAGCTTATATGGCTTGGACTTGACTCATTTAAATAATCGAGCCAAACTTTAAGCTTGGGCTTGTTTGTTTAATTAAACAAACGAGCTTGGTCGAGCATTTAACAAGTCGAACTCAAATAGTTCATGAATAGCTCAGCTCATTTACAGCCCTAGCTAGAAAGTCCTGCACAACTAAAATATATCCCTGCAACGTGGGGTGAGACTACGGTCTCAGTGAGCAAAGCATGCAGCAAGCAGTGTGGGGAAGGCAAGCATATGAGGTGCAACACAGAACACAAGTTAACATGTAATTCATCAACCATTCTAGTCTCTTTACTTAATGAAATCTTTTCTCATCTTCATAGAAGGAACGTGTAAATGCAACTCCTGATAGCTATGCAGTAATCATAAATCATATATTACAAGTCTAAATGCACAAACATACTCATGATGCAATTCTCACTGTTGTGCCCAGCAGGCATGTTCTCACAGTTGTTCCAAGCCGGCAGGGTCTTTTCACTGATTCTGGAGTTAGAACTGAGCTCAGACTACAGGGAACGTCTTCCCAGGGGACGAATCTCACCCTTATTCTGGACCGAAGTCAAGTTTTCAAACAATTTCTCACATCCAAAGCCGACTTAGTTATTCTCCCGGCCGAAGCCGACTTAGTTATTCTCACAGCTGAAACCGGCTTAGTTATTCTGGGTCGAAGCCAAAAATTCATTTTCTATACATGTGCATAATCTAAACTGAAAATAGGAAAAATGCCAGGAACAACCAACAAATAATATTCTTAATCAACCACACATCATGTATACTCAATAACCTACAAAGTCATCATAGAACTTTAAGAATAAATAACAAAAACAACTAATAACAGTTGTTCCCACACAATCCCACAATCCCCAAAATCCTCTAACCTAGGGTTTCACATTCAAACTCATAAACAACTCATACCATACATATTATCTAATCCATCCATGAATCAACAACCACATACCAAAAGGAAGAGGAAAAGGAGAATATGGGTCATAAGAGAAGCATACACATGAGGAAGTGGAAGTGTGTTAGCTTTACTCACCTCAAAGGAAGCTCAAAGAGAAGAGGAATGAAGTTGGTGAAGGTTGGGGGTGGATATCCTTGGCTCTTCCTCCTTTCTCCTAGCTCCAAGGTCACTTTCTCTCACTAGGAACTCCCTCTCTCTCTAGGCGAAGAAGGAAGAAGAAAAGAATGAGAAGACTGAGCCCTAATTGTGTTTTAAAGACGAGGATGTGTGGTCTCGCTCAAGCGAGCCCTTCTCACTTGAGTGGGAGCACAGAGGAAATTCTGAATTCGCATTCTCGCTCAAGCGAGAAGCCTTTCGCTTAAGCGAGAATGCTCCAGAGAGCATCCCCCTCTCTGGATGAATTTCTCTTGAGCGAGACCCTCCTCGCTCAGGCAAAATTCCTCTAGAGAGCACTCCTCCTCTGAATGAATTTCGCTTGAGAGAAGCCCTTCTCGCTCAAGCAAAATTCTTCCAGAGATCACTCCCTAACTCCCCCTGTTTCTCACTTGAGCGAGAGCCTTCTCACTCAAGCGAGAAAACCAGAACTCAAACTATCTAATTTTACTGATATGCTTGCTCAAGGGAGCCCTTCTCTCTTTAGCGAGAACATCAGAATCCAAAGTTCTGATTTCTCACTCTTAAGCCTTTCCCTTATCATTTTCTTACTCTTTCCTTAATCCTTCCCTTAATGGTTATTATCTTACTAACCTTCTAGGTTCAATAGTTTTAATTATTAGGATGTTACACTTTCCTCTAAATTTGGTTTACAATTGTTTGACTTAATACTCGGTCCCTCTCTCCAGAATCTCCTAACCTTCCTCTCTTGGCCGGATTCACAGCCTAAGACTTCACTATACTTCTAGCCCCTAATTTTCGGTGATGTTACATTTTCTGCAATTTACTTTCAACATTCATTAGTTGTAATGTAATCTGTTTGATTTTTTTAAATTCAAGAAGTGCCAGTTCACCATTCTCATCTCGTACTCTATTTTCTCTTCAAAACTCTTTAATTGCAATGCTAAAAAGAGCCCCAATAAGAGGATCTATATCTCATCCAGAGTGCTCTTCAGATACATTTGTTTAGACTAAATTATAGGATAAACAAATTGGCACGCCTAGTGGGACTTTATATAGTGTTGTATGAATTTAAGAAGTGGAAGAAAAACTATGGCTAATAGCAACAGAAAAATTCTGGAAGTTCTTCAGAAATTCCTTGGCCAATGAGCAATCTCATGATGGCCATAATGGAAGCCAAATATTTCCAAATATAATTGGGAGAAATAGGGATGAAATTCTAGTAGGAACACTCCCTCAACTAGAGGAACCAGTGGTTAGTCCAAGTTAGGCCATACATTCCACTTAGAAATGATGCACCACCACGTGGGTTCGACAGTCAACATGTGACCATGCCATTAGGAATGCCTCAGGTAGTGTATACTAATCCTTTGGCGGTTCCTTTCTCAGCAAGAACCATATGCCCCTGAAATGTTAGTTAATTCAAACAATTTCAGTAGAGAAGTAAGAACATCATCTCCCGTAGGGAACATTTGGTCTAATGAAATAAGTTCGAATTTCCTTACCAAATGTGGCCATAAACTCAATGAGACAACAGATGAATGAAAGTAACCATGACTTGGTTAATATGTTAACCCATCAAATGGCCACTATTATAAAGCCCCTAGTAGAGACTACTAATCAGAACTACCAAATGTTAGCAAGACAAATAGGAAGGCTTGCTGACGTATTTGGCACAGGTCAAGAGACCCCTCGTCTCGAAGGACCTGAGGGGTACTTAGAGGAGAATTAAAAATGAAACTCCTTTAAATAGAGTCGGGGAACAAGAGCTTGTAATAGTGGTTCGAAATCAAGATCCTGACCAAGTGGTTGAAAGGGTGAGACAAATTAACTTAGGGGGGCAACAGATCATAACCAATATAGTAAACATGTGTTAAATAGGCATGGTTTCAACGTAGGTTATGCAAACCAACCTTATTTGTGTCTGCTTTTCCCCCAAATAGGTTTACAAGCTGAATTGCATAGAGGGTTTAAAAGTACCTAAGTTCTCCAAATTTGCAGGGAGATAGGTGAATCAACAGTAGAGCATGTGGCTAGATACTAAATAGAATGTGGAAATTTAGCCAATAAAGAACTACTAAGGATGAAATATTTCCCAAGTTCCTTAACAAA
The DNA here is from genome assembly GCA_026901365.1 of Sesbania bispinosa. NCBI lineage: Eukaryota > Viridiplantae > Streptophyta > Magnoliopsida > Fabales > Fabaceae > Sesbania > Sesbania bispinosa. The sequence continues at coordinate 2,873,433 of QLOH01000021.1, read as the reverse complement.
AATGCCTTCACCTGGTTCACAACTTTACCCCCTAACTCTATTCATAATTAGATCTTGTAGGGCGAAACCCATAAATTATTACCTCGATAGGTTTAGGCAAAATAAGGTAATATGTTTTACCCCTATCCCTGAGAACGAAACTAGTACAAATATGTTAGTATATGCACTAGAGACTTATATGTTTTATTTTGAACATTCATCACTTGTATCATATTATTTTATAAAGGCAATTCATTTTATTAATTATTTTAGAATATAATAAATGTCCTTAGAATAGTAAGCTTAAACTTCATAATAAATCAAGTAGATGACTTGATCGTGAGATCTTATGAAGAACAATTCTTAAAATAGTCCCTGGTTAAGCATCATCTTAGGACAAGTAGATGAATTTAAACTAGTATGTGAGTTCATTGATGATCACATCTCACGGATCATGGATATGAGATATCATGTGCTCACATAAGTACATATTAAGAGTAATGTTGTACTGGGCTGGCCCACCTTAAGAACGTTGAATGGTTTGTTACATAAGTGTCATGAACGTTTCTTATTTTGATAAATATTATATGAAGTCCGTTGACTTGAAAATCACTACGATTCCTACAGAACGAATATATGTTTTAAATATCATCAAACGTTGCCTGTAACAAGGTGATCATAAGTTGGTTTTTGGCGTATATAAATTATGTTGTGGAATGTTAGTGACCTAGATGGGATTTTGTCCCTCCTATGTAACAGGAGTTATATCTGTAGGCCTCTTGATAAGTTAGGACTTCAAAATGCATGGCCATGCTCAGGAGGATAACATGAGATGTTTATTTTCTGTATCATCTACTTGGGCATCAAGAAAAACATAAATTGAACTATACAAGGATGATACATTCCATGCCCTTGTGTTTTCAATTAGATATTTTGGACAAAGGGACAAAGCATATAAATTATTATCATAAAATATACGTCAAATTGCTGACATTCTCAATATTTGGGTATTAGTGATGTATTGCTAGATGCCACTCGCCATTTATGATTTTAAATATAAAAAGGGTTTTTTTTTTTTAATATCATAACCAGATATTAAGAAAACCTATTGGGTCACAGGCATACAATAAGCTGACTAGGAATGTTATTAATTCTAATCAGATTAGAATTATAACATAATGGGCCAGACACGTATGTGCTAGGGTTAAATGAGTGGCGGTAAAACCCTAGCCACCACTCTATAAATATCGCATAAGATGCATTACCCTACGAGCAGCCGCTTTTACTCTCTAAACGCTACTAGCAGAGGTGAGGAGGGTTTCCTGGTTCGTTTGTTGGCGTGTACACCTCTAGAGACGTGGTTGTTATTGCCTCGTTAGCAATTCAAAAAGGTATACCGTACTGTTTTATTTTCTTAACGCCTTGATTCGTGTTATTCACATTAACGATCATAACAAGGGGGAATCCAGTTATTCTGCTGCACCCTGACCACATGCTTGATTCCCTTCAATGGCTACCAGTTCGAGACATGGCCCAATTAGCTGATGGAGTTAGACAAATTGAATATCTTAAAACTGAGAAAGCCAAATATAAGAAATTTGATTGAATTATTAGGATAAGGTGGCATTTTATTTAGATGTTAATAAAGAAGAAAATGAAGTCAACGTAGCTGAATTAAAACCCGGGCCACCTTATGCATGTTCCTTTTTGAAACCTGCGAAGGAAGAATCTAATGTTTCAAACAAAGAAAAATATAAAGCCATCATATGGTTTTGATATCACCAAAGCTAAACAAATATTTGATATTTTGTTAAAAGATAAACAAATCTTAAGTGATGATCATAAAATTCCCATTCCTTAGCAAAGGAAGGGGAGGAAATATTGTAAATATCATCACTTTTATAGTCATTGGACTAACCACTGTGTTCATTTCATGGATCTCATTGAAAAGGCAATCCAAGAGGGAAGAATGAAATTCGAAGAAAAAATGAAGGGAGCGATGAAAATCAACTCAGACCCATTTGCTGCCACTGTGAATTATGTTGAACCATTTGAGGTGAACATGGTGGAAACACAACTAGTCGAAGAAAGGGCCACTAATATGGCCATTGAGAGCTTCGAGAAAGATGTAAGGGATATTTACCCTTTTGCTAAAGAGAATCTCCTCGAGTTCTTAATGAGGAAACAAGGGGAGAACAAATGCATGATGTTGTGTCCTCGATGCTAGGGGTGTAATCAGATCGGGTCGGGTCGGGTTATGTGCGTTTTAATGTCCGGACCAATTAAACATTATCGGTTTGGGTTGGGTTTGATCTTAAAGTTTTTAACATACAACTTGAATCGAACCAACCAACTAGCAACAGGTTGGTTTGGATCGGGTCATCGGGTTATGAATAAAAATATATTTTAAACATAAAAAAATTAAAAAAAAATCTGAAAAAATGAAAAGTTCACTTTGAACATAGGGGTACAGCAATAAATACATAAGTTCAACTGAAACCAGAAAAAGAAAGCACACGTCTTCAAAAAAACCACAAAACTTCAATGCCTAGGGTTTTGATTTGAAGCAAGCCAGGAGAGGGTGGCAGCCAATAAAGGTGCGGAGATTGGTTGCGGCTGCCGTGAACACAGGGGCTCACCCAGCTACCAGAGACTGTTGGACCTAAACATGGAAAATCTATTCCCGTCCAAAATGTCTCTTTTAACAAAAAAGATATCCACCAAATTCAAACCCACAACCTAGTTTCTATTTTTAAAAGCAATAGTTCTTCCTCAATTGAGAACTCCAACTTTGAATGACCTGTTATCCAAGCAAAGTGCCGCCGAAGCAAACGTTGGTGTCCCTCAAGCTTCAGCCTGCTATTGTCAATTCCTTTCATCTCTTTGCTCTCTGATAAATATAATACTGAGATGAATAGATCCTTATCACAGGAATCAGTTGCACCCAGAAAATGCATGCAGTGTGAGGTGACAAAGATTGGTTACGAATTTGCTTTTTGATGTGGTAGCAGTGGTATGGTTACGGCTACTGAGGGACAACATCGGTTGAGCGGTGGAACATTGATCTGGTTTGGTGGGGGAACTGGTGACTATTGAGGGAGGCATAGGGGAAAGTTGATATGTGAAGATGGCACCGCGGCAGCTTACGGTGAGCTTGTGGCAGACAACAGCGCCAATGTTGGGGCAGACAACGGTGTAACGGTGTTGGCTAGGGGCAAACAGTGCTTGCATAGTAAGGGGTTTGGCGTATGGAAATTGAAAGTATGAGGAACAATAACAGGAAACTTATGGGAATTGAAAAGGAAGGAGGAACAGTAACGTATGGAGATATACCTCGGTTCGGATTGGGTTACTCGGTTTTAAAATCTTGTAACTCAATACCCGAAAAAATGTGTTCGGTCAATGAAATGGACTTGACCCAATTCGAACACCCGAACCAATCTCGCATTTCTTGGTTTGGTTCGGATCAGGTTGACCGGGTTCGCAGGTTGACCCGGACCCGCTTACACCCTTACTCGATGCAGTGTAGTGTTTGACGCTGACTCAACTAAAGCACTCGAGGAATCTCAAATAAGGAAATAGTATGTCAAGCACATACTCGATCAATAGAAACATGTTGATCGCCAAAGAATGGCCAAGGCTCAGAAAGGGGCAGGGAGAGGCATAGCTCTTTCTGAGAAGACTTTCATTCCACCTACAAGAATTCCTCCTAACCAGTGGGTGAGGCCTATACCCACAAAGCCAAAGTCTCAAACTACATGGAAAGCAATGAAAGCAAAAGAGGAAACATCAAATGCAGCAAAACGAAAGGGTGTGGTGGTATATCCTTCGAAGCAAATAAGTCCTCCTCAGGAAAGTTGGTATCACTTTAGCCAGTATTCCAAAGCCAATGGTTTGATGACAAGGACCCAATGGCGAAGGGCCCAAAGAATGTATAGGGCCAGGATGGAGAAAATACAAGTAGAACAAGCTCCAATGAACCCAAGGCCAAAGAGAAGGTCCAAAGCCTCCTCATCAAAGCCATAGAAAGATCTGCGTGAGCAAATTAATGCAAAGGTAAGAGCTATGGAGGAAGATGATCTTCTTTCAGAATACTTCGAGTCAGGGTTCCCTGACTCCCTACAAAGATATTGTGGCATAGTCTCAATCTACCTGCTGAATTTGGTTAGCAGGTTATGAGGCAGGAGGAAGAGGACTTTGCATATGAAGAAATGCAGAGTCCTATTATGTTAAATCAAACAAAACAAAAGATCAAGAATGAAATGGTCAACCTTGTGAAACCCTCTCCAGGGGAGATGACTCATATGAACCCACTTCACATAAAGGAAATGGTCGAAGGAAATCCCATCAACAGAGTTATGATAGATGAGGGGCAACTATTAATTTATTGTTTGAGTCTACTTTTGACAGACCTGGGAAAATAAAGAAAGATCTCATGCCTCATAATATTGTTATAATAGACTTCGCAGAAAAGTCTTCAGGTTCTGAAGGTGTAGTGACCTTATGGTGGGTGGTCAAGTTCAAAACACCATATTCGTGGTAATCCAAACTAAGGCCAGTTTTAATATGTTGTTGTGTAGGGAATGGATCCATGGTATTGGTGTTGTTCCGTCAACGGTACATCAAAACTATTTCTTTGGGATGATGCAAGCAGCCCAGTAGTTGTCGAAGCAGACCAAGCAATATACTTTGTTGAACAAGGCCTGGTCAGGCAGTTTTGACAGGAACCTTGCACACATAGGTCCATATGACTTGGACTCAAAATCTGCAATGCATTCAGCAAATGTGCCTTACTCAGTGAGCCTTGACCCTCATAAGGGTTTATGTTTGAAAAGAGAGGCCGACCTCGAAACGGCCCACAAAATGCTTAATGCCTCATGGAAAGCATAAACCAAGTGATGAAAAGAATAACGACCTATACGACCGAAAGAAGGATCGAACCGGCCTTGGTGGCCGAAGAAAAAAATAAAGAAAAAGATAACAAATTAAAAGGCATGTTGGAAGTGGCCAAAAGAGAGTCAAGTCTTTAGGGTTTAGATTGCATATACAATAATGAGCCATTAGGTTTTGAAGGGGATGGTGAAAAAGTTCCTAGATTTGAATCCCAAGATCAATTGGAAGAAGTCAATCTAGGAACCACTGAGAATCGAAGGCCAATGTTCATTAGTGCAAAAATTGAAACAAAAGTTAAGGAAGAATTGGTCAAGTAGCTTATAGAATTCAAAGATTGTTTTTCTTGGAGCTATAAGGAAATGCTTGGTTTAGATCGAGGCTTGGTCGAACATAGACTGCCTATTCTTCCAAGAAAGAGACTAGTGAAGCAATCTCCTAGGAGATTTGCTCTAGATGTGGTTTCTAAGATAAAAGAAGAAATTGGAAGACTTTTCAAGGCCAAATTCATTAGAATAGCCAGGTATGTGAATTGGCTTTCTGACATTGTCCCTGTAATACAGAAAAAGGGTTCTTTAAGAGTATGCATAGACTTTAAAGATTTAAATAGTGCAACACCCAAAGACGAATATCCAATGCCCATTGCTGACATGTTAATTGATTTAGGAGCAGGAAACAAAATTCTAAGCATGCTAGATGGTTATGCAAGTTATAACCAGATCTTCATAGCTGAAAATAATGTTTCGAAAATAGCATTTCGTTGTCCTGGAACATTAGGAACTTTTAAATAGGTTGTGACGCCATTTGGCCTAAAAAATGCAAGGGCCACTTACCAAAAAGCAATGAATCTAAACTTTTATGATTTATTGGTGAGTTTATGCAGGTGTACATTGATGATGTTATGGTCAAATTAAAAACCAAAGTTGAACACTTCGAGCACTTGAGGTGTTCCCTCGAGAGGATGAGGTTACATGGTTTAAAAATGAATCCAATGAAGTGTGCCTTTGGGGTATCTGCTGGAAACTTCTTGGGGCTCTTGGTCCAAAAGAAAGGAATCAAGGTTGATAAAGACAAGGATCGAGCCATAATAGAAGCCTTATCTCCATCGAATAAGAAATAACTGCAATGCCTTCTTGGGAAAATTAATTACTTAAGAAGATTCATCTCAAATCTTTCTGGGAAGACAAAGGTATTTTCTCCTTTGTTGAAGTTAAATAAGGAATAAGAGTTCAAATGGAGTGAAGAGCATCAAGTGGCCTTCGAAGAAATTCAAAAGTATTTGGCCAATCTACCTGTAATGATGCCTCATAACAAAGGAAAACCCTTAATGTTGTATATTTATGCATCAGAAGAAACCTTAGGAAGCATGTTAGCCCAAGAAGATGAAAATGGCTTCGAAAGAGTAGTGTGTTACTTAAGTAGAAGTTTAAATGATGTAGAAAAGAGATACAATGCTTTAGAAAAACTTTGTTTATGTTTTTACTTCTCATGTATTAAGTTAAAGTATTATCTAAAGCCTTTAGATGTTTATGTAAGTTCTCATTTCGATGTTATAAAGTATATGTTGATTAAGCCAATTTTACATGGTAGAATTGGGAAATTGGCACTTGCATTAACAAAATTTTCTCTTAAGTATACACCTCTAAAAGCAATTAAAGGCCAAGCTCTTGTTGATTTTTTAGCTGAACAGACATCAGTTCAAGTTAAAGAAATTAGCTTCATTTTCCTCGAGCCCTGAGAATTGTTCTTTGATGGTTCGAAGCATAATAAAGGAAACAACATTGGAATACTAATAATATCATATAATAAAGTGACAACTAAAGTTATGTTTCAAATTAGAGGGAGCTGCTCAATAATAAAATTGAGTATGAAGCCCCTATTGAGTTTTAACGCAACACATGTACATATTAAAGGTGATTCACAACTTGTAATTAACCAGTTGAAAGGATTGTACAAGAGTTGCAACATCAGATTGGCAAAGTATTTTTCCAGGGCCAAAAGCCTATTGAATAATTTTGATGAATTGATCTTGGAACATGTACCTAGTATAGAAAATGAAATAGCCAATGAGTTGGCTCAAATAGCTTCAGGGTATAAAATGAAAAGTGATCAATTTGAAAGTTTGATTGAGACCAAGCAACTCCTTTCAACAAAAGATAAATTGGTCTTTAATATTGACACTCTGAGCTTAACGGACTGGAGGAAACCTCTGGTAGAATACCTTAGGGATCAAACTGTCTACAGATAGAAAAATCAAGTATAGGGCTTCAAATTATACTATTCTGGGGGACGAATTGTATAAAAAATATAATGGAGGTAACTTGTTGAGATGCCTAGGTGAAGTCGAAGCTTATGTGGCCTTAGTTGAAGTCCATGAAGGGATATGTGGAGCACACCAAACATGAGAGAAAACGAGGTGGGTACTGCTTAGGTATTGTTATTATTGGCCCACTATGTTAAAATACTGTTATGAATATGCAAAAAGTTGTGAGGAGTGCCATAAACACGGTCACCTACGACATGTACTAGCAGCTGAACTCCATTCTGTAGAAACCACAGGACACACTAGAATGGGGGTTGAATAGTGTATTAAATGTTCAAACAGATTTTTCAGAAACCTTTTCACAAGCAAAGCTTTTCACAAAAGTTTTTGGCAACTTGCTGAAACTGGAGTTATGGTAGTTGCTGAAATTATTTCAGCAGGTCCAATAAAATTGTTTTTCAAACTGTTTCTTAAAATGTATTTTGTTAAGATTATGCTTCAACAGTATAAATCACTATACTTTAAACCCTTCTGGTTAGTAAAATAATAGATATAGAGAGATAAGGGTAAAGAAGACTTAGCCAAGAGATTTATCCTGGTTCACTCACATCCACCGTGAGCTACATCCAGTCCCAATGCCAAACTAGCAAAGGATTTTCCACTAACTGATCAGTTACAAGTATTCTTTTACAGTCAAGCCTCTTCAGGCTCTAAATCCAAGTTTTTTTACAGATAAACCTCTCCAGGCTTAAACCCAAGTTTTCTTTAAACAACAAGCCTCTCCAGGCTCAATAACAAGTATTCTTTGTTTCTCCAAGCCCCTTCAGGCTCTCAGACACTTGAAAGTGTTTACAAATGAATTTTGTTTAAGTTGCTGAACTTAGACAAGTTCCAAACTTAAACTGAAACAAACTTGTACAATATCACTGAGTAAGACTCAGGATAAATGAAAATTGTTGTACAATGAATTGAGAGAATAGCAGAGTATATCTTGGCAGCACTTTGGCTTGATAAAATCTTCTCTCACACTCTTTGAAGTCCTTTACGAAGCTTTATATAGAGTTCAAATTAAGTCCGTTGAAGATTGCTTGATATCACCGTTGTGAAATAGCATTAAATGATGTTAGAACCGTTGTGAGACAATCTCCAAAAAGCTTCTGTCTTTCAGCAGTGCAGGTGTGCAGACCTTGAAACAGTTCTGACACGTTGCAGGTACAGCAGTTTCCTTTTCTAGTATGAGGATTCAAATAATAACATAAATGACTCTGTAATTCTTTCCTTAATGAGATGTTGCAGAAGACGTTTAGAGTGCTTTATTATTCTGAACTACTGTCCATGAAGAGCTTCACTCTGTTCCATCTCAATGTTCTACGAAAGCAATCTTCAGCAAGTATTCAAGTGTCAGATAGTACTTCTCTTCAGAAGATTAATAGACTCCAGCTGGTCCTAACTCTTCAGAGAGTTCCTTTCTTCAGCAGGTTGCACTATTTCAGAGAGTTGCTTTACTTCGAAGGGTTGCTCTTCAGAAAGTTACTGAAACATAGAAAATACCCCTGAGAAAATATGTACTATTTATCAAGAGACTTTAACCAAATTTGTTATTCATTAAAACTTAGGATTGTGAGACTTAAACATTATTAATCTCTTAATAATATTTTGAGACTCAACACATTCAATAGTGTAACCTTGGCCATTTCGAGGTTGGGCTTTAGACTTGATAGGGATGATACATCCACCATCCTCTAAAGGCCACAAGTTCATTCTTGTATGGGTAGATTATTTCACTAAATGGGTCGAAGCGATACCTCTAAAAGACTAAGGGACTATGTTTACTGGGAGAAAAGTGGCATAGTATGCTGAATCCAGGAAAGTTAAGCTGCTCACATCAACCCCTTATTATGCTCAAGCTAATGGTCAAGTTGAGGCCATAAATAAAATACTTGTCCGTTTAATTAAAAAGCATGTTGAGCATAAACCTCGAAACTGGCATGAAACGCTTAGTCAAGTGTTATGGATCTATCGAACATCCCCTAAAGAGACCACTAATACATCTCCATATATGTTGGTATATGGGCATGAAGTTGTTCTTCCATTGGAAATAAATTTGCAATCTCTTCGAACTCAAAGGCAAAAAGAATTGCCTACTCAAGCTTATCTTAATTTAATGTTTGATTAGTTAGATAATCCAGATGAAGAAAGACTTATAACATTGGAAAACTTGATTAAGCAAAAAGAAAGGCTTTCTCATTTTTATAATCGAAGGGTTAATAGTAAAACATTTTGAGAAGGAGGTCTGGTTTGGAAAGTCCTTTTACCACTAGGTAGAAAATCTCCTAAGTATAGGAAATGGACCCCCAATTGAGAGGGGCCATTTGAAGTTAAAAAAATATTTTCAAGTAACGCCTATACTATTCGAGATGTAACGTCCAAATCCTTGATTAAATCAATCAATGGGAAACACTTAAAAATTTATAAGCCAACAATGTATGAAGTAAAAATTCCTCCAAGTTAAAATAAAATAAAAATCCAAAATAGCCAAGTGCAACATCAGGGTTCGAATGAAGAAAATGAATGAATGTAAGGACAAGCCGAAATCGAATAAGTGTAAATCAAATTGTTGAAGGCCAAAATTTGGCCAAGAAAAAATAGAAAGCCAAAAAGAAAAATGGTTAATTACAAATTTAGGAGAAAAGAAAATCTAAAAAAAAGGTTTGACTTTGAACTTAAAATACTCCTCTTGAATTTTTTTTTCAAGTTGAGCTGCAAGAGTGATATGTTGAGTTCGAGCCAAATTCAGCTCCTTCAAGTATTCGAAAAGTTGAGCAAACTCATCCTTCAATTCCGCCTTCAATTTTTCTTGCTGCTCCTTGCCCTTGGGAAGCTCTGAGGTTAGCAAATTGTATTCCTTTGTTTTCGTGGCTAACTGCACCTTCAACTCTTCGATCTCCTTGCGCAAAGTTACAACTCGAGAATCCCCTTTTGCCAAGGACTCAGAAGATTTCTGAAATGTGGAATTCTTCTCTACCAACTGAACCCTTAAAGCTTCTTGCGCTTTCTGAACAGATTCTTGGCGAAACTCATTCTCATTAATTTGGTTTAGGATTCGAGTTAAAGAGTCAAACCAAGAGCAGAAAGTTCCTAAGGCAACATCCAACTCTTCAGGTTGTTTCTTGATCTCAGTAAGCACTTCTCGGATTTGTTTGTTGAGATCATCATCCAAGGTTGTTAGACAATTATGGGAAAAGACTAAGTGTCGAAACCAACCAACTAAGGTTTTGATTTTATGGTTTGTTCTTGACACAAAAGTTTTTGTGTTCAAACTGAGTTTAGTGGATGGTAAAGTGCTTGTAAGTAAGCTGTTGATAATGGAAAATGGGTCTTCTTCAATCTTATTGCTTATGGTTTCGAGATCCAATTAAGGTTCTGGGACTTGAGCAAGAGAGGCAATTTTGATGGGGCATTTTGTTTTTCTCCTTGAAGAAGAGTTCTTTCTGGAGAAGCATCTTTTTTTCCTCTCGAGGAGGAGTTTGGCATGCTCCCTCTGAATCCTCCCTTTGAGTTGTGAAAGTGGAAGTAACAGGTATTTCTTGAGTAGTTGGTGAAGGAGTGGCATCAATTCGAATGGGTGATTAAGCAGTGGGCACTAGAACTGGAGAATGATCTTCTGAAGCATGAGTCTTATGTGGTGAATCTTGTTTTGACAAAGAAGCAGAAGTATTTGTGGCTTGGGTCTGTTGAGGTTTAGTGCCTTGTGTTTGCACAATGGTGTCCTCAGTCTCTTCGAGCACCTTATCTACAAATTGCTCAGCTGAAAGATTAGGGGAATTAACTTCTGATTCATCAATAGGTGCACTTCGATCCCCTAAAGGTCTAAATCTTATAACCCAGTTCAAGCTAGGATATTATAAAGCAAGAGGGAAGTTATTTAAAAAAGAATCAATACTTGAGGAGCTCAAACCTATGGTACTCATCTGATTAGTGTCATCAGAAAAAATCACGTCAAAGGAAGAAACTTGTGTTAGAAAAATACTTAAAGAAGGTGAAGAAAGCCTATTGATTCATGAACTTACCACTTTACTGGCTTTCCATGGATGCCTAACATGTTGGGCAACATGCTTAAACTGAAGCCTTTTAGGTTGATTATGTAAGGAATTTCCAAGATTATAAAAACTTGAATAAAGGCAAGAATAAGAGATGTTTAAGTTAACCAAACCTTAGTAGGCGAAGGATTGGAGGTGGGGTGAAGGTTGCCCTTGAAGAGACACATCCTCATCAGCCTTGGCACTTTGAGTTTGTGTTGAGAATATGTGGCTTCAGACCCAGATGAATCAGTTTTCCTATCCTCATCACCCTTCGAATCTGAGCTTGCTGAAGGAGCCTTATTCGAAGGCTTCAAATCTTCTTGAGCTTTCTTATTAGTAGGGTGGAAAGGTTGGAACAGAAGAACTCTTTTTGAGGTTGAAGAGGCAGCATAAGTCTTGGTCTTTTTCTTGGAAGGCTCAACATCCTTCAAAGGTGGAGGTTTGGGTATAGCCTTTTTCTTGGCCTGCTTCTTCAACAAAAAACACAAGCAAAAAAGGGGTGAATAAATCAAAAGAATGACAAAGGATAATTCAAGGTTTCGAGTTGTACGTACATTGGCCTTTTCTGGGCCTTTCCAGCTCGAGGTGCTTTGACTTTAGAAGTGCCCTCAACGTCTTTAAGAGCTGAAAGAATGACAAAAGTGAGGCATCATATAATTCATGTACTTAAAGTAAACTTAGAAGGAAATAGAACTAAGTTACCTCATTTTTCCTTTTGGGCTTCTCTTCCTTATATTTGACCTTATTAGTGAGACGGCTGAAGCATTCCTCCTTTGAACATGCCATTTCACGATAAGATGATCGCCACCAGCGATCATAAGTTGAGGTGCAATAAGTTCTTGGATTGAAATCAGTTGGACTGCAATCTGGATGAGCTGCCTCGAAAGCCCTGATCCTCTTCACCACATCATTCACAGTTTCACAGGGACTGATGTCCTGGTCCTTTTTGAAGAAGGGGATAGGAATATCTTTACATAAACCAAACTTCCTAGCCACTAATGTGGGTTTATAATGGGTAAGGCAAGGTATGGTTTGGTCATAGTGGGGGAAAATGAGTTGATTACGAAGCATTTTGCTCCATCTTTGGTCATTAAGAGGTTGTTCCCCAAGGGATTCGCAAACAATAGGCTTCTGAACCCATATGGGGCCTAAGGTCCTATCAAAATATGGATAGAAGGAGGAATCAAAGTTTTTATGGTCGAAGAAACATGACATGAATTGCTTTAAACCATCAAGTGGTTTAATGATAGTGCCAGAAAGCAGAGTGTAAGATAAACTCTTGCCTGTAGGTTCAAAGAGGTTCGAGGTCTTACAAAATATGGTAGCTTTTTCAGAAAAAATGGCTTAAAGCCAAAGGTCCAAGAGCCAAAAAGGACCATAGAAATTACCCAACGACCTAGGTTACCTAAACTGACTTATGATATCAGAAAGGCATAAATGAAAATGACCCAAAAGATGTTTGGCCAAATTTATTTTTCTGTCTTCATGAAGGCAAGTGGCCATAGGAAAAAGGCTTCGAGGGCATTGTAGAGACCTCGAGTAGAAACGAAGGTGGATAGCCAAAGCCAAATAAAGGCTATGTGTTCAGAGTCAAATACTTCAGGGGAATCCTAATTATGGTTATTCGAAATGAAGGCTTCTAAGTGAGCCTAATGTCAACAGGAGTGATAGGATTTGAAGGCTTGTTGGTAGGGAGGTAAGCTTCACCACAAGGGTCAAGCCCTATGATGACAACCATATCTAAAAGGGCGGGAGTAATCATCTCACCAGGGAGAAAGAAGGTACAAGTACCTCGATCCCAGAAGTAGATTGAGGCTAGGATCAAATTAGTATTATATTGATCAATTGAAAGACGTGAAAATTGAATGAGTTTGTAAATCCCTAACCTTTTCCAAAGACTACCCTTCTTCGATTAGACCTTGTCAAGCCAAGGAGTGTAGAGTTTCTTGTCTACCATGGGGATAGCCCTGAAGAGGTTCTTCTCTTGCTCGGGAAAATTAGTACGAATAGGATCTTCAAAATCAAGGATGGTCTGCATGGGATAAAAAGCTTGGAAGTCCTTGAACTGAAGGGTTTGTGGAGGAAACTCATAAGGACCCAGAAAAGCCATGTGTAATCCACCAATGTTGGTGGGAATCAGAACGAACTTCTTCCAAACCTCAACATTCTCGTCCGTAGCTTCTGGTTCAGGGACAAAAGTGTTATCACCTGTGATGATGTGTTGGCCATTAAGGCAGCCAATGGAGTGGTGCACACCACTCTGTATTCGTCACTATGGAAAACTAAGTCAGCAATGGTACTGACCATTTGGAAGCAAATTCAAGGATGGAATTAAGGATAGAAAGCTGAAAGGGGAGCAAAATGCAAAATGCACAAAGAAAGCAATACACAGGCAAAGAGAAGAAAGGATAAGTGTGAGCCAGAAGGTAGAGTGAAAAGATAGAAGAATGATTGGGTTTTTAAACCCCGCTACGTGGAAAAAGTGGGAAACCCAAAGGTTTTTGCCATTAAGGCCTTAAACCCACTTCCAAGTCGTGTAACAGCTAAGGTAATCATGGGGTTAAAGAAACAAGATAATGGGTATCGTGCACGTGGACAGTTACTAGAAGATTAGAAGGCCATTGGGCCTTTTTGGTTAAAAATGCAAGAGCTTCTCTCGAAGCCATGCATTTTCGGGGGCATCTGTTGGACCCCTTTAGTAAGGAACTCAAAGCCTCAAGAAATCTTAGTTAACAGGGTTGACTTCGAGATAATCGCTAAGAGTAGGGAGTATCTCTGAGTTCGAAGGGGTAATCATCTTGAAGCAACAATCAGAGCTCGAAGCCACCAGGTCGAAGAGCTCATACCAAAGATAGACTCGAAGATAAATGCTTCTCATCACTTATACACGTCAGAAGACAGTTTTGGGTGGTTATCAGCCTCACCAACAGAACGTGGAACGTGGAGAGAAACCTGAGAAAGAGGGTCGTCCACAGGCAGTTATCAGCAATTGATTAAATTTAACAATTTTTACTTTTACCAAAAGAACGTTAGATCACTTACAAAATTATTCTTTTTCTCAAAAAAAGAATAAACACAATTACTTTTTTTAACTTTATTTTAGAGTTACCAACATATATATGGTAAATCCAAACTATAAACATTGTTGTTAAAATTGGACTTGAAATTGAGTCTGACCAAGAATTAGTATTTTTTTGTTTTCGAGAGTATTCTCCCACCCAATAGGTGAGAGACTAATCTCTCGGGGTACTGTCAGGCGCAAAGTGGGGATCCCTACCAACAGTATTTTTCCATACACATGGATCCAAGGATCGAACACAGAACCACATGCTTAAGAGACCCAAGCTCCTTCCACTCAACCAATAGTTGATGAGGAAGAATTAGTATGATAATGGTTTCTTCAATTTTATTTTTAAAAAAAGGTCATTTGATCTAAGAATCAATTAAAAACTAACTGCATGGGTACTAATAAAACCAGAAAAAACATGTGTTGAAAAATTAGTTTCAACTAGTCTTTTTCAAAAAATCAAGTATTTTTTATTAAATACTTCTTAAATTTCTATTTAATCTAGCTAAAATATTTTTAAAATAAATAAAGATACATGTTTAAGGTTTACACATAGGTAAGTGTTTATTATTTAACCAATCATTAATAATTTATCTTATAAAAAGATAGAATATTGTCATATATTATAATGTTATATTTGAGTTACGGACTATAACATTGTCACTTGTACTTTTTTCCATAGAACAAATGGTAGGAAGGAGATAACACCTATAAATTTCCAATCTTATCAGGCAAGGTGCCATTGGCATGCTAGGGAGACCAACAAAGGCCCAATCCAAAGGATTACTAGAGAGACCTAAACCTTATTCAGGCATAACTACTCAAGTAGTCCCTAGATGTCAGGGGATCTCCCTAGGGATAGGTAGAGCCAGCAAAATGGGCTAGACCAACCGGGCCGACCTGCAAAAACGGGTAAAAATATAGGGCTTGGACATTTATTTTAGAAGCCCGGACAACTCTCGAGCTTCTTTAGCCCAGCCCCATAAAGCCTGCTACCCGCAAAAACTCGTAAAAAGGTCGGATAGCCCGCAAAAACCCATAAAAAACCAGGTTACCCGAAAAATCCCAAAAAGATAGAGCTCGAGCACCTATTTCAGAAGCCTGAATAACTTTCGAGTTTTTTAACCCAACCCGAATAAGCCCGCTACCCGCATAAAGACAGGCTGGGTAGCCCGAATTGCTAACTCTAGGGATAAATGTCCACCAAGCAGGATTTTGGATGGTCTCACGAGGATTTGAACTCGCGCCTGGGAAGGCGAAGATTTCCCTTCAGATTCTTGACCACGCGCGTTGGCACTTGAACATTTTTTTTAGCGCGTTGGGATTTTATCTTAATTATCACTATCTCAGTCTCCTAACATTTCAACACTTTTTAATCTTCTAATTAATTTTATAATCCAATGGATCATCACCTCATACTCCTTTTATCATCATTAAAATTTTTGTAATGTGTTGCAACTGTTAATTCAATGGATCAACTCATTTTTTTCCTTTTCATCAATAAAATTCTTTTAATGATTTAAAATGTTACTAGTTAACTAAAAAGGATAATTGCCTTTTTTTTCACCTACAATGATCTCAAACTCATATATATGTTAAATTTTATTCAATTTAATATTAAAACGTAAATTGTGTTATATTTATTTGATATGCTTAATATTTCAAATTTTTTTAAAAAATTTATAAAATCTTTTTTTCACAGCGGCCACATTTAGCTTATATATATTACAGTTTTATATATCTTGATTTCTTATGATTTTGTGTTATTTTTTAGCTCAAGTATGATTGAACCAATAAACTATAAACTAATCTTTACCAGTTAATTACCAATTTAATTTGATTTTAAAAACATTTTACTATTTTAAGTTTGAGATGTTGGTTTATATATGTTAATGTGTGTGCAATAATTACTAAAAGCATCAGATCAGTATTGGCGGTCAACCCGTACATAAGAGACAAAATCTATGGAACATTAATTTTAATATATACTACTTGGAAGCCAAAAGTGGGATGTGGTTACTCAAAACTATAGAAATTAAAACGGGGAGGGAATCCAAGTTGCAAACTTTAATATTGAAAGCACACATGAAGCAGCAACTGCGACAGCAATTTGTTGTCAAGTAGAACAAATCAAGAATAAACCGATGAAATTAAGATTATATTAATCTTTGCATAAATCTATACTAAAATTCATAATGTTATAATAATCATGCAATCAATTCATGAATTCATTTTCACTATATTCATTTTCATTAATATCTTTTCCGCGTTACAGGATGACATAAAGTGGGGGATACGATCATGAGATAATGATGTAGTTGATGTAGAAAACAACAACAACGTACAATAATGAAACATTTAACCTATATCAATAATAATAGCTAGGAAAATGTAAGGAAACCCTGTATTTTTCCCCTTGTCTCCGTTCTTTCCCTTGAGGATATCGTCATGCCTTCATATGCATATAAGTAAACAAAACAAGACGTCTTTGGTAGGGTGAGTAAGTTCCAAAGGAATCACGCTGGCCTTGAAAATGAAATCACAAAAAATCTCAATAGAATATCAAGCATGCGGCGACACGATACAGTTGCGTGAGTAAGTATAACAACAATACACCGGTAGTACGTGGCAGTGACATATAACATATATAATAAGGATTTTAGAATAAGACTAATTACAAGTTATATAAAATAATTAAGTGTGTGGTTTTTAATTTGGTTCAAGTTCAACTTAATCTTTGCCTTTCCAGTGATTTAAAAATAGACAATGGACCACCTTATCTGTACTTCAGTTGAAGACATGGTAGGTTACGGTGAAATTATTGGATCTTTAGGCTGTACAATTGGACATGGACAATTTAATTATTAAGGAGAGATGGCAGTTGTGAGCTATTCTATAGATTAAGTCCGTGAATAAATAATAGGGTGTTAATGGGTGGATTTGATTCGAGTATAATAGTAAAATAATCTAACCTATGGATTCAAGTTGGGTTTTTTTAATTAAATTTTGTCAAATCAATGACCAAAATATGATAGTTCGATCTTTTCTCTCTTTTTTGTTTCTTCAATCTTATTCTTCCACCCCCAATAAGTTGTATGTATTACAATATTATCACCAAAACGAAAATGTTTGGAGCCCATTTTGTTTAATTTTTTTCTTCTATTTTTTATATAGTGAAATTAACCATTATCCATAAGCATCACAAAATTCAAAAACCCTTCCCCTTAGCTTTATATCAAATCAACAGCAAAAACATCAAATATTCAAATTAGCTTGGTTCACAGTTTGACAAAAGTAAAATGACAATTAGATCAAAAATTCAATGAGTACCTTCAAATATTATCTATTATGTAAAGAGTTTTTACCCAAATGAGTCTAGGCTCTGATCTAGATAATTACCCACAAAAATTTGCATGTTTCAGTGTGTGGGTTTGTATATTATACTATTCAACCCATCTCATACCCCCATAATATATATTATCATTTTTTATAATTAAATTTAAAAATATTTTAAACCCATCTCATACCCCCATAATATATATTTTTCATTTTTTATAATTAAATTTAAAAATATTTTTAAACGAGTTCAATGTATACTCATTATCAGTGTAAAAAAATTATATTATCATTAAATTATATGTTCTCACATCATTTCTTGAGTTTAATAATACATGAGATGTTATATTTATTAAATGATGTGTCAATATAAACTATTAGATCACAATATAAAACTTATTTATACTTACGTGCATATATACACATTAAACTCCTTTTCAAGTTGAGTTAAATGTGTTGAGTTTTGAAATAAGGAAAGCACAACTGAACAGCGACGTGTTTAAAATCACAAAAATAGGTTTTTATTGTAAAAAATTTGATTTAAAATTTTAAAAAAGTAAAGTTAAACTAAAAATCCACAACCACCCTAAACGGTACCTTAATTTTTATTTTTTTAGTTATAAGACTTGGTTTAATTTTTTAAAAAATCAAAAATGAAAACTCGCAACCATTCCAAATTAATGGGACTTTAAATTTAGTATTTAATTTTGTGATGAAACACTCTTTAGAATGGACGATTCTAGGGTGGACCAAACAAAATTTGGTCCATCTAGCCTAGCCCTACATTTTACGGGTTACTAAAGGTGAATGAATAATTTTATTTTTATTAAATGGTTCTTGTATAACTATTTGAGTTTAATTTAAGAGAAAATATGAATTTACAATACAATTAACCTATGCCAGCTAGTTTCATTGAGGATCTATCAATTTAAAGTAAAAGGGGGAACTTTTACGTTACACGGTACTATCTATGAGTTTTTATTTTCAATCAATATTTCATAAAATTAATTTCAAATCAGCTTAATATTAAACATTAATAAAATAAGCATTGAACTTAATGATAAATAATTTAAATTACTATTTTTATATTATGGATCACGTGCACCATAATTCACTCTAAACAAGGGCTATAGAATATCCAAAGATTTTGCTCTCTAAAACATAAAATGAACCCTTTGAAAGGACCAGCAAGTAATCTCGGTAAAATATATAAAAAGGTTAATCATAAAAGTTTGTGGATGAATGTGAACATGTATTATGAAAGATCAGGTGCTAATTAAGTTGGTTGGAACCAATTAAATTAGTTATGTAATGGATTTGGAATCTCAAGAAACACAAAAGTTCAATTGTGCCATGAATTTAACGCGTTACAAGTTTCATTTAACAAATTAATTTGTTCGAGATTTTCCAGAAAGGTTTAGAATAAATTTAACAAATTACAAATAGTGCTTAATCAATTACAACACACAGTTCTACAAACAATATTTTACTCGCTAATTTTATTAAATATCATCGGTTTGACCGACGCTAATGGTAAAATAAATTTTTTTTAAAATATTTTTATTTAGCGTCGGTTTTCGTAAAATTAGTGGCGGCCTAGCCAATGCTAATTTCTCTTTATTTGTTCGTTATGTATATAATATTTTGCAATATATATTTCAAGAAATAAACTTAGCGTAACGACAATGCACATTCTTGGTATCATGCAGGTTGTGTGTTATATTCTCACAATTGATTAGCCTGGGAAGAAAGGATTTTTTTAAAAAAAAAAATTATTGGCGTCGGCCTGGCCGACACTATGTTGTGACGACCATGGATCTAACGTCGGCTATTTGTGACGGTCAGGCCGAACTGTAAAACGTCGTATCTATTGAATTAACGACGAGGCTTTTAGCGACAGCTGGTGGGTCGTCACTAATTATGAAATAGCAACGGGTTTTCCCCTATAGCGACGACGATTTTCTTGTAGTGTTTTATCTTCTAGCTAGAACTGCATCATTGTGCGATTTGGAGTAGCACTATCGTTGAACCTCTTTCTTCTTTGACGAGAACATGGCCAATGTTGTCTTCTCCTCCGGTGAATGGTGGACGACATGAACAAGACGACGCTAGAGGGAGAGTGGCTTTCATGGATGACTGAAACTGAAACACAAAAGGCTTCACAGTGGTTCCAGAAGTTTTTGTGCAATTTTTTTACTAGTCTAAGCGGGATTTGAGGAATTTGCTGACCAGGTCCAATATGACCCCCAAACCCGTCTTAACCCACCTGATCCACCCAAAAGTCTGATATGTAGGAACACACAGGAAAACACTAGACGGGGGTTGAATAGTATTTTTATAAACTGAGCGTTTTTATAGAAACCTTTTCAAAAACTAAGTTCAGAAGACTTTCAGATGGTGATTCAGATGTTGTCTAAAGCGTTGATCTTGAAGATTTCAGACAAAGGTTTTGCAAAAAGCTTTTCGTAAAGTTGTTTTCACAAGACTGTTTATAAAAACTTAGTTCAAGTTCCCTCTTCTTGTTAGTAAACAGAATATACTAAGACAAGGGATAGAAGAGCACTCATCCAATTATCTTGATTCAATCACACCACCCGTGAGCTACCTCCAGTCCCAGTACCAACAAGCTACTGGATTTTCTCTTAATCTCAGCACATTACAGGTATTCTTTTGTTCACCAAGCCTCTTCAGGCTCTACACAACGAGTATTCTTTGTCCTACCAAGCAACTCCTGACTCTAGCAACAAGTATTCTTTGTCCGACCAAACCACTCCTGGAGACGACTAGTATTTGTAGGCTTCATTCAGACTAAAGAACATCGTTGAGAAGTCTGTTGTGAGACAGCATTATATGTGTTCATCCTGTTGAGACACAACCACTGTCACTGTACTAGGTTGCAGCGTTGTCTTGACTTCTGCGACTGCTATTGTGCAACATTTCTTCTTTTGTGCTTCCATTTTGAATCTCAGCCAAAGAGTTTCCTTTTGCCTTGCTTTTTCTGGTGTTCTGAGGCTGCATGTGGTTCTAGTATAGGCTTTGACTTGCCACATCGGATGCCCTTGTACTTCATACAGACTTCGTCTTCAAATGAGGATCAACTTTTGAACCATTCACACTTCAAATAGTTTCTTGATCTTCATAACTTGAGTCTTCAGAACTTGGATGAATTTCAGATCATAGTATAACTTCAGATAGACTTTCTTCAGACATTCTCTGAAATAATAGAACTTTGAAAATATTGACTAGGCATAAAGTTCTGAGTTTAATTAAGTTTATAATCATCAAAACTATGTGTTAGGGGTGTCTTAGACTTTCAAGGTCTTGATGATCAACCCGCCACCTAAAAAACCGACAACTTGATCGAAGGGAATTGGCTGAGATTTTTGTATTTTCGATTTGTTTCGATTCCATATTTATTCACTCAAACTTGTTTGTACCCATTCGATGCCCACCCCTAACTCCAATAATAAGAATAACAATGGTGATTTTGTTGGACTTAAGCTACATTGGAAGATACAAGTTGTTCATCACAGCTCTCATATAAGAAGTTTTGGTTTTGTTGTAGGAAGTAGAGTTTTTATATTTCAATTCATTTTGTAGTGCCAAACATGTTTCAATGGATGTGGCACTTGTATTGTTTGTTTTTAGCTATAGGCAATTGATATGTGTTTGTTAATTGATCTTTACCTTGTTTATAATCATGTAAGTTGAACTCATGTTATTGTTTTCAAGTTTGGATAGCTTGGAAGCTAAATTACTCAACCAAGTATTGATTTGCCACTGGTATAATCGATTACTTTAGTTGGTAATTGACCCCAAGTTGAATCGAAACTGAAAACGGCATGATTTCAAGTACATGAACGAAAATAATCGATTACCTGATAAAGATAATCGATTACCACTACACCTGATAAAAGATCAAGATAGGTGCTCACTGGTTTAATCGATTACCACGTATAGTAATCGCTTACCCATGTTTCCTATGATGAGTTCTAAGAACAAAACGTTCTGGTTTAATCGATTACCCAATAAGCTAATCGATTACCACAGATTCTACAGAAACACTGGATGTTTTTAACTATTTTTGAACTGTTTTCTAACTAACTTTTTGAATCTCTAAAAGATATATATAAATGTAAATTTCGAAAATAAGAAGAGAGAGGAAGAAAAGAAAAGTAAGAGCTTATTTGTGAGAGAATCATAAACACTTTTTTTTTAAGTTTCTTCAAGAAAACTCATCATGTCCAAAAATTCTACAAATATCTGTAGAACTCTCAAGTCAAGAAGCTTAGATAATTGGAAAGAAGATTGATATACACTCATGGAGTTTATCTGCACAAACAAGGTGTTATCGTTCTAAACTTAGTTTTCTATATTTGTTTTTTATTTGTATTGTCTCTTGAATAGGAATTCATAGAGAAGTGCATTGTGTGATATCTCAAGAATGAGGTGTTCGTTGAGATTGTTTGTGAAATATGTGACGGGGTGTCATAAGTAAAGTTGTTGTCGAGTGACGGGGCGGGTGTCAATGGCGGTGGTGGGTTGTCATGGATGAACTGCTCTGTGGGGTGCAAGAGTCAAATCTTTTGTTTGTTAGAAAGTCTTTCTTTAGGATTGATTGTGCATGGTGTTTGTAATCAATTCTTAGTGAAAGCAGATTTAGTGGTGTGTTAGATCTAAACTGGATGTAGGCCCTTTTGTGGCTGAACTAGTATAATCATTGTGTAATCTTCTCTATCTCTACTCTATCTTGAATTGTGATTATTAGTTATATGATTTGGTTCTTGATCATTAAAATAACAGAAAGTTACTTAGAAAAATTGATTGGTTTATGATATTTTGAATTGTATATTGAATGTCAAATCATTAACCTTGTGGAATCAATCTTGATAATCAATTACTTACTGTTTTCCAAATTGGTAATCAATTACGAACTGAATTGGTAATCAATTACTACTGCAATATCTTTGATCCGCTGCACATAATCTTGATTTTAAACTCTGATAAATTGATATTTGAAAACATATTGAAAGAATTTTAAAGGTAAATTTTTTGAAGGGAAAAACGAATTTTGAAAAAAAATAACAAAACAAAAAGTTTCAATGAATTTATTCAACCCCTTCAAAATTCCCTCTAGGACCAACAGATTTGACATATGACATGTCCGCAACCATAGTTATTGAAAAGGTGTCAACAGATTTGACATATGACATGTCTACAACCCTAGTGAATCTTGGTTTCTTTTCCTTACTTTCATTTTTTTTATATTTTCATTATTTATTATTATTGTCAATATTACTATTATTTATGATTTTCATTTATCTATTTTTACATTTATAATTTAATTATTATCTTTGGTTCTAACATACGTACAAAAATGTAACAAAAAGACTTACCCATACAAAATTGGACCGGGCCCAATTATCATTGCTCCAACAAGATGAAAAAGGGGCCCGTAAACACATGTTGGGGGTTGCTTTTAGCACCCCATTTTTTGCTATTTGCACCCGTACCCCTTTCCTAAATTACCCCTACCCCTTCCACACCTCATGCCCCTACCCCTTCCCCTTCCCCTTCCTGCAGCAGCCCCACCCCCTTCCCACTTCTCTTCCAACCCCTTCTTCTCACTCCCCTTCCCGTCCCCAACACTCACCCCCTTCCCACTCCCCTTCCCATCCCCAACACCCCACCCCAACTCCCCTTCTCGTCCCCCTCCCCCTTGGCCATAATTTTTTTTAAAAGTTTTTGGTTTAGAGACAGAATTTTTTGTCTCTAAATTCGTCTCTTATCAATTGGCTTTTAAAAAAATTCCAGAAGGTTCCGAAAAATTATTTTCTGAAGGTTCCAGAATTTAAAAAAAAATTGATAAGAAATGGAAATATTCTGTCTCTAAATCCAAAAACTTAAAAAAATTATGGACCAGGGGATGGGGACGGGAATGGGAGTGGGAAGGGAGGGTTGGGAAGAGAAGGCGACGGGGGTGGGGAGGGGAAGGAGAAGGAGAAGAGAGAAGTGGGAGTGGGGTGAGGTGATGAACACATTTTTATTCACACTTACATAATTAATCTTAGTTTTCTTGGACTGTAATTGTGATTAAATCCACTATTTTAATTGGGATTTACCGAATTGAACTTATTTGGGCTTTAACTGTAAATGTTTAAATTCGCATTTTTAAGCCTACTGACCTACCTGTCTTGTTTTGATGATATCTTGAGTTGTAGGTGGAATTTTTGGGTGATTCCAGTGGAATTGAAAAGCTAAGATCCAGAGCTTTAATTTGATATACTTTAAGGTGGTATTCCCATGAAGGAATTAGGAGAAATTTCAGTTTTAAAA
The DNA here is from genome assembly GCA_026901365.1 of Sesbania bispinosa. Taxonomy (NCBI): domain Eukaryota; kingdom Viridiplantae; phylum Streptophyta; class Magnoliopsida; order Fabales; family Fabaceae; genus Sesbania; species Sesbania bispinosa. The sequence continues at coordinate 2,849,480 of QLOH01000021.1, read as the reverse complement.
TCGCCTACAGATGTTTGCTGTTGCAAATCCGAGTCTGCTTAGTTTTGTAATTAGTTTGTGGGCCTGTGTATAATTAATTTAGGCCTAATTAAGGCCTAATCATATTGTTAGTGAATTAGGTAATATAAATAGGTGCAGTTACTCTTTTGGAGGGAACTCTTTCTCATTTTCTAAAAATTAAGATTTGAAGTCTCTTCATTTTTCTCTCTTCTTCTTCCATTTTCGTTTTTCCTCTTTAACCTCCATGGAAGGCTGAATTCAAGGTTGATTCTCAAGTGTTCTTAGCATTGGATCTTGAGGTTTCATCTATGCAATTTCATTTTTCAATTTGTTGCACATTTTCTCTTCTCCTAATCTCTAGAATTCTAGAATTTTGAATCTTGAATTGGAATGCATGCTTCATGGTTGTTCTTCTTCTCTTAATCCTAAATTCAAATTTTAGTTTGCTTAATTCTGAGATGAATCTATTGTTTGCTTAATTCAGTAGGTTAAGGAATAGAATTCTCACACATGTTTGCTTAATCCTTGTATGAGATAATTGAAGAATTGATTGATGCTTAATTGGTTAATTCGAATTTGTTTAGGAATTGATAATTTTCTGTAAATCAATGAAAAATCCTATGCGAATGACCTTGAGAATTCATCCATTTTCATACATATTTTTTGAATTTCAAATTTTATTTTCTATTCTTGAATTTTAAGAAACAACCAAACAAAACCCCCTTTCTTCTGTTAAATTAACAATTCTTGTGAGTAAATTTGGATTTGCTATTGAATTCCTTGAGAGACGACTTTGGTTAATTCTCCATTAACTACATTTTCTGAATATTAATTTTTGTTTGAGTACGACCTCAATCAAATTTGGCGCCATTGACGGGGAATTCAATTCAATTTCGGGTTCACTCACATAGTGTTGTTAATTTTGTTTCTTGTAAATACTTTGTTTTCTGTGTTATAATTATGTCGTGTTCTGTTTTTCTGTAATGTTAGGTAATTGAGTCATGTCATAAGTTTTGTGTTTGTGTGTAGTTAGACAAATCCAATATAGGAATTCTGTTAGGTGATTCTGTTAGTGAAGGAAGTAAAGAGTGTAGAGTGAGTTTTTAATTTCTGAGTTTATGTTCATTTAATTTTGAAATTCGAACTTGTATTGTGTTTCTAAGTTTGGAGTCATTTTTTTCTCATATTGTGTTTTTGTTCAACTAACATTCAGTTTGTGCAGATTGAGAAAGGTTCCATAATTCAATTCTCTGGTAAGAATTTTGTTACCAATTGTGCTGTTGAAATTGAGTTTATGAGCCTTGATCTGTAATAGTGTTTGAGTCATTGTAAATAATTTGTTTAGTCATATAATAGTGTTCTAACATCATTATATTAAGTTAGAGTTGATTTGGTAAGAATTGGATTGAATTGCATATGCTGAGATTACTTGTTGAACAATTTTGTTGACTTTTCTATTTACTTTGTAAATTGAATCTGAGTTATTTTATTAGCATAGTTAGAGGTAGAATTTTTGCACAAATTTTTTATTCACACTTCTTTTAATTAATTATGAATTTTAGATACCCCAGCTGCTGTTATATAGGTCCAGATTATGAGATTACACTTTGTACTGACTTATTTTGATCTGTTGACTTCATTTGGACATAACTTGAGCTAGGAAAATCAGAATTTCACAAATTTTATATGCTTTGGGGTAGAAGAAGCTACTTGGGACGCCTGTCCCCACTACACTAATGGGTGACCCTAAAATTGCCAAAAAAAAGACGTTTTCTATTTTTTACGGAATTTTTTAAGTTTTTTTGGTGTATTTTAGCTTTCTTACCTTAGGGACTTTTGGTACTTAGGCTTTGAAATTTGTTCTAAAATTTTTTTTGGTTGTTTCCTATGATAATATAGTGTTTTACATGTATCCATTTCACTGGTTTATGCTCATTTGATATAGGTTGCCTTATATGCTAACATGTATATCTCATTTTGTGCGTTTGGGTTGACTAGAGCAAATCCAGGTGACTTATATCCATTTGATTCAGAAACTGATCATACATATCATAGGGTGGTTAGAGAGTCTAGGATTCCATTGTGCATAATTCTATTAGTGATAGTGAGTCCTTGTTTGATAGTGTCTAGTTTAGGGATGTGAGTCTATTTGTGTTTCTGTTTCTAATTTTGTTTCTTCCTTTTCTTTTCATTCTTTTTTTATTGATTCTAATTCTAATATTATGGATGAATTGACTTTGAGAGAACTCATCGAGTGCATGGCTTCAAATAATCAAGAATTTGGTACCAAAAGCAGCTCAGTGATTGTTCCTTTAGGAGTTCATGAGGGGGAGACATCATATGCTATTGATCATAGACAAGTAGAGAGCAAGATGGATGATTTAGCTTCTTTGATCAATCAGTTAGCAGTACCTCAGATACTTGTGAAGTTCTGTGGGATTTATACATCACCTGAGCACCCCACAGATTCCTGCCCTACTTTGCACGATTCTGAAGATTATTTCTCTCCTCCAGCATATTCTGTAGATATTAATGATAATTATATACCACCTCAGCAACAACTTTATGTGCCTAATCAGTTTCATTTTCAAGTTGTTGAGCCAAGCTGGCCATACCAGCCCCCGCCATTGCAGCAACAACAATATCCACCACAAGTTGTTGCACCTTCCAAGAGTGAGCCTTCTCTGGAAGAGTTGAAAAGGCAAATGGCAGTTGGCAACCTGAATTTCTAGCGGCAAACAGAAGCACCATTTCAGAATATGGAAATTCATATTGGGTAGATGGCTACTACCTTACATCAAATGCAATCACAGAGTTCAGATGCCATAAGTTCAAATGCTATGAGTTTAGATCCTATTGAGGACCATTCAGTATTTTATAATGATTTGCATGTATACTTGTTGTTGATAAAAATTTATCTGAGTTTGTAGGAGAAATTGATTTTCCATTCTTGTCTGATTTCAGTAATGGTTACACTTGTGATTCATGTACTGATTATTTTACATGCAGTGTGTGTGCTGAAATTGACAAGTTTGTGAATACTGATTGTGATTCTACATGTTTGGAGTTCATACAGTAGCTACTGATTCATCAGAGTCAGAATGCACAGGCTTGATTATAACAATTACATATAAATCTGACTTTGTTGATGTGCAGGTTGCAGAATCACCTCTTAGTACCACATTGCTCCTGTTGTGCAGCCACCATTATTGGATAAGCCACTGCCTAGCCACTTCGAGCATGTGGGCGTGGAGGATGAACAGAATGAGAACTCTCTGCTACAAGTAATAAGGGAGCTCACCAAGTTGCTGCACACCAACAATCTATATTTTATTTCAGACAGCAGTTGGGATGAGCTTGGTACAGGTGGTACCGAATGATTCAAGAATTCCCAAGACAGGAGTTGGTTGAAGAGGAGTTTCTCTTTTCTCACATTTTCATTACACTGTCTCTTTTGTTCTCTAATTTGATTATTTTACATTGAGGACAATGTGTGATTTAAGTGTGGGGGAGGAGATTTGTAGTAGGACTTTGGGATTATATTGATTAGAATTTTTAGTAATTGTTAGGATTGAAAAAAAATGTTGTTTTACTGTATATTTGCTTTTTCTGTAGGAAATTTGTTGTTTTCAATTTGCTGTCAGCATTTAGTAGCTATTCTGTAGCTACTGCTGTCACTATTTTACTGTCTGGAATTACTGTAAATTGTCTGTTTTGCTATTTTGTTGTGTTTATGCATTATTGTAACTGTTGTGTGATTTTATTGTTGCTGTTTACAGTAGATTTTTATACAGCAGTATTTTTACAACATAATTTCATTCTACAATAGAATTTTGACAATTATCCAAATTTTACAGCAAAAATATATTTTGTAGGAAAATAATACATTTGGCATGTTTTTCATTGGATTTTAGGGTGTGTGTTAGTGGTTGGCATTTCATCATTCTTGGATAATTGGTTTCATGACTTATATCGATTGGATTCCTTATAATTTGGTGAATAAGTGGTTTTGATAATTATTGGGTTGAATTTTGTGATGGAGTTGTCCTTGGTGAGATTTTGAGCCTTAATGTGGATGGACCATTCTATGCCATTCTCTCTTTTTCTTGTGTGACACTTGTTTGCTTGTGCTCTAGAACTTGGCTTGACTCTTTGATTTGCAACTTTGTTCATATGCAACGAATGAGATGATTGAGGCATTTTGTTGATAATTGAGCTACTAGCCATATTAGCCTACCTTGATGATTTTCCACTTGTTAGCCTCTTGAGCCTATGGATCCCATTTCTTGATATTAAAAGCTTATTACAAGCCTTGAAAGTGAAAAATCATGATTTTCCTTGCCTTAGAGGATAAATGAGCTTTGAAATTATTTTGGGAATGGGTTCTTGAATAAGTGTGGGGGTGTGCTTCAATTTCTTATCATATCTCTTCATGTGGATATCATATTGTTGACCTTTGGCTAGTTACAAAAAGAAAAAAAATGGAAAAGGAAAGAAAGAAAAGTTAAAAAGAAAAGGAGAAGAAAGAATAAAGAAAAGCACAAAAAAAAGTGTATAAAAAAAAGCAAAGAAATAAAGTGTTCTTGAAATAAAAAAAATGGGTCAAAAAGTAGAAAAGAGGAGTTTAATTGTAATATTGAGATGTATGCTACTTGCATTTATTCCCCATTGCTCCTCTTTTCTCTTTGGCTTTTAGCTTCTTATCCTTCATTTTCCCTACCTCTACCTTGACCCCATTACATCCTATATGAAGTCCTCTTGATATTTGCTTGCATGTGTTTCAATTGTTGTGGATATTAGAGTCTTGCCAAGCTTATGGTAGTGTTTTCTTTCATGAGCGCTTGAGTGTATATACACAAGCCTAAACACTTGAGAGTTGGAGAGTTTGTCTTGTGAGGATTCTATCACTCTTGATTCACCCCTTTGATTTGATTCACCCTCTTGTTTGCTAAATTGTAGGGAATTTCATTCATATTTTTCTTGATTCCATGATTCCTCGGATGCTATTTTGCCTACTACTATGCATCCCTTGGATCTCTTGATGATTATGCCATTTGTATTTGCATTGTGCTATCTAGTTGATTTTTGGCTTCATGCGGTGTTTTTCCCGGAGTGCAAAAGGGCAAGTGTGGGGGAATTTGATGAACACATTTTTATTCACACTTTGCATAATTAATCTTAGCTTTCTTGGACTGTAATTGTGATTAAATCCACTGTTTTAATTAGAATTTACCGAATTGGGCTTATTTGGGCTTTAACTGTAAATGCTGTTTAAATTCGGATTTTTAAGCCCATTGACCTACCTGTCTTGTTTTGATGATATCTTGAGTTATAGGTGGAATTTTTGGGTGATTCTAGTGGCATTGGAAAGCTAAGATCTAGGGCTTTAATTTGATATACTATAAAGTGGTATTCCCATGAAGGAATTAGGAGCAGTTGCAGTTTTAAAATCACCTATGGATGCTGTCTATTGCAAATCCGAGTTTGCTTAGTTTTGTAATTAGTTTGTGGGCTTGTATTAATTAATTTCGGCCCAATTAAGGCCTAATTAGATTGTTAGTGAATTAGATAGTATAAATAGGTGCAGTTATTCTTTTGGAGGGAACTCTTTCTCATTTTCTAAAAATTCAGATTTGAAGTCTCTTCATTTTCTCTCCTCTTCTTCTTCCTTCTTCTTATTCCTCTTCAACCTCCATGGAAGACTAAATTCAAGGTTGATTCTCAAGTGTTCTTAGTATTGGATTGAGGTTTCATCTATGCAATTTCATTTTTCAATTTTTTGCACATTTTCTCTTCTCCTAATCTCTAGAATTCTAGGATTTTGAATCTTGAATTGGAATGCATGCTTCATGGTTCTTTTCTTCTCTTAATCCTAAATTCGAATTTTAGTTTGCTTAATTCTAAGATGAATCTACTATTTTCTTAATTCAGTAGGTTAGGGATTAGAATTCTCACACAAGTTTGCTTAATCCTTGTATGAGATAATTGAATAATTGATTGATGCTTAATTGGTTAACTCGAATTTGTGTAGGAATTGATAGTTTTCTGTAAATCAATGAAAGATCCTATGTGAATGACCTTGAGAATTCATCCATTTTCATACATATTTTCTGAATTTTGAATTTTAATTTTCTATTCTTGAATTTAAGAAATAACCAAACAAAACCCCCTTTCTTTGTTGAATTAATAATTCTTATGAGTAAATTCGGATTTGCTATTGAATTTCTTGAGAGATGACTTTGGTTAATTTTCCATTAACTACATTTTCTGAATATTATTATTTGGTTGAGTACGACCTCGATCATGGGGCTGCTGCAGGAGGGGGAGGGTAAGGGGGCATGGGGTGGGGAAGGGGTAGGGGTAGTTTAGGAAAGGGGGGGTACAAATAGCAAAAAGGGGTGCTAAAAGCAACCCCGACATGCCTTAAATCAACCAGACTCAATTTGAAATTGGTTGATCAACTTGACAAAAAAATAATTGATTGATCAACACAACAACAAATAATGTTGGAGCGGTTAACGATGAGTTTTGCGCCTCTATGTGTTCATGGAATTAACGATGAGGGTTGAGCTCGTGTAGGTGCTGTTGGTGAGGTGAGTGGTATTAATCTTGAACAGTGGCTTGGGGATTATGGAGTGATTTGGTAGATGAGTTGAGTGAAGGAGAGGGCTAGCGGAGTTGGTTGTGATGTAATGGTACATTACATAGGGTGGTTTTTGGATGAAGGAAGGTGTTGCACGTGACTTATAAGTGGGTGACCAACTGTGTGAAGGTGGATGTGATTTGCACAATTTGGAATCTTGGATGGAATTGTGAAGGTAGTAGGATGGATTCTTGTTGTGTTTGCGCGTATTTTGGCATTTCCAGACAATTTTAAAAAGAATTCTTTTGAGTTTGGTTTATTATAAACGTCAATTTTATTATTATAAAAAATTATTTTAATTTTATAATAATAATAATAATAATAATAATTTTAAAGATGAATCACTTTTTAAAGAGGTGATGCAATGTTTTCCCATATTATCGAATAACACTTAACAATGCTAATCCTTAAACTTGATTCGACAACTGACTTAACACAAGGTTTGTGCATTCATCCCAAGAATTACATTGAAGCCCGAAAAGGCACACAAAAACTCAAATTTAGATATGGTGTAGTAAAAAAAGGTGCAATCAATGCAGTCAGTCTTCCAAAATTGTTAAATGAAAATTAGACGGCTCAAATTCGACTTAGCTTTTAAGTTTGACTTTAATGATAAATCGGATTCGAGTCGTCCGATCTTTATCTAACGACTCTAAATAGCTTATTATACCAACAACAACATTTTGTGATCGAAGGGAATCTGGGTCCCAAAACACTGAGTATAACGATAAACTATTTTTTTTAGGGATGAAATATTAGAAATAGAAAAGGTCTTGGCAAGGTTAAAGTGTCTTTTGAGCGTCTTTCATGAATCATGACCCAAAGATTAAAATGATTACTTTAATAGAAATTATAACAAATTTTGTTGGAAGATTATTTTCTAATTGAAAGACATGTATTGAGACAGCAAACGCAAACCCTAGCAGAGCTAAAAAAGAGCGTCACCTGACAGGTACTTCTGCTACCCCTGGGGTTATCCCCCATGGGTTTTCTTACCACTCCATGGGATTTCCTCTCTCCTAAGTGAGAGTTTTTTATACTAAGTTCTTTTTTCCTTTTCTTTTAGGTTTCTAGTTTTTTCCCTTTTTTCCTTCTAATTTCCACTGTCATCGGACGAGTGAGACAAATCGATCTATCATACTTCACTGCCTCCTTGTTGTTTATGTGACCTCGGTGTTGCGATAAAAGCGGGTGTTCCACTTGCTACCTCAATGGTAGCTCTTGGACATGGGAACTCTGAACAACACAACTTTAGAGTAAAGTTGCAGTCTTTAACATGAGATATTCAAAGTAGATGGTGATGGATGATTAGGGATTTCTAATTTTTTTGTTTTATTTTGATTCCAGATAAAGTTAGAACAAATTGTCTTGTAATGTATTTTTATCTTGTGAGACATGGTTATATTGTCATTTGAGTGTTTAAAATTTGAGATGGATGATGGTAAGTGCCGTTTAGCTGCCTTTTGGGCTTTAATTTCATATCTCTTTGTAAAAAAATAAAAATGATAACATTTTTTAAGAAGGGCTTGATTGAAAAGCTGAAAACCAAGTCAAGTTGCTTCATGCGAATTTAAAAGGAAGGCAAAAGAAGTACATCACTCAATGGAAGGCAAATTAAGGTGGATGCTATAGGTAATTATGTTTGTAAAGAAAAAGAAAGAAACATGTAAATTGGGAATTGTTCTCTTGCGTCAATGCTGACTTAAGAGGAAATCATACCTAATTATATGGTCTATGAAATGATTGAAATAGGATAAATATTCCTCAACGTTCAAGAATCCGACTAGGAAGGCCTCTTTGGTGATCTTTAGAAAATTATTGGTCGATGTTAATATTTGATAACATTAGAATAAACTTCAAAAAAACTTAAATGAAAATAAAATCTGTTAAAACTGAGTTACATTCTAGGAATTCGTTTAACTTCAATAATTACTACTAGCATTTAATTTGATCAATTTAATTACCTATCTATATATATATATATATATATATATAATCAACTAATTATATATCCACAAGCATGAGGATAAACGTTTTAAATAATCTACACTGATTATAAATTTAAATTCTTATTCCGGAAGGTGTGACTCTCATTTTCTCAACTCTCTCAATTAAAATATCATGTGTCACTTCTTATATTCTCTCATTATTTTTTAATGTGTATTTTATGCACCCCTATATAAAAAATTTTAATTTCACTCAAATCTTTCTAAATCTTTTTAAGAAACTAGAATTTTAAAATCAATATATATACGCACGATTCTGATAATTAAATCTGAAATCTCATCTTAAAAGTGAAACACTTATTTATTATACTTTTCCTCCCAATAATTTTTAAAATTCTCCCTCTTCTATCATTTCATAGTGAACTTTGCACACAACTTGTGGGAGTGGATCCCGTTCTTTTCTCTCAATCCTTAATACTAACATCTCTATTTTTCTCTTCTTATTTGAATTTTCAAATACTAATTTTTAAATACTAATAAATATTAATCCTTAACTTTGAAATTTAATAAGATTCAAAATCTTATCCTATCATTTTCTATTTTAAATCATTGTTTTTTAATTATAAATCTTTAATTATTCTTAGGGTTATGATTTTAATTTATTTAATTATATCTTTTTATTAAATATGTAAATTTAGATTTCAACAGTAAAACATAATCTATATTAAAATTTAAAATTGAATAACTGTCCAAAAATACTTTAATTCTTACCTTTGTTTTAAAACATACTATTATTATACATTTAATTTAATTATATAAAAATATACATGTACTCGTGTATTACACGGGTATTTTTTTTTTACAAAGAAAGCAAATGAGGTTTGAACTTAGAACCACGTGTTAAACTACCTAAACTCTCAACCACTAGGTTGACCCTATACTACTATTTATTTTAATTTTAAATTAAATTCAAATTGATCTTACCATTATCATTTATAATATATATTTCTCAATTTATTATTAAAACAATAAGTAGTCAAATTTAAAAATTTGAATAATATAATAATTGGTTAGTAATATGATGATTTTAAATTACATCGAAGACAACTTTTAGTAGTTGAGGTATAATAACATGGAGTTGTTGGACCGGGCAATTAAAGGAAGTTTTTACATAAATAGTTTTGCATAAATACCAATGAGTTGCAGGTTGAAATTTGAGAAAAGCTCTCGGTGCGATCCACACTAAACACATCCTTATGAAGGGGTGAGAGCCTTAACTGTGACTAAAGCCCGAACAGGATTGTCCCGGGTAACGGTGGATACCTGTGGTTAACACCAACAAGATAGTTTTGCATAAACTTCTCTATAAGTCTTTATTGGGAAAATCTAGGATGCTCGAGGAGTATGTATTTCTTCCATTTAAAATCAAACACCTGACATGATTAGCTATATAGTCACAATTGTAATTTTTTTTAAGATTTTTTTTTAAAAAGAAGAAAATTGCCAAATATTATAAGAGAGAGTACTGAGTAGTGGATACTCCAAGAGTATTGAAAATTTATTCCATTTATACGGGAAAAAATTAAAATGTTTCAAATTAAAATGAATTTAACTTCTTTCACAAGTTAAAATTAATCTGTATAACTCAACTTTTTCAAAAGCTCTCTCAGTTAAATTTTTATAAATACATATAAACTTGTAAGGACTTTTTTATAAGTTCGAGTTCAAACACTCATCTCAATTTAAAAAAAAAAAAACTCCTTCAAGGTAGAAGATTGATAATCCAAACTAGACCATGATTTACATTAGATAACTTCTTTTGAGGAACTTCTTAGAGAAAAAATAAAATGAATCAAGAAGCTAGTAAAATGAATTATTCTTTCAAAAGTTGAAATTAGTCTTTGTAACTCAACTTTTTCAAAAGTTAAATGAGAGAGCTTCTAAAAAAGTTATGTTACGAACAATATTTTAACTTATGAAAAAATTGAAACTCTTTTACCTTTTAGTTCATTCTATTTTCTTCTCTTTGTAATTTTTTTCTAAAGAAATTTATTTAAACCGGCTCATATCATACTTTAAAAAGACAAATGTTATTTTTAATTAAGTGTTTTGAGTAAAAGTGTCAAACGTTAAATTAAAAAGTCATGTAATTGCTAATAATATTTTTTAAAAAAATTAAAATTATTTTCCTCTTGAATCTAGAGATGGTAAAATGGGTTCACCATTAAACCAACATGTTTAATCCATTGTTTTAAATGGGATGATTTGGGATATTCAACGCAACCTCTCATATAATCCGATTGATTTTTGTTTCAATGGGTCCGAATAACTCATTGAAAGAACGGTCTAATGAGATAGTGGGGTCCGGGCCATCTCATTTGCACCTTTTTTAATTTTTGTTCTTTTAGTTTTTGTATGGGTCAGTTTGGGGAGTTGCTTTTAATGCCCCCTTTTTATTAGTAGCACCCCCCACAACCCACCTCCACCTCCTAACACCCCTTATAACTTTTAATTTTTTTCTCTTAAAAAACACTTCTGGAAATTAATTTCCGGAAATAAACACTTCCAGAAATTAATTTCCGGAAACTTCTGGAAAAAAATAGCTCCCGGACGTATATTTCCAGAAATTACCGAAAAAAATGGCTTCCAGATGTATATTTCTGAAATTTCGGGAAATATATATTTTTTTTACAAATTTTCTATTTTAGAGACGAAACAGAACCCGTCTCTAAATCAAAGACGAAATTTTTTCTTGGACGTAAATGAGGAAACATTTTAGAGACGGATTATGTTCCGTCTCTAAAAGCGAAAATTTGTATATATATATATATATATATATATATATATATATATATATATTTCCGGACATATACATCCGGAAATATACGTCTGGAAGCTATTTTTATCGTTGATTTTCGGAAATTAATTTCTGGAAGTGTTTTTAAAGAGAAAAAAAATTAATAGACTTATGGGGGTGTTGGGAGGTGGTGGTGGTGGTGGTGGTGGAATAGGGAGGAGTAGGGTGGGAATTTTAAAAGTTACAAACATTATTGGGAGAGCAAATAGCAAAAAGGGTGTTAAAAGTAACTCTCGTCATCTTGTTACTTAAATGCGTTGAATTAGATCTTTTGTTTATTTTCTTATTTTGGTTTTCCCGTCGTAACTCATTTTTAATGGATTAATCATGGGCCGATACCATTTTTTTCATTTTATTTTCTTTTCTTCTCTAGCTTCGCGTTTTCATAATTTTGACTTAAACTATTATCAGTGAATCTACCCGGAGGATTCTACTCACTCTTAGATTAATTTTTAAGTAACGTTGTGAACTAAATTCCTTGATAAACAATAAGACACCACAAGTTTTAATTAAGCCCCAAATAGCTAGGATTGTAATGTTAGATTATTCCTTATGGATTAGCATTAATCAATTAGTTAGAATTATATTTATTTGAATTATTAATATTAATTATAGATTAATTGTTTAATTATAGCACATAATATAAAGATAGATGATATATTGGGCTTTTATTGTGAATAGTCTGTGATGGCCGATGGGTTGGGCTGTTCAGTTTGGTAGCCTGTTGAGAGGTCCCTGATCTCTATTGGTAAGAAATAAAACTGGTACCCCATTAGTCAGTTCATGTGACAGACTTCTTGTATTTTGTCTTTTCAACCTCCTACCAGGAAGAGAGCAATCTTCTCTCAATTGTCACAATTGACCCTGTAATGGTTGATTCCCACGTTCCAGGTACACAACTCCAATTCTATTATGATACTGTATTCCATGAACATGCTAGATTGATGTATCTATCTGAATATGATCTAGGTTACTGCTTAATAATTTTAGAATGTCACTGATAATAGGAGATACCTATGATTAACACAATAAAAACTAATATTTTATGTCGTGCAAAACACAAGTAAATATAACTCGTACCATGAGTAATTTAGCCGTGTGAAGTCACGGGTCAAATCCTAATTAGAATTCAAAATTTGGATCAGGCAACCAACCTAAAATACTTTTTATCTCTGAATTGTACATTCAATATTAATCATTAACTAGATTGTGACACGTGCAAAGCGCAGATCGATTTTAATATATTAATGTATATAGAAGTATTATTGTTATAAAATATAGATATTAATATTGTTCATTAAATGTAAATTATGAGACATATACGAGTCATTGATTTTAGTCAAAGTAACTATATGTAATAACTATTGACCAATTTATATGTGTAATTTATTGGGTTAATTTTTAAATTTCATATTATGTATATGCTTCTTTTTTGTAAGATGTGTATAAAATTGAAAAAAGAAAATTCAGAACTACCACACAAAGTGGAGTTTCTCATGGAAAAAAAATAAGAACACAAGCTTAATTGGTTAGAATTGAAGAAAGTATTTAATTGTGGTGATAATATTAAATATGAATAAAGTGTTAGAGTCAATGGATGTAATTGGTTATGTTTGAGAAAAGTTATAATAATTAATGTAGGTTAAAAATTTACATTTGAACTACTAGTCGGGTACCCGTGCAATGCACGAGACGGGAAAATGAGAAAAATAATAGAGAGTCGAGTATTAGATTTAGCTAAGAATTATGTTATATTAATCAAATTAATCTTTTTATTTTCATGAAAATTTAAAATAATTGAATTATTATAACATTAATGTTTATTAATAGTTGTTTTTCACCAATTATATTAATTTCAGTTAAATTTTTATTTTACCTTTTGTATTTCACAAAACTACCTTTTAAAATTTTTTACATTTCTAAAAAAAAATCACAACACTGTCAAACCAAATAGATACTAATGCAAAGAGAAAAAATTCTTTATATTTTAGATCTTAATTTATACCATTAAATTAATTTTTATCATTGAAATTATGTTTCATAAATAATTTGTCACAAAATTTTATATTTAAGAAAAGAATACATGCGATATATATTATTACCGTAATATTTACAGTTACACTAATATATTGAAAATTATTCTATTTATCATTTCTTATTTTATAAAAAAAAATCTTACAATTTAATGAACACATCTTGGTTTAGTTTTAAATTATTAAATAAATGCAAAATAAAAATGTAATTAAACTGGTACAAAAATTAAGATATTTTTGGCATCAAATTGGTCCTAGTATGGAGAAAATATTTCTGTTTTAGTTTTTCATCTATTCAATTAAAAGATCTGCTATATACTGTTTCATTAATTTAATCAACCTTGCATATATATTCTATGAAAAACACAGAAAATTTTCAATAGAACATAAAAAATCCACCAGCACAATAACTTGGTAATAATACTAAGTGCCCATTTGCTTTAGTATTAGTAAAGTGTAAAACTACGATTTTACATAATTGAATTTAAATCATTTTCATTTAACGTGTTACATAAAATGTGCATACTTTAAAAATCAATTTTACTCAACTGTAAACCAATCGGGCACTAATATTGTACAAATTTCCAAAACGTGAACATACACTTCTATCATATTCTCAATCTCTTCAGTATGATCATTAATATACTCTATATAATGAAATTGTTAGAAATTAAATGGCTTGAAACCATTTATTGTTTTGTTATTTATATTTCTCATTTGTGAATTTCCTATAATTTTTTACTACAATTACATTCGATAAAAAATTATTTTCTATTAAGTGTAATAACAATCTCAATCGATCAATTGCAAAATTGTTAAATAGAAACACTCTAAACTGGCAACCCCAATAGCAACATAAAATATATTGTAGTCATATATTCATACAGAGAAAAGCACATAGAACCAAGCTTTCCCACTTTTGTTCAAAAACAGGGACCTGAGTGTCTCTCCATCAGTCTTATTTAATTAGGAAGGAACAACTTAAGCCAAGAGGGGGTTTTCTTCTATGATTTAATGGCACACCCACCATCTTATAATCACCTTCAATCCATACATTCTTTATAGCCACCGACCACATTTCAGTTACTGTTCTTCTACTGGGCTCAAAAAGTTTGAACTTTGCTACAAAACAAAAGAATAAACTATACAATAGTGTGCAAGAAAAGTACTCTATATACTCCACCAAAAGAGAAGTTCTCTTCCCTCACCAAAACCTCCTCTAGAACGTAGCCTAAAATATTTGGTTGTCAAGATGCCCAATCAATTGCATTCTTCAATAAAGATGGATCAAATGAAAGAAAGAAAATGAGCAAAAATGAAGCTTGCATGTTTTATGATTGTTTAATCCCTAATAAATTTTGACATGAACTAAAATCATTTTATAACATGTACAATTAAAAAAGACAAAATTCATAAAAAAAAGAATGCCATAAGCAAGTACTAAGCATTATGCAGAAACCTCCTAATGATCATCTTTCCTTTTAACTTTCTTAAAACATACTTAAGCTTGAAGTTTTCAATTTGTTTCATAAAATTTAGCCATGGCCAGGAAGACTACCTGTCATGAGCAAGACAATAATGAAATCCCATCCCATTACTTAAAAATATAGCAGAGAATGAAATCAATGCTAACGACTATTCTTAGAAAGTGACACGTGAAGCAAAATAAAGGTGCAAATGATATTCAGAAAAATTCTGGAATATTTGCTTTATCCAGGAATAATTGCTTTGCCACAATGCCAAGAACCACTCCAACATGAAAAAACTTTACTATTTAAGAAATCCAATAGTCATCAATAGACGTCATTTACGTCAATAGCCTCATAATCATCTCCTTTTATATATATTAAGAATAAGATGTCTCAAAATTTTTTTATAAAAGAAAAATCAAGTAAATAAGAGTGGTGACAATAAAGAAAACAATGTAGGAAGATTTAAGAAATATGAAAACTTGACCAGTAGATTTGTCACTCATAAGGAGGATCATAATTGCAGCCTTTAATTTTTCTATGCTCAAACTTAACTACAACCTGTAAAAAAAGTTAAAATAAGAGAAAAAAAATTATCATCTCATATAGCGTAATTAAATTTTTATTTACTTATTAAAGAGAGATTGAACTCCTAAGTAATACGTCATTTGCATATGGACCTGTTCAATCAGAACCACCACTTACCATTCAACCAATATAAACTTGGCCAAAAACACCCTTACTTAACATCTTTTTTTAACTTATATATAGGAAAGTTACCAACTTGAACATTCATCAATGAGAATATTCACCAAAAATAAGATACTGACAAATCTTAAATCTACAAACACATGAAAATGCATAAATCAAAATAAATTTACTTTTTAAAAATGCAAGCCTAATTGTGTATGAGGGCAAACAATCAACCTTTATAAATTCAATCTAAAGAAGAAATATATACTTCATATTGATTCCAGTGATAGAGATTGAGTTACTTACACAATATAAACTAATTGAATTTAATATGATACTTGATCATAAGCATCAAGAACAAACTTCTACACATGATGATAAGTTCGCTAAAATTTTATTAACTTGCTTTGAAGTTAGAAAAAAACTTCTTGTTTCCAAGCATAAGGTGTGGCCTAATTAAAAAGATAAGCTTTACTTGGCCAAAAATTGCATCCAATACATTATAACATAAGTAGTCCAACAATGTCAATAAAACTTTTATGCCAATAATTTAGGAAAAAGATACACTCTTTAAACTAATAATCAAGAATATAAAGAGCATTTTAAACAACTTTGTAACTAATATACATGTAAGCAAAATATTTTCCCGAATACATATGACAAAAATCACAAAGTTGTAGAAATAAAAAAAATTGACTATAATAGTAACTTAAAATATGAATTTAAGAATTAGATTTCTAATTACTTGTGTTTTTTTTTGTAGTTGCAACTCAGATTTCTTTTATAGTGCTATATATGCACAAATAGAAAAATTATCCTTCTATTGCACATACCGAATTACAAATAAGGAACTCAGATTTCTTACATGACACCTAGACAGAGTCGTACCTGATGGTAGGAGTAAGAAGCACAGGGACTGGAAACATTTCAAGAAAATTAAATAAAGTGGAGGAAAACAATCAACAGTGACATGCACAGATTTAGAAAACAATCATAGGTAGAAGAACAATTCAAAAATCAAAGGTAAGGTATAAAGCAACAACCCAATCCAGAAAAATACATCATCTAAAAGAGATAGTTTAAGTTAACAAACAATAGGCACAGACACAGGTTCAACACATAAAATTTTGAAGCACATATTTAGAAAATAGTCAATGTAAAAGACACAGTTCAATCCGAGAAAGATGAAGGAAGAGAAAATGGCAGTAAACGAAATAGTCCAAAAATATAAGCGTTTAATTGAATGTATTATGTCCTTCCTAAAGACAATCACATTCCACCTAAAATAAAACAAACAAAAAATTAGACCGAACCCTGAAACAGTTCAAGCGTTGAATTGATATCATTCTCTTGTTATTGTGTAGAAAAATAATTCTAAATATAAATTTAAAAAAATATCATAAAATAAGATAGAAACTAACACTACTTATTAGGACAACCAAACCAATAAATTGATGCATTTGTCAGATCAAGAAGCAACATAAGGCTGTATGCTTAGAACTACTTTAAAAAGCAAAGGACAAACCAAATTTTTATATTTCAACTAAAGTTATTAAATTAAAGCCATTATTCATAGAAAGTTATTTTAGCTCTTTGCCTAAGTGGTTTGGAACACACAACTTACATGACCAAGACAAAGGCGGGCAAACCAATTTTTCTATGCAATGATTTCCCTTGTGGAAGTAACTCATTTTTTCTTCACACAAAGTGTTCCTTAACATTAAGAACCATAGAAAATGCCTCAGAAAACCAAAAGTTACAGTAGTTACCAAAGGTCCACCTTATACACAAATAGTGATAAATTTAAAAGCAAGTAATTAGAAAGCAAGAACGGGATAAATTTGAATCTTGTTCCATGATCTCCTCCATACAATTAAATTTCTAGCAAAACAAATTGAAGCCTACAAAAGTAAACAAAACAACCATTTAAAAAACAGGAGAAATTAAATCTCCTTTGTAACTTTGTAAGCAACAACAATCTTCACTCTTACTTGATATGCAAACTTATTCACTTTAGATATAATGGGAATAAAAATAGGTGTTGTCGCAAGTATGGCACCATAAGTAAAAGTAAGGTCATCTAACAAATATACAAAGAAAACAATTCCAATAATCCTTAATTGAGACAACTTGAAAGTTTTTATTGCAGTGAAAAACTAAAAATCAATTATAGATATAAAAAAATTATTGTAACTCTATCTAAAGGTATTTCATCTCCTCTTAAAATTTCTTTATAAAGGAGAAACCAAATTAAATAAATATAACATAATTATAACAATTATTTATCAAATCTGTACAAAATAAAAACATATTTAGAAAGTAATAATAACCCAATTCATCTTATTTCCTTAAACTTTCAAATAAAATTCAAATCAAGTGGTATCTGACAAAAACGGATTATGTTTAAAATCATAAAATAAATTTGTAACATTAGAATAAATAGATATCAAGTAAAGAATATAGGAAACTAATATAGGAAAATAAATAGACAAAAAGGGGTCAAGTTTAACAAATATAGGAAACTAAACCATAGATTAAACTATAAAATGGAACACAATTAAATCAATTATTTGTCATATGTGTAAAGAATAAACGTATAAAATAGAACACAACTAAAACAATTATTTGTCATATGTGTAAAGCATAAACGTCTAAAATAGAACACAACTAAAGCAATTATTTGTCATATGTGTAACGAATAAAAACTTATTAAATACATATTCAAATCTTAACAAAACCAACAAAAATGAAGTTGATAAGATTATAACATTTTATATCTTTAAAATAAAAAAAGTAATGTATGAATTGATAACCAACAAATGAAATATGAGTCACCTCTTAGTTTGAAAAATGTTGATAAAGTCCCTTTATGATTGAACAATTTCTCCTCAAACTAATTTCATAATTTTGCAATAAGATGAGATCCAATCAACTTTTTTACATTACACAAATTTAGCCTCACAACAATTTTTTTAGCAAAACGAATAATAATGAAATAGAATCAGATAACCAAAATAAGATAATAGAAATCAGATAATAGAACATAAATAAGATAACCACAAAGGTTTCATTTTTTGTAAAACCTCATTCACACAGATTAGTTGTTCACATGGAGAGCAGTAGGGGTGTAAGCGGGTTCGACCCAACCCGTGAACCCGATTGATCCAACCCAACCCGAAGGATATTTAACGGTTTGGTTCGGACATCTTCTTTTGAACTCGATGTGGTTTGGTTCGGGTCTCGGGTTTGCCTATCTTGAACCCGATAGACCCGAACCAAACCAAACCAAGAAAAGAAGCCTTAATCTTATTTCATTTTCCTTCCCAAAGAGGACAAGCATAGACGCAACGACAGCACAAATAACGGTGGTTCCCCAAACCATATTTCATCTTCTCCTCTCATTTTATGTTTCCCTATTTCTTTTTTTTTTCATTTTATATTTTAATTTCATTTCATCTTCCACATTTTTTTTAAAAAAAAGAAAAATGTTCATGACCCGATGACCCAACCCAACCCAACCCAAACATATTCGGGTCGGGCTACTCGCCAAAAAATGCAAAACCCGAACCAACCCAACCCACCATCATTCTATCGGTTCGGACTTGATGTCATCCCAAACGCAAACCAACCCAACCCGATTACACCCCTAGAGAGCAGGGAATAGAGCCCCAAACCATTGTCAGATAACCAATGTGAAGTAAATCATAGAGTCACAAAAAGGGGGGTTGAGTTGTGACCCTTGAAAACTTTTGGTCCAACCTGCAAGTACTTTGAAAAACTTACTGATCTTTGCTCAAGGAATGCCTTGGCTATCATAAGTTGCTTTTAGAAGATAGTGGTTAGTGTATAATGCCAACTAAGTAGATTCAAACTATCTTCTTAAAAGAAAGCAAAATCATAGGGACTGATATGATCAAATTTTATTCTTCCATATAATGTATTTAATGTAGTTACAACTCAGAATAAGGTTCAGAACAATAATATAATGTTTATGCAATTATGCAGAAGCAAAACAATGAATCTGTCACTTTAAACCTTTCTTCTGGAGGGTCAAATGATTTTGTATTTTAATAAAACTTTTCAGAATAGTTATTTAGCTAATAACTAATAAGATTATATGAGAAAATCTGTTCAGAAGAAAGTTTATATCAATCTGATATTTTAAAATCAAGTTACACAATGAAATCTGATATATGTTTCTTCTTAAGCATCAAATGAACTTGAAACTTGATGAAACTTTCCAGATCAGATATTTAAGTAGTAAAAAATTAGAATATCAAGTTAGATCTGATTAAAATCAAGTTTATAAAGTTCTGGTAATTTGAACCCTAAGTTTCAATGTTGAACAATGGATAGATTTCATGAAATGTGCTTCTGAAGCACCAAACAGTTTCATAATTTAATGAAACTTTCCTTATCAGTATTTGAACTGATATGGATGTGATTTATATGAAAATATTAGTTCAAAAATAGGTTTATCAAAATATGGTAGTTTGAACCCCAAGTTCCAATGTTGAACAATGAACATCTTTCAAGAAATGTGCTTTTGGAGCACCAAACAGTTTCATAATTTAATGAAACTTTCCAGATCAGTATTTTAACTGATATGGATGTGATTTATGTGAAAATATCAATTTAAAAACAAGTTTATCAAAATATGGTTTACAGCTTGCTAAATGTTCAAAGTATGAACAATAACTAACCAAGCAATAGATGTATGTGCAGAAAATTAAAGAGAGTAAGGGTAAGAGACATTGCACAGATGATTTTTATACTGGTTCACCCTCACAATCCTTGGGCTACATCCAGTACCTATCTCAGTAGGATTTTCCACTGATCAATCATGATTACAAGGTATTCTTTGCTCCCACGGCCTCCTCAGGCTCTTTGCCAAGTATTATTCTGCAACCTCTTCAGGCTCTAATCACCAGTATTCTTTGCTCAGCCTCTGCAGGCTCTTATAGGTTTCCTCTGTAGCCTTCCAAGGCTTCACACCTATTGCAGCTTCTTCTGCAGGAAGTACAGACTCAGAAATACCTTGCAGATTTCCTTCTGCAGGAGTTACACCTCTGTTTAGCTCACTGCACCAGTGCAGCAGCTCACAGCAACAATTATACACTCTCTAAAGAGACACTAACACTCTTAAAGCACTATTGAGAGTTTACATAAGATGTATTTGCTGAGAATATAAGAAATAGGCTCAAAACTACTACAAATTAAGCATAACAGCGAAAGGTTGAGCCATCTCTCTCTTTCTAAACCTTTTAGAGCAGAATCTCAAAAAATGTGAAGAGAGAGAAAGTCTCCTAAAGATGGATTTGTAAATCTATGCTCGGATACTTGTTCTGGAGAGAGGTGTGTCTCAACTTGAAGGGAAAGTCTCCTTTTATAGGGAGTGGAAGAAAATAGCCGTTGGAGACATTCTTGGACTCACAGCTGTGTTCCTGGAGCTGTCCCTTTCAAGTTGCAGTTCTCATAGTTGTATACAGCTATCATCTTTGACCAGCTGCCTCTTTTGAAGACCTATCTTCTGTAGACAGAAAAACTTGTGAATTCTGCAACCATTTCTTCTGGGAGCACATCATAGGCCATAATTAATTTAGCATAAATTATTCCAAATGTGTTTGACCTAACTGCATCCCTAAAAATGATAAAAACGAGATTTAATGAATTATTCTTCTTCTGCAGTATGCCTGACAGCAGAATTCTTCTGCAGACTTGCTGTAACTGCTTTCTTCTGCAGACTTGTTGTAACTGCTTCTTCTGCAGCGTGCAAAAATTTTGTTTCTTCTTCTGGAAGTGTGTAGAAATTCTGTTTCTTCTTCTAAAGCTTCAAATATGCTTGTAAAAGCTTCCAATCTTTTATCCTTGCTTTATTTGTATTGTGAGAAAAGTAGTTATGCTTATGGAAGCTTCTTTGAGTGTTCTTCAACTTGAAATATTCAAGGATAATATCTTGAGGAGTGTGGGAACTTGTTCAATGCTTCTAAAGATACTTTGAATATGTTTGCAACTTGAAATAAGAATTTGCTGCTTCTGCAGAAACTGTAAGTTTTGCTTCTAAGGACAAAACTGTGTTTCTAGTGATATTGATCTTCTCCAATTGCTTTGTTTGCATCAGCAACACTTGGAATGACTATGATTGAATTGCTTAAGTGATCTTTCACATTCAGAAGGTGTAAGGTTTCATGAAAAGCCACTTCTCATGCTTCTAGTGGTCTTGAATGATCCTTCCAAAGCTTCAACTTTGCTTCTGAAGCTTGATACAACTCAGTTTAATACTCATGGGATCTTATATGAACTGTCTTGACCTTCTTGAAGCTAAGAAGCTACTTCTTGAACTCGTTTAATCACTTTTGACATGAAAGCTCTATGTAACATGTTTCTGGACGCATGTTATGATGGTAAATGTTGTCTTTGATCTTTCCACCTTCCTTCTGTAACTTTTCCTGTATTCTTTCAAGCATTTTCAAGTGTAAACATTAGTACTAAAGTATTCAGAACACTTAGAATATTGTTGTGAAAGTTTGTTGTCATTAAAACCTTTGCTCAAAGGGTCTTGGACCTTACAATCTCCCCCCTTTTTGATGATGACAAACTTTCATGAATAAATTCTAAGTTTTCTGAATGAGGGAAATAATAATCAAGTGATTTAACAGTAAAGAATTAAATCTCCCCCTGAATTTGTGCCATTTATAACATTCAGATAGAAATTTGTTATGATTGAATGTTCCTATTCTTCTCCCCCTTTTGTCATCCATCAAAATGAGCATGAAAATGATAGGAAGGAATAAGTTCTCATCAATGGCTAGGCTACTTAGTGAGAAATGATTTAAATAAGATCAAGTATCCAACTTCTATTTATCTTAAGTTGGTTGGAAGTGAGCTAAAGGCATTGGTAGAACATGAGAAGCTCTTACTAGTAACACAAATGTGTTAAACCAGAATTGATACTACACAATCCTTACTTCCTTCTTTTGTATATCACACAATCATAAGATATTTTCTCAATACTAAAATGTTGAAGGCAAGATCCCTTTATCCAAACTTAGTTGAATCATCAAGAATAGGGGCTTGGACTTTTATCATAAGATGATGGGACATAAGAATAGAAGAGGTATGGAACTGGTTTACCATATTAGTCCCAATGTTTGCCTATGGAGGCTCTAGCGTTTTCCAATGTAACCTCTTTGTTTTTCTTCGTTCACTTTATCATCCCATGAGGAGCACTTTATACAGATTCTTCCATGCAAAGAAGAAATGATCTTATTCCTTTTCTACATCTTCAAGTGGATATTTTGTGAAACCTAAAAGGCTTGGTAATAAACATGTCATATGGAAGACATGTACAAATTCATGAATATACCCATGGGTGAGTAACATTAGTATCCCTTGATATCCTTCATAAGATATTGATCATTATTCCTAAACTTAGAAGTTGCAGCAAAAATGCTTTCACTTTGGGTTATAACTCTTATTTATAGTGAGTAAAAATGAAGGCAACAACTCCCTCCTAGGCATTGAAGAATGTGAGAATACCAATAGAAAGAATTCCATCTCTCTTTTCTATCTCTTCAAAAGCATGATTTTTGCTTCTGGATGGGGAAATTCACCTTCTAAGTGTTTTAGATTAGGTAAAGAAAGCTCATGTTGAACTTAGAACACATGATATATCAATCAATTAATCACACACATATGCATTTGATAATTAATGAAGCTTTATCTTTCTTCTAGAAGATGTTTAGAAAAGATATCAGCAAGTTTAAGACTTTGTCTCAACATATTTCAGTTCAATGTCATGCTTATGACCATGATCTCTAATAAAATAATACTTGATGTCAATATGTTTTGATCTAAAGTGATGCATGTGATTGATAGATAGATTCATAGAACTTTCATCATCACATAAGATTGGGATTTCAGTGTACCTCAGGGAGTAATCTTCCATCTAATGCTTAAACTCCAACATCTGTGAATACCTTACTGTTGATATATATTTTGCTTCTACAGTGGATAGGGCAATAGTATTTTGCTTGCTGCACATCCATGGTATGAGAGATTAACTAAGAATTTGGCATTCACCATTTGTGCCTTTTCTCTCAATCCTAACTCTAGCAAAATCAAAATCATAGAATCCTACAAGATTAAAGCTTGTTCCTTTCTTGTACCAAAGGCCAAGATTAGTAGCTCAAACAAGGAATCTAAATATTCACTTTACAGATATGACATGAAATTCTTTTAGGAGAAGATAGAAACCTTGCACATAATTCAATTGAAAATGCAATAGCTTGCCTACTTGTTTTTTAAGTATAATAAGGAAGCAATCATACCTTTGTATTCCTTTTTAGAAACAAACTTACCACATTTGTCTTTATCAAGCAAAGTGGATGGATGCATTAGAGTTGTCATTGGCTTGGCTCCATCCATTTTGAATCTTATAAGAAGATCCTTTGTAGACCTTTCTTGAAGAGTGGAGATTTCATCACCTTCTTTCTTTCTTTGTTTCTGATCACTTTACCTTTCTCATCCATCTTGTTTTTGAAAACTCATCTTGTTCCAATGATGGATTGATTTTGAGATGGGGAACTAATGTCCACACTTTATTCTTTTCAAAATGTTCAAGTTCTTCTTCTAATGTATCTCCAATGATTTGATCATAAGGGTGAACATTAACTTTGGTTTCCAGCTCCTAGGTATGGATGGATCATTGGAAGCTTATTAAATGTTCCCCATTCTATTTTTCATAATTTAGAATCAGAATCTGCATTCATGTGCTTCTGATCCTTCTTCTGATTTATGACTTTTGCTTCTGAAGTCAGATTTATCCTTCTGGTTTAGATTTAGTTTTTCTATTTCATTTTCTAAACCTGCAGTTCTTTCTTTCTCAAGAGAAGCATCAGATTCAAAGAACAACACATGCATACTTTCCTCAATCGGTTTGATTTCTAAAGGATTTTGAAGTTAGAGAATATCCAAGATAGATAGCTTTATTAGATTTTTATCAAACTTACCAATATAACATTCACACCCAAATGTATGCAAGTATGAAATGTTTAGTTTTCTATATTTTCACAATTCATATAAAGTCTTGTTTCACATGCTTCTATTAGTGACTATATTCAAAGTATACCATGAAATGCTTACAACTTCAGCCCAAACACTAGAGTCACTTAAAATGGTTCTAGCCATTTCTTATAGTGTCCTATTCCTTCTTTTCACAACTTCATTATGTTATGGAGTTCTAGGGCATAAAAGGCTGTGAGAAATGTCATTCTCACCAAAGAAGGCTTTGAATAAGGAGTCCTTAAACTTCCTTTCATGATCGCAACTCATAGATGCAATGTTGGATCATTTTTCAGTTTGGACCTTCTTGCAGAAGCTTCTAAAGAATCATCCTTTGTGGTTGAGAGTAAAACATATTAGAGACTTGAGAAGTTTCTCAAAGTCCAATCTCTAAAAGGACTTTTAAACTAAGAGATGATCATTTATCACAATAAAAAGAATCATTCAATCATTCTAAGGCCACAAAAATCATCTCATTTGGATTAGTACATCCAAAGATATTCTAATTCCAAGTTACTGCATTAGATCAGAAAAATATCATTGACTTCTATACTTCAAACTGCATCTGTGAATTATTTTCAGTTCACACATAAATGAGATTTCACCATAATAAACTAGATATCTCAAGCTTTCTAACAAGAAAAAGATCATACAATTTGGATTTTCCTATCCCAAGATATGATGCATTTAAGTTGACTGATTTATCACAGAGTGCAGAATGAGACAGTTCTGTTTTTTATGCACTGATACAAATCCATGCAACCAAAATCTTAGATACTTAATGGGATTAAACTATTAAGTATTATCTTTCAAATCCAACTGGTTTCACTAGAAAAAGATTTTCCTTGCTCAAGTTATAAACATCCAAAAATAGTAGGCTCAAATATGATCATATAACAGAACAACCTACTTTAATGACTTACTGGGAATTATTTAGATGTTCAAAAAATCTGAAACTTTCCAGTATAAAATTAATATGAATCAGTTTTCCAATGAAATTTGTTTCACTCAAATATCACCCTTGTAGCTCAAGTTATGATCTGATGAAGTGGACTGCTTTATGTCAGAATTTATAGCAGAACAGCTATATTCACGAATTTACTGGGACTCTTGTAGTTGTGATAAAATTCTCAAACTTTCCAGTTTAATACTAACATGAATAAGCTTTCAAATAAAATTGGTTTCACTGAAAAAGCATTCCTGTAGCTCAAGTTTTGATCTGTTGAAGTGTACTAGTTTATATCATAACTTATGACAGAACAACTGTATTCAAAATTTTACTGGGACTTTTGTGATTACGATGAATTTTTCAAACTTTCCAGTTTAATAATATCATAAATAAGCTTTCAAAAAAAATATTGGTTTCACTCAAAAATCATTTCTATAGCTCAAGATATGATCAATTGAAGTTGACTAGTTTATATCAGAACCTATTACACAACAGTTGTATTCAAACTTTTACTGGGACTTTTGTGATTAAGGTAAAATTCTCATATTTTCCAGTTTGATACTACCATCAATAATCTTTCAAACAAAATTGGTTTCACCTAAAACAGACTTCTGTAGGCCAAGTTATGCTCATTTAAAAGTAGCTATATCAGAATTTTAAACTAGGAGTACTAGCACATTACTTTTGATCTTCTAATCATTTTCATTTTATGTTTAAGACTAATAAAATGATTAGAACAGAATGTTCATATAAATGTCAATCAATGATAATCATTCAATTACCAAACACCCAAGACCTTAGCATAAACCTATTAGGAATATGCTTCAAATTCATTGACTCTATGAATATGCATTGGGGATAGAAATATTTGATACCTTATTCTTGGTCAATTGAGCTGTACTTTTTCTTACCCATTGCTTCTTTCTATAAGTCATGAATCTTAGAGATTTCACACCAAGCATTTTGAGAAGCTCTGGCTAGAGTCACATTCCTTCTTTGGATGGAACATTCTCATAGCCTTGGAAGTATTTCCTTTTGGCCAATAGTCCCATCTTCTTGAGAATTTTTCTGCATAACAAAATTACTAAGGAGACATTTTGGTACCCATTTCATCTTGGGTCCTTGAGTGTTAGTGGTTGAACTCTTAGGAGATTTAGCAACTCATACCATCTTATCTTTCATATAAATATCTCTTCTAAAATTGCACAAATAAGAGATATGACCATGATGTTCACAATAATTATAGATAATGAGACTGAATGATGTCTTGATCATTTGAAGATCATTTTGAAAAACATGGACATGGTATTGGGATGAGATTCTGAAATCTGTTTGCCATAAACTTTACTTAATTTTCCATGTAAAATATCAATTTTCCCATTATTGACAAAACATGGAATTAGAGCAAGTAGATACTTCAATTTTAGCAAATATTGAAAATCAGTTTTCAACTTCATTTTCAAGATTAAAATGATTTTCGAAGATAGTTGAGGTTTCACAAATTACAAATGTATCTTCTTCAAGAAAATCATATTCAACTTTCGAAGTTTCAATTTGAAGTTCAATAAAAAAGACCCATTTTTTTTAAATCATTCCATATTCTTATTTTCAAGGTTTATCAAACCATCATTCAATTCATCATAAGCAAAATCCATCTCATCATAGGGAGGATAATGTTCAAGTTTAGCAGTACATACCTTAAGGTCCATTTGAGCCACAAGTAGAGTTGTATCAATTTCTAGCATCATTGGCTCCTTCTTGAAGTTGTTCATTTCTTGAATATTCTGCATTAACACTTTGAGAGTATGCTTCTTGGTTGGCCATTACTTCTTCCTGAATCTTTTCCTCGCACACGGTTAAGTGTGCTCAAGTCATAGAGGCCGGGCTCTGATACCAATTGAAGTAAATCATAGAGTCACAAGAAGGGGTGTTGAATTGTGACCCTTGAAAACTTTTGGTCCAACCTACAAGTACTTTGAAAAACTTACTGATCTTTGCTCAAGGAATGCCTTGGCTATCAGAAGTTGCTTTTAGAAGATAGTGGTTAGTGTATAATGCCAACTAAGTAGATTCAAACTATCTTCTTAAAGGCAAGCAAAATCATAGGGACTGATATCATCAAATTTTATTCTTCCATATAATGTATTTAATGTAGTTACAACTCGAAATAAGGTTCAGAAGAAAAATATAATGTTTATGCAGTTATGCAGAAGCAAAACAATGAATCTGTCACTTTAAACCTTTCTTCTGGAGGGTCAAATGATTTTTTTATTTTAATAAAACTTTCCAGAATAGTTATTTAGCTAATAACTAATAAGATTATATGAGAAAATCTGTTCAGAACAAAGTTTATATCAATATGATATTTTAAAATCAAGTTACACAATGAAATCTGATATATATTTCTTCTGAAGCATCAAATGAACTTGAAACTTGATGAAACTTTCCAGATCAGATATTTAAGTAGTAAACAATTAGAATATCAAGTTAAATCTGATTAAAATCAAGTTTATAAAGATCTGGTAGTTTGAACCCTAAGTTTCAATGTTGAACAATGGACAGATTTCAAGAAATGTGCTTCTGAAGCCACAAACAGTTTCATAATTTAATGAAACTTTCCAGATCAGTATTTGAACTGATATGGATGTGATTTATGTGAAAATAATAGTTCAAAAATAGGTTTATCAAAATCTGGTAGTTTGAACCCTAAGTTCCAATGTTGAACAATGAACATCTTTCAAGAAATGTGCTTTTGACCAGGTGTCCCTTTCAAGTTGCAGTTCTCATAGTTGTATACAGCTGTCATCTTTGACCAGCTGCCTCTTTTGAAGACCTATCTTCTGCAGACAGAAAAACTTGTGAATTCTGCAACCATTTCTTCTGGGAGCACATCATAGGCCATAATTAATTTAGCATAAATTATTCCAAATGTGTTTGACCTAACTGCATCCCTAAAAATGATAAAAACGGGATTTAATGAATTATGCTTCTTCTGCAGTATGCCTGACAGCAGAATTCTTCTATAGACTTGCTGTAACTACCTTCTTCTGCAGACTTGCTGTAACTGCTTCTGCAGCGTGCAAAAATTCTGTTTCTTCTTCTGGAAGTGTGCAGAAATTCTGCTTCTTCTTCTAAAGCTTCAAATATGCTTGTAAAAGCTTCCAATCTTTTATCCTTGCTTTATTTATATTGTGAGAGAAGTAGTTATGCTTATGGAAGCTTCTTTGAGTGTTCTTCAACTTGAAATATTCAAGGATAATATCTTGAGGAGTGTGGGAACTTGTTCAATGCTTCTAAAGATACTTTGAGCATGTTTGTAACTTGAAATAAGAATTTGATGCTTCTGCAGAAACTGTAAGTTTTGCTTCTAAGGACAAAACTGTGTTTCTTGTGGTATTGATCTTCTCCAATTGCTTTGTTTGCATCAGCAACACTTGGAATGACTATGCTTGAATTGCTTAAGTGATCTTTCACATTCAGAAGGTGTAAGGTTTCATGAAAAGCTCCTTCTCATGCTTCTAGTGGTCTTGAATGATCCTTCCAAAGCTTCAACTTTGCTTCTGAAGCTTGATACAACTCAGTTTAATACTCATGGGATCTTATATGAACTGTCTTGACCTTCTTGAAGCTAAGAAGATACTTCTTGAACTCGTTTAATCACTTTTGACATGAAAGCTCTATGTAACATGTTTTTGGACACATGTTATGATGTTAAATGTTGTCTTTGATCTTTCCACCTTCCTTCTGTAACTTTTCCTGTATTCTTTCAAGCATTCTCAAGTGCAAACATTAGTACTAAAGTATTCAGAACACTTAGAATATTGTTGTGAAAGTTTGTTGTCAGTAAAACCTTTGCTCAAAGGGTCTTGGACCTTACACAATGCCCAAAAACACACAATTTCAAGCAACGAAATAGCAAAATTAAATCAGAAAAATATAACTGATACAAAGAAGAAAGTACAAGAACCGAAATATATATAACTTGCAAGACAATGGAACAATCTCACCAAATTTACACAAAAAATTAAATAAATAAAAGAAAAAAATTGTTCCTCTGTGTCCGTTTTCTATATCAGACCCAACAATTAAGTGATAAAAAATTTTAAATAAGAAATTCCCAAAAGCCAAATTACCCACATTTTCAAATCAGAAATCCCAAAAGCCAACTAAGCAATTAAGAAGCAAAAAAAAAAATATGAAACAAAATAAAGGGAGAAGAAAAGAAAAAACCCTAATCATTACCTCTTCAAATGACGAAACAACCGCGAAGAAGAGAAGAGGAAGATTCGTTTGCAGCATCTTCATCCCAAAGGCCATTGTTAGCTCGCCCTGGTCCAGTCGTTGCCATCGCAGTCACCTACACTCACCATTTAGCCACCATCAAAGGAATCTGAAAGGGAAAAAAGCATCAGAAAATTAAACCAAATAGCAAAACAGAAAGAAGTAGGGAACAAATAGGCCCAAAGCCAGCAAAAACCGCAGTGAGAAGAAGGGGGCACAGCGAGATGAAGAAGAAGATAAGGGATAAGGATCGTGCTTCAACAAAAGGAAAAAAAGAAAGGTTCCCTGTCCGAGTCCAAATAAATCTGATTCGATGCGATGAGAAGAAGGGGGCGCAACGAGATGAAGAAGAAGATATGGGAGAAGAATCGTGCTTCAGCAAAGGGAAAAAAGAAAGGTTCCATGTGGAGTCCAAAGAAATCTGATTCTATGCCTAGTAAGTAGTAAATGAGAGGCCCTTTAGTTTCTAGTGTAAAATATGGGAAAATGTATAAGCAATAACTATCAATTTAAGTTTCCAATTTATTCACATTTTCCAAACCCACTATATAATAATTCAAAATTTGAAATTAAAATTTTTAATTAAAAAAATAAATTAAATAGTATATTACAGTTTTAGCCTCTATTTTGGCGGGAAAATATAGTCCCTCACTCATTTATTTGTTTATATATATATATATATTAAGATTAAGAGTAAGATACGATATGGTATAAATATAATATATAGTGGAAGAAAACAATAATACAATAAATGGAAAATTAAATATAACAAAAATATTATTTTGTCCCTATAATTATGCCTGTGAAATCAACAACACTAAATTTAATTTAGTACTATTTAAGAATAAAATAGTTTGTGTTAAATTTAATACCTGCATTAGAAATGATTTTGTTTGTTACTTTGTTTTTAAAATATGTAATTATAAAAAATAAAAAAATTAATTATACTTGATTTTTTGTTGGATATATATAAATTAATTAATTAAATTCAATAAAATTGTCATATGAAATTACAAATAAAAAACACTATGATGATATTATTTTTGTAGTTGTGAATCTCTTGATATGTTAATATATATTTTAATTATTAGTTGATATTTTCACAAAAAATATTAGAACTGCCTTATTTTTAGAATGGAAATGATATAATAAAGTCAATGAATAGTTGGTTAAAATATATAATAAATTCCTCAAAGTTAAAATGCATTAATATATTATGTACATCGAATTTATATGATTTCTCAAGAAAGATCAATTTTCCCTAGTAATAAACTTTCATTGATAAAAGTGCAATATGTTATGAAAATAATGATATGTTAAGGAAGAACCGATTATGTTAATTATAATATAAGAAACATTTTTGTTATATTAAAAACAAATATTTTGAAATACTTGCTAAAGAATTTTTATAATATTTTGTTTAAAATTATAATTTTAGCTCATTTTCGAAGGCTCCTTAGTAATTTATTGGGTTAGAGTGTTTAAGTTTTCACACAATCCAAACAAAATTTATTATTTTAAATTTCTTTTTCAATTAACATATTTAGCATATATAAACTCAATTTAATTGATTAATTATAAAATAATAATTACACATAAAGTTTATTAGTATATTTTTTACAAATAATTTAAACAACTAAATTATAATAGAAGTATAACAATTTATAATGGGTTTGCATTATGATTAAAATTTTATTATTTATTAATTCTACAAATCATGATTTGAACTTCTTTTATATTTCTACTCATTTCATGATATTTGAAATGGTTTTGATTTAATTATTATGTGATTATAATATGATCGTTTAAGGTTTTTTATTTGTTTTTTGATCATTTTTTAAAGTATAAACATAGTAGAAATTTAAGGAATTGATAAGATTTTTTTTTTGAGTTCTTGTGAAATAAAAATTTGTTCATTAGAGTAGGATAGTAGAATGTTGATTTTGTTGTAGAAGTTGTTATATTTGGCTTTATGAATGTGTATGTATGTTTATCTTAAATTATAACTAAGTTAAGAATTTTATATTAATTAATAAGATTAAATATATTAAATTAAATTTAATGTCTATAGTGTATAAATCACAGGAAACACTAGAAGGGGGGTTGAATATTGTTTTATAATTTCAAACTGATTTTAGGAAAACCTTTCACAAGCTAAACATTTCTCAAATAATTTGGGCAACTTGCTGAAACTGGGAGTTAAGGTACATGCTGAAGTTGCTTCAGCAGGTTCAATAAAACAGTTTTGGAAACTTGTTTTAAATACGTTTGAGTTTGATTTCAGTTTCAAATTATAAAACAGTTTTACTCGGAACCCTCCAAGTTAGTTTTAAATCAAGTATAAAGAGATAAGGGTAAGAGAAAACTTAGCCACAGATTTATACTGGTTCACCCACTTCCATTATCAGCTACGTCTAGTCCCAATGCCAAACCAACAAAGGATTTTCCACTAATCTCAGAGATTACAAGTATTCTTTTTCAGCCAAGCCTCTTCAGGCTCTATACAACAAGTATTCTTTTACAGCCAAGCCTCTCCAGGCTCTAAACCAAGTATGCTTTAAACAACAAGTCTCTCCAGGCTCAACAACAGAAAACTGTTTAAAAAGAGTTTGCTTAAGCTTTGAAACTACACAAGTTTAAAGCCTAAACTGGGTAAGATGTACAATAACTGAGTATAACTCAGGATAAAGAAATGGTGTACAAATGAAATATGATGAAAATATTTCTCTAAAAATTTTAACAGTAATTCAGCAAGTTGGTTCGTTCTCTTCTCCTTTCTTCTGTGCATGAGACTTTGTATTTATAGAGGAAGAGAGATGAAACCGGTTAGACTTCTTTAAATCCCGTTGAGAAATAGCTTCTTCCCGTTGAGATACATAGCTTTTATAGCTTGTAGCAGCAGGCACAACAAGAGTAGGTGTCAGCAGTGCTGACTCTACTTTTTCTGAGCAAAATGTACTTTGTAGCAGGTATTGCCTTTTTGGTGAATAGTAATTTGAAATATACCAAAAAGCTACTGTTCTGACTTTCCAGCAGGAGATGAAATGCGGACAGCTGGGAAAAGCTACGAAAGACTTGAGTCTTCAAAAGGGATTAACAGAAAAACTCTTTTCCAAAACGATACAAGTCTCAGTACGACGTCCCTCGTCTTCAGAGGGTTCACTAGCTTCAGCAAGTCTTGATCCTTTAGCAAGATCCTCTACGTCAAAAGGTTGCAGCATATCAGAGGGTTGCACGCCTTCAGAGAGTTGCTCCTTCAGAAAGTTGCTGAAACACAGAAAATACCTTTGAGCAGAATTTGTTCCTTCTTTCATGGAATTTAACCAAATTTGTTACTCATTAAAACTCAGGGTTATGAGACTTAAACATTATTAACCATTTAATAATATTTTGGGACTGAACATTCTCCCCCTTTTTAATGATGACAAATTTGCTTAAACTATCAAATATCTGAAGGGAATTAAAATGAGTTAACAGAAATTCTCCCCCTTTCTCATATACTTGAGCAAAATTGAATTCTCCTCCTTTCTGTCTCATTGATTCTAGTAGAGAATACATCTAGCAGAAAAACTTGTCTTGCTCCCCCTGAATAAGAGTTATCTTCTCTGAAAAACACTTAACTTCAGATTTTGTTAGTTTATATTACCCCCCTTTTGTCATGAATCAAAAGGGTTGTCAGAGCATGCTGAAGTAAGAAATTCAGGGTGAAGAAGTTGCTGAGAGACTATATATCAGTAATAACGCATAAAAAACAAGAGTAATTCATCAAGAAAGCATATTACAACAGGTTTAATTCTCAGATAATGCAAGATTGTGCAAATTATCTCTAATGAACTTGAACCTATCTTCAGCAAGGGGTTTTGTGAATATGTCAGCCCATTGATGCTCTGTGTCAATGAACCTTATATAAAAAACACCTTTCTGAACATAGTCTCTAATAAAATGATGTTTGATTTCTATATGCTTAGCTCTAGAATTCTGAATTGGATTTTTAGACAAATTGATGGCACTTGTATTATCACAAAATACAGGAATAGACTTAACGAGTATGTTAAAGTCTTCAAGTTGATATTTTACCCATAGCAGCTGTGAGCAATAGCATGCAGCAGCCATGTACTCAACTTCAGCAGTTGAGAGAGCTATGGTGCTTTGCCTTTTGCTTGCCCAACTTATCATATTTTCTCCAATGATGTGGCATCCACCACTTGTTGATTTTCTTCCAACTCTATCTCCAGCAAAGTCAGCATCACAGTAACCTAATAATCTGATGTCCTTACTCTTCTTATAGCACATACCAAGATTAGTAGTACCATTGAGATACCTAAAAATTCTTTTAACAGCCTTGTAGTGAGTTATTCTTGGGTCTGACTGAAATCTTGCACACAGGCATACACTGAACATAATGTCAGGTCTACTTGCTGTAAGATACAACAAAGATCCAATCATGCCTCTATACATGGTTGAGTCAACACATTCTTCTCCTTCATCTTTACTTAAGATTGTTGAAGGGTGCATAGGAGTTGACATGTTAGAACCACAGGAAACACTAGAAGGGGGTTGAATAGTGTTTTATAATTCTTTATAGATTTTATGAAAACCTTTAAACAAGCAAACTGTTTGTGAAAAGATAAGAGCAACTTTCTGAAACTGGAGTTTTCAGAAACTTCTTGATATGACTCAGCAGGTTGAGTAAATTGATTTTGAAATACTTTTGCGTGATAAAAAAATTATTTTGCTGCGTGGATTTATAAAATCACTTTTCAGAACCCTCCTTGGTTAGTTTAAAAACAGAAAGTAAAGAGATAAGGGTTGAGAGAACTTAGCCACAGAAATTATCCTGGTTCACCCACTAACACAGTGAGCTACGTCCAGTCCCAGGGCAAACACACCACTGGATTTTCCACTAATCCCGCAAGATTACAAGTATTCTTTGCACACAGCCTCTCCAGGCTAAAGCTCCAAGTATTCTTTGGACACAGCTTCTTCAGGCTAAACACAAGTATTCTTTGGACACAACCTCTTCAGGCTAAACACAAGTATTCTTTGTTCCTCCAAGCCTCTCCAGGCTCTCATACTCTAAATAGTGTTTACAATGAATAACTGTTTAAGTTCTTAAGGAACTTAAATCGTGTGTAACTTGTATAAAGAGATAACTGAGTAAAACTCAGGATACAAATGAGAAAATCTAAGTTCAAGGAAATCAGAGTAATTTCAGCAGAGTGTTTGAGACACCCCTAGTTACCACTAAGAATATCACATAAGTTACACGTGACTAACGGAATTACTGTTTTTAGAACGTTAAAAATGCGGAATTATATTTTTTTTAAAAGGGTTTAGTCGTTGTCAATCCAACTACATCTCTAATTTTTTTATTTTAAGTATTTATGAAATATCCCTTCCTTATTTTTGAAACTTGCTTTCCAAAAACGTCTAGACGGTTACCACATCGCGCACATACACAACATACATGCATTTATAAAATCAGCACAGGGAAACAGAAATATCATGATATATATACATACATGCATAAAGTGTAGAAACACAGGGAAACACTAAAAGGGGGGTTGAATAGTGTTTCTTAATAATTTATGGAAGCTTTTCACAAACTATTAAGTTCAAAGTAGTTTCAGACAGGTTTAGAAAGCTGTCTGAAGTTAAGAAGACTTCTGAAAGTAATTTTAAATAGGTTTCCTTGCTTCTTTTAAAATTATTAAAACAATCTTCAATACCCTTGGGTTAGTATAAATAAATTGACAAGAGATAAGGGATAGAAGACTTAGCCAAGAAATTTATCCTGGTTCACCCACTAACACAGTGAGCTACGTCCAGTCCCAATGGCAAACAACCACTGGATTTCCACTATATGAATATTCAGATTACAAGCTCAAATATGAGTACAGTCTCTCCAGACACAACGAGTACAGTCTCTCCAAACACAACGAGTACAGTCTCTCCAGACACAACGAGTACAGTCTCTCCAGACACCACGAGTACAGTCTCTGCAGACACAACGAGTACAGTCTCTCCAGACACAATGAGTACAGTCTCTCCAGACACAACGAATACAGTCTCTCCAGACACCACCAAGTATTCTTTTTCAGTCTAGCCTCTCCAGGCTCTTCAACTAAGTATTCTTTATCAGTCTAGCCTCTCCAGGCTCTTCAACTAAGTATTCTTTGTTTCAGACAAGCCTCTCCAGGCTCAATATGCAGTATTACAACGAAATGTGTCTAAGCTTTTGAACTACACAAGTTTCAAGCTTAAGTAGACACAGTGCACAATAATAACTGAGGTATACTCAGGATATACAAATGATGTGCAAAGAAGATGAATCAGAGAGTTTTATCAAAGTAAAGCTCGCAGCAGAATATCTCTTAGGCTTTCTTGCAATAATTTCTCTATCTGTCTCACTGCTTTTGATGGTCTTCATGGAGGGGTATTTATACCCAATCTTCAATCTGTTAAAATACCACCGTTTAGAGATAGCATTAAATGCTATTTAATCCGTTGTGAGACATGCTTATGAGAGTTCTGATATTTCTGACACGGTACAAGGTTGCTCCTGCCATAAAGCTGCTACATATGTTGCTGCAGAGGCTGCGTTGCAGAGATTTCCTCAGTGGTGTATGAAATTCAAAAATACCAGGAAAGGTCTCTGTGTTCCTTGCTATAAACGTGTTACGTGCAGCAGAGGTTCAGAAAAGTCTTCACAAGCTTCAGCAAAGAGTGCCACGTCATTAATGAGACTTCAGACAGCTTCAACACTTCAGACGGGTAGTGCACTTCAGACGGCTTCAACGCTTCAGACGTGTTGAACCTTCAGAAGGCTTAACTCCTCAAACAGGTTGAAAGCACTTCACATAGTCTTTATATAAGCTTATAGTGGCTTGCTGAAATCATAGATAAATCATTAAAACATATATGTATCTATGATAAATATTTTAACTCAAATTTGTTAAGCATTAAAACTTGGGAATTGAGCTGTCTTAAACATCATATTTTCTTTTATGATATTTTTGAGACTCAACATAAAGGTAGTGTACCTCTCGAGTCACCTGAATATCTACATCAAAATATGAGTTCTAGTAGTAAGCTAAAATAAATAAGACCTCAGATAATTACAAAAGAAGAGGTCGCCAAAATCAGAGCTGCTACTACCTAGACTCAAACCATACTAATCCTACTCGTCGTCACTCGACTCAACAGTAATCACCCTATGGCTCCTCCTCCCAGCGTCCCCGATGGTGATCATCTCAAACTCCTCTGAGGGAGGTTCGTCTTGTGCGTCAGAACGTAGAGACTATGAACCTGGAGCAGGCGAATACCTACGCAAGTTGGTTCCCACCAAGTCTTCAATCCTGGATGTTCGCGATGCCACAGATGATGCAGGACGACGACGTGAAGGACGGTAAGTGGTATAACGCACCAAGTTAGGTGGCGTTGGAAACTCGAGGGTCACTGGTATAACAAAGTCCATCTCTGGTACGAGTGGGAGGCCGGGATGAGTGATAATGACGCGAACCTCCCCGATAAACTCACATCTACGAGGAACGTCTGTCACCCTCCAGGTACCCTTGGGCATCCACCGCAGCTGCACTCTCATCGATGTCATGCTGAAGATCTCCAATGCCGACTATCGACGTAGCGAAAGAAATCCAATAATAGAAAATAACAGAAGGAGAAAGGAAGGGTGAGAACACATCGCATGAACTCACAGCACATAGGATACAGTATACTAGAGCACATACACAAGGATAATCCACACAGATCAATCAACAAGCAATCATAAACATGTCATCATAGTACACTCATTTGAATGCAACCTTGCAACTATAATGCAATGACTAATGCATGAGAGCCCGGGGAAACATCACCATCCGCAGAGCACACAGCAACTGCCCGACCATATATGTACAACGTATCAGGAGTTAGAGTCTGTACTAGCAATCAGTACAAGGAGCATTGCTCATTCATTTTCTTTTGGCCAAATTCTTTTATGCGTCCTTCTAGACAATCTCAACTGACCCCGAAACCATGAGAGCGATAGGATAGCTAAGCTTGTACCCCTTCGGACTCGACAGTAGGGAGCTAGCCTACGTCTCATGATGTCCTTTTTGGAACTCGACTATCCTCAGGGCTGGCGTCCCATTTGAGGACCCGCTGGAATTCTTTGCAAAACCCAGTGCACCCTTCCCAACCAGTTTCACACTGTACCAAAGTGTCACTGCCATATTATGGTCGTAAAGTTTTCAACCTTGAACATTATTGATGCTTTATGATGCATGTCACACAACAATGCTTCTCAGCATACACAGTCCTTACAGGAAAAGCCCATCGAATCATTCTACGTCACCACTTACCCGTGGTACGGCCCGATTCAATGTCTTTCCATCAAGGAAGCCAATCAATGCTTTCTCAGCATACACAGTCCTTACAGGCAAAGCCCATCGAATCATTCTACGTCACCACTTACCCGTGGTACGACCCGATTCAATGTCTTTCCTTCAAGGAAGCCAAACCCCATCTTGGGTTGGAACCACACTCTCTCACTAAGCTTCTCAAGTTTTATTGAGAAAGAGTATGTTGGTTATAAAATTTTAAGGTAGTTTGTACTAATGTTTTTCCTTAAATTAACAATCATTTTCACTTAAGTCCTATAGATTACTAAGACTTATGACTGTGTTTTATGAATAGTGTTACCTATCTTAATTCTTCTGGTATGTCTAATCAAGACTAGGTTTATTCTTTAGTCATGACAATTCTTCCTTAATTAGGCTATAATTAATCCTAATCCTCCTTAATTAAGTCTTAATCTTTACTTAAGATCCTAATTAATTCTTAATGATTCCTTAATCTTTCCTTAATCTTGGATTAAGCTTTTAATTACTCTTGATTAGGGTTAATCAAAATTAATTAGTTCTTAATCATCATTGAGTCTTAATTACTTAATTAGTACTCCATTAGTGATTACTGATTAAGATTAAGGTTAAAGTAAGTCTTCATTAAGGTTAATTAACTTTAGTCTTTATTAATTACTCTTCACTTAATTAACTTAAGTGGATTGAATTAATAATCTTAGACAAATTGAATTAGCTAAGCCCACTAATTAATTTCTAAGTTTTAGTCTCGATAGGTTGGATTAGAGTTGAAGTCCAACTCTAATCTAAGCCCAAATCCATGAAATGTTTTGGTTGACTTTTGATGAGTCATTTGACTCTTTTTGAAGGTTTTGGGCCTGAACCAAGGGCCCAAAGGTTAAAAAACTCTTAGGAGTCCATTTTAGCACATTACTACTCAAAAATTTGACTTTTATGGTGACTTTTACTTGGGTTAAGCTTGGCATCCGAATTTAGCCCTTTTGGTATTTTTAAAGATTTATTCCTATTTGAATTTAAACCTTTTTAGTTAATTTAGTTTCTTGGCCTATTGGACCACTAAGGCCCAAAACACCTTTTCCAACTTCTCTTGATCATTTCGAGATCAAAACAAGTTCTTGGTGAGTTTCCTTATGAACAACTCAAGAACAAAGATGAACACTTTGAATGTTCATCAAAACACCAAAATTCCAACAACTTCCAAAACTTCACCAAAATTTAACACAATCATCAACAAGCATTCTAACCAATCAATATCATACTAATTCACCCAGATTCATTCATAAACATTTTCAAGTTCACACCTTTATTCATAAACTCATAAACACCATTTCTTTTTTTCAAGAATCAAGCACTCAATCAATTCTATAATTTCAAACCAAATACATACATACACTTATATTCATCATATAAACATGATTTAAGCATCAAATAAATTTTTGAATACATGCAGCCCAAAATTCCTCTCAAAGCCGAATGCTTTTTAGGGGAAGAAGAGAAATTTTCCAAATAAATTTTCATGGCTTTCATGCATCAAAAACCACCAATCAAACATATTTCAAGCATCAAAACAATTTTAGAAATACTCATACAGCCAAGCACAAACAAACCGAACCATTTAACTCAAGAAATAGGTTCCAAGAAACGATTTTTCAAAGGGAAAAAGGCTTAGGGACAAGGATCAAGAGCAATCATTGGCTCTAGTCACCAATCCTACTAGAGTTCAAGGTTCTCCCCCCCTTTACCTAAAGAAATTCCTCAAAGATTAGGTGCAGCAACAGCTCCAAAAAAGCCCCTCCTTGAGCTCCTTTGATCACCAAACAAGAGTTTACAAGGCTTGAAGGCTAGGTGTTTAAGCTTAGGTTCAAAGATGGAACCTTGGGCTTGAAAGTGTTGGAAGAAAATGAAGGATTTTGAGAGAAAAGGGGGAGGGAGCTTCACGGCTTCTTCTTGGAGAAGAAAGGAAGAAATGAGAGAATGAAGTGCTTTGCATGTGAGGAAAGAAGACAGATAAACAAGTGTTTTAGTTTTAAGCCATTGCG
Source organism: Sesbania bispinosa (assembly GCA_026901365.1). Lineage (NCBI taxonomy): Eukaryota > Viridiplantae > Streptophyta > Magnoliopsida > Fabales > Fabaceae > Sesbania > Sesbania bispinosa. The sequence goes on along the minus strand of QLOH01000021.1, from coordinate 2,809,129 downwards.
TTCCTTTTTCATGACACTTGTCTTGAGAAATGGTGAAGAAATGACAAGTGTCTTTTATGCACAACACACACACATGCACGGCTTCTAGGAGAAGGAAAGGAAGGATTGTGCAATTTTTCTGGCCCGGATCAAGAGTATTCGGGCCCGGTTTAAGAGACAGTATGGGCAAAAAGGTCATTTTCCACAGAAAAACTCCAAAAATTCCCAAAAATTCTAGAAAAATAGTAAATTCATTCCTAAACTTATAAAAAAAAATTTTGATGATTAAAAATAATTTTAATCACTCAAAATTCAATAAATCACTCAATACGACAAAACGGTAAAAACGCGGGTGTTACGGTGTTGGCTTGAATTATTTTCTTATTTGAGCTTGGTCGACTCTCTCTTGGGCTTCGCCACCTTCAAAGTCTTTCATGAAGCTATACATAGAGTCCAGAAAATAATCCGTTGAAGATTGCTTTGAATCACCGTTGAGAAAAATAGCATTATAGCCGTTGTGAGACAATCTTCTAATAGCTTTTGACTTGAGCAGTGTAGGTGTGCAGGAATGATTCAGTTCTGACACACAGTAGTTTGGCTCTTGAATTTGCTTGAGAGATTTTCTAGCACTTCAGCAAGTTGATGTTCTTTTCTCTCACTTTCTTCTTTGCATGAGTCTCATATGCATAGAGAGACGGAATCTGTAGACCGATTAGAAATCTTCAGAGTCCCGTTGTCTAATAGCTCCGTTGAGAGACAAAGTAGAGGTATCTTGTAGCAGTAGGCACAACAGAGATAGGTAGTAGCAGCGCTGACTCTACTTTTCTGATAAAGTGTACTTTCTGCAGAGAAACTTTCCTTTATGGTGAAAATGATTTGGAATGCGCCAGAAAGCCTCTATTTTTCCTTGCAACAAGTTCAGCTAACTTGAAAGCTTTGCAGAGACTAAAGTCTTCAAATACGTTTTCAGGTTGACTCACTAAGTCTTCGAAAAGCAACATGACAACTCAGACTTCAGAAGGTTCTCTTTGCTTTAGCAGGTTGGTCAACTTCAGAGAGTTGCTTCATTTCGGAGGTGACACGATCCCATCCGACCTCAACCAAGATGCCTCAGATGCATTGCAAGGGATTGAAGATCCAATGACCGGAGCTAGATCTGAGCGGTTAAAGAGAGCTTTGCAACTCTTGATCACTGAAGTCCAAAGGAAAGTAGACCACCAAGCAGAAGAAGAACCAAAGAAGTGTATCTAATCAGATTATGTCTGTTATCCGAATCTTAGGAGAGCCTATTTCGGGAAAGTGTATCTAATCAGATCATAACTGATTTATTTAGGATAAGATATGTTAGGAATCAATATCATGATCTCTTAGGATTATATTTACATCTTTTAGGATTATATTTTATCTTATTTAGGATTAAATCTTTTAGGATTATATTTTATCTTATCTAGAATTAAATTTATTTAATTTAGGATTGTATCTTTTAGATAGTTATTTTAGGAAATTCCTTTGCTATATATTAGCATTGAGAATCAGTTTGTAGACAATTATTTTTATCAATAAAAATTGAGTTTTCTCATTGTGAGAGCTTATCCTTTGTTCTTGGATTAAAGAACTACTTGATAACTTAGGTTCTACCAGCAGGTCTTGGTTAGGGTCTAGTTGCTTATATGTTGATAATTTTGGTGCTTCTGGCAGGTCACGGATTGTGTCAAGTTCCTATCTTTGATAGCTTTGGTGCTTCCAGCGGGTCTTGGATTGTGTCAAGTTCCTATCTTTGATAGCTTTGGTGTTTCCAGCAGGTCTTGGATTGTGTCAAGCTCCTTACAGTTATTTACAGTTATTTACCGTTAATTGATCTTCAAGACTTTCGTATCTTTACGCTTCCGGTTCGTATCATTTGGTACCAGAGCTTCGGCTCTTGAGATCAATTGGTAACATCTATCCTTATATTTTAGTCTTTATCTTATTAAAAAAAACTGCATTAGTTAAAAAAATAGGTTTAGACAATACAAAAAAAAAGGGAGATCTGCAGTAGTAAAAAAAAGAGAGAGAAAGGTGCAAATAGTAAAAAAAAAGGTGCAGTATTAAATTTTCTCAACAGCAAATCCAGTTCTGTTGTCCACAATATTTATTCCAAGCAGAAGATTTCATCCGAGGTGACGAATCCATCTGAATTGAAGAGTTGTAACCGGCTACACATCTTGATTACTTTCCGGGCTAGTGTTTTGTCACTAAAAGTTGTCAAGTTATCATCAACACCTTCTCTATTACTTGTTAGTAGAATCTATCCCAAAAGTTCCTTATTTCAAGAGCTTGTAAGGATAAGTTGAGTGGAAAAAGGCAAGAGTGGTTAGTACAATATAGTGAGAAAAAGCCAAAAATTAGAGTGATACACGAGAGAATCAAAACTTTTGAGTGAAAACACGTAAGGGAGTGTTGTGACGATTCTTATTTTTATCACTAACATCATTTGATTTACAGCCAAATTTCTTTTAATAATGAGTACAGTAAACCAACTTGGGGAGGATGCTGGAGAAATAGACCTCAAATCGTTCCTCAAGACACTACAAAGTGAATTTATGAGAATGAGTGCAAGAATGGATGAGATGGAAGATCGGTTTCCAAGGAGAAGGAGTAGAAAGTCTCCTAACCGCACTGAAGAAGAGGAAGAGGAAGAAGAGGACAAGGGAAGTAATTCTAGAAGAGAAAGCAATAGGGATAATCATCTAGGAAACATCAAGATGAGTATTCCTTCTTTCCAAGGGAAGAATGATCCTGAGTTATATTTGGAGTGGGAAAGAAAGGTGGAGCATGTTTTTGATTGCCACAATTATTCTGAGGAGAAAAAGGTAAAATTAGCTGTGGTAGAATTTACTGATTATGCATGTATATGGTGGGATCAATATGTGTTGAGCAGGCGAAGGTGTGGAGAAAGACCGATTCAATCTTGGGAGGAGATGAAGGCTGTGATGAGAAGGAGATTTGTACCAAGTCATTACCACAGAGACTTGTACAGAAAATTGCAGGACCTACGTCAAGGTTCTATGAGTGTAGATGATTACTACAAGGAGATGGAAATAGCCATGATGAGAGCCAATGTGCAAGAAGACCGAGAAGCAACAATGGCTAGATTCATTGGAGGGTTAAAGAAAGAAATTTCAAATGTAGTGGAACTCCATCATTATGTGGAGATGGAGGATTTATTACACAAAGCAATCCAAGTAAAGAGACAACTCAAATCCAGAGTTGTAAGATTTCCAGGAACTCTTAGTACCTCTTGGAAATCCTGGGCTACCAACAAACCGACAACTCGGCCAAAAGAAGAGGCAAAGATGGGACAACCGACCTCAGCCAGTAAAGGTAAGTCTGAATTCAATTCATCTTCTAAAGCACGTGAAATTAAATGTTTCAGGTGTCAAGGTCTTGGACATATTGCTTCTATTTGTCCGAACAAGAGGGTCATACTCATGCGTGACAATGGTGAAGTGGAAAGTGAAAGTTAAGAAGAAGATGATGAAATGCCCGAGCTGGAGGATTGTAGTGATGTGGAATAAACCGAGCCAGACCACGGTAATGCATTAGTCACCAGGAGGGTGTTGAATGCACAACCAAAGATGGGGGGAGTTGAGGAGCAACGTGAACACATATTCCATACAAGGTGCCGCGTAAGTGATAAGGTTTGCAGTCTTTTAATTGATAGTGGTAGTTGTACCAATGTTGCTAGTATTTTGATGGTTGAGAAATTAAAATTACCTACCATAAAACATCCTAATCCTTATAGACTATAGTGGCTAAATGATTGTGGGGACATAAGGGTAACAAAATAAGTTTTGCTTTCATTTTCCATTGGAAAATATGAAGACAAAGTCTTGTGTGATGTTGCACCTATGCATGCTGGACACATTCTACTTGGTCGACCATGGCAATTTGATAGGCGAGTAACTCATGATGGGTTTCACAACAGGTATAGTTTTAAATTAAATAATAAAACCTTTGTGCTAACCCCTCTTCAACCTTCTGAAGCATATGCAGATCAAATAAGAATTTCTAGGGAGAGCAAGGAGTTGGAAGAAAAATTTTCTGTTCAAGAAAAAGAAAGAAAAGAGAAGAAGAGAGAAGTGGGCATGAGTTCGAATCCGACTTCAAGATTGGATGTCTGTTCGACGTTACAACCGAGCCAGGGCAGAAGCAAGGTGAACGCTTTTGCAAGAAAAAGGGAAGTTGAAAGTGTATTGTTAGATAAAGGGCAATTATTGATTCTTGTTTTTAAAGACATATACTTCTCTGATGATTCTAACAATTCTTTACCTTCTGAAATTCAAAATTTGTTGAAGGAGTTTGGAGAAGTCTTTCCGGATGAGCTACCTCAAGGATTACCACCTTCAAGAGGTATAGAACACCAGATTGACTTTGTACCCGGTTGTGCCCTACCAAATCGGCCAGCATACAGAACCAACCCGGATGAGACCAAGGAGATCCAAAAACAAGTCAGTGAGCTAATGGAAAAAGGGTATGTAAGGGAGAACCTTAGTCCATGTGCTGTACCGGTAATATTGGTACCAAAGAAAGATGGTTCTTGGCGTATGTGCACTGATTGCCGAGCCATTAACAAGATTACGGTAAAGTATCGTTATCCAATTCCTAGGTTGGACGACATGCTTGATGAGTTACATGGGGCATGTTTGTTCTCTAAAATTGATTTGAAAAGTGGTTACTATCAAATTCGAATGAAAGAGGGTGATGAGTGGAAAACTGCTTTTAAAACAAAGTATGGTTTGTATGAGTGGTTAGTGATGCCCTTCGGCTTAACTAATGCACCCAGTACTTTTATGAGGTTAATGAATCATGTATTACGCTCTTTCATAGGAAAGTTTGTGGTAGTTTACTTTGATGACATTTTGGTTTATAGGAAATCTTATAATGCACATGTTGAACACTTACATGCTGTTTTTAAGGTATTAAAGGAAAATAAATTATATGCTAATTTAAAGAAATGTACCTTATGCCTTGATTCTGTTGTATTCTTAGGTTTTGTGATAAGTTCAAAGGGGGTAAGTGTAGATGAGGAAAAGGTTAAGGCTATTAGAGAGTGGCCGACCCCAAAGAGTGCTAGTGAAGTGAGAAGTTTTCATGGGTTAGCAAGTTTCTATAGGCGGTTTGTGAAAGACTTTAGCACTATTGCTGCGCCTTTAAATGAACTTGTTAAAAAAATATTGTGTTTAAATGGTCAGATACACATGAAAAATCTTTATCATTTTAAAAGAAAAATTAACAAATGCACCCTTACTTGTTTTACCTAATTTTGATAAAGCTTTTGAGATTGAATGGGATGCTTCTGGTGTTGGTATAGGGGCTGTTTTAATGCAGGAATCCCAACTGATTGCATACTTTAGTGAAAAGCTTAATGGGGCAGCATTGAATTATCCAACCTATGACAAGGAATTGTATGCCTTGGTAAGGGCATTACAAACTTGGCAACATTATTTGTGGCCAAGAGAGTTTGTTATACATTCTGACCATCAAAGTCTAAAGTTTTTAAAATCTCAAGGGAAGCTTCAAAAAGACATGCAAAGTGGTTAGAATTTATTGAGATGTTTCCATATGTAATAAGGTATAAAAATGGTAAGGACAATATAGTTGCTGATGCTTTGTCAAGGAAGTATGTTTTACTTACTTCTTTACAAACAAAATTGTTAGGTTTTGAACAAATTAAAGGTCTATATGAAAGTGATCCTGATTTTAAACAAATTTGGGATTCTTGTTCTAATCGATCTTGTGAGAAATTTTATAGGTATGAAGGATTTTTGTTCAAGAGGAACCAACTGTGTGTACCAGTCAGTTCTTTAAGACAATTGTTGATTAAGGAGACCCATGGAGGCGGTTTGATGGGACACTTTGGAGTGCAGAAGACACTGGACATCCTGGCCGAGCACTTTTTCTGGCCGAGCATGAAGAAGGACGTCCGAGCTGAGTGTGAAAGGTGCATAACATGTAAGCAAGCTAAGTCAAAATTAAATCCACATGGGTTTTATACACCTTTGACTGTTCCTGAGCAGCCTTGGACAAATATTTCCATGGACTTTGTGATCGGTTTGCCAAAAACTCAAAGTGGTAAGGATAGTATTTTTGTTGTTGTTGATCGGTTTAGTAAAATGGCACACTTTATTGCGTGTTCAAAGACAAATGATGCAACACAAATTGCTGACCTATTCTTTAAGAAGTTGTCCGATTGCATGGTTTACCAAGGACAATTGTGAGTGATAGGGACGTTAAATTCCTAAGTCATTTTTGGAGGACTTTATGGAATAAATTGGGAACAAAGCTTCTATTTTCTACTGTTGCACATCCTCAAACGGATGGACAAACTGAAGCAGTAAATAGAACGCTTTCAACCTTATTACGTTCTATCATTGGCAAGAATCTAAAGCAATGGGAAAAATGTTTGCCACATGTTGAGTTTGCATATAACCGAACGATACACTATACTACTTCTTTTTCACCCTTTGAGGTTGTATATGGTTTTAATCCACTAACTCCTTTGGATATTTGCCATTACCTATTTCTGAATTTTTCAGCCTAGATGGTAAAAGGAAGCAGGTTATGTTAGGGAGTTACATGCAAAGGTCCGAGCTAATATTGAAAGGAAAAATGAGCAGTATGCAAAACAAGCCAATAAAGGGAGGATGAAGCTAATATTTGAACCAGGCGACTGGGTTTGGATTCACATGAGGAAAGAGAGGTTTCCATCTCAAAGGAAGAACAAACTTCAACCAAGAGGAGATGGTCTATTCCAAGTTCTAGAAAGGATCAATGACAATGCATACAAGATAGATCTTCCAAGTGAATATGGTAATGTTAGTGCAACATTCAATGTAACTGATTTATCCTTATTTGATGTAGGTGAAGAATCAAATTCAAGGACAAATCTTTTCAAAGAAGGGGGGAATGACACGATCCCATCCGACCTCAACCAAGATGCCTCAGATGCATTGCAAGGGATTGAAGATCCAATGACCGGAGCCATATCTGAGCGGTTAAAGAGAGCTTTGAAACTCTTGATCACTGAAGTCCAAAGGAAAGTAGACCACCAAGCAGAAGAAGAACCAAAGAAGTGGTTTAACTTAGCTCGGATTGAAGTACAAGAGTGATATCCGGTCTGACAATCGGTTATGTCTGTTATCCGAATCTTAGAAGAGCCTATTTCGGGAAAGTGTATCTAATCAGATCATAACTGATTTATTTAGGATGAGATCTGTTAGGAATCAATATCATGATCTCTTAGGATTATATTTATATCTTTTAGAATTATATTTTATCTTATTTAGGATTAAATCTTTTAGGATTATATTTTATCTTATCTAGAATTAAATCTATTTAATTTAGGATTGTATCTTTTAGATAGTTTATTTTAGGAAATTCATTTGCTATATATTAGCATTGAGAATCAGTTTGTAGACAGTTATTTTATCAATAAAATTTGAGTTTTATCATTGTGAGAGCTTATCCTTTGTTCTTGGATTAAAGAACTACTTGATAACTTAGGTTCTACCAGCAGGTCTTGGTTAGGGTCTAGTTGCGTATATCTTGATAACTTTGGTGCTTCCGGCAGGTCACGGATTGTGTCAAGTTCCTATATTTGATAACTTTGGTGCTTCCGACAGGTCACAGATTGTGTCAAGTTCCTATATTTGATAACTTTGGTGCTTCCGGCAGGTCACGGATTGTGTCAAGTTCCTATCTTTGATAGCTTTGGTGTTTCCAGCAGGTCTTGGATTGTGTCAAGCTCCTTACAGTTATTTACAGTTATTTACCGTTAATTGATCTTCAAGACTTTCCTATCTTTACGCTTCCGGTTCGTATCGGGATGGTTGCTATTCAGGGAGTTGCTGAAACATGAAATTATACCTTCAAGTTATTTTGTACTTTTACTAATAATCTTTAACCAAATTTGTTATTCATTAAAACTTAGGATTGTGAGACTTAAACATTATTAATCATTTAATAATATTTTGAGACTCAACATTCTCCCCCTTTTTAATGATGACAAATTTGCCTAAACTATCAAATATCTTAAGGAAATTTTAAAATATAAGTTTAAAGAAATTCTCCCCCTTTATCAGATACTTGATCACATTGCATTGCTCCCCCTACATATAAGATCTTCTTTCTGAAAACACTTAAACTTCAGATATATTTAGCAGGTAGATAAACTATTAGAGCAATCAAATATTTCAGAGTATTCAACAGGCACGCATATTTCAGCAAGATCATATATCAGAGAACTTAAGCAAGATTAAATAACAGAGATATCAAGCATTTCAAGGAGTCATATACTAGAAAATTCATGAATGCATGGACATCAAACAAATAATGAAGTTCAGACAACACATGTTATTATCTGAGCAAACACAGTCTTAAGTACAATGTGTGTGGCAATACATCATGGACTATCAATCCTTTTCCAACATTGCTTCCCTGATCAGTGTAAGCTGATTTTCCTTACCCTTAAGTATCTGGAATTGTCAAACAAATTAATCTCTTCTTGCCCAAACTAGTTCTGAAGATGCTCTTGTAAAGATAAGTTCTTCTAGCTTTTCCTTCTTCCAAGGCATCTGCTAAGGCAGCCACTTGTTGTTGCCACAGGAACAGGATAGCTAGCAGCCAAGGGAATTTCATCAGTTGTTCCTTCAGAATCATCAGATTCTATGTTGAGAACTATAGATGTAGCACTGTGCTAGTCAGAAACTACAACCTGTACTTCTGGGATAGAAGTAGGCTCAGTTCCTCGAATAGCTTTAGCCTCATTAGTCTGACCCACAATTTTAATAGATTCTGAGGGAACCTTGTAAGATCCTAAAATTTATAGGACAAATAAAATTATTAAGAGATAAATCATAAGATTGCAATTAACATTAATTGTTATAAATATAGTAATTGTTATATTAATATAATAATACCAGGATTAATAAGGAAAATCTTAGGAGAGAGATATGGTTTAGTATTTTAAATTAAAATCAAATTTTAAAATAGGAATAATGAGATCACAAGGATTAAAGATAAGAATCAATACAAATTTAGGATAAGATTTAATTATAAGATTTGAATTTAAATTTGAATGTAGATGGATAAGGACTCTATAATATCCTAATAATTCCTAAAAAATAAATAAAATAAAATAAGATTTATGAAGAAAATAATAATAATAATATCATTATATTATTATGTTTCAGAAAAAGATATTATTTAATTAAAAAGGGTAATGGGTGGGTAGGAGTAGTCCCAACTCAGTTAGATATTTAAATAGGAGGAGGGTTATCTATTTCACCCTCTTAGCTTTCAAACGTCAGATAACCAAACCCTAGGAGGAGAGAAGCAACTTCACAAAGGAAAGGTGTAGCAGAGTAGATCATCAAGGGAGTGGAGTGCTACTATTTGTTTTTTAATCGTGAACTCTAAGGTACGGTGGGGGAAAGAGTGCTGCTTGTATGTGTATGTGGGAGTGCTTGGGTAGAGAGGGAAACCATAAGACCCTCTAAGGCTTTAAATTCAAATTTTTATGTGCATCATGTGTTGTACGATGAAATCTGTTTGCTTTGATGTTTAAACGTGATAATCTTGATGAATTGAGTGATGGTAGCGAGAATAGCGAAAAGAGATAAATAGGGGTTGATTGATGAGGAACCATAATGGATTAGATGTGTTAATTTGTAGTAAAAGATGATGTTTTCATTGAATTTGTTCGGTAAAAACGTGTATGATTGAAGTATTACAATGAGGATTGATTAGGAGTTGAAGAGAAAAAGGTTTTAAAAGGGGTAAAAATCGCAAGAACAACATTCTCGAGTCGCCGGTAATCGATTACAGCAGTACGTAATCGATTACAGGGTTTTCTGGGCAGCGTTGGGTGAGTTTGGGTTGATGGTAATCGATTACAAGGGGCCTGTAATCGATTACCACAGAGTTGAGTTGCTGGTAATCGATTACAGCTGTGTGGTAATCGATTACCAGGCTTTGACAGCTTTCTCGCCTAAGCAAGAATGTGGGGGTTAAGGGTGCAAATGAGCTCGGAATACAATCATATAGCATATTAAACTGAAGCCCCGGATCTTAAATTTCTAATAGAAGTGGATTATCTTAATTGGACACCTAAACTCTAGATATTTCCAAATTAGTGTACCAAGGTCATTAAGCTTAAAACTTGAAGATTCCAAAATTGAGTAACGGTCTCTGGTAATCGATTACTAGGCCAAAAATGAGTATGAGAGTGTTGTTTAAGTTGTGTTGTGATCCTTTAATTATTTGTTGATAATTATGTGAATTATTTGTGGAATGGATAGATTAATTAGATGTTTAGAGTGTATTGATTGTGATATTAGTATGATGATATGAATATCTCATGTGATGTTAGATGTTTATAATATTGTGATGTATGATGTTGATGTGATGAGCATATGAGGTATGTCATGATGATGATAATATATTGATGCATTGAGCATATGAGGTGTGAAATATATGATGATGATGCATTGAGCATATGAGGCGTGATATATATGATGATTATGATATATTGATGTATTGAACATATGAGGTATGGTACCTGAGTTGCACGAGCCTAAGAGAGGGGTTGTTGTGCAACCTATCAGCATGTATGGTGATTAACGGTAGGGTGCAACTCAGGAGGTGAACTGCACGGGCCCATTGAGGGGGTGCAACCTATCGGCCTGTGTGGTTGATTAATGGTAGGGCCATCATTGCGGGGCGGATGTCTCTGTGCGAGCCCAAGAGAGGGGTGTTGTGCAACCCATCGGCCTCTGTGGTGATTAACGGTAGGGCCATCATTGGTAACAAACTAAGGAGATTGATGAGGTGCGCCCATTGTGTGGAGTTCCGAGTCATGATCCTTGGGATGACGTTTGGTGTACATGATGATAGAGTGAGCATTCATTGCATTTTATGATGAAATTGAAATAGGATATGATGATATGAGTATTATGTGTTGAGTATGGAGAATGTGTGTTCTTGATGATTTGCGAGTGTGACTTATAAACTGGTGATGAGATAATATATTTGCTAATAAGAGTATGAGATGATATGAGTATGATATTATTTGATGATGATGATGACTATGTGTGGGTGAGGATTGGGTAGCCTTCTGTGTGCATGTATGAGTTGGTATTCTTTTCCTCACCGTTTTCTCTGTGGTTTATTTACAGGCGATGATGATGGCACATCAGGTGCCGAGTATTGAATTGAAGGGGTGTCGCTCTGATACTTGTGACATCAGGGCTTAGTATTAGGGGTTTTATTTTATGATTTTTAAGAGGAGATTATGTAAACTATTTTAAGTGCCTTACATGGCCAATATGGATATTTTGATGTTGACATTTGAGATTTTGATGTTTTATTTATTTTGAAAACCGTTGACTTTAATTTCTATTTTAATTGAGTTGATTTTGAATCAAATGACGTTTTATTAGAGAGAAATGTGAACCCTTTTACCCGATGTGGTTCGTAACTTTTCCTAAATATTTCAATTTGATGAATGTATAAGAGATTGGGGTAGAAGGGTGTCATAAACCATCTAAACAGGTTCAGACTATCTGAGTTGTGCATTACCTTCAGACTGTCTTAGAAGAGCTTCTTCAGCAGGAATCTACTTCTGAACTGGTTTAGCTTCAGCAGTCTTCTAAATACTTTTTTATTTCCCTTTTAACTAGCTTTTTCTTCTTTAATGGCATAAGTCAAAGCAGCAACCTCGTGTAACTCAGGATCTGGGTGGCTTGTTGCAAGAGGCGTCACTCTCAGTGGCTTCTCAGACGAACTACCACTAAGGGTAACAACCATCACAGCCTATCCCTTAGGAGTTAAGGTAGGCTTGGTGACTTTAGTAACAGGTACTTTAGCAGCCTGACCCACAATTTCAGCAGGTTCATTGTGAACCTTTTGAACAGGTTCAGAGCTATAAGTGGAGTTACTTCGGCCACCTTTTCAAATGGTGTTATCTTCTGAAAAGATGCTTCCACCTCCCTTACACATTCCAGATCAGTAGAGAATCAAGAGTTACTTGAGCAATCTTTGTTCTCTTCTTCTTTACCAACTTCTTCTCAGGGGTTTCAGCAGCAGGTTGGAAATCCTCCTTCCTAGCATCCCCTTGAAGTTCTTCCTCTAGAATTTTCAGCACAGAGCTTCCTTGCAGTGAACCACTTTGCAAAGAAAAGCTTATGTTTGAAAAGATGAATTGACAAACGTTTCATATTGCCACTACATTAGTGTGCTTTAAACAGGAGTCATGCTTAGATAATGCATGTTTCAGATAATGCATGTATCAAATAAGATCATACTTAATTCAGATGATGCATGATTTAGATTGCATATAAGTTCAGACAGTAAAAATAGTTCAACCAAAGATATTTAACAGCTAATATATATATATGTTACCCATAGGGGCTATGAATAATAGTTTGCTGTTGCAATGTATATTCTTCTTGTTGAGACTCAACATATACTTTCTGAAGAGATTCTTCTTCAGTCATAATATCCCAGAGATCAAGATAGTTGCATTCTATGAATAGCTTCATGTGCTCTCTCTAGTAGAAGTAATCTTTTCTATGAACATAGCAGGACGGGTGACAGATACTCCTTCAGAGATGTAGGCACCATAGCTTGTAGAGGTTTCCATCTGGATCTTCTTCCCTCAGCATTTGTTAGATACTCAACTGAGGTTAAGCTATGATACCAACTGTTAAAACCACAGGAAACACTAGAAAGAGGGGGTTGAATAGTGTTTTATAATTCTTTACAGATTTTATGAAAACCTTTAAAACAAGCAAACTGTTTGTGAAAAGATAAGAGCAACTTTCTGAAACTGGAGCTTTCAGCAACTTGCTGATATGACTCAGCAGGTTGAGTAAATTGATTTTGAAATATTTTGCGTGATAAAAAGATTGTTTTGCTGCGTGGATTTATAAAACCACTTTTCAGAACCCTCCTTGGTTTGTTTAAAAATAGAAAGTAAAGAGATAAGGGTTGAGAGAACTTAGCCACATAAATTATCCTGGTTCACCCACTAACACAGTGAGCTACGTCCAGTCCCAGGGCAAACACACCACTGGGTTTTCCACTAATCCTGCAAGATTACAAGTATTCTTTGCACACAGCCTCTTCAGGCTAAAGCACCAAGTATTCTTTGTACACAGCCTCTTCAGGCTAAATACAAGTATTCTTTGTTCCTCCAAGCCTCTCCAGGCTCTGAGACACTAAATAGTGTTTACAATGAATAACTGTTTAAGTTCTTGAGGAACTTAAACTGTGTGTAACTTGTACAAAGAGATAACTGAGTAAAACTCAGGATACAAATGAGAAAAATCTAAGTACAAGGAAATCAGAGTAATTTTAGCAGAGTGTTGGCTTGAATTATTTTCTTATTTGAGCTTGGTCGACTCTCTCTTGGGCTTCGCCACCTTCAAAGTCTTTCATGAAGCTATATATAGAGTCCAGAAATTAATTCGTTGAAGATTACTTTGAATCACGTTGAGAAAAAATAACATTATAGCCATTGTGAGACAATCTTCTGATAGCTTCTAACTTGTGCAGTGTTAGATGTGCAGGAATTGTAGAAACCACAGAAAAACACTAGAAGGGGGGTTGTAACATCCCGTAAAATTAGGAACTTTTAATAACTCATTAGGCTAAAATAAGATAATCATGTATTGGTTAATTAAGGGAAAGTGAGTTGGGGAAATTAAAGGTTGAAAGTGGATTATAAAAACTAAGTTAGAATTCCATTCAAGTTAAAATGAAGAGTTTTGGGTTGCTGGTAATCGATTACAGAGGGTCTGTAATCGATTACCCGAGAGCTAGTTTCTAGGTAATCGATTACTCACATGTTGTAATCGATTACCTGAGGGCTGAGTTTTTGGTAATCGATTACAAGGGTTGTAATCGATTACCAGATTCCCAGAAAACATTTTCTAGTGTAATTTTCACCTATGGTAATCGATTACAGCATTACTGTAATCGATTACCAGTTGTCCAGTATAAATACGTGGACATGCAAAATCAGAAAAAAACTCACTTGTTCTTCTTCTTCCTTCGAACCCTAGAGAGAGAGATGAAATTCTAGTGAGAGAAAGCTTGGATAAGGCTTGGAGGAGGGGATTGAAGCTAGAAAACATCAAGGGGACATTCAATTCATCAATTCCTCTTAAGAATTTCAGAAATTGGTGAGTAAAGTTCACCCACACACTCCCCCAGTGATTTTGAGTTTTCCCCAATGTATGAACCCTATTCTCAAATTCCCTTTTCTATTTGAGTATTGTGGTTAGATTAATGTTGATTGCATGAGATTGAGTAGTTGTTGTTAGGTTTTTCATTGAAATCTTAGGGTAGCGAGATTTGCGAAAGTAGCGAGATTACGAAATTGACAAAATGCTCGTTGTATGATCCCTACCCCCTTCGATTCCCTTTCTATTCGGTTAAATGATTGGATTTATGATGTTTGTGCTTGAGTTGAGTAATTAATGTTTAAGTGTTTGGAAAATCTTGGAATGTCGAAATTACGAACTTACGATAGTTACGAAACCTTCGAAATGCTCAATGTATGAACCCCAACCCTTTAATTCCCTTTCTATATGATTATTTTGATTGGAGTTGTGATGTTTGCATTAGAATGGAATGATTGATGTTAGGACTTTCTTGAAAAGGTTGATTATTACAGGTGGGAGTATGCTCTGATTTCAGTTGTGGGAGTATACTTTGATTTCAGTTGTGGGAGTATGCTCTGATTTCAGTTGTGGGAGTATGCTCTGATTTCATGTTGTGGGCATATGCGCCCGTGTTCATTTTGTGGGCGTATGCACCGTGATCAGTTGAGGGCGTATGCGCCACAGCCCGTCGGCTGGGTTATGCCGATTATGTGCCTTTATGTTTAAGTTTTCTATCCTGTCAGGTACTAAGTGTTGAGCTAAACTTATAAATTATGCCAATTGAGTTAATAAGGAAATGATGATCAAGTGATTAGAATAGTTAGGTATGTATTATGAATTGTACTAGGTGTTGCATTGCATATGATTATTTCTTCACTCTGCATGTTGCATACTTTGCTCGCTGAGACTGTAGTCTCACCCGACGTTTCGGGGATATACTCTAGTTTGTGCAGGGGAATCCCAGGTTAAGGTGAAGGAGTGGATGGAACTTTGGAGAGGAAACTCTGCCCATTAAGGAGAAGAACTAGTAGGAGTAGTTTCTTTTGATAATGATAGTTAATAAATTTTCATTGTATTCGAATCATGTTTAGCCATGGAGGCTGCTAGTCATATATATTAATTGTATTTGATTTATTCATGTATGTAATTGTTTCAGCTTAAGCAAATCGTTGGATAGCCTAAGCGATTGTTTGACGATATCAAAATCGAAGCGAAATAATTCAGAAATTCAGGAATAGTGTCTCCAACGGCACTATTTATGAGTTTTAGAAATTAGGACGTTACATTTTGGTATCAGAGCAGTTCAATCCAATTGGACTGTGGTTAGCTTAGTTGCCCGTAACTTACTATGATCTCATAGTACCCGTACTTTTTATAGGGACTGATCACTCCTATAGTGTGTACGATGTACATGGAGATTATGGTTAGTTATGTGAGTAGGATACCTTGGTTAGGAAGTTGGGACACTTCCTTAATAAGGTTAGAGCCACCTATCTTGTATTAGAAAGAGAGTAACTTAGGTTCATTCCTATGGTATCCTCACCCTAGAAGCCTTATAGAATGTTACCCTGAAGCTCTAAGTAGATATTAGGATACCCTGAATAAGTTAGTTGAGATAGATTCATCATTTACTGGAGGATGGTTGTTGATTGAATTATGATGTAGTTTGATTGTGTAACTATATGATTTAAATGTACTATGTAACTTGCTATGAGTGTGACATTAGTTTGTATTAGTAATTTCATGACATTTTGTGTTAAAATGTAAGTGCTTGTTAAGTAGTACACATCATGTAGTCCAAAGTTTCATTAGATGCAAACACTTGTTAAGTCACACTAGAGGGAATATGGGAATGTTAGTCTAGATTAGGATAGTTATCCTACTTGGAGTGAACCAGAGCTCAATTAGGTACATATGGGTAATAGGAACTATTGTAAGGATGTTAGGGAGGGCATGAAGCCTTTAAGGGGGGTAGCTTATTAGTAAGGCATATGAAGCCACAGAGGGAACTCTTTCATTTCCTTCGAATCCTAATAGGTGAGTGTTTATACCAAATTAGTTAAGCATATTAGAATGGAGTGAGTAGTGCAAGGGACCTGTTAGGGAAACCAATATATGATCTTGAGAGAGGTGAACTAATGTCGGAAGATGACTAGAGCGAATTTTGAGGACAAAATTTCTTTTAGGGGGTTGGAGGGTAGAATGTAACATCCCGCAAAATTAGGAACTTTAATAACTCATTAGGCTAAAAATAAGATAATCATGTATTGGTAATTAAGGGAAAGTGAGTTGGGGAAATTAAAGGTTGAAAGTGGATTATAAAAACTAAGTTAGAATTCCATTCAAGTTAAAATGAAGAGTTTTGGGTTGCTGGTAATCGATTACAGAGGGTCTGTAATCAATTACCCGAGAGCTAGTTTTTAGGTAATCGATTACTCACAAGTTGTAATCGATTACCTGAGGGCTGAGTTTTTGGTAATCTATTACCAAGGGTTGTAATCGATTATCAGATTCCCAGAAACGTTTTTTAGTGTAATTTTCACCTATGGTAATCGATTACAGCATTACTGTAATCGATTACCAGTTGTCCAGTATAAATACGTGGACATGCAAAAATCAGAAAAAACTCACTTGTTGTTCTTCTTCCTTCGAACCCTAGAGAGAGAGATGAAATTCTAGTGAGAGAAAGCTTGGATTAAGGCTTGGAGGAGGGGACTGAAGCTAGAAAACATCAAGGGGACATTCAATTCATCAATCTCCTCTTAAGAATTTCAAGAAATTGGTGAGTAAAGTTCACCCACACACTCCCTAGTGATTTTGAGTTTTCCCCAATGTATGAACCCTATTCTCAAATTCCTCTTTCTATTTGAGTATTGTGGTTAGACTAATGTTGATTGCATGAGATTGAGTAGTTGTTGTTAGGTTTTTCATTGAAAACCTTAGGGTAGCGAGATTTGCGAAAGTAGCGAGATTACGAAATTGACGAAATGCTCGTTGTATGATCCCTACCCCTTCGATTCCCTTTCTATTCGGTTAATTGATTGGATTTATGATGCTTGTGCTTGAGTTGAGTAATTAATGTTTAAGTATTTGGAAAATCTTGGAATGTCGAAGTTACGAACTTACGATAGTTACGAAACCTTCGAAATGCTCAATGTATGAACCCCCAACCCTTTAATTCCCTTTCTATATGATTATTTTGATTGGAGTTGTGATGTTTGCATTAGAATGGAATGATTGATGTTAGGACTTTCTTGAAAAGGTTGATTATTACATGTGGAGTATGCTCTGATTTCAGTTGTGGGAGTATGCTCTGACTTCAGTTGTGGAGTATGCTCTGATTTCAGTTGTGGGAGTATGCTCTGATTTCATGTTGTGGGCGTATGCGCCGTGTTCATGTTGTGGGCGTATGCGGCGTGATCAGTTGAGGGTGTATGCGCCACAGTCCGTTCGGCTGGGGTTATGCCGATTATGTGCCTTTATGTTTAAGTTTTCTATCCTGTCAAGTACTAAGTGTTGAGCTAAATTTATAAATTGTGCCAATTGAGTTAATAAGGAAATGATGATTCAAAGTGATTAGAATAGTTAGGTATGTATTATGAATTGTACTAGGTGTTGCATTGCATATGATTGTTTCTTCACTCTGCATGTGCATACTTTTCTCGCTGAGACTGTATGTCTCACCCCACGTTTCGGGGATATACTCTAGTTTGTGCAGGGGACTCCCAGGTTAAGGTGAAGGAGTGGATGGAACTTTGGAGAGGAACTCTACCCTTAAGGAGAATAAGTGCTGGTATAGTAGTTTCTTTTGATAATGATAGTTAATAAATTTTCATTGTATTCGAATCATGTTTAGCCATGGAGGCTTAGTCATAGATATTAATTGCATTTGATTTATTCATGTATGTAATTAGTTTCAGCTTAAGCAAATCGTTGGATAGCCTAAGCGATTGTTTGACGATATCGAAATCGAAGCGAAATAATTTCAGAAATTCATGAATAGTGTCTCCAACGGGCACTATTTATGAGTTTAGAAATTAGGACGTTACAGGAGTTGAATAGTGTTTTAAATTTAAGCTCTAATTTATGAAAACCTTTTCGTAAAAGACAACAAATACGTTTTGACAAGTTATTATAAAAAACTTCATTGGCAGATAATCGAAATTATCAAAGCTGTGCGGAAGCTATGAACCTTTGTTTTCAGAACTTGCTGAGTTTGATAAATAGTTAAGTGTTCTACGAACACTTCAGAAGGTTTGGAAAACTAAAAAAAACTTTGTTTAAACTTTTTTTGAAATGAAAATTGTTAGTTCAAAAATGTTTTTTCTTTATTATCCTACTAAACTAGTTACTTGCTGAAAACCGTGTTGTTGAGGAACTTGCTGAACTACTTTCAGTAGGTTCTGTAAGTACTCTTTTCAAAACAATTTGTTTGCTACTTGAAATATTGATTTGTTAAAAGTTAGTTTACTAATCAAACCCTTCCTTGGTTAGTAATAAACAGATATTGACAGAAAGTAAAAGAGTTAAGGGAAAAGAAAAATTCACACAGAATTTATCTTGGTTCACCCACTACACCGTGAGCTACATCCAGTCCCAGGGCAAACTCCTTGGATTTATCTACTATCTGAACACATATACAAGTATTCTCTTATACCAGCCTCTCCAGGCTTAACAACAAGTATTCTTTGTTTTCAACTGCCTCTCTAGGCAACTCATGCAATATTCTTTGTTCACCCAGCCTCTCTAGGCTGTACCAATTATTCTTTGTTTTCAACTGCCTCTTCAGGAAACTTATGCAGTATTCTTTTACAGTCAAGCCTCTCCAGGATCTACACAAGTATTCTTTTCTATCAAGCCTCTCCAGGCTCTACCAGAGTATTCTTCTTCCTCCAAGCCTCTCCAGGATACTAGATCCTTTCTCTCAGGATCAGCACCTCTTATCATATGAAGAATGGATTGCTGTTAGAATGATGTGCCTTGAATCTGAGTTGGTTGACAAGTACTCAAGTTTCTTTTGGGCATAGAGACTTCAGACCACCCAAAAGAGTGCATACCAAGCTATCTACTACTATCCATGGTGCAAACCTGATAGGATAGTACCAAGGTATCCTCTTGTTGAGACTTCTCCCAGGAAAGATAAAGGTGTTGTAATAAAGGGAGATAGGCAACCCAAAGTCCTGACCAAAGCAGAGTGGGAAGGATTGTCTGAATTCATCTATGAACATCAAGGCATAGATCACTCTTTGTCTGAAGCTATGTGGAACTATCACTGGAACCTAGTTGAGCAGAAAGGCAGTTCATCTGGAACTCAGTGGGATGATGCTGACTCTTTGGTGAAAGTTGGGAAGAATACCACTCAGGAAACACCTACATTCTTCAGGGGGAGATTTCCTATGTCTGACTTCTCTGCCAAAGAATTCCATCCTAAATGGGTAGTAAGTTTTCCTTTCACCAGACCTGAGTATCTCATCCAAGTCAAAGATCCTCCAAAGTTCAATCTTCCATATGGTTTTTAGTACTATCGCTTCACCAACAAACATCTGTCTTTGATTTTCTATGAAGAGAACTTAGAAGCTGAACTTGTTGCTCTTTCTCAAGAACATTATGCCTTGAGTAATCAGAAAGAAGCTTTCCTACTATGAACAAATCAAATCCTCACTGCCCATGCACAGATCAAAGCTAGTCACAATGAGCTGAAAGAAGCAGTTGTAACTGAACTGGATAGTCAAATACTAACTATGCAAGAAATGCTTGAGCAGGCTTTGAGAAGGCTTACGACCTAGTTTATGATGCTCTCTTGTCAAAGTCATTTCTTACGACCAATTCTGCTTACATGAATCCTTAATGCATGGGAAGTTTGTTGAATTGTCTTATGTGCATTTATTGCTGATACTTTGTCTTAACTGCATTTATTTGTTGTGTCTGTTGCTTACCCTTTTTCATTGATGACAAAAGGGGGAGTATTATGTTGTTTAAGACTAACAAAATCTGAAAGTGTAAAAGCACGAGTACTTCAGAGAATACTTCAGAACGAGAAGGATCATTTCAGAAGAAGAATAAGTATCTCAGATGAAACATCTGGTTAAGGGGGAGAATTTTCTAAACTCTAATCTTTTTAACACTTTTCAGATTTCAGAAATTTTATATTTGTCATCATTAAAAAGAGGGAGATTGTTGAGTCTCAAAATAATTTGAGTAATTAAAATACTCTGAGTCTCATTCCCTTAAAAAGTTTTAATGAACAACAAATATAAAATACAGATGAATTTATATGGAAATATTCTTTCACAAAGATTCTGTTAAGTTTCAGATCTTAAAGAATAAGAAACATCATCTGAAGCTTCAGATCGTCTGAAGACACAACACCTTCTGAAGAGTGTTTATCTTCTGAAAGTATGAAGCTCATCTGAAGCACTCCTTACATCTGAAAGCTGAAGACATCAGGACTTTTGACCCTTGAAGACGTTGCTGAGTATGAGGAATGTTCATCTCAATAATCTTACCTATTTCAGAATAAGAGTCAAAGTTGCTTTCTCTCCTTGTTCAAATATTTAGCATTTTTTAAGGAAAGTCTGCAACGCTGCTGCTTCTGCCAAAAAGCTTGTGTGCGCAGACCTGTTGCACCTTGTTGCTCAGAATGCCTTGATTTGAAGAGCGCAAGAGAAGCATTCCTATCAAGAAAGAACACGCTGCAAAAATATACTCTGATATTCTTGTACTCTTACTCAAATTCTTATCCTGAGTGAATCTCAGTTTTTTTGTACATTTAAAGTTCAAAGCTATCATCTGAAGGATAATGAGCTATTTGTTTCTCTGTTCAAACCTTAAATGGTTTAGGTGTTTAAGCTTGGAGAGGCTTTCTGTTTGAAAGAATACTTGGGATACACTTGGTTAGTGTCTGAGAGCCTGGAGAGGCTTGGTGGAAGAAATAATACTTGGTGTAGAGCCTGAAGAGCTTGAAAGAAAACAATACTTGTAATCTTGCAAGATTAGTGGAAATCCAGGTGCTGGTTTTTGCCCTGGGACTGGACGTAGCTCACGGTGGTTGTGAGTGAACCAGGATAAATTCTTGGCTAAGTTTTTCTCTACCCCTTAACTATTTCTTTTCAGTTTTAATCTAACTAAGGGGTTTTGAAAAGTATCCAAGTGAAAACTTCTTCTTTGAATCAAACAAAGTTTTTAACCAATTTCTTAATCTGAACTTAATTCAGAAAGCAATTAAAACCTTCAGACTGATAACCATCATCTGAAGAGTTTCGGAAGCAAAATTTTCAAAATATTTTTGAAACAGAAAAAGTTTCCATTGAAACACTATTCAACCCCATTTCTAGTGTTTCCTGTATTTCCAACAGTTGGTACCAGAGCTTATCCTCGGGGTTAGCACCTAATCAGTTCAGAGGACAAGATCCAATGGAAACTTCTACCAGCAACAGACAGTACATCACTGAAGGAGCCTCCATCACGAGACCCCCAACATTCAATGGAGTGGATTACCTCTATTTGAGGGATCGTATGAAGTTATTTATTGAAAGCAACAACATTGATGTCTGGGATTTGGTTACTGATGGAGACTACGTTCCCATGAATAATGGAGTGCCCATACCTATGGTTGAATGGACCTTGGAGCAGAAGGCTAGAGTTCAGCTAAATGCCAAGGCCAAACTCTATCTGATATGTTCTTTGAACAATTTAGAATATGAGAAGGTTCATGGTTGTTCATCTTCCAAGGAGATCTGGGATACGCTTGCAACAACTCATGAAGGGACTGAGACTGTAAAGCAATCCAAGATAAGTATGCTTGTACATCAGTATGAGATGTTCAAGATGGAAGAGTCTGAAACCATAGACCAAATGTTTGGAAGGTTTTAGACAATAACTAATGGACTTAGGTCATTGGGAAGAACTTTTGAATCTGGAGATAATAATTGAAAGATTCTAAGAAGCTTACCAAAGTCCTGGAGACCCAAGGTTACTGCAATTCAAGAACCCAAAGATTTAAACTCTCTCAGAATGGAGGAACTACTGGGCTCTCTCAAGTCCATGAGTTAGAACTTGGGGAGGATGACACCAAGAAGAAATCATTGGCATTGAACTCCAAGGCCAGACAACCCTAGGCATGGCAACATGAAAGCTATACAAGCAGAGGAAACTTCAGATGATGATACTGAATCTGAAGGCTGTTCAGAAGATGAAGATCTTGCTCTTCTCGGCAAGAAGATTAAGAAAATGCTGCAAAGAAAAGGGAGATTTAGAAGATCTCAACCTTCTAATCTCAGACAAGGTAAGTCAGGTAAAGAATCTTTTAATACTGACAAAATTAACTGTTTTGAATGCAAACAGCCAGGACATGTGAAGGCTGATTGCCCCAAGCTGAGAAAACCAACCTTTTAGAAGAAAAGAAAGGATTAATGGAAACATAGGAAGATTTGGATGACTCCACTTCAGAAGAAGAGGAGGACACTTCAGAAGAAGCTAATCTCTGTCTGATGGCAAGCCTACCATCTTCGGACAGTTTAGACTCTGAGGTAATCCCTCAAACTCTACAAGATCAGTATGATGACCTTGTTGAAAGTAGCAGAGAGCTATTCAATGAGTTCAAGGAACTTTCAAGAGCTTTTACTCAAGCTGCTTTAGAAAATGAAAATTTACAAAAAGAAAACCTTTCTCTCAAGAAAAGCTGCTTCAGCAAGATCCTAGTAATTCTGATAATCTTGCAAAAGAGAATAAAAAGCTCAAAAACAAGTGATACGAACCGGAAGCGTAAAGATAGGAACTTCTTGAAGATCAATTAACGGTAAATAATTGTAAATAACTGTAAGGAGCTTGACACAATCCAAGACCCGCTGGAAGCACCAAAGCTATCAAAGATAGGAACTTGACACAATCCGTGACCTTCCAGAAGCACCAAAATTATCAACATATAAGCAACTAGACCCTAACCAAGACCTGCTGGTAGAACCTAAGTTATCAAGTAGTTCTTTAATCCAAGAACAAAGGATAAGCTCTCACAATGAGAAAACTCAATTTTTATTGATAAAAATAATTGTCTACAAACTGATTCTCAATGCTAATATATAGCAAGGAATTTCCTAAAATAACTATCTAAAAGATACAATCCTAAATTAAATAAATTTAATTCTAGATAAGATAAAATATAATCCTAAAAGATTTAATCCTAAATAAGATAAAATATAATCCTAAAAGATGTAAATATAATCCTAAGAGATCATGATATTGATTCCTAACATATCTTATCCTAAATAAATCAGTTATGATCTGATTAGATACACTTTCCCGAAATAGGCTCTCCTAAGATTCGGATAACAGACATAACCGATTGTCAGACCGGATAACACTCTTGTACTTCAATCCGAGCTAAGTTAAACCACTTTTTTGGTTCTTCTTCTGCTTGGTGGTCTACTTTCCTTTGGATTTCATTGATCAAGAGTTGCAAAACTCTCTTAACCGCTCAGATCTGACCCCGGTCATTGGATCTTCAATCCCTTGCAATGCATCTGAGGCATCTTGGTTGAGGTCAGATGAGATCGTGTCATTCCCCCCCTTCTTTGAAAAGATTCATCCTCAAATCTGATTCATCACCTACATATAAGGATAAATCAGTTACATTGAATGTTGCACTAACATTACATATTCACTTGGAAGATCTATCTTGTATGCATTGTCATTGATCCTCTCTAGAACTTGGAATGGACCATCTCCTCTTGGTTGAAGTTTGTTCTTCCTTTGAGCTGGAAACCTCTCTTTCCTCATGTGAATCCAAACCCAGTCGCCTAGTTCAAATATTACCTTCCTCCTCCCTTTATTGGCTTGTTTTGCATACTGCTCATTTTTCCTTTCAATATTAGCTCGGACCTTTGCATGTACTCCCTAACATAACCTGCTTTCCTTTTACCATCTAAGCTAAAAATTTCAGAAATAGGTAATGGCAAAATATCCAAAGGAGTTAGTGGATTAAAACCATATACAACCTCAAAGGGTGAAAAAGAAGTAGTATAATGTACCGTCGGTTATATGCAAACTCAACATGTGGCAACAATTTTTCCCATTGCTTTAGATTCTTGCCAATGATAGAACGTAATAAGGTTGAAAGCGTTCTATTTACTGCTTCAGTTTGTCCATCTGTTTGAGGAGTGCAACAGTAGAAAATAGAAGCTCTGTTCCCAATTTATTCCATAAATTCCTCAAAAAATGACTTAGGAATTTAACGTCCCTATCACTCACAATTGTCCTTGGTAAACCATGCAATCAGAAAACTTCTTTAAAGAATAGGTCAGCAATTTGTGTTGCATCAGTTGTCTTTGAACACGCAATAAAGTGTGCCATTTTACTAAACCGATCAACAACAACAAAATACTATCCTTACCACTTTGAGTTTTTGGCAAACCGATCACAAAGTCCATGGAAATATCTGTCCAAGGCTGTTCAGGAACAGTCAAAGGTGTATAAAACTCATGTGGATTTAATTTTGACTTAGCTCGCTTACATGTTATGCACCTTTTCACACTCAGCTCGGACGTCCTTTTCATGCTCGGCCAGAAAAAGTGCTCGGCCAGGATGTCCAGTGTCTTCTGCACTCCAAAGTGTCCCATCAAACCGCCTCCATGGGTCTCCTTAATCAACAATTGTCTTAAGAACTGACTGGTACACACAGTTGGTTCCCCTTGAACAAAAATCCTTCATACCTATAAATTTCTCACAAGATCGATTAGAACAAGAATCCCAAATTGTTTAAATCAGGATCACTTTCATACAGACCTTTAATTTGTTCAAAACCTAACAATTTTGTTTGTAAAGAAGTAAGTAAAACATACCTCATTGACAAAGCATCAGCAACTATATTGTCCTTACCATTTTTATACCTTATTAGATATGGAAACATCTCAATAAATTCCAACCACTTTGCATGTCTTTTTTTAAGCTTCCCTTGAGATTTTAAAAACTTTAGACTTTGATGGTCAGAATGTATAACAAACTCTCTTGGCCACAAACCAATGTTGCCAAGTTTGTAATGCCCTTACCAAGGCATATAATTCCTGTCATAGGTTGGATAATTCAATGCTGCCCCATTAAGCTTTTCACTAAAGTTTGCAATCGGTTGGGATTCCTGCATTTAAAACAGCCCCTCTACCAACACCAGAAGCATCACATTCAATCTCAAAAGCTTTATCAAAATTAGGTAAAACAAGTAAGGGTGCATTTGTTAATTTTTCTTTTAAAGTGTTAAAAGCTCTTTTTCATGTGCATCTGACCATTAAACACAATATTTTTCTTAACAAGTTCATTAAAGGCGCAGCAATAGTTCTAAAGTCTTTCACAAACCGCCTATAGAAACTTGCTAACCCATGAAAACTTCTCACTTCACTAGCACTCTTTGGGGTCGGCCACTCTTAATAGCCTTAACTTTTTCCTCATCTACACTTAACCCCTTTGAACTTATCACAAACCCCTAAGAATACAACAGAGTCAAGGCAAAAGGTACATTTCTTTTAAATTACCATATAATTTATTTCCTTTTAATACCTTAAAAACAGCATGTAAGTGTTCAACACTGTGCATTATAAGATTTGTTGTAAACCAAATGTCATCAAAGTAAACTACCACAAACTTTTCCTATGAAAGAGCGTAATACATGGTTCATTAACCTCATTAAAAGTACTGGGTGCATTTATTTAAGCCAAAGGGCATCACGAACCACTATACAAACCATACTTTGTTTTAAAAGCAATTTTCCACTCATCACCCTCTTTCATTCGAATTTGATAGTAACCACTTTTCAAATCAATTTTAGAGAACAAACATGCCCCCATGTAACTCATCAAGCATGTCGTCCAACCTAGGAATTGGATAACGATACTTTACCGTAATCTTGTTAATGGCTCGGCAATCAGTGCACATACGCCAAGAACCATCTTTCTTTGGTACCAATATTACCGGTACAACACATGGACTAAGGCTCTCCCTTACATACCCTTTTTCCATTAGCTCACTGACTTGTTTTTGGATCTCCTTGGTCTCATCCGAGTTGGTTCTTTTATGTTGGTCGATTTGGTAGAGCACAACCGGGTACAAAGTCAATCTGGTGTTCTATACCCTCTTGAAGGTGGTAATCCTTGAGGTAGCTCATCTGGAAAGACTTCTCCAAACTCCTTCAACAAATTTTGAATTTCAGAAGGTAAAGAATTGTTAGAATCATCAGAGAAGTATATGTCTTTAAAAACAAGAATCAATAATTGCCCTTTATCTAACAATACACTTTCAACTTCCATTTTTCTTGCAAAAGCGTTCACCTTGCTTCTGCCCTGACTCGGTTGTAACATCGAACACACATCCAATCTTGAAGTCGGATTCGAACCCACGCCCACTTCTCTTCTTCTCTTTTCTTTCTTTTCTTGAACAGAAAATTGTTCTCCAACTCCTTGCTCTCCCTAGCAATTCTTATTTGATCTGCATATCTTCTGAAGGTTGAAGAGGGGTTGGCACAAAAGTTTTATTATTCAATTTAAAACTATACCTGTTGTGATACCCATCATGAGTTACTCGCCTATCAAATTGCCATGGTCGACCAAGTAGAATGTGTCCAGCATGCATAGGTGCAACATCACACAGGACTTTGTCTTCATATTTTCCAATGGAAAATGAAAGCAAACTTGTTTTGTTACCCTTATGTCCCCACAATCATTTAGCCACTGCAGTCTATAAGGATTAGGATGTTTTATGGTAGGTAATTTTAATTTCTCAACCATCAAAATACTAGCAACATTGGTACAACTACCACTATCAATTAAAAGACTGCTAACCTTATCACTTATGCGGCACCTTGTATGGAATATGTGCTCACGTGCTCCTCAACTCCCCCCATCTTTGGTTGTGCATTCAACACCCTCCTGGTGACTAATGCATTACCGTGGTCTGGCTCGGTGTATTCCACATCACTGCAATCCTCCAGCTCAGGCATTTCATCATCTTCTTCTTCACTTGCACTTTCCACTTCACCATTGTCAAGCATGAGTAAGACCCTTTTGTTCGGACAATTAGAAGCAATATGTCCAAGACCTTGACACCGAAACATTTAATTTCACGTGCTTTAGAAGATAGATTGAATTCAGACTTACCTTTACTGGCTGAGGTCGGTTGTCCCATCTTTGCCTCTTCTTTTGGCCGAGGTTTCGGTTTGTTGGTAGCCCAGGATTTCCAAGAGGTACTAGGAGTTCCTGGAAATCTTACATCTTTGGATTTGAGTTGTCTCTCTACCTGGATTGCTTGTGTAATAAATCTTCCATCTCCACATAATGATGGAGTTCCACTACATTTGAAATTTCTTTCTTTAACCCTCCAATGAATCTAGCCATTGTTGCTTCTCGGTCTTCTTGCACATTGGCTCTCATCATGGCTATTTCCTTCTCCTTGTAGTAAACATCTACACTCATAGAATCTTGACGTAGGTCCTGCAATTTTCTGTACAAGTCTCTGTGGTAATGACTTGGTACAAATCTCCTTCTCATCACGACCTTCATTTCCTCCCAAGATTGAATCGGTCTTTTTCCACACCCTTCGCCTGCTCAACACATATTGATCCCACCATATACTTGCATAATCAGTGAATTCTACTACAACTAATTTACCTTTTTCTCCTCAGAATAATTATGGCAATCAAAAACATGCTCCACCTTTCTTTCCCACTCCAACTATAACTCAGGATCATTCTTCCCTGGAAAGAAGGAATGCTCATCTTGCTGTTTCCAAGATGATTATCCCTGTTGCTTTCTCTTTTAGAACAACTTCCTTGTCCTCTTCTTCCTATTCCTCTTCTTCAGTGCGGTTAGGAGACGTTCTACTCCTCCTTGGAAACCGATCTTCCATCTCATCCATTCTTGCACTCATTCTCATAAATTCACTTTGTAGTGTCTTGAGGAACGATTTGAGGTCTATTTCTCCAGCATCCTCTCACGTTGGTTTACTGTACTCATGATTAAAAGAAATTTGGTTGTAAATCAAATGATGTTAGTGATAAAATAAGAATCCTCACACACACTCCCTTACGTGTTTTCACTCAAAAGTTTTGATTCTCTCGTGTATCACTCTAATTTTGGCTTTTTCTCACTATATTGTACTCACCACTCTTGCCTTTTTCCACTCAACTTATCCTTACAAGCTCTTGAAATAAGGAACTTTTGGGATAGATTTCTACTAACAAGGTGTGATGATAACTTGACAACTTTAGTGAGAAAGCACTATCCCCAAAAAGTAATCATGATGTGTAGCCGATTACAACTCCTCAATTCAGATGGATTCGTCACCTCGGATGAAATCTTTGCTTGGAATAAACATTGTGGACAACAGAACTGGATTTGTTGTTGAGAAAATTTAATACTGCACCTTTTTTTTTTTACTATCTGCACCTTTCTCTTTTTTTTTTTAACTACTACAGATCTCCATTTTTTTTTGTATTGTCTGCACCTCTTTTTTTTAACTAATAGGCAGTTTTTTTTTGTTTTTTTAATAAGATAAAACTAAAATATAAGGATAGCTGTTACCAATTGATCTCAAGAGCGAAGCCTCTGGTACCAAAATGATACGAACCAGAGCGTAAAGATAGAAACTTCTGAAAATCAATTAATGGTAAATAACTGTAAATAACTGTAAGGAGCTTGACACAATCCAAGACCTGCGGAAGCACCAAAGCTATCAAAGATAGGAACTTGACCACAATCCGTGACCTGCCGGAAGCACCAAAGTATCAAGATATAAGCAACTAGACCCTAACCAAGACCTGCTGGTAGAACCTAAGTTATCAAGTAGTTCTTTAATCCAAGAACAAAGGATAAGCTCTCACAATGAGAAAACTCAAATTTTATTGATAAAAATAATTGTCTACAAACTGATTCTCAATGCTAATATATAGCAAGAATTTCCTAAAAAAAACTATCTAAAGATTACAATCCTAAATTAAATAATTTAATTCTAGATAAGATAAAATATAATCCTAAAAGATTTAATCCTAAATAAGATAAAATATAATCCTAAAAGATGTAAATATAATCCTAAGAGATCATGATATTGATTCCTAACATATCTTATCCTAAATAAATCAGTTATGATCTGATTAGATACACTTTCCCGAAATAGGCTCTCCTAAGATTCGGATAACAGACATAACCGATTGTCAGATTGGATAACACTCTTGCTACTTTAATCCGAGCTAAGTTAAACCATTTTTTTGGTTCTTCTTCTACTTGGTGGTCTACTTCCTTTGGACTTCAGTGATCAAGAATTGCAAAGCTCTCTTTAACTGCTCAGATCTGGCCCCGGTCATTGGATCTTCAATGCCCTTGCAATGCATCTGAGGCATCTTGGTTGAGGTCAGATGAATCGTGTCAACAAGATTAGAGAATTAATCTGGATCTAGCAAGATTTGTCAAAGGAACTGATAATCTGAACAGATTATTGGCTTTCAGAGGCATTCCTTAGACATAAGTGGTTTAGGTTATTCAGACACATCTCTTCTGAATCTTTAAATTTTAAAGTACCTGATAAAGGACCCAAAAAGATAATGGGTGTTCCAACTGTGCAAACCTGGACAATGTGGTGAGTCCCAGTTGTAAACAGAGAGGGAACAGAGGGAAAATAAAACCCAAAACTAACAAGAGAAGACCCAAGAAAATACGGGTACCTAAGAGTTTAATTGTTCCTGTTGCAGATGTGTTTAACAGGACAAAAGAAACACTACAAATGGTACCTGGACAGTGGGTGCTCGCGACATATGACTGGAGAAAGGTGTTTTGTTCCAAAGCCTTAGACCCAAGGCAGGTGGAGTGGTCACCTTTGGTGGAAATCAGCAAGGGAAGATCACTGGTATTGGGACAGTAGTATGACTCCTCTTTCCCTAATTAAGAATGTACTTCTAGTGGAAGGATTGCAACACAATCTTCTGAGCATAAGTCGATTATGTGACCGTGGATATGTTGTATCTTTCACTAAAGAAGGTGTATAGTCAAAGATGCTTCAGATCATATCCTCTTTTCTGCTAAGAGACACAATAATGTGTACAAATTGATCTCGAGGATCTTGCAAATCAAAATGTGAAGTGTTTTGTTTCAATTGAAGATGAAAATAGATTTGGCATCAGAACTTGGGCATTGCCCGCTTGAGATTGATCTAAAAGCTAACCAAACACAATCTAGTTAAAGGTTTACCCAACTTTCATTCAAATATGATATTTTATGTGAACATTGTCTGAAAAGGAAACAAACTAGAAGCTCCTTTAAGAGTAAAAATGTTGTTTTCACCTAGCAGACCTCTGGAACTGCTTCACATGGATTTGTTTGGTCCTACTAGAACATAAAGTCTAGCCAAAAAGAAATATGGATTGGTCATTGTGGATGACTATACAAGATTCTAATGGGTATATTCCTAAGAAGCAAGGAGGAAACCTTGAGAATTTCACAATATTCTGTAAGAAGGTGCAGAATGAAAAAGGAATCTGCATATATGCTATCAGAAGTGATCATGGTGAAGAATTTGAAAACTTAAGCTTCAGACTGTTCTGTGATGAGAATGGGATCTCACACAATTTTCTCTGTGGCTAGAACACCTCAGCATAATGGGGTTGTTGAGAGAAAGAACGGGAGCTTGCAAGAGATAGGGAGAACCATGCTCATTTCAAGCAACCTACCTAGATCCTTTTGGGCAGCAGAAGCTGTTCACACAGCCTGTATATTCAAAACAGAATTTTTGGTAAGACCAATTCTCAAAAGGACTCCATATGAACTGTGGAAAGGAAAGAAAACCCAACATATCATACTTCCGTATCTTTGGATGTGAGTGTTTCATACTCAACACTAAAGATGATTTAGGAAAGTTTGATGCTAAGTCTGATAAAGGTTTCTTATTGGATATTTTGAAACCTCTAAGGCTTACAAAGTATATAACTCAAGAACCTTAGATGTGGAAGAATCTATCCATGTAAGATTCAATGACATTAAAGAGACTGATAGGGAACTATCAGATCTTGAAGAGGATTTTTGCAGGTATGCAGATAAATCCAGAAGTTTAAATCTGAAGAATCACCTGAAGGACCTACTGAGCAAGAGACTGAACCTGTGTCTGAAGCTGGACTTTCTCAGACCAACATTATTGAGTCTCAGACAGAGTGTGTATTTCCTCACAGTCGTGATTGGAGATACAGAACTCATCATCCAAGAGAGCAAATAATAGGTGACACTTCAGAAGGAGTAAGAACAAGATCAAAGCTCAGAAGCTTGAACAATCTTGCACTTCTCTCTGAGATTGAACCTAAAAATATTGAGGAAGCTCTGCATGATGAAGGGTGGATCCTAGCCATGCAAGAAGAGCTGAACCAATTTGCTAGGAGTTATGTCTGGACACTTGTACCTAAACCCCATGGGAAAACTATAATAGGAACCAAATGGGTGTTTAGAAACAAGCTGTCAGAAGAAGGGAAGGTGATCAGAAACAAGGCCAGGTGATCCAAGGTCGTACTCAACCAAATAAAATGAATTAAAGTGCAGTAGGTTGATTAACCCATAGTCGTTTCCCAAAGAATCCAATTACAAATTCAGAATTTCAAATTCAAAGCAACACACAAACACAAGGGGATTTAGATTGTTGTTCATTCTATTTTCTAAATTTCCAACAGAATTCGAAATTCCTAATTCAATTCAACAAAAACAGATTGATTCACAAGCTCATTCGCATTTGGATGTCTCACGGATTCAGAGATTTATTTCAATTTCCTTAGCAAATCCGATTAATCAATGAAGCATCAATCAATTCTTAACAATCTCATACAAAGATTAAGCAAATTTTTATCAAGAACCTAATCCCTAACCTATTGAGTTAAGAAAACAGTAGATACATTTTAGGATTATGCAAACTAAAATGTGGAATTTCAGATCATGAATCAAAAACCGAATTCATTAAGCATTCATCCAATTCAAGATTCAATAACCTAGAATTATAGAGATTAGGAGAGAAGGAATTTGCACAGAAAATTAAAATTCGAAATTCAATTAAAGAACCTCAACATCCAATGCTCATGATACTTGAGAATCAATCCTCAATGCTCAGCCTTCCATGGGGAAGTGGAGAATCCAAAATTGCAAGAAGAGGAAGAAGAAGAAGAGAGAAAACCGAAATTGGAAGAAGAGAGAAAAAGAGGGAAAGTGAATAGTCTTTTTTTTTTTCTAAAATCTGAAAAATGAGAGTAAAGTGTTCAAACTACTTAGCAACACACCTATTTATAGAGCCTAAATCACTAACAATCTGATTAGGCCTTAATTGGGCCGAAATTAATTAAAACAGGCCCACAAACTAATTACAAAACTAATCAAATTCGTACTGTGACAGACAGCAATAGTAGGCGATTTTGAAACAGCAACTGCTCCTAATTTCTTCATGGGAATATGTTTATATAGCATATCAAATTAAAGCCCCGGAAGTTAGCTTTCCAATGCCATTGGAATCACTCAAATCGGACACCTATAGCTCCAGATATCATCAAAACCAGATAGGTAAGTCAGTAGGCTTAAAAATCCGAATTTAAACAACATTTTACAGTTAAAGCCCAATTAAGCCCAATTTGGTAAATTCCAATTAAAACAGTGGATTTTATCACAATTAGAGCCCAAGAAAGCTAAGATTAATTATGCAAAGTGTGAATAAAATGTGATCATCACCAGGCTTGTTGCTCAGGGCTACAATCAGCAAGAAGGTATTGACTTCACTGAAACATTTGCTCCTGTAGCTAGGCTTGAAGCCATCAGGATTTTACTCTCTATGCAGTAAATAATGGCATCACCTTATATCAGATGGATGTAAAGAGTGCCTTTCTCAATGGATTTATTGAGGAAGAGGGTCTATGTTAGACAACCACCTGGTTTTGAAGATACTACTTTTCCAGAACATGTTTTCAAACTGAAAAGGCTCTTATGGTCTGAAACAAGCCCCAAGAGCTTGGTATGACAGATTGAGCAATTTTTTGATCAAAAATGGTTTTCAAGGAGGAAAAGTAGATACAACTCTTTTCAGAAAAATGTCTAACAAAGATTTCATTCTTGTTCAGATATATGTGGATGACATTATATTTGGTTCCACTGATTCTTCATTATGCAAGGAATTTCTGAGCTTATGCAATCTGAGTTTGAAATGAGCATGATGGGGGAACTTAAGTTCTTCCTAGGACTTCAGATAAAGCAACAATCTGATTGTATATGGATCCATCAGGAAAAATATACAAAGAAATGCTTAAGAAGTTCAACATGGGTGATTGCAAGCCCATGACAACTCCTATGCATCCTTCTGTTGCTCTCAGCAAAGATGAAGGGGAAGAACCAGTGAATCAAACTTTGTATAGAGGAATGATTGGTTCACTATTGTATCTAACAGCAAGCAGACCTGACATAATGTTTAGTGTGTGTCTTTGTGCTAGGTTTCAATCTGATCCAAGAATAACTCATTACAAAGCTATAAAGAGAATTTTCAGATATTTAAATGGTACTACTAATCTTGGTCTTTTCTATAAGAGAAGTAAGGATTGCAGGTTAGTGGGATTCTGTGATGCTTATTTTGCTGGAGATAGACTTGAAAGAAAATCAACAAGTGGAGGTTGCCATTTCATTGGTGACAACATGATTAGCTGGTCCAGCAAAAGGCAAAGCACTATTGCTCTTTCTACAGCTGAAGCTGAATATATTGCTGCAGCCAGTTGTTGTTCACAACTGTTATGGGTAAAATACCAGTTAGAGGATTTTAATATTAATGTTCATTCTATTCCTTTAATGTGTGATAATACTAGTGCAATTAACTTATCTAAAAATCCCATTCAACATTCTAGGGCAAAGCATATAGAAATCAAGCATAATTTTATTAGAGACTATGTTCAGAAAGGAGTCTTTGATATAAAGTTCATTTGATACTGAACATCAATGGGCAGATATATTCACAAAGCCTCTGACTGAAGATAGATTTAAGTCATAAGAAATAATCTGAATATCTGGATTTGTCTGAAATGTGAATGCCTGCGTCTGAACATGCACATCATCTGAATATATGTTGCATTTGAACTTGCATCTTTATCTGAATAAGCATGTGCATCTGAAGTAACTGAGTCTGATGACATGGCAAGCTGATGAAACGTTTGGTATCCTTCTCTGAGTAACTACTCTCAGCATAATTGCACGTTCTCCAAGGCAGCAACTGTCATCATTACTGTTGTGACGGCTATTTAAAGGACGTGTTGGCTACAGTTACAGGCTACTACTTTCACTCTCTCTTCTGCAAACCTTTGCCATTCCTTGTGCCCTAAGTACCTTGTGCTTCTTTGTGTACGTCGTTCTCACTAAAAGCTCATAGCAATGGCGTCCAAGAAGTCTGTTGGTGGTCAAGTTGTTCCTTCCAACACTGTAAACCTTGATGAACTTCAAGCTGGTGGCATTTCTCTCTCAGAGATCTTCGAGGCTTGTGGTTGGACCAACTTCTTCTTTGCCATTGATTGTGCATGGCATGAACAAAGTGTGGTACATTTCTAGAAGAATGCTGAAGACATTTCTTCTCGAGATGGCAAGTAACAAGGATTGAAAACCACAGTGATGGGAATAAAGATCATCGTAGATGTTGACACCATTGCTTCTATAACTAGTGTTCCAAATTCTGGAGAGTTGTTTATTCCAGAATGGGAAGCAAAAAATGGTGGGAAACAAGAAGTTCACAAAGAAGCTGTACGGGATTGAAGATCCTAGTGAACTTAAAAGCTCCCTCATGCATCCTAAGGCAAGGATTCTTCATGCCATATTGGGTTGTTGCATCTTGCCCAAGCATGGTAGCAAAAACCATGTCTCAGAACTAGAGAGGTTTTGTGTGATCAATCTCTTGGAGAAGAAGCCTCTGAACCTTCAGAGATCATTCTCTACAACATGCTGAAGAGGGTGAATGATTCAGCTGCAAGATACACCCACACCACTCTCATTACAAAGATCATGCTAAAGTTCAATGTTCCCTCTGAGAGACTATATGACCATAGAGGTCCTGCTCTCTTCTCTATGGTGAATATTAAGAAAATGGGTATTGTTGTGAAAAAGCCCTCTCCTGAGAGAATTCTGTTAGAAGAAGTTGTCCGAGACAAAGCTGGCAGAACTGGGAAAAGCACTGTGGAGGTTTTGGAGATTTTGGAGGATGAGCTGAAGGGTGACACCCATAAAGACAAGTTTTTCTTTGCTCAGACTCCTACAAAAATTGTGAAGAAGAAAAGAACAAAAGTGCTTCAGAAGGAAGTTTCAACTGAAAAGGAAGTTCAGCTCAGACAATCTGAACCTGCTCATGTTAGGAATATGCACTAGAGACTTATATGTTTATGAACATCCATCACTTGTATCATGTTATTTTATAAAAGCAACTTATTCTTTTAGAATATAATTAATGTCCTTAGAATAGTAAGCTCAAATTTCATAAGAAATCAAGTAGATGACTTGATCGTGAGATCTTATGAAGAACTATTCTTAAATAGTCCCTAGTCAAGTATCATCTTAGGACAAAGATGAATTTAGACTAGTATGTAAGTTCATTGATGATCACATCTCACGGATCATGGATATGAGATATCATGTGTTCACATAGGTACACATTAAGAGTAATGGTGTACTGGACAGACCCACCTTAAGAACGTTGCATGGATTGTTACATAAGTTTCATGAACGTTTCTTAAATTGATAAGTGTTATATGAAGTCCTTCGACCTGAAATCACTACAATTCCTACACAAGGAATTATATGTTTTAATTATCATCAAACGTTACCTGTAACAGGGTAGTCATAAAGTTGGTTTTTGGACATATAATAAATTATGTGCTGGAATGTGAGTGCCCTAGATGGGATTTGTCCCTCCTATGTAACAGGAGTTATATATGTAGGGCTCTTGATTAAGTGAGACTGCAAAATGCATGGCCATGCTCAGGAGGATAAACATGAGATGTTTATTTTCTGAACAGTCTACTTGGGGATCAAGAAAACATAAATTGAACTATACAAGGTTGACACAATCCATGCCCTTGTGTTCAATTAGATATTTGGACAAAGGGACAGATCATATAAATTATTATCATGAAATAGGATTCGTCAAAGTTTTTGATAATCTCAATATTTGGATAGTGATGTATTGCTAGATACCGCTTACTATTTATGATATTAAATATAAAAGGATTTTTATTTAATATCATAACCAAATATTAAAAGCCTATTGGGTCACACGCATACAACATGCCACTAGGAAAGGATAATAATTCTAATTTAATTTAATTAGAATTATAACATAATGGGCCTGACCCATAAGTGTGAGGGGGTAAAACCCTAGCCACCACTTTATAAATAGAGCATGAGATGCACTACCCTATACACATAAGCAATCGCCTTTTACTCTCTAAGGCTACTAGCAGAGTTGAGGAGGGTTTCCTAGTTCGACTGTTGGCGTGGACACCACTAGAGTGGCTGTTATTGCCTCGTTCATAATCCTAATAAGGTACGACCTTTGTTTTAATACCTTTTATGTCTCGATTCGTGTTTTCGCAAAACGATCATAACAAGGGAGGGAATCCATTTATTTCCGCTGCACCCTGACCACATGCTTGATTTCCTTTCAGCTCAGAGTATGCTGCACTTACTTCTGAGATTGTGGGTCAAGTTACTGAGAACTCTACTATTGTTACTCAGCCTACTCTCATCTTGGGAGGACAGGAAGAGGACAACATCAGGATAGAATCCGAATCTCTAGGTGTTGAACCTTTTGATGTAACCCAGCCAATCCAAGCTATCCCTCTTGCTACCAGTTTGCCTGAAACTGATATCAGGAAGGTTGAGGAGGAAATTGAGGAAGAAGAAAGAAAGCAGAAGGAAGAACAAGAAAAACAAGACTATGTTATTGTTGTTGTTGCTCAGCAAGCAGTTCTTGAAGATGAAAAACTTGAGCAAGAAAACAGGCTGAAAAGAAGAAGAGCCAGTGCAAAAGCAAGGAAACTCAAGAGGAGAAGATTGTTGGCTCCTGCTGATGATGCTTCTAAGATGGTGACAAGAAGTAAAAGCATCCAGCAAGAAGATGTTGTGGAATTTCAGAAGGTTGCTGAAGAACAAAGGAAGAAAAAGGTAGAGGAACTCAAGCTGAAGAAGAAAGTTGTTGAAGGCTCTATGGCTCCTGTTAAGAGGCCTATGGTTATCTTTGGAAATGCTTCTACTTTAGAGGATGAAGCCCCTCCTCCACCTAAAGTGATCAGCACCACAGAAGAAGTACACCCATCTTCACCATTTTCTTCATCTCTATCAGATTATCCTGAACTCAACTCAGACGATGACTCAGGCAGTGTTTGGTTTAGAGGAAATATAACTCTGTCTAGAGAAGAACTGCTAAAGGAGAAATCTAGAGATCTCAGACGGGAACCCACTTATGATCTGAGCTTAACAGTTCAGAATGATCAGCAAATGTTGTGGGCAGCTGAAGTGCCGCATAGATTTTATAATGTTCCTCTTGAAGAAAGGCCTAGAGTACCTAGATTTCCAAATCTCTATAAAGAATTGTTCTTCTTCAGGGAAGCTGCTCCCAAAACTCGCCATCCTCCTTCAAGGTTACTTTTAGAAAATGCTTCAGAAGCAAGGCAAAGGAGGCTTATCAGTTCAGGGGGAGGTAGTCTCTCAGATTCACTGGAGAAGATAAGGCATGGAATAATCAACCCTTGTCATAAGTGGAGGGTACTAGATCCTTTCTCTCAGGATCAGCACCTCTTATCATATGAAGAATGGATTGCTGTGAGAATGTTGTGCCTTGAATCTGAGTTGGTTGACAAGTACTCAAGTTCTTTTGGGCATAGAGACTTCAGACCACCCAGAAAAGTGCATACCAAGCTATCTACTACTATCCTGGTGCAACCTAATAGGATAGTACCAAGGTATCCTCTTGTTGAGACTTCTCCCAGGAAAGATAAAGGTGTTGTAATATAGGGAGATAGGCAACCCAGAGTCCTGACCAAAGCATAGTGGGAAGGATTGTCTGAATTCATCTATGAACATCAAGGCATAGATCACTCTTTGCCTGAAGCTATGTGGAACTATCACTGGAACCTAGTTGAGCAGAAATGCAGTTCATCTGGAACTCAGTGGGATGATGCTGACTCTTTGGTGAAAGTTGGGAAGAATACCACTCAGGATTCACCTACATTCTTCAGGGGGAGATTTCCTATGTCTGACTTCTCTGCCAGAGAATTCCATCCTGAATGGGTACTAAGTTTTCCTTTCACCAGACTTGAGTATCTCATCCAAGTCAAAGATCCTCCAAAGTTCAATCTTCCATATGGTTTTCAGTATTATCGCTTCACCAACAAACATCTGTCTTTGATTTTCTATGAAGAGAACTTAGAAGTTGAACTTGTTGCTCTTTCTCGAGAACATTATGCCTTGAGTAATCAGAATGAAGCTTTCCTACTGCGAACAGATCAGATCCTCACTGCCCATGCACAGATCAAAGCTAGTCATAATGAGCTGAAGGAAGCAGTTGTAACTGAACTGGATAGTCAAAGACTAGTTATGCAAGAAATGCTTAAGCAGGCTCTGAGAAGGCTTACGACCTAGTTTATGATGTTGTCTTGTCAAAGTCATTTCTTACGACCAATTCTGCTTACATGAATCCTTAATGCATGGGAAGTTTGTTGAATTGTCTTATGCGCATTTATTGCTCATACTTTGTCTTAACTGCATTTATTTGTTGTGTCTGTTGCTTACCCTTTTTCATTGATGACAAAAGGGGGAGTATTATGTTGTTTAAGACTAACAAAATCTGAAAGTGTAAAAGCATGAGTACTTCAGAGAATACTTCAGAATGAGAAGGATCATTTCAAAAGAAGAATAAGTATCTCAGATGAAACATCTGGTTAAGGGGGAGAATTTTCTAAACTCTAATCTTTTTAACCCTTTTCAGATTTCAGAATATTTTATATTTGTCATCATTAAAAAGGAGGAGATTGTTGAGTCTCAAAAATAATTTGAGTAATTAAAATACTCTGAGTCTCATTCCCTTAAAATTTTTTAATGAACAAATAATATAAAATACAAATGAATTTATATGGCAATATTCTTTCACAAAGATTCTGTTATGTTTCAGATCTTAAAGAATGAGAAACATCATCTGAAGCTTCAGATCGTCTGAAAACACAACACCTTCTGAAGAGTGTTTATCTTCTGAAAGTATGAAGCTCATCTGAAGCACTCCTTGCATCTGAAAGCTGAAGACATCAGGACTTTTGACCCTTAAAGACGTTGCTGAGTACGAGGAACGTTCATCTCAATAATCTTACCTATTTCAGCATAAGAGTCAAAACGACTTTCTCTCCTTGTTCAAATGTTTAGCATTTTTTAAGGAAAGTCTGCAACGCTGCTGCTTCTGCCAAAAAGCTTGTGTGCGCAGACCTGCTGCACCTTGTCTACTCAGAATGCCTTGATTTGAAGAGCGCAATAGAAGCATTCCTATCAAAGAAAGAACACGCTGCAAAAATATACTCTGATATTCTTGTACTCTTACTCAAATTCTTATCCTGAGTGAATCTCAGTTTTCTGTACATTTAAAGTTCAAAGCTATCATCTGAAGGATAGTGAACTATTTGTTTCTCTGTTCAAACCTTAAACGGTTTGGGTGTTTAAGCCTGGAGAGGCTTTCTATTTGAAAGAATACTTGGGTTACACTTGGTTAAGTGTCTGAGATCCTGGAGAGGCTTGGTGGAAGAAATAATACTTGGTGTAGAGCCTGAAGAGCCTTGAAAGAAAAGAATACTTGTAATCTTGCAAGATTAGTGGAAATCTAGGTGTTGGTCTTTGCCCTGGGACTGGACGTAGCTCACGGTGGTTGTGAGTGAACAAGGATAAATTTTTGGCTAAGTTTTTCTCTAACCCTTAACTATTTCTTTTCAGTTTTAATCTAACTAAGGGGTTTGAAAAGCATCCAAGTGAAAACTTCTTCTCTGAATCAAACAAAGTTTTTAACCAATTTCTTAATATGAACTTAATTCAGAAAGCAATTAAAACCTTCAGACTGATAACCATCATCTGAAGAGTTTCAGAAGCAAAATTTTCAAAATAATTTTGAAAAAGAAAAAGTTTCCATTGAAACACTATTCAACCCCCCTTCTAGTGTTTCCCTGTATTTACAACAGTAGGCACAACAGAGATAGGTAGTAGCAGCGCTGACTCTACTTTTCTGATAAAGTGTACTTTCTGCAGAGAAACTTTCCTTTATGGTGAAAATGATTTGAAATGCGCCAGAAAGCCTCTGTTTTTCCTTGAAACAAGTTAAGCTAACCAGAAAGCTTTGCAGAGACTTTAGTCTTCAAATATTTTTTCAGGTTGACTCACTAAGTCTTCGAAAAGCAACATGACAGCTCAGACTTCAAAATGTTCTCTTTGCTTCAGCAGGTTGGTCAACTTCAGAGAGTTGCTTCATTTCGAAGGGTTGCTCTTCAGAATTTCTGGTTTGCTTCCCCTTTAAACAATTTTCACATAAAAGATCAGATTTGAAAGA
Organism: Sesbania bispinosa; assembly: GCA_026901365.1. Lineage (NCBI taxonomy): Eukaryota > Viridiplantae > Streptophyta > Magnoliopsida > Fabales > Fabaceae > Sesbania > Sesbania bispinosa. The sequence goes on along the minus strand of QLOH01000021.1, from coordinate 2,768,357 downwards.
AAGCTTGGGTAAACCTTTTACAAGATTGTGTTTTGTATGTTTTGAGATTAATCTCAAGCTGGCATGCCCAAGTTTCTGATGCCAAATCTGTTTTTCATCTTTAACAAAAGAAGACAAGTCACATTTTGATATGCAAGTTCCTCAAGATCTTTTTTATACACATTACTGTGTCTCTTGGCAGTAAAAATGACTTGGTCAGATGCATATTTGACTACACATCCATCCTTAGTGAAGGATACAACATAACCACTGTCACATAATTGACTTATGCTCAGCAGGTTATGTTGAATACCTTCAACAAGAAGAAAATTTTGAATAATAGAGAGAGGGGATATACCTACTGAACCAATACTAGAGATTTTTCCTTTCAGGTTCCTTCCAAAGGTGACCACCCCTCCATCCTTAGGTCTAAGGTTTTGGAACAAAGGCCTTTCTCCTATCATGTGTAGCGAGCAACCACTTTCCAGGTACCATTTGTGGTGTCTCCTTTGTCCTGTTAAACACATATGTAATAGGAATAATCAGAGACTTAGGTACCCACATCTTTTTGGGTCCTTTTCTGTTAGTAGCAGGTTTATCCTTTCTCTTGTGCTTGCACTATGACACACTGTGTCTAGGCTTCCCACAATGAGAGCATCCCTTACCTTTATTAGCTTTTTTAGCAGGTTTAAAGTTTGAATCATGTGATGATTCACTGTCTGAAAATCCCAGACCACCTTTGTTTGTGGAGTTCTTTTGAACACCTAACAGCCTGTTGAGGTTCTTTGTTCCATTAACAAAGTTGGCAAGGTCCTTAGTCAGTTCAACAACTTGTTTTCTAAGAATCTCATTTTCTTTAATTAAGCCTTCTGAACTACTAGCCTCAGAGTTCTTTAAGAGTTCTTCCTTAAATAAAAGATTTTCAGTCTCAAGAGCTTCATTTTTTGTTGCAACTTCAGTATATGCTCTAGACAAATCTTTGTACTCTTGGAGAAGCTCTTTAGAACTTTCCAGTAAATCATCATACATGTCTTGCAAAGTTTGAGGGATTACCTCTGATTCAGAGGTGTCTGAAGATGGAAGACTTTCCATCAAACAGAGGTTGGATTCTTCAGCAGACTCATCTTCCTCTTCTGAGGTTGAATCATCTAAGTCCTCCCAGGTTGCCATCAAACCCTTTTTCTTTTTAAAGAACTTATTCTTTTTAAAAGAGGGTTTATTCAGCTTGGGACAATTAGCCTTCATGTGCCCTGGCTGTTTACATTCATAACAGGTTATTTTGTTAGTAGAAAACGATTCTTTACCCGACTTACCCATTTTGGTTTCAGAGGATGAGCCTTTTCTGAACTTTCCCTTCTTCTGCAGCATCCTCTTGATCTTTCTGCTCAAAAGAGCTAGATCATCATCATCATCAGAGCTACCTTCAGAGTCCTCACTACCCTTCTGAGGCCTCCTCAGCTTTCATGGCTTTATGTGGCCCATGCTTCAGCAACTTGGACTTGGCATTCAGAGCCAGTGACTTCTTCTTTGGAGCATCTTCACCAAGTTCTAACTCATGGACTTTGAGAGATCCTAAGAGTTCCTCCATTCTTATAGTATTGAGGTCTTTAGCCTCTTGAATGGCAGTCACTTTGGGCCTCCAAGCCTTTGGTAAACTCCTAAGAATCTTGTGATTATTATCACCAGAATCAAAGGTTCTGCCTAAAGACTTGAGTCCATTAGTTGTGGTTTGAAACCTCCCAAACATTTGATCAATGTTTTCAAACTCTTGCATCTTGAACATCTCATATTGATGAACAAGCATACTGATCTTGGATTGCTTGACATTATCAGTCCCTTCATGGGCTGATGCCAACCAAATAGAGTTTTGCTTTAGCATTAAGTTGTACACGTGCCTTCTGTTCACCAATCAATTCTGCTTTAGGTATAGGCACACCACCATGTGTAGGAGTGTAATCACCATCAGTGACTACATCCCAGATATCTATGTTGCTACTCTCAATAAACAGTTTCATACGATCTCTCCAATAATGGTAATCAGTACCATTAAAAGTTGGGGGCCTTGAGACAAAAGCTCCTTCTGCAATGTAGTGAGGGTTGCTCGTTGAGGTATCCATCCGGATCTTCTTTCCTCAACACTTGCTGAGCTCTGATACCAACTGTAGAAACCACAGGAAACACTAGAAGGGGGTTGAATAGTGTTTTATAATTTCAAACTGATTTTAGGAAAACCTTTCACAACTAAACTTTTCTCAAATAATCTGGGCAACTTGTTGAAACTGGGAGTTAATGTACTTGCTGAAGTTGCTTCAGCAGGTCCAATAAAACAGTTTTGGAAACTTGTTTTTAAATACGTTTGAGTTTGATTTCAGTTTCAACTTATAAAATAGTTTTACTCAGAACCCTCCAAGTTAGTTTTAAATCAAGTATAAAGAGATAAGGGTAAGAGAAAACTTAGCCACAGATTTATACTGGTTCACCCACTGCCACTGTGAGCTACGTCCAGTTTCAATGCCAAACCAGCAAAGGATTTCCACTAATCTCAGAGATTACAAGTATTCTTTTTCATTCAAGCCTCTTCAAGCTCTATACAACAAGTATTCTTTTACATCCAAGCCTCTCCAAGCTTTAAACCAAGTATTCTTTAAACAACAAGCCTCTCCAGGCTCAACAACAGAAAACTATTTAAAAAGAGTTTGCTTAATCTTTGAAACTACACAAGTTTGAAGCCTAAACTGGGTAAGATGTACAATAACTGAGTATAACTCAGGATAAAGAAATGGTATACAAATGAAATATGATGAAAATATTTCTCTAAGAATTTTAACAGCAATTCAGCAAGTTGATTCGTTCTCTTCTCCTTTCTTCTCTGCATGAGACTTCGTATTTATAGAGGAAGAGAGATGAGACCGGTTAGAGTTCTCTAAATCCCGTTGAGAAATAGATTCTTCCCGTTGAGACACATAGCTCTGATAGCTTGCAACAGCAGGCACAACAAGAGTAGGTGTCAACAGCGCCGACTTTACTTTTTCTGAGCAAAATGTACTTTGTAGCAGGTATTGCCTTTTTGGTGAATAGTCATTCGAAATATACCAAAATGCTACTATTCTGAGTTTCCGGCAGGAGATGATGTGCAGACAGCTGGGAAAAGCTACGAAAGACTTGAGTCTTCAAAAGGGATCAATAGAGAAACTCTTTTCCAAAAAGATACAAGTCTCAGTACGACGTTCCTCGTCTTCAGAGGGTTCACTGGCTTCAGCAAGTCTTGATCCTTCAGCAAGATCCTCTACTTCAGAAGGTTGCACCATATCAGAGGGTTGCATGCCTTCAGAGAGTTGCTCCTTCAGAAAGTTGTTGAAACACCAAAAATACCTTTGAGCAGAATCTGTTCCTTCTTTCATGGAATTTAACCAAATTTGTTACTCATTAAAACTCAGGGTTATGAGACTTAAACATTATTAACCATTTAATAATATTTTGAGACTCAACATATAGTGCATAAGTAATAGGAATAATAGGAATACAAATGTGATAAAGGAAGAATTTGTAATATGATGAGTGTCTTTTCGGATATCACATATGTTACTATTTCGTGACATATTAATTTATTAATGTGTTATTAATGTGGAAAGAGGGCATTGACGTGTGTATTTGAAGATTTTGGATAGTTTATAATGAGTTAGTGAATTGCAAGGAGAAGCTAACACATCATATTATTCTTGATGTGACACAAATAATGGTATGTGGCAATAATATGATTAAATATGTTAAATTAAATTTAATGTCTATAGTGCATAAGTAATAGGAATAATAGGAATACAAATGTGATAAAGGAGGAATTTGTAATATGATGAGTGTCTCTTAGAATATCAGATATGTTACTATTTGTGACATATTAATTTATGGGAACAATATGTTCCATGACCTTGTAGTTTCGGTCAACCTAGGTCTCCGTCCCTACGCTTTAAAACCATGGTTTTTTGTCCCCGTACTTTCAAAACCCCCCAATACCCGTCCCTGACGTTAGTGAAGTGATAAGTGAAAATCATATGATAAATTAGAGCACTTTTTAGTTCACTTATCAAGGATAAAATGGTATTTTTGCCCCAGTTTAATCCCTTTTTATTAAATATTAGATAAATTGTATTTATTAATCTTAGATTTGAATTTGATGCTATTTTGATAGAAATATTGTTGATTTTTGCAGAATATTGCAAGGATTTGATTTGAAGGAAAGATAACATTAAATAAGAGAGATATCTGCAAGATTTGAAGTTTAATTGAAGGCAATTAATGAAGATTTGAAGATTATTTGAGAGCAATTAATGAAGATATCACTGCCAATTAAACAAGGATTCTGCAAACAACCTTCCCAATTAAATCCAAGATGCTCAATAAATGCAAGATTTCATCAAAAAAAGGAAACAAGGAAAGACAAATCAACAAAAACCAGTCTCGGGGAAAGATCAAGTTAAAAAGAGAAAGATTGAAGCTGCAGGACGCGTTGAGCGCTTCAACCTGCGTTGTAGCGTAGGGTGAAGCGCAGCCCTCTGGTTCCTGCGCTGTAGCGCAGGGTGAAGTGCAGACCACGCTGATTCTTGCCCTGTTGCCGTTTTTAGATAGATTTCTCCCCAATTTTCTTTGTCTTTCCTTAGCCTATAAATAGGAACCTCTTGCACCAGATCAAGTGTGCACGATTATTGTAATTCAGTCATATTTCAGTGATAATGCACCAAAGCTAATTTTAGAGTAGGAGAGGAGGAACGCTTCATAAGGATTGAAGATGGTGATAGCATCTTCGGCGGTTTGTATGGCTACCTTGTGTAGTTAACTCTCCATTAGGATTGAATGTAATTGATTATATCCCCAAGTGTATGTAAACTCTATATTATTATTTCCTGAGCTCTCTGTCTATAATATTGGTAATCTTATTCTGTGCTTAATTCCTAACTTCCGCGCTTGCACCGCAGTTATAGGCTAGTTTCGACTAGGATTGAGGATGAGGGAGCGGATTCTGAAGAAACCCAAACTATTATTGAATAAGAGGACTCGATACTCTGTGACCGACACATGAGCGTTACTAATGAGCGATGGGTAGTGACAGTACTCTAGCGAAGGGCGTTTACAGGATTAGGCCTTAGTATCGATAGCAAAGGATTAGTTGATTGTCAACCCAGGACCGACACATGGATGTATCCTGATGAGTAATGGGTAGTGTGAGTACTCTAATTAAGGTGCGTCTACAGGATTAGGCCTCGTTTATCAATTAGTTCTTTTACAAACAGAATAAAGAGAACAAAATAAGCCGAGGGTAAGTCTGTCGCTTGGGAGAGCCCGCATGGATTATCTTTGAGTCTGAGTGGCGCCTGGTAACTCGGGGTCATAAGCAATATAGTTTGTCTACAGTATTATAGAGTAAACCTAAAATAATAGATAGTTTTGACATGCAGGAAGGGTGTGATGATATGAAGTTCAATCCTAATCTAAGTAAAGTGTCTCTAACTCTTCCTTTCTATTTTTATTACTTATTAATTTACAATTTACAATTTCCACGCATAATATCCTCACAAATCTGTTATTTGTCTCTTGATAAATAGATCACGAGTATACGTGAATTGACCGTTCCCTGTGGATACGATACTTTTCTTACTATTATACTACTAGATTTTTGGTTCGCTTGCCAGAAACCCATCAAGTATTTTTGGCGCCGTTGCCGGGGAACGGTTTCCAATTGTGTAAACCTTCGCGGTCTAGTTATCAAGAATATCTATCTTAGGATTTTTCTTATTTTTATCTATCTTAGGATTTCTTTTAATTATTCTTTTTGTTATTTTAGGAAATTTATTGTTTTTCTATTTTTATTAAAATTTCTCTTCCACACTTACCCTTTTCAAAGTTTCTTGTTTATGCTTTTGAGAGGCTAGGTGTCCCCAATCAATTACAACTTGATCCAGAAACAGAAAGGACATCAAGGAAGAACAGAAGTAGAAACAAGAGAAAGAGACGAGGGAGAAGTCGAGAAGAAAACAAAAATATTTTAGTATTTTATTTTAATTATTTTCTTTTTTTAATTAAAAAAAATATTTATTATTATTATTTTATTTATTATTATTATTATTTAAAAAAATTATTTATTATAAAAAAATATAATAATAATAATTTATTATTTTTTGTTATTTTGTTCTCATCTGAGCTAACATTTGTTTGAGCTTCTTGATTATTTCTCTTGAGAAGACAGGTAACAGAAAAAAAAAAGGGGGCAAGGAGACAATCTCAACACTCTCTGTTCAACCACCCCAAGTGAAGTAAATGTTACATGGCTTCTGAATGGCAAAATCCACCAAGAAGAACGCTTGGAGATTATCAAAATCCATTAAGAAGAACACTTGGAGATTATGTTAGACAGCAAGAACCAGAGTATTTCTCCCATACACCGATTCAAGGTAACTTCTCTAATTACAACAATTATTTTAACAGTCTTTCACAGGATTGGGGAAGTTACCAGAATCAAAATTTTGGGTGGCAACAAGATGCTATTTCATCCCATAAGCAAACTTTTGAAGATAAACTCAGGGCAGAAAATAAGAGTTTGAAGCAGTCATTAGAAGCACTCCAAAAGCAGCTAGACAGACTTTCTCAGCCACCGCAACCAGTTCACTCTTATCCTGGCCAGTCACCACAATTAATTTGTGATTTTTGCGGAGGTAACCATCCCATAGGTCACTGCTCTTATCCGGACATTCAAGAAGAGGAAACTGAAGCAACACAAGAAAGAGGAATTGAAGAAAGGAAATCAGAGGAAGCTGCTAAAGAAAATAAAGAAGAAAAAAGGAAGAGTTCACGCATGCACTGCAACTCAGGGAATTACCATATCCAAAGAATCCCTCCATGAAAGATATGAACACGCTACTTGCAGCCTACATGGAGAGTAACAAATAGAGCAAATCAACATCCCAATGTTGGAAGCCATGGAGCAATTCATGTTGGAACTGCTCAACAAGATAAGAGAGTTTCCCGATGCAACAGTTGAACAGATAGCAGAAGCACTAGCCAACCAACAGTCAGAACAGAGCTCAACAAACGTTCAACCCAACCCCGTAGAATTTTGTCCCACCATAATTGTTAATTGACAGGGGAGGAAACCAATGATGATCTGGCTGATAAAGAGGAGGGATCTGAAGAAACACAAGAAAGTGGAGCAGAAGTAGAAGAAGAAAGAGAGGATGAAACAGAAAAGATGGTGCTTGAAGAAGAGATTGACTGCGAAAGGGAGAAAGAGAACAACACATATGAGGGTGTACATGAAAAAGATCAAGAAAATGAAGAAAAGATTGAACAGGGAGATGGTGAGACAAAGCCCGAGGAAGGAAGGGAAGTGGTATCAAGATCAAAGACCTTGCCTTATCAAACCAGTCCTCTAAAGGAAGATCAAGACAGGCATGGTACAAGTGATAAACCTTCCAGACCTCACAAAAGAAATGCCTGCAATCACGCTGACCAGGACAAGGCAAAGAGAAGAAAAGTCAAGCTAGAATCAAATTTAGAGCCTAAAGCCAGATTGAAGATCAAGTGGTCAGGTGTGTTCCATATCAAAGACCCCCTTGAAGCAAACAAATTGAAAACAATCAATTGTAAATCATCAAAGCTTCACAGTACAGGTTGTTCCAAGGCAATATTATGGGGAGGTATATGGGCCAAAGAAAGGAAGGGTTCAGCTCACAAGCTCATCAAAATATTTCAGTTTCAGCCACCTTGAGAGAACAGGCGTCGAGCTAGAAGACGTTAAACAAGCGCTTCCTGGGAGGCAACCCAGAGATTTTTAAGTTTTTAATTGTTTTCAGTTTTATTTTGTTTTTGTTAGGATTTTTCATTTTTTAGGATTTAGGAAATTTTTCAAAATTGATTAGATAAGTTTGTGGAAAATAAATTTTTTAAATAATAGGAAGCAGCAGAAAACATGACTGAAAATTACAAAATTACATTCTGTTTTCTGCGCTTCACCTGCGCTGTAGCGCAGGTAAAGCACAGAAATGCAATTTTAGTCATTGACTTCTGTGCTTCACATGCGCTGTAGCGTAGGGTGAAGCGCAGCAGTACGAATTTTTTTAAAAATCTTCTATTTTGTCATATACTGTTTCTCTACTTTCTAAGTTCATCTTTTCACTCTTTCCACTCACAAACTTCCATCAATTTTGAAACTTTCAGTTATGTTTTCTTTAATTTTTACCAATTGAAATCTTCATTTACTCCATTTTTATGATTTGCACTTTAGGGTAGCAACTTTAGGATTGTGAATATTATTGATTATTGCTATCTTAAATGTGATTTTGGCTATGTGGAATATGAAGAACAAAATTGTTTGATTAGAATGCCCTTTGTTTTGTGAGTTATTGAATTTGAAAGTGTTATGCTCTGTTTCTTTCAAAAATCTTGAACTTTCACTTTCCATGGATTGATTGAATGCTTGCAAAACAAATGAGTATGTTTTGTTTTTAGGAAGTCATTACCAAGTGCACTGAACTTTTGTTGTGAAATATTAATTCTTTGAATTATGCATGCAAATTAGTTAATGATAGGCTTCCATGTTCCTCATGAATTGCACAGACTACTGCAAAGTATAAAGACTAGTTGACCTTAAACCAATCAAGAGTACTAGACCCATTCCCAAACATGTTGCTTGAAGAATTCCGGATATTCTTGCAGTGGCTTGGGTACAGGCCTATTCATCTAGGGGGAGGTGGAGAAGCAACAGGACAAGGACTTATAGGATACAAAGGATGAAGATCGATACTGGTGTTTTCTTTTTTTTAGTTTTTCTTTTATTTTCTATTATTTTATAGAATTTTATTTTTAATTGATTAGAATTTTTGTTTTGTATTTCATTTTTTTAATTTTTAAAATTTTAGGACCTTAGGAATTAGGATTTAAGGCAACTTTTTCAAAAATCTCTATAATTAAGTAGTTTAACTAACCAAACTAGGAAAGATGATAGGGTTTTGTGATTAATTCCATAATCAGTTAGAATTAGGATACTTCTCAGGGGAACCTATCAGGATAGTTAATTAAAATCATTAAGTGCTTTATCAAGGAGATTTTAGCCAATAACCGGTGAGCTGAGAGCCCAAACACTGAAATTGAGAGCTTTTCACTGCTGCTTGTCAACTGTTATTGCTTGAGTTTCTGAATTTTGTCTTGCTAGTAGAAGGTATGGAAGTGACAAAGGCATATTTTGTGATTATAATATTTTGCTCAGTGCCAAATAGCCAACCTTGATTACATTATTCCAATTTTTTTGATTGCCCATTGAGCCTTAATATTTCCTTTGATGCACCCAAGCCATGATTAATGATCATACCATGTCCCTTCACACTTGGGATAGAGAGCAAGGTGCAACACAACAAAATGGGACAAAAGGTTGGTGAATTGAAAGATTAAGAAAATTCAAAGAGTAGGCACGGGAATTCAAAAAGAAGAGTACTCCCTCATGAAAAAAAAATCTGCACAAACAGTGTAGAAAATAAAAATAAAATAAAATAAAAAAATCTGCACGAAAAGTGTGGAAATTGAACAAGTTAGGGGGAGTACTTCTTCAAACAAAGAGGCCAGCTGAAAAAAGGTGACAATTCAAGAATGACATGGTAGATGGAGAGAAGTCCCAAGCACAATCACAAGATGCTCTCTATTCAAAGTGTTCATTGCATATCTAGAAAAACCATAATTTCTTGATAGTCCAGCCTCATTACAACCAAAGAAAAGACCTTTTGATCCATGTTAACTACTTGCAGGTTCAGATGTTGGAACGAATATCAATTCTAGTTGCTCAAGGGTGGTGAAAAAGATTGAGGGAAACACTTACCCGTGAGAATGAGAGATTTCCTTGGTTTATCACTTATTGCTTTAATTTCTATTTTTGAGAAGTTTAACTGATGATTGTGTTCTGTTCTGATTGAGGATTGGTAAAATCTCTTAATCCTGATTTTTTCTGACATTTGGAAAGTGACTGCTTCTTGATAAGGAGATGATGGAAAATTTTCCTTAAAGTTTGTTTTTGTGGGAATGGAATTGATTTTTGATTGCAAGAAGGTCTCTTGCTTGAGGACAAGCAAGAATTCAAGTTGGGGGGTATTTTGATAAGTGAAAATCATATGATAAATTAGAGCACTTTTTAGTTCACTTATCAAGGATAAAATGGTATTTTTGCCCCAGTTTAATCCCTTTTTATTAAATATTAGATAAATTGTATTTATTAATCTTATATTTGAATTTGATGCTATTTTGATAGAAATATTGCTGATTTTTGAAGAATATTGCAAGGATTTGATTTGAAGGAAAGATAGCATTAAATAAGGGAGATATCTGCAAGATTTGAAGTTTAATTGAAGGCAATTAATGAAGATATGAAGATTATTTGAGAGCAATTAATGAAGATATCACTGCCAATTAAACAAGGATTCTGCAGACAACCTTCCCAATTAAATCCAAGATGCTCAATAAATGCAAGATTTCATAAAAAAAAAGGGAAACAAGGAAAGACAAATCAACCAAAACCAGTCTCGGGGAGAGATCAAGTTAAAAAGAGAAAGATTAAAGTTGCAGGACGTGTTGCGCGCTTCAACCTGCGTTGTAGCGCAGGGTGAAGCGCAGATCACGCTGATTCTGCCCTGTTGCCGTTTTTAGATAGATTTCTCCCCAATTTTCTTTGTCTTTCCTTAGCCTATAAATAGGAACCTCTTGCACCAGATCAAGTGTGCACGATTATTGTAATTCAGTCATATTTCAATGATAATGCACCAAAGCTAATTTGTAGAGTAGGAGAGAAGGAGCGCTTCACAAGGATTGAAGATGGTGACAGAAACTTCAGTGGTTTGTATGGCTACCTTGTATAATTGATTCAATCCCCAAGTGTATGTAAACTCTATATTATTATTTCCTGAGCTCTCTGTCTATAATATTGGTAATCTTATTCTGTGCTTAGTATCGATAGCAAAGGATTAGTTGATTGTCAATCCAGGACCGACACATGGATGTATCCTGATGAGTAATGGGTAGTGTGAGTACTCTAATGAAGGTGCGTCTACAGGATTAGGCCTCGTTTATCAATTAGTTCTTTTACAAACGGAATAAAGAGAGCAAAATAAGCCGAGGGTAAGTCTTGTCGCTTGGAGAGCCCACATGGATTATCTTTGAGTGTGAGTGGCGCCTGCTAACTCGGGGTCATAAGGCAATATAGTTTGTCTATAGTATATAGAGTAAGCCTAAAATAATAGATAGTTTTTACATGCACGAAGGGTGTGATGATATTGAAGTTCAATCCTAATCCAAGTAAAGTGTCTCTAACTCTTCCTTTCTATTTTTATTACTTATTAATTGCAATTTACAATTTCCACGCATAATATCCCTCACAGATCTGTTATTTGTCTCTTGATAAATAGATCACGAGTATACGTGAATTGACCGTTCCCTGTGGATACGATACTTTTCTTACTATTATATTACTGGTTTTTTTGGTTCGCTTGCCAGAAACCCATCATGAAGTACGTTAGGTTGCTGAGTTATCTAACAGAGTGGCCACGTGTCGGTATATAGGGTCCAATTACATGGTTAATTAAGTTAATCAATCAGTAATATAATTTTAATTGTTAAAAAAATAATAAAATCTGGTAATTTAAAAATCTGAAAACCTTTTTTTTCCCAAATTCGAAACCCTAAGGTACAAAGTTGAGTCCATTCATTTCCAAAATCCTCTGTAACCTTGCCCTATCTCCTTGCCTTTTTGCCTTGTCTGATCGTTGCCTCTTTACTGTTGAAGACGAAGTGTGAAGCTTGTTGTTCAATGTGTGGTCAAGTGGGTCCCGTGGTTACGTTGGAACGATGTAGTGCTCACGTGGAGGAACGGTTTCAAACAGTCTCGGTGTTGCAGGTAACACTCTGTTCCATTTTTCTTTTATGGTTTCTTTAATGTGGCTGGGTCCACCATCGTTGTGTAGGGTTTTATTTTTCGTGTAAAGTGTTGCCTTTTTTTGTCTATGTTTGCACTTGTGGACATGTGGGTTATTTTCTAATAGAATATTGATTGGTAATGTTGTGTAGGGATGGGTTTTTCTGTTGCTTTTCACCATATGGGTAAATTTGTCCATAAGCCATCACTGAGGTATAAGGGGTGTGAAATTCATGTTTTTCATGGGTTGGATACTAATACTTGGTCTTATTTCGAGGTTGTGGGGCTGGCTAAAGATTTAGGCTATGTTGATCGATTTAATATGTGATGGAAGCAGAAAGGGGTTGGTTTTAAGAGATGACTTAGAGAGTTACGAAATGATGAAGATGCTTTGGAGCTCTGTAATATAGTTGTAAGTAAGAAATGTGAGATGGAAATATACCTGGAGCATAGGCAGAGCAGTGAGGCAAATGTGCAGACTTTAAAATTTCCCTTGTTAACTGACAAAAATAGAAACTGAAAAAGTACATGAGAATGATGTAGTTAATGAGGATGTGGGTTGTGAGCAATTGAATGATGTTGGGGTTGATAAGGTGGAATGATGTGGTTAATGAGGATGTGGGTTGTGAGAAATTGAATGATGCTGGGGGTTGATAAGGTGAATGAAGTGGTTAATGAGGATACGGGTTGTGAGCAATTGAGTGATACTGGGGTTGATAAGGTGAATGAAGTGGTTAATGACATGAGGCTGAACATGGTAGTGATGTACCAAACACAGTAGAAGTTGAAGTAGAGGCTGAGAGGGATGCAAGTGAACAATCAATCAGAGATGTGCATTTTGATGATTCTAAGGAGGAAAGAGCACTAGGTGCTAATGATGGGTTTAATTATGGTGATGTTGGTCAAGCAGAGGCAGCGTTGAATGAAAAGTTGAAGAATATGAAAAAACGGGTGAGAGGGACAAAGAGAGGGGAGAGAACTAGTGGAGTGCATAGGAGTGGGGAAATGAGGGATACTGGAGCTAATGTTGGTGTTTTTGCTACTGAAAATTCAGAAAACATATACACCATGGAAGAGGACTATGAGAGTGAATAATTGCTTAGTGGGGCTGATAACTTGTGATGATGAAGTGGCAAGGACCTAAGTACCTAAGATTTCATAAAGAAGATATGTGCAAAGGGTTTAAGTGGAAGCTCGGCATGGAATTTGGCAGTTTGGGGGAATTTAAGAATGCAATGCTTGAGCATAGCATTCTTAATGGCAAGAAAATCAGGTTTGTGAAAAATGATCTGGTGAGGGCAAAGGCCAAGTGCACAAGGAAATTCCCTTTCACTGTTTTATGCAGTAGGGTGGGTGCAACTCAAACTTTCAGAATAAAGAACTTGGTTGGTAGGCACAGGTGTGGCAAAGTATTTAACAATTGAAATGCAAACTCAAAGTGGATCGCAAAGGTTGTTGTTGAGAAGTTTAGGACCTCTTCTAATATGAAAACTAAATGAAATTATTGAGGATGTGAGGAAAAACTTTAGTGCTGGAATTAGTGAATGGAAAGCTTGGAAGGCCAGGAGATTTGTCAGAAATATTGTTGAGGGGGATGCCAACCAGCAGTACACTATGCTATGGAATTATAGTGCAGAACTGAGGAGGGTTAGTTTGGGGAATACTTATAAAATTCAACTTGAGAGAGTGTCACCTGACCTGCCACCTAGATTTGGCAGTTTTTACATGTGTTTGGAAGGATGTAAAAATGGTTTCTTGCAAGGTTGTAGGCCTTTCCTGGGAGTTGATGGATGCCATCTTAAGACTCAATATGGAGGTGTGCTCCTAGTAGCTGTGGGAAGAGATCCAAATGATCAATATTTCCCCTTGGCTTTTGCTGCAGTAGAGTCAGAGACAAAGGAAACCTGGAGATGGTTTTACAACTCCTTTTGGAAGGATATTGGTGATGCCAGATCCAATAGATGGGTCTTCATAAGTGACCAGCAAAAAGTAATGTTCTAATATTCAGGCTTCTTAATTTATGTTACTGCTATATATGTGGATAATTTACTTTTCAGAGTATATGTTTCAGGGATTGATGCCTGTGTTTGATGAACTGCTGGAGGGGGGTGAGCATAGGTTCTATCTTAGACACCTTTATACTAACTTCAAAAGAAGTTTGGGGGAGGGACCATGTTGAGAGATTTGATGATGGGAGCTGCTAAGGCTACACACATTCAGGCTTGGGAGGAGAAGATGAAACAGATCAAGGCATTAGACAAAAATGCATATGACTGGATGGTAGCAATTCCTACAAGATCATGGTGTAAGCATGCATTTAGTTACTACCCTTGGTGTGATGTGCTAATGAACAATTTATCTGAGTCTTTTAATAGCACCATATTACTAGCTAGAGATAAACCTATTATAACTATGTTTGAATGGATTAGAACATATGTAATGGGTAGGTTTGCTTCTTTGAAAGAAAAACTACTGAAATATAATGGAGATGTTATGCCTAAACCTAGGAGGAGGCTTGATAGAGAGGTAGAATATAGTGGGAATTGGTTGGCTACCTGGGCAGGGGACCAAAAATTTGAGGTTACTTACATAGTTGGGAGAGATAGGTTTATTGTTGATCTTCACACACATGTTTGCACATGTAATTTCTGGGAGCTTGTGGGGATCCCTTGTAGGCATGTTGTTGCAGCTATCACCTACAAGAGAGAGGATCCAGAAGCCTATATCCATGCTTATTATAAAAGGACATGTTATGAGCTATGTTATGGAGAGGTCATTGCACCTATAAATGGAGAACAAATGTGGCCTAAGACTGGAGGAGAGGTTATCTTGCCACCAGTATATAAGGCTTGGGGTTGGGAGGCCCAAGAAACTACGCAGAAGGGAACCATATGAAGATAACAGCCGAACCAAGCTAAGGAGAGGTCACACAACAACCAGATGCAGTAGGTGTCAACAGTTGGGACACAATAGCAGAAGTTGCACTGCACCACCAGCAGATACAAGTGGTCAAGATGGTGAGAATGATGAGGCAACAACAATTGGAACACAACAGTCCCAACAAGTAACATGCTTCCCCCCATTACTGACATTTAGTCTTAAACATTTCACAAGTGCTTATTCACGATCTCACATTGAATTCCCTAATTTACAGGCACATAACTCACAGCAGGCACAAAGAAAAGGGAAAGGGAAAGCAACACAAAGCTCACAGCAGGCATAAAGGAAAGGGAAAGGGAAAGCAACACAAAGCTCACAGCAGGCACAAAGCTCATAGCAGACCCAGACAATGAGGGTCACAAGATCTTCACAACAGTCACAACAAACACAACAAAGCAAGGACCAAGGTGATTGACCTTCTAAAACCAAGAACATTCCTAAGAAGGTATACTCACACTATCCAACACTTCAAATAGTATGGTCATTGCTAATATTAGAACACAGCTTAACATATAAACATGTCTGGTGTTTTTACTTTTAGAGAAAGGCAGATACAGCCACTAAAAAAGGAACATCACCAACTGAAATGGGAGCCCATGCCCACAAGAGGGTAAGTTGGACACATTTTATGTTAACCAGTTGAGTGCATAGGTAGATACCAGTTGTAGCAAAAAAAAGCTAATTTCTTATCCTTAATATAGGGAAAAAAGAAGTCATTGCCACCAGGTCCCTCTATCCCTGAATTTGCAAGACATATGTCAGTGGGTCAGTTAGTTACACATTTGACTAGGATTTGAGTAAGATTTCATACAAACTTATCTAACTCACTTCACAAACCTAATCTTTTCTTTACTAACCACTCTTATCTCTGTGAAACAGCAACATCACTTAGTGAAACTTCAAGCAGCTGCCTCAGCACAAGCAGAACAGCTAGGAGTGGAGCAAGACCCAGCAGAACCTACCCTTTCAGGAACTGCAAAAACTGTACAAGCACCAACCGAACTTGAACCTACCCTTGCAGGACCTTCGACAGCAAATGGGGAAGAAAATAAGGAACAGGGACATAAAGTGGGACATAGCAACACAAGTGGGGAATCAAGTCAGAAAAGGGGTGGCACAAAAGGCTGAATAATTGACATCTTGCACATGGTCTCATATTTGGATAGTATAGGAAATGCAAAGGGACCATGTGCTTTTTTTGGGATATTGTGTATTTAAATAACTTTAGGGGTATTTTGTCTTCTACTGGTTAAGTAGTAATGGTTGTTTATTTTTGTTTAGTACACTATGTAACATGTGACTCCAGTTGCTTCGAGACACATTTGCTGTTAACATTCAGACTTCATGTCATTTGCTTTATGTTATTTCAATGCAATCACCTCTTTCCTTTAAATTTCTACTTTGCAATTTATATGTCAAATTAACCAATAATCAAATTCACAAAATTAACATTCAGTAACATATCAAATTTAACACAAAAGCAATTTGCATTTTCATTAACAACAGAAGCCACATTACATCAAGAGATAGAAAATGACATTCTTTAATTCCCTAAACCAAAAGCTAAAAATTGTCACCTTTTCCCTAATTAAAACCCCCTCATTCCCTCTAAATACTGCAATTACATTTCAGAGCACATAAGCCTAAAACTACAAATGTCACAGCCCAAGCTACCACAACAAAAACACATCTTCAATCTCCCAGCTTTCCTCTCAGCCACAAGCTTCAACTTCAACTTAGAATTCTTCAATTTCAATTCTTCAACTGCATATTCTACCTGCAGATTTTCTTCCTCTCCCACCTCTTTATCTGCCCACTGAAAGTAATTACAGCTACTTTCGGCCTGCAAAACAACATAAAACAGAAAAAGCTTATCATGGGTACACCCACAAAAATGGAGCCAACAGTGAAAAATGGTATGGTCATTCAGAAACTAACATTCCAAAATGGACATCTCCAGAAATTCCTTCTTGGGTTCCTCGATCTTTTTGAAGTCAACAGAAGCAATTTCTCACCACACCTGCATCTCCTACCTCGCGGGTTTGAAGAAGAAGAAGAAGAAGAAGAGTTGCAACTCACGCTCCTCTTCTGTGAGCATGAGGTTGCTCCTTTCATCGCAAACCTTGGATGCGAATTTCTGCAAAGAAGAAGAAGAAGAAGAAGAAGAAGGAGGAGGAGGAGGAGGAGGAGAAGAAGAATAATATGGTTTTCAGATTTTCAAATTACCAGATTTTATTATTTTTTAACAATTAAAATTATATTATTGATTAATTAACTTAATTATCCATGTAATTGGACCCTAAATGACGACACATGGCACCTCCGTTAGACAGCTCAACAACCTAACGAACTTCACTAACGTCAGGGACGAGTATTTGGGGGTTTTGAAAGTACGGGGACAAAAAACCATGGTTTTAAAGTATAGGGACGGGGACCCAGGTTGACCGAAACTACAGGGACATGGAACATATTTTTCCCTTAATTTATTAATATGTGGAAAGAGGTTATGTGTTATTAATGTGGAAAGAAGTCATTGATGTGTGTATTTGAAGATTTTTGAATGGTTTAGAATGAGTTAGTGAATGACAAGGAGAGGCATGACACATCATATTATTTTTTATGTAGCACAAATAAAGGTAACTGACAATAATATGCATGACGTTCGGGTTCGAGTCTTGTGGATGGAAACAATCCCCGCTGGGAGAGCTAGTGCTAGCCCCACCATGATGTGAATGTTCCCAGATCGAACAAGATTATCTCCCGTGGAGGATACAAGTGGTTAAAGTGTTAAACAAAAAAAATATGCATGGCATGGTAACATGTAAGTTTGCGACTTAGCTTTAATATATATAATAGATTCTTTCACCTTCATCCTTAATTCTTTATAGTTGGGGAAATGATTCTTGAACACTAAGTGCAGCTAGCATTGTATTTCATTTTTTTTTAAAATTTTTAAAATTTATTTTTAACTTTTCTTTTTTCTTTTTACAACTACTTTCTTTACATGATTTATTTACTTTTATATTTTCATTTTATTTATCAGTCTCATTACATAAAAATATAAATTAAAAAATACAATAAATGTGTTGATTTACATTAAGTTTAATTTATTGTGTTTTTTTAATATATCATTTATCTCTATTTTATTCATTTACATTTTCACTTATTATCTCTTATTAAGAGTAAAGTAAAAAAACGTAATTAATACTCCCTTAAATTTCTAAATGTAATCGATAAATAGAAACAAAAAAATCCTCAAATGGAATAGATATATAGGAAGAGATTTAGAATGATTGGGTCTTTGTGTTGTTATTATTATTGTTATTATTATTATTATTATTATTATTGTTGTTGTTGTTGTTATTGTTTTTGTTGTTGTTGTTGTTAATATTATTATTATTACTATTATTATTATTGTTGTTATTGTTGTTGTTGTTTGTTTTTTGTTGAGTAAACCATCAAAATGGTCCCCGAAAGATATGACATCGGTCAGTTTAGTCCCTGAAAGAAACAAAATTGTAAAATAGTCCCTGATAAATACTAACATCAATCAATTTAGTCCTTTCGTTAACTTCAATCTGTTAGACTTAATAAAGGCATTGAAGTGGCATGTGGGCTACACAGTCAGCTATGAAAGATTGAAATACTTCAAAAAAAATTCCCTGCATTCCAACATCTGATATGGCTTAATTAAAAGATTGAAAGTCTTCCAGAATAGTCCCCCTCTTCTCTCACGTACTATAAGGAAGCAAATTAAATGAAAACACTTTCAGCTCCTCCTTCCATAACGTCTCTTTCTACCATTTTTTGAGGTTGGAAAATGGTTAGCATCCAACTTAGAACAATCATGCTACGAGCAGGTGAAAAAAATATGAAAACAATTTCGCTTAATTGTATTTTTTTTGTCCCCCTACTATCATCAATCCGCGATTTTGATCCTCCTACTTTATTTTTCGCGATTTTGGTCCCCTATTATTCCAAATTCGCGATTTTGGTCCCTCTAACACATACTTGAGAGGTATAGGGGGACCAAAATTTTGAACTACAATCACGAATTTGGAATAATATGGGGACCAAAATCGCGAAAAAAAAAGTAGGGAGACCAAAATCGCAGATTGATGATAATAGGGGGACCAACACTGTAATTAAGCCAAAACAATTTTAAAGATATCAATTTTCTTAGTTTCATCAAGATTTATCATTTTGTCATTTTCACAGAGGACCTGGAATTTCTAACATACTAAATATACAAGGTTCATTTTGCTAACCACATCGTGGTGCATATGTTCCAATTTATTGAATTACAAATATCCTTTTCTAAACTAAATAAAAATAAAATATAAAAACTACTTAAACTAGTCATCTTAGCGGAAAACTTGATTTAATAATAATTAATGTTATTTTTTATAATCAAAATTCAACATATAAAAAAACGTTTATTATTATTGCTTAATACCAACACTATTTTTTTGGTAACAATAAATTTAGGGTAAGGGGATGATGTCCTAATCCAAGGTAGGGAAGGCCTCCGGGCTCAAAGAACACTTACAGAGGTACTTACATTTTACCTCACCCTAAAGGGACGAGTGGAGGTTCGAACCTGCGGCCTATCAGATACGAGACTCTCTCTTGCTCCACTCGACCAACCCCTTGTGGTTATCCCAACACTATTTTTTACTTTTAACAACACTCCTATTTATTTTAGAAATTAGTCGCACTCTAGCAATCTACTCTCACTCTTTCTATTCATCTATACCTATATATAAAGGGAATTCCCTTTTTTTGGTTTCCACTTTTCTAGACGATAATACCCCTGATTCAGGCCCCATTCCGATATACTAAATTCTGGTTTTTTAAATCATAACTTTTTAACACTAATCCTTATTTTTTTAATTCAAATTCAAATCTTGATGGATTATATTTTTTCCTATTCTAATTTTAATCTCTGTTTCTTAATTTAAATTTAAAATATTATCCTTATCATTTAAGTCGTGAATTTTTAAAGTAATTTTGAAAAGTGTAGATTAATAATTCAAATTCAAATCATTCTTTAAATTTGGAGGACATACTGAATTCTGGTTTTTTTAATGATAATTTTTTTTAACACTAATCCTTACTTTTACAATTCAAATTCAAATCCTGATTGATTCTATTTTTTTTCTATTCTAATTTAATCCCTATTTCTTAATTTAAATTTAAAATATTATCCTTATCATTTAAGTCGTGAATTTTTAAAGTAATTTTGAAAAATATAGATTAATAATTCAAATTCAAATCCTTCTTTAAGGTATTTGAAAATGTAAATAAACAAATTTTACGTCTTTTCCAAAAAAAAAATGCCGATAGACAGGCTATCCACTAGTATTTTTTAATAAGAATTATGAAATTTATGATTATTTTGTTTTCATCTACTTGAGTTAAATTATTGTTTTACAGTTTGATTCATTGTATATTTATTAGAGTAAGTTTAAAAATTAAGCCAACTTTTCGTTTATAGGTTTAAAGTGACTTTTTTATGAATCATACATATCCTTCACAGGAGGCCGTCATGCTCCTTCCATGAACATATTTTTAAATTTATAATTATGATAGTGATGATATTAAAACAATTAGATCCTTTTTTGGTGTAACACTACAAATATTCTCCACGGGAGGCAATCTTACTCGAGTCGGTAAGACCTCTCTCTATCAGGGGAAAAGCTCTCCCCCCGAATATTTAACGCAACTGTATACTCATAGTTTGGACTCGAGACCACTAGATAAGATGAAACAACCTCTTACCAGCCAATCCACGTGATTGGTGGTAAACAAGTGATTTTTTATGTTACTACTATACTATCACTTTTAGATGCGAGTATTTAGCGACAGCCACTGAAAAGCGACCATGGTCATCGCTAAGTTGAATTTTTTTTACATTTTTTTATGTAGCGTCGGTCTGGACGACGTTAACTTTATAAATAGCTTCGGCCTCGGCCGATGCTAATTTCTTGATATTTTTTACTATATATATATAATATTTTTCACTAGATGTTTCAAGAAACAAATATAGCGTAACAGTAATGCTCCTTCTTGGTATCATGCAGCATTACCGTTATGCTAATGGTCGTCACTATGTTGTGATGGCCATGGAACCAGCAACGGCCATTAGGCCGACGCTACCGTAAAATGTCATCGCTACTGCATCAACGACGAGACTTTTAGCGACGTTTTCCCTCTAGCGACGGCCAAAAACCGTCGCTAAAAACTGTTTTTCTTGTGGTGTATATTATTATTGTTGTTGTGGTGGTAAACAAGTGAGAATTTTTTTGGTTTCTATTTATTTGTTACATTTAGAAATTCAAGAGAGTATTAATTACATTCTTTTACTTTACTCTTAATAAGAGATATAAGTGAAAATGTAAATGAAATAAAACAGAGAGATAAATGATATATTGAAAAAATATGATAAATTTAATTTAGATCAACACATTTATTGTATTTCTTAATTTATATTTTTATATATAAGATTGATAAATAAAAATGAAGATATAAAAATAAATAAATAATATAAAGAAAATACCTGCCATAATGTGACAATGAGAAAGGTTAAAAAATTAAAAAAAATACAGGCCAACTGTACTTGGAGGGAGGAGAGAGAGGTGAGAGAGGGAGGAGAAAGGGGAGAGAGAAGAAAGGAGAGAGAGGTTGGAGAGAGGAAGGAGAAAGGGGAGAGAGGGGAACAAGAGAGAGAGACGGGAGAGGGAGGAGAAAGAGAGAGAAAGGAGAAGAGAGAGGGAGGAGAGGGGGAGGAGAGAGAGGGAGAGAGAGGAATGTTGGTCCCAGAGGGAATCTAGAAGGGGGGGTTTGAATAGATTCACAAAACTTTTAAGGCGTTTTTTTTTCAAAAACAATTCTTCAAAATTCCTTTTAATTTTCCTTCTAAAAATTTACCTTTTCAAAAACTATGCATCAATCAATATATCAAGTATGTATATATGTATATATCTGTGTATCTATGTATCAGAGTTTAAAATCAATTTATCAAGTGATTTGTAATGTGCAGCGGATTGTAAAGTTGCAGTGGTAATTGATTACCAGTTACAGTCAGTAATTGATTACCAGTTACAATCAGTAATTAATTACCAAGTCAGTTACTGTATGCAATTGATTATCAAGATTGATTACTCAATTCCTTATAATTCCACTCACAATATGCAGACCAATTTCCTTTCAATTTCCAGTAAAACAACAGAGTTACAGATCAAGAATCATATTGAATATTTCAAGAAACTTTCAAAACAATAGAGTAGGGATAGAGAATTGTGACACGTTCGTTTACACTGGTTCAGCCATAACAAAGGGGCCTATATCCAGTTTGATCTAGCACACCGCTAAACCAGCTTTCACTATAGAATTGATTATACACACACCATGCACATACAATCCTAAAGAAAGTCTTTCTAACAAACAAAAGGTTCTCTCTTGCACCCCACAAGAGCATGTTCAACCGTGACACCCCGTCACTCGAACAACAACCTTACTTATGACACCCCGTCACAAGATTTCACAATCAATCTCACAGAACAACCCCATTCTTGAATATCACACAAAATCTCTATGAAAACCCTATTCAATGAGATTTCTCAAATCAATACAAACATTAAGAGTTTGAGTTTAGAACGAATGCACCTGATTGTGCGAGTTAAAACTCCAGCTTTAGTACGAAATTATTCTTCAAAATATGCTAATCATCATGCATAAAGAGTTCTCGAGAATGCAGAGAATTCTGAAATTT
Organism: Sesbania bispinosa; assembly: GCA_026901365.1. Taxonomy (NCBI): domain Eukaryota; kingdom Viridiplantae; phylum Streptophyta; class Magnoliopsida; order Fabales; family Fabaceae; genus Sesbania; species Sesbania bispinosa. Next base: position 2,745,726 of record QLOH01000021.1, on the reverse strand, counting down.
TTGGCAAGGTTTCTTGGAGAGTTTTTTCTAATCTTCTTGAATTTTTTTTCTTCTCGAATTTTTTTCTTCTCTTTCTCACTCTCACTTTTTCTCTATCTTTTTATTCTCAAAAGAAAACCTTCTTTTATAACAAGTTTTAATTAGTTTTTGAACTTCCAAAATTAGTTAGGAATCAGTTAAAAACAGTTGGAAAAACGTCCAGAATTCTGCAGTTGCTGTGCTAATCGATTACTTACTTAGGTAATTGATTATCCCAGAGCGTAAGTTTCTCAGAACCTTTATTTTATATCAGGTAATCGATTACATCTATCAGGTAATCGATTAAACTAGTCTTGATTATGAATTCAGTCAGTTTTCAGCTTTGAGTCAACTTGGAGTTTATTACCAACTTAAGTAATCGATTAAACCAGAGGCAAATCAATACTTGGTTGAGTAATTGAGTTACCAAGCTAATCAAACATGAAAATATGAACTCATTCTTGCATGATTAAACAATCAACCAATCAAGAAAGCAATTATTCACAACACACACACATTGCCTAAATCTAAAAACAATCAATACAAGTGCCACATCTATTGAAATTTGTTTGGCACTGCAAAATGCACTTGAAAGATAAATCACCTATTATCTACAACAAAACCAAAACTACTATCACTTTGAGAGACTTGAGGAATTCGAATATCCTTTGAAGCTTAAGTTCAACAAGGAGAGAGAGAGAGAGAGGAGGGAGAAAGAGATGACAAATGAGAAAGAATTTTTTTTATTTTATTCTATCTTATCCTATCACTCCCTAACCCAGCTCCCCCTTAGGATAAGAATTACACTAGAAGGAAAGGATAGGATAAGCAACATGATAAAGTTATTATATCCTATTGGTGCAACAAACACATGATAAGTGATAGGATAAAATAAAATTATTATATCGATGTACAAGAATCATTTTCCTTATAGTTGACAAGCTATTTCCATATTTGCTATTAATTATTATTATATCCACTCCACGTTTCATCCGGTTTCTTCAAACAATCTCTAAATATTATTTTTGAACCGACCACCCACATGATACCTATCATTAATACACTTGAATATAAATTTTAAACTTATCAAATATATATTTATATATATTTAACCTTATCAAATATATTATATCATATAGTAATTTATTTTCAAGAGTGCATCGCATATGCACGTCTGTCATTTTAAAATATTATCCTTTCCCGTTGACCAGTAGCTATTTGCAGATGTTGCTTGTATTGTATATATCCGCATTTGATCGAGTTGCTTCATCACCATTCTTCCAAGAAAAATCAATCTATCTTTAATCTTTTTTCTCGATCGGTTCAGCTTTTTTTTTCTTTTTTTCATTATTTCTGAAAATGGCTGAGGCTTTACTTGGAGTCGTGTTCGAGAATCTGAGCTCTTTGATTCAGAATGAATTAGCAACCATGTCTGGAATCAAGGAAAAGGCTGAAAAGTTATTAAGCACTTCAGAGCTGATCAAGGCCGTCCTTGAAGATGCTGAGCAGAAACAACTGACAGAAAAACCTGTTAAGCTTTGGCTGCAGAAACTCAAAGATGCTGTGTATGTGTTAGATGATATCCTTGATGAATGCTCCATTGAATCCCATCGACTTGTGGGTCCATCCTCTTTCAAACCAAGGAACATCGTGTTTCGTTATAGGATTGGCAACAAGTTGAAAATGATTTCAAGGAGATTTGATGAAATTGCTGAAAGTAAAAGCAAATTTTTTTCTGAGAGAGCATGTTGGGGAAAGGTCAGGTGGAGACCGTGGAGTGGCAGAATGGCGTCAAACAAGCTCAATCATTGACCAACCTCAGATATATGGACGTGATGAAGATAAAGAGAAGATTGTGGAGTTTCTTCTCAACCAAGCATGTGGCTCTGACTTCCTTTCCATCTATCCCATCGTTGGCTTAGGTGGTGTTGGAAAGACAACGCTTGCTCAAATGGTCTACAATGATGATCGGGTAAGTAGTACTTTTAACACAAAAATTTGGATTTGTGTTTCAGAGGATTTCTCTGTCAATAGGATTTTGTGTTCTATTATAAGATCTATCTCAGATGAAAAGTGTGATGTCTGGGATTTAGATAAAATAGAAAGAAAAGTGCAGGAATTGTTGCAAAGTAAAAGATACTTGCTTGTTTTTGACGATGTGTGGAAAATGAATCAAGAATTGAAATCCGGATTACCCAAGACAAATGGAACAAGTTGAAATCTGTGTTATCATGTGGATCCAAAGGTGCTTCTATTTTGGTACCCACTCGTGACAAAGATGTTGCAACAATCATGGGAACATGTCAAGCTCATCATTTATCTGGTCTCTCTGACGATGAATGTTGGTTGTTATTCAAACAATGTGCATTTGGACCTACCAAAGAAGAGCGTGAAGAGCTTGTAGCTATAGGCAAGGAGATAGTAAAGAAGTGTGGGGGATTGCCTCTTGCTGCACAAGCATTAGGAGGTTTACTGTGCACAAAGAGTGAGGAAAAGGAGTGGCTTGAAGTTAAAGAAAGTAGGCTTTGGATTTTACCACATGAAAATTCTATTTTGCCTGCCTTGAGGTTGAGCTACATTCATTTAATGCCAACCTTAAAACAATGTTTTGCTTTTCGTGCCATATTTCCCAAAGATGAAGTAATCAAGAAGAAAGATCTGATTCACCTTTGGATGGCCAATGGCTTTATTTCATCCCAAGGAAGCTTGGAGGTAGAAGATGTTGGCAATATGATTTGGAATGAATTGCACCAAAAATCATTCTTCCAAGATATCAAGATCAATTATGAAGGAGACATTTGTTTCAATATGCATGATCTTATCCATGATCTTGCTCAGGGGTCAGAGTGTATGGTTTTGAAGAACTCAAATGAAGCTGATTTATCATGTAGCACACACCATATTTATTCTCGCTCTGATCTAGAATCATTCGAAAAGGGAGTCTTTGAGAAAATTGAATCCTTGCGAACATTATATGACTCAAGATTTTGGATGGATCATGACTCATATATTGACACAAGGATTTCTAGTTGCTTTCATTCTCTTCGGGTTTTAAGGACAAATTCTTTCAAATTATTATCATCATTTGCGAATTTAATTCATTTGAGGTATTTGGAACTTTATGATTTTCGTAACATAAAATCCCTCCCTGACTCAATTTATAGCTTGCAGAAATTGGAAGGATTTTATGGTCTTCAGTGTCTATCAGAACACTTGACCTGCTTACAAAATCTTAGACATCTCATCATTGAACGTTGTCGCCAACTGTCTCGTACCTATCCTAACATTAGAAAATTATGTTGCCTAAAAACAATAAATATGTACATTGTCGATTCAAAGACAGGGCACGGCTTGGCAGAGTTACGTGATCTAAATCTAGGTGGAAAGCTGAGCATTCAAGGCCTTGATAATGTTGGCAGTTTATCAGAAGCTAGAGAGGCCAATTTGAGAGGTAAAATGGACCTTCAGGAATTATGCTTGTCATGGAGAAAAAGCAAGTCATGTGTTACTAATCTTGAGCAAGTAATTGAAGAGCTTCAACCTCCCTCAAATCTCAAGTTCATGGAGATATATCGTTACTATGGATTATGTTTCCCAGGTTGGATCAGAAATCTTAACAATTTAATTGATCTTAGACTTATTGATTGCAATAACTGTGTACACATTCCGTCGCTTGGTAAACTACCATTTTTAAGAAAACTTGAAATAAGGAATATGAATGATGTGCAATACATGTATGATGATGGTGAATATTCTCTTGTGTGTTTCTTTAAAATAAATGAGGGGTATTATTGTCTCAAAAAAGTGAAAATAAAAAAGAGCATATTCTCTTTATATATAGTTATAGATTATTATTATCATTATATTAAAACAATTTCTCTCATCATTAATTTCTGATTTTTCATTATATAAAAACATAAATCTTTATTATTCATACCGTAATTAAGAGCAATTATAAAAATATAGAACTAAGCAATACAATCTCCTTTACCCCGTGCATGGGGTGAACTTGGAGGGAAAGGGGAGGTTGGACATGACTAAAATCATCGCTAACTTGGAGAGGGTATTGACTTTTGTTCTTATTCACACCGTAATTAAGAACAATTTTAAAAGTTTAGAACTAAGTAGTACAATCTCTTTTACTCCATGCATTGGGTGAACTAGGAGGGACATGAGAGGGTGAACATGACTAATATCGTTGTTAACTTGGAGAGGGTATTGTCTTTTATTAAAGATTAACCGGATTAGCGTCTCTATATTAGCTACATGAAATGAATTTTATAAAGATTTTATTTACTTTAATTTATAAGTATTTATGGTAGCTAATATTTTATCGTTAAAGAGTTGTGGCTCAGTTGACAACGTAGGCTGAGATTGTGGGAAGAGCTCCCGGGTTCGATCCCCGCTAAACACACTCTTAGAGAGGGATTAGGAGCCTTAACCGTGATTAAAATCTTGTAAATCGTTGTTATTTAAAAACTTGTTATTGGGAAATTATTTAGTCAACATTATTTTAACAGAACAAGTTTTCTGTAAATCGTTAACAAAAAAATATTTTCCTGATGCTAGGATATACTTTATAATACTTCCCGGTTTTGTTTGTAAGGTTATTTTCCTCTTGGAATGTTGTTTTTCACCACAGAAAAATGTTTATTAGTGTATAACAAAGGCTTGCTTCACATACATTTCTTGATTTATTACTATTATAATCATTATCACTATTATTAGACATTTTTTTGCAAGTATTAGACAATTCTTTTTTTGTCAAAAGTATTAGACCATTCTTAAATCGGCAAGATCGACTTCTATTGACGTCTGGGTGATAATAACGAAACCCAAGCAAATAAACAAACCAAACTCAGAGAATGAGGTATGCTTTATAAAATTGTCAACGGTTAAGGGCATGTGAAAATAGGCCCTTGCTATTCCCACCCCTTTTTTGCTATTCCGACCCCCTCTAAATTTTATGAATTTTTTCCCTACCTATCTCTCTACCTCTTCCGGATATTAGAGAATAAAATTGACTTGCGGATATAAGTGTTTGGGAACTAATCTGTAAGCAATTTTTTTTTACCTACGGACACTTCTGTCTGAGAATGGTTCTCAGACATTCGTAAGCCAATTTAAAAAATCGCTTTTTGGACATTTGTGTCCATAAGCCAACCCGAAGCCAATTTGTTCACTCCTCTAGCCAGGAGTTGTGCGCGTGTGCTACCTCCTAATAAAAGATAATGAAAATCAAATAAATCAATAGAAATGGTAGGGTGTGGTCCATGAATGAAATAAAGTATGGGTTGCTGAGATGAGAGGGAGAAGGAGATAGGGTGGGATGGTTATGGGATGGGGGAGAGGAAGAAGGCGTGGGGAAAGGGAGAGTGAGAATGGATGGGGGTGGGTGGAGAACGGTGGGGGAGAGGAAGGAGGGTTGGGGAAGGCACAGTGAGAATCGGTGGGGGTGGGTTCAGTAGGGTGGGGGTGCAGGGGGAAGGGAGAAGGGAAAAAGGGCTGGGGTAGTTAGGGAAGAAAAATTGGTGGGGGGTGGGAATAGCAAAAATAAGGGTGGGAAAAGTAAGAGCCTTGAAGATAAACAATGATGGACTTGAGAACTCAAATATTTTATCCAATAAACTGGCTGCTAACATGAAATTTTCTGGGTTGTCTTGCCCCAACTAAACCCATGTTGAGGGAGTTACTTGTAGCACCCTTTTTTGCTATTCACACTTCTATTTTTGGAAAATATCATTCCTTAACTACCCACACCCCATCTCCCGTCCTCCACTCCCTCCCCACCCAACCTCCACCTCCAACAAACCCCATTGCCACTCCACTCCACCTTTTTTCTTTTACTTTCCTCTTTCTAAGGAAAAAAACATTTCTGGAAATTAATTTACGGAAATAGTTTTCTAGAAACATTTCTAGAAATTAATTTCTAGAAGTGAAAGTTTTTTATGATGTCTCTAAACTTATTAAACATGAAATAGAGACGGAAATTTTTTTCGTCTCTAAACATTGCCACTTTCATTTGAAAAAAAAAATACTAACGAAAAAATCATGTGTCTAATAATTTCCGGAAATGAATTATACATTTTCAGTATTTAGAGACAAAATTTTTCCTGTCTCTAATATGTCTCTAACAAGTTTGAAGATAAAATTTTTTTAGTCTCTAAAAACTAAAAGTTTACAAAAAAAAAAACCACTTCCCGATTTTCCAGAAGTGAATTTTAATCATTTAGCTTCCATAAGTTAATTTTCGAAAACGATTGGAGGGTATTTCTAAAAAAAGACTTTTCACATAAAGTAAGGGGATGTGAAAAACAAGGCCCCATGTTGATATATCAAAGCACAATCTACACTGATTATATTTTTTAGCCAAACTAGCCAAAAAGTAACCAAGTAGTTTTAATAAACCAAATAAATAAATATTGACAGAAAAAAGAGTTTAATTACTATACAATATCAATGTAAAAATACTTATACTGATTGATGTACATTATCTAATGAGTATGACACCTCATGTATCATTAAACTCATTAAATGATATGGCAATATACTATTGGATGTTAATGTAAATTTTTTTTACATCGATAGTATATAATATTAAGTTCATAAACAAACATAATAAAAGGTATTGGATATGTCCAAAAAAGAAAAGAAAATGAACTCACCTGAAATCAAATTCATTTAAACTTCAATAACTTTTTTCCTTTTGGTCCATCCGTAACTTTTTTCAATTAAGCCTATAGAAGCATTGTCTTAGCCTTTAGCTAATAACTAGTATCCAATCTGTGTGATGTACGGATTTATTATTCAAATAAATATTTAAATTTAAATTTTAATAATATATTTAACCTGTTTAATAAATGTAAACATTAAATCATAAAATTAATTATTTTTTAATATTTAATTTGATACTTGTTAGTAGATTAAGAATATAACAAACTAACAAAAGTAAAATGGATTTGGAAATATGAAATAGTCACATCTGATAATTATAAATGAACACTATCAGCAATATTGCTTCATTTAAATTTTTTAAAACACTTTCTTGTAGACAATACTTTTTGTAACATTACAACACTTAAAGTTGTCATCGCATATAAGAATCCTAAGTCTTTGTTGAGACTTAACCCTATATACAACAACATATAATTGACCATGAGAGAAAACAGGTCTTGGTAAATACACACCAACATGTGACAATGTCTGACCTTGGCTTTTTTATTAATGGTCATAGCAAAGCAAAGAAAAATGGAAAACCGTCTTCGTTGAAACTTTAATAGGGTGAGATTTTCAGATGGAATTCTCGTAGTAACGGTTTCTCCAATGGCATTAGAACCTAACTGATCAACTATTAATCTAGTTCCATTGCAAAGTCTAGTAGATATATCAAGATTTGTCATTAGCATAACAATCACTTCAATTTTTAACACCAACTTATGATCATAGAACCCAGAGTACCTAATATCATTTAAGAATTCAGTTGTCAACCAGCTTCAATACCGACTTCCTCATCCACCTTCCATATAGTATCAGAACTCAAGTACATCCTTTCTTCTCCTAGATAAGTCATGACATATTCATTGATGGAGTAAACAACATCCAATGTAGGAGCAAGAATTGTTTTATCTTGAAACAATTCTATGTTTTCAAATTTTGATAGCAAATTAAGATAGACAAAAGAAACTATATCTCCAATTGTATTACCTGTAGACTTTATCAGTAAAGCCTCTGGTATTTCAATATCAGTTTGACCATAAATAATTCATATCAATATTAATATGACATGTAATATTGTTCAATATAAATTTAATACTACATATAGATGTAAAATTAAATGTTTATTTCATCCATCACATTTTAAAATTATTTTAATATAGAAATGAGATATTCATCCATTTAGAGTACTTAGAATTTAATATGATGTCTAACAGAATAAAATTTATATTCTAATAATAAATAAATTGATAAAAATAATTGGGAAGTAATCTTTTTGTTAATTTATCAGCTAACATGTTTCTTACTTGATATAAATTATCTTTAATTGTGACCACAATTAATTGTAAAGGTTTAACACTAAATCCAACTCATTTATTTCAAGTTAAAGCTCGTACGACATTTATTAATCACAAAATAAAAATATGTCATTAGAAAAAAGAAACATTGAAAAGGAAAATCACAAAAATCTTATAAAATGAAGAGAAAATATTAAAAATAGAATGTTGTTACACGATCTACAAATATTAACACAAATATTATTTTTAAAATTATATTAACAAATAGATCTATTGACATTTGTTGCACGGGTAACACAATTTTTTAATTTTCATATATAATTTAAATATTACAGTAATTATTTTTATAAAATGATGAAATTGTAAGAAAAACAAATTAAAATTAAATATATTTCTATCTTAAAAAATATTATGTTTTTTAACATTAGATAAATTATATTTTTCGTTCATGTTTTTCGGTTAACTTTAGACTTTGTCCCTAATTTTTACAGCCTTTTATTTTATATCCTTATACTTTTAAAAGAATGTAATCGTAAATTCATAGTGTCTAACATTGGATTCTGGGTTATGCTCATTTTTACATATATTACTAAATTTTTATAATATAATTAATTTATGATATAGTCATATACATCAATTAATAGAGTGTGAGTATCATATTGTTATCATGTTTATAGAAAATAATAACAAATACATCATTAATATAGTAAATTTAAAATATATTCACATTTGAGATCTCACAATGCAATCATTTCAAAACTATATAAAAGTGTATGGAAAAAACCATTATTGGGAAAGCTAACCCCACTATGATATTAATATTCATGACCGGAGCAGGACTAACTCTGATGGAGGGTATTTGTAGTTTATCAAAAACATCATTTAACCTATAATTAAAAATTTTGCTTAACTTTTAAATGTACTATATTAAATATATATTAAATCAAAATACAATATAATAATTTTAATCAAGTAAAAGAAAAGAAAATAATTATAAATTTTATAATTCTAATTTGAAATTTTATCCATAAAAATTATAATCAAGTCATCATAAAAATAATTATAAATTTAAATTATATTGGTATTTGAGATCTCTCATCTTAGTCACCTAAAACTTATATAAAGTGTATGGATAAAACCGTTGTTGGAAGAGCTAATTCCACCATTATATGGATGTTCATTGAAGGAACATGACTGTCTCATGTGGAGAGTACTTGAGATCATAAAAAAATCACTTTATTGAAGTGAGAATAAAAAAAATCTAAAAAAATATAAATAATGAATGTAAGAAAATGTGACATATGTACTGAGCGAAAAAATTTAATATAGAGTAGATAGAATAAATAAGAGAGATAATAATTAAAAATATTAATGAATAAAATACAAAGATAATTATTTTAATATAATAAAAAATGAAAAAGAAAATGTGATAAAAAATAAAAAGAAAAATAGAAGAAAACGGCTGGAGAATGATTGCCTCACAATCACATGGAAGATAGTTGTATGGTTCGTAAAAAAAATCACTTTACTGTATTGCTAATAAAAAAATTAAAGAAACGCAAGTGAGCAATTTTAATATAGAATAAATAGATAAATAGAATAGATAAGTGAGATAATAAATAAAAATATTAATGAATAAAATAAAGACATAAATGATATATTGAAATATCATGTTAAATTTAATGTAAATCAATACATTTACTGTATTATTTAATGTGAGTTTTCACGTAACGAAACAGATAAATAAGAATAAATAATGACAGGAATTATTTTAAGATAATAATAATAATAAAGAAAATTAAAGTGTGATAAAAAAAGGAAAAATATAGGAGAAAAATTGCTTCACATGGAGGATAGTGGATACCCATGGTTTATCAAAATATCACTTTTATAATGAAAAAAATTAATAGAAATGGATAGTGAGAGGAAATATTTTAATATAATAACAATAAAAAATTAATTTGTGAAAAAAAAGAAAAAAAACATGAGCAAAACTTTCTATCGTGTAGGATAAATGTGGTTTATAAAAATATCATTTTACAGTAAAGAGAATAAAAAATTTGAGAAAACACAAATGAAAAAATAACATGTGTGCTGTGGAAATAATTTTAATATAGAATGAATGAAAGTAAATTGAAAGATAGAATAAATAAGAGATATAATAAGTGAAACATTAATGAATAAAATAGAGAGATAAATAATATATTTAAAAAAATACATTAAAATTGATGTAAATAAACTCATATCGTATTTCTTTATGTGAGTTTTTATGTAATGGAATAGATAAACATAAATGGCTAATGAGAAAACTTGATTCAATATAATAATTATAAAAAATTAAAATTAAAATGTGATTAGAAAAAAAAAAGAAAAAAAAAGACAGGAGCTGGACTGCTTCCTGTGGTTTATAAAAAAATTATTTTACTGAAATGAGAATAGATATGAATGAATAATGAGATAAACTATTTTAATATAATAACAAAAAAATTAAAGTGTGATAAAAAATAGAAAAAAAGAAAATAGTATGAGTAAGAATGTCTCCCGTGAACGATAGCCTTGATTTATACAAAAAATCACATTTGTAATGAAACAGATAGATGAGATCAAATAATGAGAGAAAATATATTAATATAATAACAAAAAATAGAAAATTAAAAGTGGCATAAATAGGAATTTTAATATAGATTAAATAGATAAATAGAATAGATGAGTGAGATAATAAATGAAAAAATTAATGAGTAAAATAGAAAGATAAATGATATATTGAAATATCTTGTTAAAAGTAATGTAAATCAACACATTTATTGTATTCCTTAATGTGAGTTTTTATATAATGAAACAGATAAACAGTAATAAATAATGAGTGAAATTATTTTAATATAATAATAAAAAGAAAATTAAATTATGGAAAAAAAAGAAAAAATGTAGTATAAAAAATCCTTCACGTGAAGGATACTCATGGTTTATAAAATATCACTTTTATAATGAAACAAATTATATGAACTGTAACATCCCGCAAATTAGGAGCTTTAATAATTCATTAAGTTACAAAAAGAGAATTATGTGTTAGTAATTAAGGAAAAGTAAGTTGAGGAATTAGGGGTTAAAACTTTATTATAAAACCAAGTTCAAGATTTTGTCTAAGTAAAATTAGTGAGTTTGGGTTGCTGGTAATCGATTACAGAGAGTTTGTAATCGATTACCAAAGAGCTGAGTTTTGGTAATCGATTACCAAGGGATGGTAATCGATTACCCGAGAGCAAAATTTTTGGTAATCGATTATGTAATCGATTACCTGAGAGCAGAATTCTTAGTAATCGATTACCAGATTCCCAGAAACGTTTTCTAGTGTAATTTTTACCTCTGGTAATCGATTACAGCATTACTGTAATCGATTACCAGCTGTCCAGTATAAATAGCCGGACATGTAAAATTAGTTATTCAGCATTCCTTTCTTCTTCTTCCTTGCGCCCTAGAGAGAGAGAGTGAGCTTAGAGAGAGAGAATGTGATTTCGGAGCTTTGGAGGGAGATTGAAGCTTGAATCACCGATTGAATCACTTCAAGTCCTCATTTTCTCTCTTGATTTCATAAGATTTGTGAGTATAACTCACTTTTATGGTAGAATCTATTGGTCTCAATGCATGCTCCCACCCCTTTCTCTTCCCTTTCTTGATGCTGGTTAGATGATTGATAGAATTGGTAAATACTTGTTATTGGATTGATTATTGATAGATTGAGCATATGAGTATAGAATCGAGCGTCGGAATCTTTAGTTTCGAAGTTATCGAAACTATCGAAACTTACGAAACTATCGAAACTATCGAAACCCCTCGATCGTAACTCATATGAGCATTCTATTAGGTTATAACCCTTTGTTTAGTACTATTTATGGATCGAAATGGCTAATTCGATGTTTGGATTGGAAATTGAAATGTATGTGCGTAGAGTCGAAACTAGCGAGATTTACGAAACTGTCGTTATGCTCAATGTATGAACCCAACTCCTTGATCTCCCTTTCTATTTAGTTATTTGAATGATCTAGTAACGTTTGTTTAAGATTGGGTGATTGGTAGTAAGTTTTGCAATGAAAACCTTAGAATGTTATTCATTGATTCATTGAGATTATGTGCATTTGAGTAATATAAGCTGGTTTCGACCGTGAGTTAATTAAGCCAGCCTTTGCGATGTGAGTTAAAAATCAAGTAAGTAAGTAAGTAAAACACGACTTCGGTCCAGTTTGAGTGGGATTCGTCCCCAGGAAAGCCGGTTCCCGTAGTCTGAGCTCAGGTCTAACTCTAGAAAGTGATAAGATCATGCCTGCTGGGCACAGCAGTGAGTGCATCATGAGCATCATAACTTGCATTACTCAGTAAATCATATTCATGGAGTTACTTATTGCTTCTAGTAGTTATGGACTATGGGTGATTATGTTTTATGCATTATGATTCATGAATGTGTAAGATATGAAGATGGTTGAATTGTTAAGTTGTCATTGATATCTGTTCCCTGCATTCATGCATGCAGTTGTATTCACTGAGATTATTATCTCACCCCACGTTTCGGGGATATTTTCAGTGGTGCAGGTACCTCCGGTAAGATTGAGGTAGTTCAGGTGAGGGTGGAGCTAAGTCTTCTTGTAGCGGGAAGATTAGTTTAATAGGAGTCATTCCTAGAGAATATGTATTTGTTTAATTAGCTATTCGCTGTAGTGATTGATGTAAATTGTATAAGTGTGAAACCTCTGAGTTGGCCACTGAGGCCTGATTTTATTGTTCGGTTATGCATGATATTTAAATGTACTGGTTTTGCTGGATTTCAGGTTAAGCTGGATTTGGTGATTGTCCATTTTTTAGGGGAGACTCTGCCAGATTTTCCGGTATGAGTTTATTGAATCATACTTATCTAAGTGTGAAGTCTTCCCTGAGCTTAAGTAGGTTTCATACTTATTTAAGGTCTTTAACGTTTGTCTGGTTTTGGCTTAAGCTAATCGTTGGAAAGTTTAAGCAAATGTATGGCGATATCGAAAATTTAGCGAAATGATTTCAAGGAATTCAGGAATAGTGTCTCCAACGGGCATTATGTCTGAGTTCAGAAATTAGGGCGTTACATTTTGGTATTAGAGCAGTTCAATCCAATTGGACTGTGGTTAGGTTAGTTGCCCGTGACTTACCATGATCTTCTAGTACGTGTACTCATTATAGGGACTGATCACTCCTATAGTGTGTGCATTGTACACGGAGATTATGGGAAGTTACGTGAGTAGGTTACCTTGGTCAAGGAGTTAGAATACCTCCTTAGCAAGGGTAGAGCCACCCATCTTGTGTTAGAAAGAGAGTAACCTAAGTTTATTCCTAAGAATAGTATTCTCATCATAGAAGCCTTATAGAATGTGACCCTAGAGTTCTAGTGAACATTAGGCACCTCTGAAGTGGTTAGTTTAGATAGATTCTTTTCCTTGTGGAGATTGGTTTGTTGTTTAATTTATATGTGATCTTGATTGTGTGTAACTTGTATAATTTGAATGTTTTGTGCTTCTTGCTATTGATTTGTAATGATTGTTTGGTTCGAATGATTTTATGGCATATTATATTAGAGTGTGTGTACTTGTTAGGTAGTAGTTCATATAGTTAAAATTTCTTTTATGCAAACATTAGTTAAAGGTATTATTAGAGGGGATATAAGAATGTTAGTTCACATTGGGATAATTACCCTACTTAGAGTGAACCAGAGCTTGCTTAGGCACACGTAGGGATTCCAACCATCGGGGAAGTGTGTAGGGAGTTGTAATCTAAGTAGACTTAAGACCCTACCTAAAGCTAACAACTTTGCAGGGGCATATAGACTTTTGGACCTAAACTTAGAAGGGTTAGGAAATTGAGGTTCCTTTTGAGGTAACGTAAGAATAGGTGTATTCCCTAGGCCACCTTGAGAGTAGTCAGGAGACTGTCTAGTGAGTGATGATTCCTTTAGCCACCTTACTCTTTGCTTTATCCATGGACTACATGGACAGGATCCTTACGCCTTACCAGATGGGTGGGTAGTCATGGCGGCTACCATCTCCTCACCCTTTCATCTCACAATTAGAGAACACCTAGCAGCCCTAGAGGCAGTGTCTTGTGACCCTGGCATCATAGAGACCTTAAGGAGAGAACACTATACCTATACCTTAAGACAACAACGCCATTGATAACTACTAGGAATTGGGGACATGTTTAGGAGATGAATAAGTTAGAGATTCATAGTAAAGGTAGTGAGTTCTCAGTTATCTAATATTATCACATTTCCATGAGTTACAATTAGTACCATCCTTGTACCTTACCGATGGAGTAAGTTGTCACAAGAAAATGATACCTTCCAGTCTAGATATTCAATCTTATCCATGTATTCCAGGAGCGAAATTCTAGAACTTTAAACCCTATATCTCTATGTTGTAGTCGTGACCATGTTTACATAGGTTCACATTCCAAACAGAAATAGGAAATCCTTTTTCACACCATAATAGTAATAACTCTAGAGCTTATGAGAATGGAAACAAATTAGTTAGGTACCTAGATGTAGACTTGATGTCTCTGAGAGAGAAATTAAGCTTTAGAACACTGAGAAATATTAGAAAGAGCCTGTAGCCTGAAGGGGGGTAGTCTTATAGGCAGGTCATGTGAAGCCATAAAAGGCACTTAGTACCCGAGCACGACTAAGTTTTACTCAACCTGAAAGTTAGATTTGATTATGTATAGTTAGGCCTGACCTGAGTGTTAGGAAGGATTGAGAGGTTGTTAAGCTCACTCACTAGGTTAAAATTTTAAGCAAGTGGAAGTCCTAACTCATAGGAGAACCAAAGTGTGAATGACATTATGTCACTCTCCTTTTCAATGAAACTTAAAACCAAACTAAGTACAACCTGACCGGTAAGGTGGGATAGAGAAAGATCCCATTACGGACGATAGGAGACTAGGAGGGTTACCGTGTTCATACTGTAACCAGTAGGTATTATACCTACGGTTGTGGCATGAGTGTTGTTAAGATTCCTTTATTTTCTTAGAAGAATGAGTGATTTTTCCTCTCTTGGGTGCGGTGTTTGTCTATGTGACTATGTGAACTTAATTCCTCAAACATGACGTGAGTGTTGGATAATTTCGCCAACAAAAACTTAGTGATTTGAGGGATTGAGTAATTATGTGTGCAGGACTTATTGTTAGTAATATAGTAGAACTTAGAATATAAACATGAAAATCATTTGGAATTTTCTCAAACTTAGCAAGATCATTAAGAACATCAGACTTAAAGCCAACAGGTGATTGATGGGTTTGGGTATGGAGTTAGAAACCTTACTCAATTGTTGCATGAAATCCTTTCCTACGATTAGATTTTTATCAAGTGTGTTGTTTAACCAAGCCAGTCAAGTATACTCAAATAGAGTAGAAAGTCTCTTCATGTGTCTTTCGTGATGATACATGAAATGAGTTTGTTAGAGGAGTTCAGGAACCTAAGTTTAGGTGTAACAATTGGAGAGCATAGTGTCAGACTTCATAGAATTGAGATCACCAGTGAGCTAAAGAGCTCTAATAAGGGAGGCTCAGAGTTTGGACTCAAGCCTCAAAGAGAGAAGACAATAGTTAGGGTTTTCTGAATTCGAAGATGGGATGATTCTCTTCCAAGGGAGAGTCTGTGTCCCTAAGGGGGTACCTCAGGCGGCAGATGTTATAGGAAGCTCATAGAGGTAAGTTTTTATACATCCTGGCTCTACCAAGATGTATCAGGATTTGAAGAGAGATATAACAGATTAAGTTTCTAAGTGTTTAGTGTGTCAGCAGGTCAATATAGGACATCAAAACCATTAGGAACCCTTTTACCGTTAGAAATCTCTGAGTGAGAAAGTTTAATTATGAACGTTGTTGTAGGATTGCCTCGAGTCCAAGCTGGGTTTGACGCCATCTGGGTGATTGAGGACCGACTGACCAAGTCAGCTCACCTCCTATTAGTTAGGAGTACCTTTTCCCTTAGCAAGCTAGCAGGTTTGTATGTTAGGTAGATTGTCAGACTCCATGGCATTCCCTCTAACATCATATCAGATAGGGACCCTAGGTTCACTTTTAAGTTCTGGGATGCTCTTCACCAGGTTACGGGAACGACTTCCAGAACTTTTAGTCGAGGTAGTCTTTAATTTATGTTTCTTAATCAATTTTGAGGACAAAATTACTTGAAGGGGGGTAGAATGTAACATCCCACAAATTAGGAGCTTTAATAATTCATTAAGTTACAAACAGAGAATTATGTGTTAGTAATTAAGGAAAAGTAAGTTGAGGAATTAGGGGTTAAAACTTTGTTATAAAACCAAGTTCAGGATTTTGTCTAAGTAAAATTAGTGAGTTTGGGTTGCTGGTAATCGATTACAGAGAGTTTGTAATCGATTACCAAAGAGCTGAGTTTTGGTAATCGATTACCAAGGGATGGTAATCGATTACCCGAGAGCAGAATTTTTGGTAATCGATTACCTGAGAGCAGAATTCTTAGTAATCGATTACCATAAGTTGTAATCGATTACCAGATTCCCAGAAACGTTTTCTAGTGTAATTTTTACCTCTGGTAATCGATTACAGCATTACTGTAATCGATTACCAGCTGTCCAGTATAAATAGCCGGACATGCAAAATTAGTTATTCAGCATTCCTTTCTTCTTCTTCCTTGCGCCCTAGAGAGAGAGAGTGAGCTTAGAGAGAGAGAATGTGATTTTGGAGCTTTGGAGGGAGATTGAAGCTTGAATCACCGATTGAATCACTTAAAGTCCTTATTTTCTCTCTTGATTTCATAAGATTTGTGAGTATAACTCACTTTTATGGTAGAATCTATTGGTCTCAATGCATGCTCCCACCCCTTTCTCTTCCGTTTCTTGATGCTGGTTAGATGATTATAGAATTGGTAAATACTTGTTGTTGGATTGATTATTGATAGATTGAGCATATGAGTATAGAATCGAGCGTCAGAATCTTTAGTTTCGAAGTTATCGAAACTATCGAAACTATCGAAACCCCTCGATCGTAACTCATATGAGCATTATATTAGGTTATAACCCTTTGTTTAGTACTATTTATGGATCGAAATGGCTAATTCGATGTTTGGATTGGAAATTGAAATGTATGTGCGTAGAGTCGAAACTAGCGAGATTTACGAAACTGTCGTTATGCTCAATGTATGAACCCAACTCCTTGATCTCCCTTTCTATTTAGTTATTTGAATGATCTAGTAACGTTTGTTTAAGATTGGGTGATTGGTAGTAAGTTTTGCAATGAAAACCTTAGAATGTTATTCATTGATTCATTGAGATTATGTGCATTTGAGTAATATAAGCTGGTTTCGACCGTGAGTTAATTAAGCCAGCCTTTGCGCTGTGAGTTAAAAATCAAGTAAGTAAGTAAAACACGACTTCGGTCTAGTTTGGGTGGGATTCGTTCCCGAGAAAGTCGGTTCCCGTAGTCTGAGCTCAGGTCTAACTCTAGAAAGTGATAAGATCATGCCTGCTGGGCACAGCAGTGAGTGCATCATGATCATCATAACTTGCATTACTCAGTAAATCATATTCATGGAGTTACTTATTGCTTCTAGTAGTTATGGACTATGGGTGATTATGTTTTATGCATTATGATTCATGAATGTGTAAGATATGAAGATGGTTGAATTGTTAAGTTGTCATTGATATCTGTTCCCTGCATTCATGCATGCAGTTGTATTCACTGAGATTATTATCTCACCCCACATTTCGGGGATATTTTCAGTGGTGCAGGTACCTCCGGTAAGATTGAGGTAGTTCAGGTGAGGGTGGAGCTAAGTCTTCTTGTAGCGGGAAGATTAGTTTAATAGGAGTCGTTCCTAGAGAATATGTATTTGTTTAATTAGCTATTCGCTGTAGTGATTGATGTAAATTGTATAAGTGTGAAACCTCTGAGTTGGCCACTGAGGCCTGATTTTATTGTTCGGTTATGCATGATATTTAAATGTACTGGTTTTGCTGGATTTCAGGTTAAGCTGGATTTGGTGATTGTCCAGTTTTTAGGGGAGACTCTGTCAGATTTTCCGATATGAGTTTATTGAATCATACTTATCTAAGTGTGAAGTCTTCCCTGAGCTTAAGTAGGTTTCATACTTATTTAAGGTCTTTAACGTTTGTCTGGTTTTGGCTTAAGCTAATCGTTGGAAAGTTTAAGCAAATGTATGACGATATCGAAAATTTAGCGAAATGATTTTAAGGAATTTAGGAATAGTGTCTCCAACGGGCATTATGTATGAGTTCAGAAATTAGGGCGTTACATGAACAATCCGTAAAAAAAAAAATTATATGAACAAATAATTAGAGAAAATGTTTTAATATAATAATAATAAAAAATGAAATTGTGAAAAGAAACAAAAAGAAATCAATAGGAGCAAGACTGCCTCCCGTGAAGGATAAATGTAGTTTATAAAAAAATAACTTTATAAATGAGAGAATAAAAAATTTTGAAAAAAAAATGAAAAAATGTGCATGTAAAGGGTATATGTTAATAAGATTGTCTCGTAAAGGGTACATGTAATTCTTAAAGTCATTATCAACAACGTATATAAATCGTTCCAACGTAAATGTACAACCCGATAAAAAAATCCAATATTAAAAAAGTCAATGACCCACAATTGGCTTTTACCAAAAAAAAAATAAAGTCCTAATAAATAGTTAATTAAAAATTACTCCTATTTAATAATATAGATTTGGGCCCATAATGTAAACACAATGGCCCAAAGAGTAACAAAAAAATTTCAACTTGATTGAATAGTGATTAAAAATCTTTCACTATGTAATAGTATAGATAGATATCTTTTGGTCTAAAATGATCGGCCCAATTTGAACGGTCTTAATTCATGATTGTAAATTTCTTTTGCACATTCCATTTTTCTCCTACACATTTAATATTTTTTATTTCCCTAAATACCTTCTCTCTATCAGCTTTCTTGAAGGTGATTTTGCTTCAAGAAGATATACATTTTCTACATTTTTTTTTTAAATTTTTGAAGTATGGTCTCCCACAAACTTTATTCCTTGTCACTTTCTTTCCAAGAGACCTCTATGACTGCCTTGCAATCCTAATGGTCAAGCTAGAATACTTCAAATTTGAAATCCTGTCTATTGTTGTCGGATGGAGAGGTGTTTAAAATGAGTGGAGATTGATTAGATAAGATCTCCCATTCATAATTCACTAATATTCTATGAAATTTCTCTCAGGCTTCCTAACTACCCTTTCTATATCTATGATTTCTCCAAGTGAATTTTCAACCACTGGATTTCAAATCCAGCAAGCTAGCTGCATCCAGAAAAGTTACCAAATTTTGCATCTTGCCATTTTTTGTTAGTCTGTTTCATTGTTTTTCATGACTATAGTGAATTTCATTGAAATCTTTGATGCAACACTAGGCCCTATTATGATTTGTTTGAAGGGAGAGAATGGAATTCCAAGATTGGGTCATGTCAATCAAATTTGGGGAACCATATCGAAAGATACACTCCCACCACTTTCATTCATCCTTTTTTAAGATAGATGAATGAATAAATTGATGGTTGTATGTATAAATAATCAATATTGACCTCTAAATTACAATTTATAAAACTCAGATCGGTGAGTGATTTGGTCAGAATATGTGGTCAATGATTCAACCAATGAGTCACCGGTTGAACCCATTAAACTGAAATATAAAAAATCTATAATTAAATATTATATTTTAAAGATATAAATTATAAAATATGAAAATAATATTAAATAAAACTATAAATTTATTAATTTTCTTTTATTCTTCTTTTTTTAAAAAATTGAAATATAAATTTAGAAACACAAATATATCTCCATTAACCTTTTTAGTTTTTACCGTAAATTCAATAATTGTTTAAAATAAAATATTATTAATGATATTAATAAAATGATAATGTTTCATAGTCCGCAAAGAGTGTTACACCATTTGTACCGCATACAATTTTACTTTTGCATCCCTTTTTACTTTTCGCACCTCCCTTTTCTATTTTTTGTAAATCTGTTATTTATTTTCTTTTATTTAAAAAATAATTTTATATTTTTATTTTGTTATTATATTTATTTTTATTTATTTTTTTCATCAAATAAAAATATAGATCAAGAAAATACAATTAAATGATCATATAAAAAATATGTTAATTAACACGGGATTAATTATGTGTCCCGAAACGGTGAATATATTAAAAAAATGAGGTTAATAGTGTTTTCATTTGTGGTTAACATAGTAGGATTCTTGGTTATTGCAACTCTTGTTAACAAGAGGTTAATTATGTGGCTAGAAACGGTGAATATATTTGTAAATGAGGTTAATGGTGTATACATTGGTGGTTAACAGAGTGAGATACTTGGTTAATTAAATTTGTGAGGTTAATTGTGTGCACAAAAACGGTGAATATATTTGTAAATGAGGTTAATGATGTATACATTGGTGGTTAACAAAGTGAGATATTTGGTTAACAGAGTGAGATATTTGGTTAATTGAATTTGTGAGGTTAATTGTATGCACAGAAACAGTGAATATATTTGTAAATGGGGTTAATGGTGTATACATTGGTGGTTAATAGAGTGAGATATTTGGTTAATTGAATTTGTGAGATATTTGGTTAATTGAATTTGTGAGGTTAATTGTGTGCACAGAAACCGTGAATATATTTGTAAATGGGGTTAATGGTGTATACATTGGTGGTTAACAGAGTGAGATATTTGGTTAACAGAGTGAGATATTTGATTAATTGAATTTGTGAGGTTAATTGTGTGCACAAAAACGATGAATATATTTATAAATGAGGTTAATGGTGTATATATTGGTGGTTAACAGAGTGAGATATTTGATGAGATAAATAAATAAAATAAATATAATAATAAAATAAAAATATAAAAATTATTTTTTTAATAAAAAAATAAATAACAGTTTTGCAAAAAAATAGGAAAGGGGTGCGAAAAGTAAATTTGAATGCAGTAATATCCCGCTGTTACTATACGCGGTGCATATGTCGAGATTGTTAATAAAAAGTTATAAACAATAACATCAATTAATTAATAATACTAATAGTAGGTGTATAGGTGTGCATATGTGCAATGCATAAAGAGGTAAGGGGACTTTTACTTTTTCTCCTATTGTAGAGACCCTTGTGGCTCTAATTACTAAATCAATGTATCGTTCTCTTTTCACTCATAATCAATGGCTCCAGAGTCTCAATTCTCAAACATATCAAATACAATACTTTGTTCTTCTTCTCTCTCGCTCAAAATTCACAGTTTCCGCAGAGTGAACTGTGGTAAAAATAAAGTAGGCTCCGACAAACGAGCTGCAGAAGACATCAATCGTGACTGAGCTTCACAAATCGGTGCAAAAAATGGGTCTTTAGGGTTCAGACCAAAAGAGAGGGACTATTCTTCAACATTTTACAACAAATGAAAAAAAAAATGGACGACTCACCGGTTCATTGGAACTCAGCCGAGTCACCAGTTTTCAGTTAAAACCGCCTGAGTTAGACCGGTTTCCACCGTTTCACCTACATATCCGATCAGGTAAGAGGCTATGACCAGTTATATCACCGGTTTCCGATCCAACCGGTTTGACCGGCCAGTCCAATCTGGATTTAATAACACTGCTAGATTGTTTTGCCAAAAGAGAGCTAGAATCAGAGAGGCCTTGTGCATCAATTGAAAAGTTGGTATTCAAATTTAAAGACTTTTTTAATTGAAAAAAATATTATTTTTTTTTTGGTTTGACACGAATTCATGGTATACTTTTTTTTCCTTTGGTCCATAAACTAGCTAGCATGGGCCTGGGCTGGGCTAGTTAGGGTTTTCAGATAACCTAAAGGAAAGCATATGAGCCGTCCGATCATGGATATCCGACACCACCGTCCGATCAATCCGCCATTCATTCTATATAATCACATCAGATAATCCCTTCTTGCGCCGTATCGGTTTGTTACCAGTCAGTTAGTCCCTCTTCGAATGAAATTAGGGTTTATCAATCTTCTCCTTAGCCTCTGTTTTGCTCTGTTTTGGATTTTGTAAAATACTACGCTTCGCTATCTGGTCGATGAGATTGCTTCGATTCCCATTCGACTCGTTCCCTTGAAGCAATAGCCATATGTGTTGTTCTTTTTTATCTCTCCCGAAACCTCCTATTACTCTGTTGCTTTCGGGAAAACACTGGAGCAACTACATTCCCTCACCAATTTGCTTTCTTTATTTAGGGTTTTGTGATTTTTCGTCAATTGAGTAACTGGGATTTCGCTATTTTCAACTGTGATGAGCCTACAGACCTGTAATGATTTGCGTGCATGATCGCAAACTTTATTGAACATCTAAGGGACTGAGTTACTTTGTGGTGCTCCCAGTTTTTAAATCCTTATATTGGTCTGGTATTTTTGATTTTTAATTTTAGTTTTTCTTAGATGTAGCTGATCTCAGTAAAAAAATGTGTTTTTTTCCTTTTTATTTGGGCGTCAATGTTTTGAAAGGCTTCAGAATTTGATGAGATTTTTGCTTGCACTTTTTCCTGTGTGTTTGGCAATTTTTAATTGAAGCCGAGAATTGTGTTCCCCTCGCTATCCAATGCTGCAATTTGATGCTGCATTTGGACGTCGGGGAACGAAATCCCTCTCTTTTTGGTTTTCAGAACTTGGGATTTTGATTTGGAGTCTATAAAATGAAATCAAGCTGATGTTATTGATTCGAAGCCTATAGATTTGGGCGTCTTTGATTAGTAGGTTTAAGAACAAAGTTTAATGATAGTTTTTGAGTTGTGTTAAGTATTGTTACATTGGTAGGTAAGGATGAAGCAGAATATATAATCCAACACTTGATCTGAGTTAATTACGAGTGATGGTAAATCAATCTGTATGCTTCTGAATCTACATTTAATGTGCTGTAGTTTTCAATCATGTTTTTGTTGGACTTGGTCTTGTATAGTTTTAGTATGTTATGGCAGTTTGTGAATCGACTTGTCTCTTGTTAGTGTTAATACTTGTATTAACAAATTTTGTTTTGCTGCGAAGTTTGCATCATCATACATCATGTGATGAAATTGGAAAAATCTTAGGACACCTTCCTACACAGCAAAATTGCTGTGGATGAGAATAAAATTTCCATGCTGATGATGTACATGATAATATGCTTGTATATTTGGTTTTTGCAGTTTGAATGTCTTGAAGTATGATCCTAGCATTCATCTCTCTCTATAATTACAATTCAATGCAATAAGTCACTTTATCAAGGATGATATAAAAGATTGGAATTATTGGTGGATCATAATTTTTTTTTTCTTTTTTCCCCATAATAACCCAAGTCCAAAGCTAACTAATCAACCAGTCTAGAGCCCCTTCACGCAGAGGAAGTATATATAAAAAATTCCTGAATGCCCAAGATTGATTAAAACAATCCGCAAGAGTTTGATCAAAGGAAAATTAAAAGCTTACTACATTTCATAAATGGAGCCAACCAAAGGTCCTTAAGACTGACAAACCCATCCCCAAATTACAGTAGAAACAATAAATTTCCCATTACATTTAGGAATTAAATCCTCCTCATGTTTGCTGCAAAGATGAACTGTCAAACATTGGATTCGGATCTTTTCCAATAGCAATATTAGCTACTGAATAGCTAGTCAATAGCTGCGGAATCATTCCGTAGTTAGGCTCGGCAGCTATTTCTGAATAGTAGGGACTACAGGCCAAGAGAGGATCGTTACACTCAAACATTTAGTTTCACATCATCCAATGGTGCAGCCTTTCAAATCATCACAATCACCTATCAAAAAATGAGGTAGGGTGGTATGTCTCAATTTTAGAAAAATCCCAATATAATTTATTGGTAAATTGGAAGATTGCTAAAATATTGTTTTGTTTGAGATATGGATTGGTGGGTTGATTTATTGAAAATAGTGAAAAAAATTATAAAATGAAAAAAAGGCTATCAAATACTATCAAATAACATTCTTTATCTACAAATAAGAATCAATTTTTTTATTTAGAATCTAAGATGATAATAGGAATAAAGAATAATTTACAATAAAAATAATTATCATTAATTATAATTCATTTCATTTGACTCTTTTTTAATTTCTTAATAAAGAATTACTAAAACAAAAATGAGAAAATAAATTAAACAAGTCAAATCACCCTCACCCGCTTGGGAAAAGTTTCTCTCCATTCACTGGATGCTTTCAGTATGTGAGAGAAAGAAACAAATACATGTGTAGGGCCATACATGTATTTGTTTCTTTCTCCGCTTTCTATCTTAGTGAAAAAGTGTTGGTGAAATGGGATTATCTTTTCTTTTTTTTTTTTTTGTCAAGTAATGGGATTATCTAATTGGTGAACAATTCTCCTAAAGGGTAAGGCTGAGCACTAGTCGCTATTTTTTTTTTTTTTCTGTTTCACACCAAGTAAATCTAATGGGAGTTGCTTTTAGCACCCTTGTTTTACTATTCACACACATTTCCCTTTTGAATTTTGTTTTCGCAAATTACCCTCATGAACTCATCCCACTTTTAGCGGGTGCGAAACACAAATGGGGTGTGAAAAGCAAATTCATTGACATATGAAAATTATTTTTTACGCAAATTCATTTTTTTTAAGAAAATGCAACTAATCACTCTATCTAAAAAGAAATTTGTTGACATATGAAAATTATTTTTTAAGCAAATTCATTTTTCTAAAGATGCCTTTTTATTTGGGTTTTACTTTAGGACATAACAAATAATGTCGAGACATGAAAAGGAAGTAAAAGAATATAGAAACTTGGAATGGTTTGTTCATTCATCTAATAACAATCTTATATGGACATAAACAATTGAAATAAAATGAATTTACCACCCATTAATCTTACAAAGTTGTGATTTTTTTTGGAGGAAACCCTTCTTGAGTTTGGCATACAAGAAATATGGTTAATCTAGTAATGTGGTGTGTGAGATCTCCCGACTTTCCATACTCTAGAATGGAGAGAAAGTTGAAAGTTTTGCAACTTCTAGGGGCCTCCGTCAAGGGGATTCCATGCCCCCTTACTTATTTGTTATGTGCATGAAAAGGTTGACCCTATCTATTTAGCATAAAGTAGACAACAACGACTGAAAACTTATCCACCTCTTCTTCACTGACGATGTTTTACAATTTTTGTAGATCTAAGAATAGAGTTTGGAAGACTTGCCTAGACTGTTCATTTTTTTACATCGCTGCCTGTTCATAATGCTTATGGGTGCCAACAAGTATTTGTGACGCCATTAACAAGACTGTGAGGTCCTTTACTTGGTCAAAGTTCGACAATACAAATTTTGTGCATCTGGTGAACTTGGACGAGATCACTCTCCCCAAACAGTTAAGTGGCCTGGCCATTAGAGAAGCCAGGAATACTAACATCCCTCTGCTTGGGAAATTGGCTTAGAGGTTGTTGCAGGACAGAGACTGTTTGTGGGTCCAAACTTTATTCCATAAATATCTCAAGAAGACTCCATATTAAGTGCGCATGCTCCCCCTCTGGCTTTGGTCGTTTGGAGAAGCATTGTAAAAGCCATGAATTCACTTTGGGATGGCTTTAACTTCGTCCTTGGTGATGGTGAAACGTCCATATGTTATGCAGACTGGACTGGTCTCGGCCACTTTGCCATATTCTGCCTTTTGTTCATATATCTGACACTAACCTTAAAGTTAATCAGTTGTGGAAAGATAAAAGTTGGGACTTTTCATTCCTATCGACTATACTTCTAGATTTCATACAAATGGAGATGGATTGATGGCAACAATAATGATTACTTACCTAGATTAGGATACCTTTGATTGCATAATTTGGAGAGGTCTTCTGCAACTAACCTACATTGGAGATGGATTTGGAAAGTCAAGGCACCTGAGAAAATATGTTTCACAATTTAGCTGATTCTTCACAATTCTTTAGCCACTTGTGAGCTCCTTCAGAGGAGACATGTCATTGATAACAACATATGTCCTTGTTGAAATGAGGAAGTTGAGACAATCCTACATTATCTCAAAGAGATTGTTCTGCAACTAATGAAATGTGGAATCACATGAATTTCAGTGGGAGAGTGGATTTCCTATCATCAAATGTAGACACTTGGCTCAGGAAATTCATTAGGGGTGCTGGTTGTGATCTATTCCTTTTGGCGTTATGGTGGAATTGTAGATGGAGAAATGATAAGTGTTAAATTAATGTAAAAATCATATTTAATCACAACACTTATTAAGGGTAAAATGGTGAATTTATACCCCTATTTATCCCTTTTTGGCTTAAAGTGCGATTCTTGTAATTATTTAAATAAAATTTGAATTTGATGCTATTTTGATAAAGATTCTATTGATTTTTACAGATAAAAGGCTAAAATTCAAATACAACATCAATATAGCAGCGGATAAGGATAAGAACAACACAAGATAAGCTCAAAAAGAGGAAAATCAGGAAAAGGAGATTTGGAGATCTGCGCTCCATCTACGCTGAGCGCAAGTAGAGCGCAGGAACACAAAATCTTATCTTTAATGGATCTCAAACAGAATCTCAAAAGCCCGTCAGAACACTATTTATAGGACTGTTAGCAGTCAGTTTTAGGCATCAAAGAGATAGGGAGACAGTGAGCAGATCTGGAGCTAGAGAGAAGTGTGACAGTCTCTCTATTGGTTTGTAATGGCTACCATGAGTAGCTAAACTCTCCAATAGGATTGAATGTAGTCGATTCAATCCCCAATTGTATTTGGATACTTTTTATTATTTAGGAATTTCTATTTTTATAATATATTGGTATTTTTATTCTGTTCTTAATGCTTAGCTTCCGTCTTTGTATTAGAGTTATGATATGATTTTATAAGGCGCGCTGGGAAGCGGTTTTGTGAAATCAGGAGCGAGTTCTTGGGAGCCTAGGAATAGGGATCTTGAATTCTGATTTGGATAAAAGTACTCGATAGATTGAATGCCTAGGAATAAGGTTCAATTTATAGATAGCTATTAACAATTGTTCTTAATGCTAGGGGTGATTCGTTAAGCAGCCCAGGAATGGGTGTTTAGGGGGTTGTTTCTAAGAATTTCATAGTTGAGGAATCTTTATGAATGAATTTTATTTGGGCTTCAATAATTATAATTATTCATTCCTAGATTTCATTGGTTTCCAAATACAAGAGGGGTGCGATAGGTGAAGTTCAATCCTGGTTTCCGTAATTTGCTTAACCTTATCCATATCTCCTCTTTCTTATCTTTTATCTTCCCAAACAAACATTCAAATATGCCCATACTTGATAAGTGTGATCACTAGAATTTATCTTTGTACCGTTCCCTGTGGATATGACAACTCTCTTTACTTACTATTATACTGATATGATATTGGTACTCTTGCCAAGATCTCAACAAGAAACAATACAATCTTCAATGCTAAAAAATGGGATATTTCTCATGTGATGCGCAACATTATTCTTATGAAAGATGAGGTGGAAACCAATGATCAATTTGATGACAAGGAAGCGTGGAGTAAGCTCTGGTGAATTTCTCCCCCTCATGGATACACAAAACTCAATATTGATGGTAACTTTTGTCATAACAATCGAATTATGCATATAGGGGGTCGTACAAGATTCTACTGGTCGTTGGATTTATGGGTTTTCAAGTAGGGAAGGTATGGGGATTGTTCTTCAAGTTGAAATCCTTGTAGTTATGAGGTTAACCTAGGGTTGATGGTTGGATTGTTTGCTTTATATACTTATGTTTTCTCTAACCCTAGGTTTGAAGGTTAGGGTTTTGCTTGAAATTCATATGATGATGATTAGGCTTTAGACGAGGATTAGAGGTTAACCTAGGGTTGATGGTTAGATTGTTTGCTTTGTATACTTATGTTTTCTCTAACCCTAGGTTTGAAGGTTAGAGTTTTGCTTGAAATTCACATGATGATTAGACTTTAGAAGAGGATTGGAGGTTAACCTAGGGTTGATGGTTGTATTGTTTGCTTTGTATGCTTATGTTTGCTCTAACCCTAGGTTTGAAGGTTAAGGTTTTGCTTGAAATTCACATTATGATAATTAGACTTTAGAGGAGTTATGCACTCATTCTAATACTCATGCTCATGCACTTATTATCAATTTTCATGTTCTTAAACCCTAATAATGTAAAAGGGAAATTATGGGTCTTTGGACCTCATGTTTAAGAGGAAATTATGGGTCTCCATACCTTATGTTTTAAAGAGGAATTCATGTTGTATGCTAAAATCTATCACAGTTTAAGGGTAAGGTCCTAGTGACCTTCAGGAACGACGATTCCTATTAGTCTGAGCTCAGTCTAGCCATCACAGAAAAGTGGAAAGACCCCTAGGGTGTTGGGTGTAACGTCCTAATTCCTGAATTCAAGAATCATGCCCGTTGGAGACACAATTCTCAAATTTATGAAATTATTTCACTCATTATTGATATCGGCATACAAACACATAATAATAGCTTAGGCAATCCAATAGTCACTTAAGCTCAACATTAGTTTATCATTCAATACATCCAATAATGTGTCAGCTTGGCTCAAATCAAAATACATAATAAATCTATAGGCTTAACGGGATACAATCATACACGCGTCTTGACATGATAGAAAAGGCCTCTAGGGCTCCACATGTATCAAAATGTCCCATCAAAAGAATATAGTCAAAGCCTATACAAAATAATCCTAAATCAAGGGATTGGATCACAACCGACCCATTCATAATCTCCTTTCCCCGGTCAAGCATCCGGTCTAGGACCCTGCATATCTAAACATGAACCACAACGTATAATGAGACTAGTGTCCCAATAAGTGTGATAAAGCATGCAGTGTCGGGTTACAAGCAGATGAAATGCAACAATCAAGGTGAGAATCAAATGAAGACATTAGACATGAATAACGATATCTATATGTATATGTGTAATATGGACCTAATAACTGTGAAGTGTTTAACCCAACACCCTAGGAGTCTTTCCACTTATCTGTGAAGGCTAGACTAAGCTCAGACTAACAGGAACCACGTTCCTGAAGGCCGCTAGGACCTTACCCCTTAACTTTGATAGTTTTTAACACATAACATGAATTTCCTCTTTAAGCATAAGGCCCAAAGACCCAAGTCTCTTCTATTTAACATGAGGTCCAAAGACCCAATCTTCTCTTTTAAACATGAGGTCCAAAGACCCAAATCTTTTCTTTTAAAACATGAGTGGGTTAAGAACATGAAAGTTGATAATATGAGCTTGAGCATGAGTATTCACATGAATGTATACTTCTCTAGGGTCTCATTATTATTATGTAACCATTAAGCAAAAACCCCAAATCTTCTAACCTAGGGTTAGAGAAACACAATATACAAGCAATAAATTCAACAATCAACCCTAGCTTTATCTCTAACCAACCACAACCAAGCAATGTAAGCAAGGGGAGTAAGAATAGGGGGCATACACTGGTTCTCATTCAAAAATGAAAGTGAGTGGGTTAACCACACTCACCTCAAACCAAGGGAAATAGGGAAGATAGAGGGGTGAAGATGGTGATTCCAAGCTCCTTAAGTGATGTAGAGGCCTCCAATCAAGTTCTCTTTCCTCCTTCTCTCTCTATCTCTCTCTAACCTTCTCTCTCTAGAAAGGGGGTGAAAGAGAAAAATGAGGCAAACCCTAGGAGAAACAACATTAAAAGTTGTTCGCGCGCTCTCGCTCAGCACACGCTTGAGCGAGGCTAAGTGATAATTGTAACGTCCTAATTCCGTGAACCTAGAAATGATATCCGCTGGAGAAACATTTCCAAGTTTACAAAATTATTTCGTGCATTATCGATATCAACATACAACCATCATAACAATATGCTTAAGTAGGCCAACGTTTACATAAGCGGAAGGCAAACATACAACTCAAGTGTATAATTAAAATGCTACTTAGTGGCTACAATCCAACTAATACAATTTCTAACACTTCACACATGATGAGAAGTGAGTGGGTGGATCACACCCACCTCAAGGAACAAGAATGGAGGTGTAGAGGTGGTGAGACAAACCTCCTGGGCCTACTTCTTCCTTGAATCCTCACTTCCAAGCCTCCACTTCCTCCTCTCTGCAAGCTCTCCAAAGCTCCCTTCTTTATCTAGGGTTTTCTCTCTCTCTCTCTCTCAGGAGCTACAATGGTGAAAGGGGATGAGGTTGAAGAAGATTGGGTGGAGGGATTCTTGACTTGGAAGCTCCCTTCTTGCTCCTAGGCTTCTCTCTCTCTAGAATCTCCCTCTCTCTAAGGTGGAAATAGAAAAAGGAAGGAATGAGGAAAGTGGAGCCCTAATTGCTGATTTAAGTCTGCAAGTGGGTTCTTGCTCAAGAAAGATATTCTCACTTGAGCGAGATGGTCGGGCAAAGATTTTCCTTCACATTCTCGTGCGGGCGAGAGGCTTCTCCCCTAGGCAAAAAACGTCCAGAGAGCCACAAAATTTCCCCTGTTTCTCGCCTGGGCGAGACCACTCTCGCCCAAGCGAGATATGCAGAACCCAAACTCCCAATTTTTCTGCTAAACTCGCTCAAGCGAGCCTATTCTCGCTTGAGCAAGAATCCTAAAAATCAGATCCTTAGTTTTTACTCCTCTTCAATCCCAACTCAATCTCTTCCATTCATTCCTAGTTCCTATCCCTAAAACCTTTTCCTAACTCAGCCCTTCTCATCCAACTCTCCCCTCACTCTAATCTTTGTCAAATCAATTCCTTGGTTCCTAAAACACATTCCCTTACTATCTTAACCCACCTAATGATTATAACCTGGGATGATACACTCCTCCCCAACCTTTTCCAATAATATAACTTCCCAACTTATTTCATCTTCATCTAACCTCTTATTCTCATTCTTATACCTTTGTAATGCTCTCTGTCTCAGGGTGTGATCTCTTCTAAGTTCAGCCTACAGTTAGTTTACTTAACGCTTGGTTATTCTTCTAAAATCTCTTAAAACTCATGGTTCCTTATGTATTTCTATAATCCTAGTCTGAAACCACACTCAACCCCCAAATCCTCTTCCTACTTCTAACCTTCCTCTCTCGGCCGGATACACAGCCTAAGGCTCCTACTATATTTTCTAGGCCCTAATTTTTGGGATGTTACAATTCTAATCCCCTTAAATAAATTTTGTCCCCAAAATTTGCTCCCGTCATCCCCAACACAAGGTCACACTCCTTTTCCTAACAATGTTTTGTGTACCTGGCATCCTCCCAAATTGTCGCTCAATAACAAATACCTCTATTCCTCACGGTGGAAAAAAGGGAATTAAGGGTCGATTGCACTTCTAAACTCGTCTTCCTGGCTCTATCCTCACAGGTTATACCTTGTATGTCATTATTCCCTAAATTGTTCTATGCCTAACTTATGCTAAAACCAATCAATTCTCCCATTCTTCCTTTCGATAGACATCTCGTCACTTACCATCCTTCCCCCACAATCATAGCATGGACTTCTAAGGGACTTCACATTGGTCGTTCCACCCCGAGATGACTTAACTGCGCTAGTTAATCAGGCTGCCTAACAAGGTTGAATTAAAAAAAAAGGTTTCATAAAACTTCGGGTCATGGTTCCTAACTCATTTCTTAACTCGTGTATCAAACATTGGGAAAAACTTAAAAATTTCATAGATTGTTGGGGACCCTAACTCTCGACAACTACAACTTGATCTAAACTTTGGGTTGTTAACAACCCGACCTTACTTTAGGTGTTTTTTAAATGAATTCTAGTTCATTCTATGGTTCCTCTAAAACTAGTGTCGTCAAATCAATCACATGCAAACACTTAACCCCTTGAACCACGAAACTTGCATCGGCGAAATAGTCGAGCACTTGAGTCATGCCCAAGGAGTATAAACCTATATAGGCAACATCTATAACAATCAAAAGACCGGACATGTAACAAAATGCACATGCTGAACTAAGGAGACACTTATGATTCTAGTAAGTAGCACTCATACTTCTACCACAAGTGAAATTCCTACGGATCATGATATGGTTCCAGTGACCCTCGACTAGTCCCGCAATATACCTTGGTGAATTCTGCTTTCACAGGTCCATACCGCAACTACCCCCTTAAGGAATAAGGCTTCCACCTAGCTTGGCTCTGAGTCTCAATTGGAACTTGTGGTGATCTATGGTTATCCACACTCTGGGTTTTTCCTGGAAAATAAGGAACTTCTAAAGGTCTTGGCACTCCACCCTAGTCTGCCAACCAATCGGTTCCGTATGACCAACCTTGGCAATCCGGTCGGGACTAACTACCTATCCTTGAATCTAGTTCTTAGACGGGGTATGTCTTGGATGTGCTAGTACACTGGGGTTTCCCCTGTGGTTTCCTCTATCCTATTCTAAAAGGCTACCCCCCTTAAAGGCTCAGTCCCTTCCTAACAGCCCTCAAATTTCTCAATCTTGATTCCTCCACTGGAGGTCCTAAGCCTACATCCTAATTTCAAAACTCAATCGTGCTCTCCTATTTTAAGCTCTAAGGCTACTCCTAATGGTGGTTTGATTGGGACTCCTTATTTCCATTTGGGGTGTTGGCACATCGCCACCACCTTCCGTCATCTGAACCTGAATTCCTAACTCTCTCAACAAAATATCCTGTCCCCCAAGGGAGTTGCAACTAAGGTCTATTTCTATTGGTACTGGTAGGTCCTCCCTGGGGCAACTGGATGGTGCTCCAGTTTAATTGATTGTCCGAAGGAAGTTCTCACTACCCTCACTAGAGGTCTCTACCTTACTCATTCTTGAATGTGTCCCTAAGCCCTCATGGGTCACTATTGTTGTAGCCAGTCCTAGGGTCTGGATAGGATATTCTTACTTGGGAATCTTTGGATTGTCTAGGTACAGGTTACTACTCCCTCACTTTAGATAATTGCCGACTTATTGAATTAAGATACACACCCTAGAGCGCCCGCACCCAAGCATTCTTAGTTGCATCTGTATGCTGCTGCAATGAGCACCGATGAGCTAGGTTGCATCTATGCCACTCGGGAGAGTCGCTAGGCATCTTCTAAGCATGAAACAGACAGGGTAAGTGCGGGGTCAACACCTCGACAACGTACCGTCGGGTAGGGTCTAAGGAGTTCATCTTTGTAGTTCATGGGTAATGCTAAAGTATTGGGTATCTAAAAGGCATCACTAATCGCTCCACAAGTCTCCTGACTAGCCCTAAGGTGATCCGGGTAACCTACTCATCCTATTTTTTACCCTATGGGATTCCTATTTCTATCCCCTCCCAAGTGATGCTGAAGTGCCTAAGTTACCCCCCACTACTTTGCTTTGCTTTACTCTATTATTTGTGTCCCAATACCCCTTTCTAGTGATTCCTATTAGTCCTATTCCTCTTCTTGCGCCTAATGAAATTTGGTTTGCCCTAGGAAAGGTTTCTATTTTGATCTAGGCTAACCGTCCTATTCTCACTCCGAACAAATCCTGACAAGGTTTCTGGTAATCAGATCTCGACTCTATGAACCAATACTCCTACCGACAAAACAAGCATGACATGCCATACAATAATTCAAGCAAAACAAGCATCACAATCAATCAAAACAAATCATATCACCAAGGCCCAAGTTGTGGGTATAAGGTCTCTAGGGTGAAGGTTCTACTCTTGGGGAGAAACCTATGTTGTTCTCTCTCTATCTAACAGGTGGGTGGCTTTAACCTTGTTAGGGAAGTGTCCCTACTTCCTGACCGAGGCTTCCTACTCACGTCACAAACCATAATCCCATGTACAACGCACAGACTGTAGGGGTGATCAGTCCCTAACCATATGAAGTCACGGGCAACTAACCTAGCCACAATCCAATTGGATTGAACTGCTCTGATACCACAATGTAACGTCCTAATTCCGTGAACCTAGAAATGATGCCCGTTGGAGATACTTTTCCAAGTTTACAAAGTTATTCCGCGCCATTATCGATATCGACATACAACCATCATAACAATATGCTTAAGTAATCCAACGTTTACATAAGCGGAAGGCAAGCATACAATTCAAGTGTATAATTAATTAAAATGCCACTTAGTGGCTATAATCCAACTAATACAATTTCTAACACTATACGAATACAATAGGTTTAACTAATATGAACTGAGTAACTTCTAGGGAAGCATCTCTCCCTTTAGACCTCAAGTCTCCTCCTTCAAGATCCAACTAGGCATCCAACAAATCTAAAATGTTTCCACAAAGAGTGTGGTGAGACTTATGTCCTAATGAGCATGATCATGCATATAGTGTGTGTGGGGGGGGGGAAACAGGCAGATGTGGATGCAACATAACCATACATAGATTCATATTTTTCTATACATCACAATCTACCAGGAAGTCAGGCAATGCACATTACAATTCCTCTGGTGGAAAACCACCCATGCATTCATACAGTCAAACATCAAGCTGAACCTCAGGTGTCAAACCCACACCAAGGGTGTCTTTTCACTGTTAACCTCATTTAGCGTTCGGCCATGTGACCAAGGACCATCATCGAGGGCCACCCTCATTAAGTTTTATTATCAAACATGCATGTAGTTCATTTTTAGTTGAGGAACCCCATTTACTCCTTGGCCTTGGAGTAAATGCGATTACCTCTGTTGTACCTTTTTGGTCTGAAGACCCCTCAGTGGTCTGAAGACCCCTCTTTGGTCCGAAGACCCATAAATTACCTCTTGACCAAATGCCCATGAAAACATGATACATGATTAGGGTTTCAAAACATGAGAACATGATTCATGACATGTAAACATGTTATATATGCTAAATGAGAGTTCTATGACATTCAAATCTCATAATCAAAACTTATAATGAAAACCCTAACTTCTACAACCCAGGGTTAAATCCCATATCAAGCAATCAAAGCCAATACACATATAAACCTTAGATTAATCTCAAACAATCACAAGCAAATAAAATAGGAAGGGGGAAAGGAGAAGAGGGATCGTTAAGGGACTTCACACATGATGAGAAGTGAGTGGGTGGATCACACCCACCTCAAGGATCAAGAATGGAGGTGTAGAGGTGGTGAGACAAACCTCCTGGGCCTCCTTATTCCTTGAATCCTCACTTCCAAGCCTCCACTTCCTCCTCTCTGCAAGCTCTCCAAAGCTCCCTCCTTTCTCTAGGGTTCTCTCTCTCTCTCTCTCTCTCTTAGGAGCTACAATGGTGAAGGGGAATGAGGTTGAAGAAGATTGGGTGGAGGGATTCTTGACTTGGAAGCTCCCTTCTTGCTCCTAGCCTTCTCTCTCTCTAGAATCTCCCTTTCTCTAAGGTGGAAATAGAAAAAAGAAGGAATGAGGAAAGTGGAGCCCTAATTGCTGATTTTAAGTCTGCAAGTGGGTTCTTGCTCAACCGAGATATTCTCGCTTGAGCGAGATGGTCGGGCAAAGATTTTCCTTCACATTCTCGCGCGGGTGAGATGCTTCTCCCCTAGGAGAAAAACGTCCAGAGAGCCACAAAATTTCCCCTGTTTCTCGCCTGGGCGAGACCACTCTCGCCCAAGCGAGATATGCAGAACCCAAACTCCCAATTTTTCTGCTAAAGTCGCTCAAGCGAGCCTATTCTCGCTTGAGCGAGAATCCTAAAAATCAGATCCTTAGTTTTTACTCCTTTTCAATCCCAACTCAATCTCTTCCACTCATTCCTAGTTCCTATCCCTAAAACCTTTTCCTAACTCAACCCTTCTCATCCAACTCTCCCCTCACTCTAATCTTTGCCAAATCAATTCCTTGGTTCCCAAAACACATTCCCTTACTATCTTAACCCACCTAATGATTATAACCTGGGATGATACACTCCTCCCCAACCTTTTCCAATAATATAACTTCCCAACTTATTTCATCTTCATCTAACCTCTTATTCTCATTCTTATACCTTTGTAATGCTCTCTGTCTCAGGGTGTGATCTCTTCTAAGTTCAGCCTACAGTTAGTTTACTTAACGCTTGGTTATTCTTCTAAAATCTCTTAAAACTCATGGTTCCTTATGTATTTCTGTAATCCTAGTCTGAAACCACACTCAACCCCCAAATCATCATCCTACTTCTAACCTCCCTCTCTCGGCCAGATACACAGCCTAAGGCTCCTACTATATTTTCTAGGCTCTAATTTTCAGGATGTTACAAGAATGTCTTTCTCGCTCAGGCGCGTGCCAAGCGAGACTGAGCTGAATTTCTGCCATAGAGCCCCATTTCTAACTTTGTTTTCTTGCTCAGTCCCCACGCATGCAAGCCTGGGTGAGGAAACCAGAATGAAATTTCCCATTTCTACTGACACCTTCGCTCAGGCGTGCTCAAGCAACCCATGAGCGAGAATATTAGGATTCCAAACCTTGATTTTTACTCTTCTTTGATTTTAACTTAGTTTTTTCTTCCCCTTTCCTAATTCCTTTTTATAAAACAACTTTCTAACCCTATTTAGCTTATGAAAATGGTTTACGGGATTCGGGATGTTACATTGGGTTAAACACTTCATAGTCATCATGTCAATATTCTATGTTATTCATGTCCGATGAATTGAATTGATTCGCATAATAACTGTTGCATCTCATATCTTGGCTCACACACTCACTGGGACGTTAGTCTCACCACACGTTGTAGATTTTATGTTCAAATAAGCAGGCTTCTCGACCAAATGCTTGATCGGGATCCAAGAGTTTGTGGTTGGGCCTGGTTTACGTGGCCCACCCCTTTGACTTAGATTTATTTTGTATAGGCTTTACTTGTATTCTTTTGGATGTGATATCTTGGTACATGTGGAGCCCTTAGAGGCCAATTTCTAGTATGTCAGGACGCATGTACAATTGTATCTCATTGAGCCTATATATTTACATTATATGTTGTTTTGAGCCTATGTTGGCATTTTACTGGATTTATTAGATAATGTACTGATATTGAGCTTAAATAACTGTTGGGTTACCTAAGCGTTGTATATGTGCTTGTATTTCAATATCGATAATACGCGAAATAATTTCAGAAATTTGGGAATCGTGTCTCCAAAGGACATTATTCCTAAATTTAGAAATGAGGACATTACACCTAGCCTTATGGTGGATGTTGCTTCTTAGTTTTTCTGTTGTTTCTTTGCGTTTTTGAATTCCTTGTAACAAAAAAAAACATCTTCAGTTGTTATAAGGTTGGGAAGGATCAAGTGCATTTGTCTCATTTACAATTTGCAGATGATACAATTATTATGAGGGAATCATCTTTGTCATATATTTGTGCTTTAAAAGCCATTGTGTTGATATTTGAGCTAGTGTCTGGATTGAAAGTTAACTTTTATAAGAGTAAGTTGTTTGGTGTGAATGTTGATATGGAGTGCCTTATCGTGTCTGTAAGATTTCTGAACTGTAAAGTAGGCTCAATTCCTTTTTCATATTTAGGCAAACTTATTGGTGCTATTCCACGAAACAAGGTGACTTGGAATCCAGTTATTCAGAAGGTGTAAAAGAGATTGTCAAAGTGGAAGTGCAAGACTTTGCCATTTGGTGGTCATTTTGTTTTCTTACAATCTGTCCTCAATTCTATTATGATATACTCCCTTTCCTTTTTCAAGGCTCTGACAATTATCGTTTCTCATTTACACTTCTTATTTAAATCTTTTCTTTGGGTGAGAATGTGGAGAAAAATAAAATAGCCTGGGTGACTTGGGAAGAGGTATGTAAGGAGAAGAGATTAGGGGGCTTGGGGCCACGTGATTTGGGTGCTTTTAATGGGTAACCTTAATTAAAGTTTTCAAATATAGTGTATCAAATTAAATTATATTCCATTAATCAATAATATATCAATCAAATTCAAAATACTTAAAATTTATTCAAATTCACTCAACCAATTTGAAAATTTAAATTAACAAATAAATTTTAAATATATTATAATTACATAATCATGTGTTAAAATTACCAAATTTAAATAAAGTCATAACATTTCATTTTAAACTAAACAATAAAAATTAAATTAACATAAATGTGGAAATGATTAATATTATATTCTGACGTAGAGTACTAAATGCAGTGATAATTTCAATGAAAATATAATTAAAATTTTAATAGTCATAAGAAATTATTTTCAATAAAGATACAATTTTTCAATGAATTAATCAATAAACATTTGTTATTATAAATTTAATTTATTATTAAAAACTAATCTGAATTGATAAAAATTCAAACAGGATTTATGTTAAAATTTACATGACCTATTCATAATGAAGTTAATTAAAAATATTAAATCTATCTAATTAAATCAATATAATGATTAATCATACAATTACTTATATTTAGGTTTAGAGTACTAAATATGGAAATAATTTTAATGAAGATTTAATTAACATATTAATCAAGGGTAGAGTTATAAATGGGAAATTTGTTTTAAGATATAATTAAAATTCAATAAATCAGTCAATAAATTTTCATTACTATGAATTGACAAAAAGTAAAATAAAATATTTTTTGAAATTTACATAGTTCTTACAAGGGGAACATGTTAACGATAATGTGGAAAATTTGCATTCGTTAAAAGTTGAATAAAGTTAATAAATTATCCCGTTCTTCTACAAAGTTATTGCTACTTAGAGCATGTTTGTTTATCATTTTTAAAAATTATTTTCTATTTTTAAAAATAAAAAAACTAAAAAATCTGTTTAACAGATATTTTTTAAAAATAGTTTTGAAAAATGTGACTATTTTTTAATTTTTAAAAATTAAAATTTTAAAACTACTTTTAAGTGTTTTGAAAAATTCTTTTTTAGATTTTATGTTTTTTATTGGAAATACTGTAAATAAATTATTTCATTTATAAAAAGTTTTCTAAAATAATTTTTAAAAACTAAAAAAAAAATTGAATGAAATACACCCTTAGTTTTTTCATCAAATAACTAGAACACAAAATATTACTTGAGACAACCCCAATGGATTGGTTGAGTGGAGCAAAACAGAGTCTCGTATCAGGTCACAGATTTGAACCCCTACTCGTTCCCTTGGGATGAGGTAGAATGTAAGTAGCTCTGTAAGTGCTCTTTGAGTCCGGAGGCATTCTCTGCTGCCTTGGACTGGGGCACCATCCCCTCGCCCTAAATTTAAAATCATAAAAAATATTACTTGAGACGAATTAAACTTATTGATAGTTGAACCAAAAAATCCTACTTGAATCAAAATGTATAAATATGAATATATAAATTAAAACACCCTAAATGGAACGTCACAAGTTTCATTTGGTGAAGAACTCATCATGAAATGTATACATTTATGGGGAATTATAGCTTTTTTTGGGAGAAGGAAAGGGGCTAAGCCCTCGGAAGAATGAGGGAGAATTGCTTGAATTTTAAAAAAGTGGTCCATTTTAGATTTTGCCGCAATAGGTATAATGTTAAAAGCTTTGATTATATATATTATAAAAAATTAAACTTTTATCTTTATATATATAAATAGAGATGAATCTGGGACAATTATTTCCCACCAAAACTGGGGCTATTTAAGTAAATGAGTAATTTATATTTTCTTTTTCATTCATGTTTTTGCAATGAAATTCAAATGAATATAGTAGGATTGGAAACTGCAATTTAGAGCAATTGCTCACGTTCTTTCCCATTGTGTGCACGACAAATCAAAAGCCTTTCACCTCTGTGAATATCCAATTTTATCCGGGCTAATATTATTTTAATTTTAATTTTTCTTAAATTTAATTTGTAAATAAAATCTCAAAATAAAAAAATTCAAAAAAATAATAAATCTGAAAATAATTTTAAAACAAATAAAATATTAGAAAAAAAATAGATTTTAGAAATTCAAAAATAAATTTGATATTTGGAAAAGAAAATCTGAAAAAAAAGCCTTATCTGTTAGTTAAAACCCCTAACTGTGCGATACTAAAATTGAGAGAAAGAGGATATGTATCAGATATGTTGGGATCATGGATAATGGAGAGAAAAAATGGGAGTAGTTTCAGATATAATGGGGGTGAGTTAGTTACATTTTCAGCTGAGTATAAAAAGAGGATCAAACTAGACCTTCATACAGAGAATTCTAAAAATACAGAGGAGAAAAGAGAAAACACATACTCACACCGGAGGACAAAAAAAGGGGGCACACGGTTGCATACAGAAAATCAGAGGACAGGGAATTTGAGGGAAAGAGGAAATTACACTCATGAAATAGAGCTTTGAACAGAAGCATCATGCGGATGATTGAGCCATCAAAACAAAGTTTAGCCAAAGTAGAAAACCAAAATTCAAGGCTTCCATCAGGTAAGAGTTTCGATTCAAAGATGCATATGATTGCTTCATCATAATATATTCTACATTGTTTCAACATGTTTGTACAATGCAATCGATCCATAATTCAATCCTTTCAAAATTATAAAATGGGTGCACAACATGATGTTTCTGCAAGTGTATATAATAAGAAGAGACTTAAACACTGAAAAAACAAAAAACAGAACAAGAGTGTTTCAATCTCTCTCACGGCTGAACCTACTTGAAGTTGAAGTTTTGATCACAAGAAGGGGGGTTGAATTGTGATTAAATAAAATTTCTGCAAATTCTTCTAATACTATTTTTGCTCAAGTTTATCTTGGCTGAGTATTAGGAGATACAACTCAATAAGATGAATGTTATATTAAATGCTATATGAAGAAATTAAGGTTTCTTTTAAGAAGCACTTGATAGAATCATTTACTTAGTTATCAAATAGTTTTTAAGACAGTTTTATGCAATTGATAATATAACTGAAATCTGAAATAAGAGTAAAAGGATGAGAAGATTGCACATGCAGATTTTTATACTGGTTCACCTCTTCCAACCTGAGGCTACGTCCAGTCCCTACCTTGTGTAGGATTTTTCTTACTTGTCTTTCACTTTACAATTACTTTGGGTACACCTTACCACTAGTATTCTTCTGCAGCTTCTTCAGGCTCACCAACAAGATCCTTTTTCAGCCACTTATGGCTTCCAACCAACTGCAACTTCTTCTGCAGATGATACAGACAATAAATAGCTACAGAAAATTATCTGCAGGCTATTTTATCAACTACAAACTTGTGGAACTATCCACTTACGGTCACTAAATACTTTCTCAAGAGGCACTAACACTCTTAAGCCTCCTTGAGAGATTACAGAAGAAGTTTGTAGAGAAAATTAAATTACAAAGCTCAAAATAAAGACTCTTTAAAGCACAGCAGAAGGTTTTGAGCCAACTCTCTCTTACTTGAACTGTTAAGAACAAAGTATCATAGATTTATGAGAGAGACAATTTTTCCAGAAGGTAGAGATGGTAATTATGCAGTCTGGTGCTTCTTCTGGACTATCTGTCTTACTTTTCATGAAGAAATGTGTTCCTTTTGTAGGCTTTTTGAGTGATATAGCCGTTGGAAACCCTTGGAGAGGCTGAGTCATCTCCAGCGTTGAGGGAGGAGCTGTCCCTATCAAGTACAGACTGAAATACTGCAGGTTGCAGGCTGTGACAGTCAAGAACAGCTGTCATTTGTCTGATAACATCTTCTGGAGACCTTCCCAAGAGTTGAAATAATTCCTTTTGCGATATGTCTATTATTTTCATGCAGAAGATCAATTTAAATATGATAAGAATGAAGGAATTAATTTCCACAAAGTTCTGATATTCTGCAAAAGAATAAAACTGGGACTACTAGAGGATGCATTCTTCTGCGGAGTATTTAATAGTGAATCTTCCTTCTAATATGATCACTCTTTATTTTCCCTTTCTTCTGGGCATGTTTTCTTTATTCAGTAAGCTTATGCCACTTTATTTGTTACAATCAACATTCTGCTTCTTCTGATAGACCTTTGTTTCTTCTGAAGGGATGTTATTGTCTCTGTTATTTCTTCTCAACTGCTTTCTTGCTTTCTTTAATGGTTTGCTGAGTTTCTTGAAGTGAGATATATCATCTGTCATGCTTTAGAGATGAAATACTAATTTTGTTTCTTATGTTCTTAGAATTTCATGATTGGTATCTTCTGGAGTGTCCATAAATCTGTATTTTCTTAGCACAAGCTCAAATGAAACCATTAGTACATCAAATCAGAATTTATACTAGTTGAAACTTGAGAGGTTGTCATTATTAAAACATTCATGGAGCATTTTGATCCTTACACTACCAATATAAAACCAATGGTAATTTCCCCTCACACCAGGACCCCTTCATCAACCCCAAGCCACCACATAGCCACAACCCATGTTAATCTACCCTCACCCAACCAAAATAGGGAATGAAAGTAACAAAAAAGGAGGGCAATCCCCATAGGCAGAGCAATCAGAAATTTGAAAATTATAGAGAAATAGAGAGATAAGAGAATACAGAAAAGTAAGAAAAATGAGAAAAAAAAGCTAAATAGAGCCCTCATCAGTCATGCAGCCTCCCTGTCCCTACCAAGTTGCCGTTGTCATACCACCGTGACTCACGGTTGTGCCGCCTTGTGGTCGTCTTCCTACCACCGCCCAACCGCTACGCCATGCGACTTGTCTGCATCCCTTTTCCGTCGCGCATCCGCGTGCACAGCAGCCATCATGCTCATTCACTGCGCCACCTTCCGGGAGCTCCAGTCGTTGAGTCATTGTTCATCCACCACGCCTCATTCTTCCAGCGTCACCATACTTCGTCTGTGAGCGCCGCCGTCCACTGTACAACCTTCTCCTCCACTGTGAGGAAGGTTGGAGGTAGAAGGAGAAATTGAGGATTAGAAGGTGAATTTGGCCAAGAATTAGGTAAATAAATTAAGGGTCTCGAGTTTTAAAAGATTTTGGAAGAAAACCAATTTAGAAACAGGGAAAAAGAGAAATCAGGGAAATTCTGTCTGGTAATATCCCCCAGGCTCGCTTAAGCGCGCCTGCACGAGAGTACCAGGCAGAAAGGGGGAGTTTCTGCCTGGAAATTTAGCCCAGGCTCGCTTGAGCACGCCTGGGCGAGGGCATCAACACAATGGGGAAAATTCTACTATGGTTTTCTCACTCAGGCTCGCTCGGGTGAGACTGAGCGAGAAAACAAAGTCAGAATGGGGGTTTCTGGGTAGAAATTTTGCCCGGTCTCGCTCAAGCGTGCCTGAGCGAGAGCGCGTTTTAAGTATACCTTAAAAACACGGTTTTCGCTCTTTTTCTCATTTTTATTCCACTCCTTCCACCTTTAGAGAGAGAATGAGAGAAATATATGTCTAGAGAGAGGAACTCCTTGGGAGCTTGGAGAAAGAGGATCAAGGCCAAGGATCTCTAACCCTAACCTTCCCCAACTTCCTTCCTCTTCTCTTTGAGATTCCTTGAGGTGAGTAGAGCTCACACACTTCACTCCCCCTTTGTGTGAAATCCTCCATGTACCCACTTCTTTCCCTTCCTTTCATGAGGTTGTATACGAATGTTTATGGATGTTTACCGATTGATTTTAGTTGGTTTAGATATTTTGAAGGAGAATGAGTTAGAACCCCCACTTAGGGTTTGAATTGGGATTTTTCTAGGGTTGGGAGCTTTTGTTTGTTATTATTGGATATTATAGTTATGATGGATATATGTAATGTGTTGAATATGACTGAGACTCATTGATGGTGAACCCTAGGTTAGGGGATTTGATGTAATGGTTTATGTTCATGATGTTGTTAAGAGATTTCATTGCATGATTAGAAACTTAGGTTATGTTCATTGTTTAAGTAGCTCATGCTCATACTCATGTTCATGTTCATTGTCAAGAAAAACTACTCATGCATTCAAGTTATCAAGTAATTAAGATCATGTTCATGTGGATCCAAGGCCAAGTCCCAAAAGGTCTTGGGTTCGGTCAAAGAAGGTTCTTTTTGGAGAATAATCCACCTTAGGGGGGTGGAAAAGCTCAAGTGGTCAATACTCTAATCCAGGCATGGGCCAAAAGGCAGTGGTCAAAGTCAGGATTTGAGTATTAATCATAGTGACGCCTTTTAAGACCATCATGTTTAAATAATCAAGATCAAGTTCATGTGGACTGAAGGACAAGTCCCAAAAGGTCTTGGGTTCGGTCACGAAAGGTTCTCTTTGGAGAATAATCCACCTTAGGGGGGTGGAAAAGCTCAAGTGGTTAATACTCCAATCCAGGCATGGGCCAATAGGTAGTGGTCGTAGTCGGGATTTGAGTATTAACCACAGTGACACTTTTTATGACCATCATGTCAATTGTTTTAAAACTTGGCTTCAGCCTTCAGGTAATGGCGGTGACTTTATGTCCCTAAGGGAGATATCCCTTGTAGTCTGAGCTCAGGTCTAGCTTCATGTCAAGTGATAAGACCCCTGCTGCTGGATTAGCATTCATGTTAAACTTTATTTCAAGCT
The DNA here is from genome assembly GCA_026901365.1 of Sesbania bispinosa. Taxonomy (NCBI): domain Eukaryota; kingdom Viridiplantae; phylum Streptophyta; class Magnoliopsida; order Fabales; family Fabaceae; genus Sesbania; species Sesbania bispinosa. Next base: position 2,701,388 of record QLOH01000021.1, on the reverse strand, counting down.
ATCATGGTCATTGGAGTCCAGCATTGTATTATGTCATGAATGCATCATGGCAGCTTACATGCTTGATTATCATTGATTATCAAACCTAAATTGTTATCACATGTCATCTCTACTATGCTATGCCTCATTGGATATATGTTGTACATATATCCACTGCTTTGCTCACTGAGGCGTTAGTCTCACCCCGTTGTGGGTTTACATTTTAGATTCCCAGGTCAGTCATGGGGATCATGGCACAACTATAGCTTAGGAGTTTCTGTTGGCTTCGGAGCCTATCATTTTATTATATTTTATTGAATGATTGTAGATGTATATTATTTTGGAAGGATCACCGGTACATGTGTAATTCCTTACGCTTCCGCTTTGTTGAGGCACATGTATTGTAATATCCTTGATGTAGTTTAATGTAAGAACCCTTAGGTCATGATTAAATAAACATTGGATTTAGTTAAGCATGCATGTACCTTGGTATTGATATCATTAATGTCGTGAAAAATAATTCCCTTAATTTGGGACTTATGCTTCCAACGGGCATAATTTCTCAATTCTGGGAATTAGGACGTTATAGTGAGGAGAGGGGACAATCATTTCAAAATTGTTGTTTACTTCCTTAAGCTAATATTGTTCTTTACTTTCTCAAGCTTTCCCTCTTTTTGTTTTTTTGCAGTTTAATAAGCATGACTTGAAGATGGGACAATTTGTAACATCCTGAATTTCATAAATCATTTTCATAAGATAAATAGGATTAGAGAGGTATTTTTATAAAAAGGAACTAGAAAAAATGGAAAAAAGTAATGAAAGAGGCTTGGGATGGAAATTTGGGATTTCCATTCCGCAGCAGCTCGCTCAAGCGATAGCACCCTCGCTTGAGCGAGTATATCAGTAAAAACAGGGTATTTGAGTTCTGGTTTTTTCGCTTAAGCGAGGAGCCTCTCGCTTGAGCAAAATTGGGGAGAAGTTCAAAGGTTGCTCTCTGACTTGTTCTCGCTCAAGCAAGCCCAAGCTTGCTTGAGAGCATTTGCCTCCAAATTCAGAGTTTTGCTTCTGACTTTGCCTCGCTCAAGCGAGAATGTGAAAATCAGAAAGCACTCAGTGTTCTCGCTCAAGCGAGAAAGCCTCGCTTGAGTGAGAATGTGCTAATCTGGTTTTTTTAAAATAGAATTTCTAGGGCTTGGCCCTCATTAATACTCATTTATTACACTCTAGAGAGAAGATTTAGAGAGAGAAGGAGTGCCCTAGCTTGGGTTGGAGAAGAAGGAGCTCATCCCCTCACCTCACCACCTCTTTTCTCCCCTCTTTGAGTTTAATTTGGATGAGTATAACTCACACTTCACCCCATCTTGCATGAGAACTCCCCTATGAACCCCACTCTTTACTATCCCTTCTTCTTTGCTTGTGTATGAGTTAGTTGGTATGATTATTATGAAATGTTTATTGTGTGCCCTACTTATTCCCTCTATCTAGGATTTTATATTGAAATTGATATTCTAAATTAGGGTTTGATATTATAGGGGTTTGAGAGACTATGGGAGATTCATGCTCCATGGGTTCACACAATGCGAATGCACTCTCATGCTTATTGTTAATTTCAAGTAAAAAACCACTCATGTATCATGTCATCAAGAAAATCAAGAATTAAGGGTTTCATGTAGGCTTTGGCCATCACAGGTCTAGGACTATCAGGTTAAGCATTTTACGATGTGGCTTTGGCCTTCAGGTAATGGCGGTGACTATATGTCCCCAAGGGAGATATCCCTTGTAGTCCGAGCTTAGGTCTAGCTGCAGGAAAGTGATAAGACCCCTACTGTTGGTTTAGTAGTTCATGTCAAGTCATGTTTCAAGTTATCATTATTCATGTGATGCAATTTCATCTTCAATGACATGTTTGTACTGTTGAATATCATTTGCTTTTACCCTACACATGCATACTCAGCTTTGCTCATTGAGGCATTAGTCTCACCACATGTTTGTGGGTTTACATTTTAGATTCCCAGGATCCTGCCCAGCCTGGCCATTGAGGGCCCAGGGAGCTGATGAAGCTTGTTGATATATCTAGCTTATGAAGCTGTATTTATTTAGTTTCTATTTTTTTAAACATGATTATGTATATTCTTTTGATAGATATTTAGTACATGTGTTGCTCATGTGGGGAGTTTCTTTTGTTAGGACACATGTATTATAATATCCATATCATTGTGATGTATTTACTTACTCATATTATGTTTAATTAAGCATTGGATTAGTTAAACCGATCTATATCATGTTTTATTGATATCGTTAATGTCACAAAAAATAATTCCCTAAATTTGGACTTATGTCTCCAACGGGCATAAATCCTAAATTTCTGGAATTAGGACATTACACAATCATTTCAAAATTTGATGAGGTGGAATAGCGGAAGTTTGGGGATTTCATTCCAATATTCTTCTTACATGGAGGATTGTCTCTCAATATGGATAGGTCTTTCGTTATACATATCTTGAATTCTCAGTATTATCAATTTGTATTCTTTTCTCATTTACATTCTTCATTTATTTATTTCTAGATGTCGAGCTAGGATATGTATACAAAGAAAGTTCCAAAATTTTCATCAAAAGAGGATTATAAAATAATACAATTAATATGACAAAACTGTCAAAAAATTATCTTAATGAACTTTTAGGATATTTGTAGTCCTCTAAAAGGCCATTACCAGAGGCTGTAGGGACAATATTATTGTCAATCATTCATTCCTAGCACAAGATTTACTTTATAAATTATTACACCTGAGATTTACACTAACTCATGCTTCCTTTATATTAAATATATGATTTATGAAGTGTAATTGTTATTTTTCAACTACGTAATACATTTATTACAATTACACACAATACACATGAGAAGGTTTTAGAATATGCTAGCTTAGAAAGATTTTGTGTTGTGCCTTTGGTAGGTTAATGGTATGCCTTTTCTATAAATAGATGTGAGGTTGCCCGTATGTTTAGTTTTGTTTCATGTTTATAACTTCTTTTGCCACTGCTTATTGAGGTCTGTGTAGTTTCCCTTTATGGGAACCAAATGCTTATTGGAGGCAATGGTTTCTAAATCTAAGGATGTTTAGAGAGCTAAAGTAACGACGACTCGGAATATTCAAGAGCATGGAGTTTAACATAATTATCAACTATGTTTATTGTGTATACTTTTAGTTGGGTAATTCTTCTAGATGGAAGCTATATTCTGTAAAAATTGGTGCATGTTTCTAGGACGTATTAGATCACACAACCAAGTGACTAAAACCTTTAATCTATAACTTTAAAAGTATAGGTTGCAAAAATCCTTTATTGCGTCACCGATAACTTTAATATGTAGTTTCAAAAGAATAAGTATGGAGTGATTGCTAATTTTCCTTTTTCTTTTTTTCTTTTAGATAATGACTTTATCAAAGAATTTTAATTACTGATTTTTTAGATTTTAAGTTCCTCATATCATATGGTTTTGGCATCATGTGTCCCGCAAGTTAGTTCGTAACAACTTTTTTACCCATACCTCTTATTATAGTCATTCAATACTTATCCACTTGACATGATGACAATAAAAAAACATTAAAGAATGACTTCCTCAAAGGATGCATTTATATTGTGAGACTAATACATTTAGGGAAATAATTGTAGACTTTTTTTGCTTTATCCTTTTTTTTATTTGGCGCTTAATGCTTCTTCTACTAAATGGATTATATAGTTTGATTCTTTTTCTATCACGATTTTATCATCCACAAACTTCTGACAGATTTGGTACTGGTAGAAAGAACTTCTCTTGGGTTGATTTGGGACAACCATTTCAAAATTTGATGAGGTGTAATTTATTCCTTATACCTATTGCTGATTTGGTACCGGTAGAAAGAACTCCTTGGATGATTTGGGGCAATAATTTCAAAATTTGATGAGGTAGAATTTATTCCTTATATCTATTAATGATTTCAAAGACTTTTGTGGGTTTTTATTTTGGTCATTTCCAGGTTCAAATTAGGGGTCCATGTCAACTGGGGAAGATTGTTGTTCATGTTGTTCTTGGAGCTATTGTTTAGGTTATGTTTAAGTTTGTTAAGTTGAATTAGAGAGTAACAAGTGAGTTTTAGGATCAATTCCTATTTTCTTAAGCTTTTTTCTTTATGTGCTAACTATGCAGGTTGAATTAAAAAGAGTTATCAATCTTGAATATTTGGATCTTTTGTTGTCACCCTGCAGATGTCGTGAAAGAAATAAAATTTTCAGATATTTGTAGTCCTCTGAATGTCCATATGGGCAAGTTATTTTGGTTTTGTTAATGTTAGTAGTAGTTAGATTTTGTGGAGAAGATATCAGCATTACTTACATTTTTTGGACAAGTGCTTGGATTTTTTTATGCTGGATATGATTATTATTGTTTTTAAAAGATCCTTTCTGTGTGTTAATTACTTTGTCTATGGGGAAGCTATGAATTGATGTATTTTTCCATTTCTACGTAAATATTTTTAGGTCCACTAAAGTAGTTTTTTCAAGTTAACAAATATAATGGTTCAATACATTATAACGTATATACTTCACGGTTGTTTAGCACTTTTGTCAACGGAAAGTGTAACGTCCTAATTCCGGAAACCTAGGAACCGTGCTCGTTAGAAGCACCTTCCTAAATTTCTGAAATTATTTTCACGACATTACCGATATCGTAAACAGACAACACATGCAAAGCTTAGGTAACCAACGCTTACTTAAGCGAGACTTTCCCAAACATACATCTATACAATAATTGCCTTTAACTGGCTATAATACAACGGGAACAACTAACTCATTAACTATCCTCCTTCCTATACAAAAGAGTCTAGTGATTCTAATTCATATAACTTCTAGGGGAAAATATCCATCCCTAGGCCTAAGTCTACCTTTCCATGCTCCAGCTAGACCTCCTGCATATCTAAAATGTTCCACAAAATGTGTGGTGAGACTTACGTACTAGTGAGTGTGATAAAACATGCAGTGTAGGGCAACATACAAATGACATGCAACAATCAAACATATTTAGCAGTCCCAATACATGTACAATTACTATGAAATTATGCAAACATGACTGTGATGTGTTTTTACCCGACACTCGGGGTCTTTTCTCTATCTATGATTGTGATTGAGCGCTCGACCATGTGACCAAGGACCATCGTCTAGGGCCACCTGAGATTAAGTCTTATTATCAATGAATAAACAATGCATGTTGTCATATTTATCTTGAGGACCCTCATCTCCCTCTTGGCCGAGAGTTTGAAGTGGTTACCTCGTTCTTCTTATAAATTAATGCCCAAAGGCTTGTGATGGTCTAGAGACCCTGTGACATTTCCTTGCTTGGCCATAGGCCCATGAATACTTATAAATAAATACTTGTCTATGAGCATGAATGACATGATATGCACACATAACTATTCCTTGGATATTTGGAATTCAAACACCTAAGCATAACTTAGGGTTTCAAGACATCAATACATACCATTCAGGAAAATATTTAATAGCCCTAAAAACAACCAACAACAATCAAAATCAAGGTAAAGAAGTAAGGGGGAGAAGAATAGGGGACATACAATGGGGCAAGCAAGATGAAAGTGAGTGGGTGACCACACTCACCTCAAGGGTAGGAGAAATAGGATGATTGGGGGGTGGAGAATGATGATCCAAGGCTCCTCTGGAGATTTGAGGCATCAATCCAAGCTTCTCTCCTTCGATCTCCCTTTCTCTCTAGTTCCTCTCTCTAAAAGTGGAGAAAAAAAAGGAAAGGAATGAGGGCAAAAGCCCTACAAATCTGTTTTTAAAAACTAGATCTGCGCGTTCTCGCTCAAGCGAGAATTTCTCGCTTGAGCGAGCTTCTAAAACCTTCTCTGATCGCACGTTCTCTCTCAAGCAAGGATATTCTAGCTTGAGTGAGACAAAGTCAGAGAGCAAACTCTGAAATTCCCCCAATTGCGCTCAAGCGAGAAAACCAGAAACGAAATCCCTTATTTTACTGATATTTTCGCTCAAGCGAGAGAATTCTCGATTGAGCGAGAATGAGCCAGTTTGAAGGTGAAACTGAGACCAGAATACTACCGTGCAACATATCAAACTGAAGCCCCGAATCTTAGCTTTCTAATGGAACTTGAATCACCTAAATCAGACACCTACAACTTTAGATATCATCAATTTAGTGCATCAAGGTCATTAGGCTTAAAATCCAAAATTAAGCAACAACCTTAATTGAAGCACAACGGGGTACAGTTCACGTGAACAATGGTATAAATCATCAATTCACTCCAATAAGGCTAAGGTTTAAAGGTTCATCATAAAAAAATATGCTCATCATAATGTTTTTCCTCTATTTCCTTACTACCAAAAACATACTCCCCATGTCTTAGCTTATCTTCCTCATAAGTTCAATTGTGATTGGAAATGGGGGCTTAACGTTGGGATATACATTTAGGATTCTCTCTAGAATTCAAAGTTTTTCTTAAATTCCTATTCTTTTTCTCTAAACAAATTCCTTAACCTGTAATTTCTCTTACAGTCCTTACAGTCCTAATTTTCGGGATGTTACAGAAAACAAACAGTTAAGTTGATTCATTCTAAAACTATAGTATATTATAATATTTTGAGATTGAAAAAGAAATTATGAAATCTGAAACATATGTTGATACAATCAAAAATAATAAAAATTCAGATATCAGAACTATAAAGTATCTAAAGCTAAAATACCTTAGACAATCATACACACATATATACAAAATTCAAAGTGATAAAAAATAATTCGTATGATTGTTACAATTGTTTTTTACTTACTTTGTAAATCCAAAGTGAATAAGTAAAAAATTGATTCCAGTAATTACAATTGTAACAATCAATCAGAAATTTAATATTACTTAAAATTATTTAAATTGCAATCATGGAATAAATCAAATCATTTATTATAACAATTTAAAACTTATTAATCAAGATTAATATAACACATAAACCAAATTAATATTACACGTAATCGTATCATATATATATATATATATATATAAACTTCTAATAACAATAAAACTGAATCAATATATTATTATTTAATAAAAGTAAGAATCAATTTAATACAATTTCATATAACTAATTCCAAACATACACGATTTAAACATTTAAATGAAATATAGTAAACATATATGTCATTTTGGGATAATCATTTAACATAAAAGCAATGGTAATATATTTAAAGTAATTCAAATGAATAATTCTATATAAACAATTCAAATACTATCACTAATTCTATGTGATAAAAGTATACCTTTCAAATTTCAATGTAGATTAATTATTTTCTATTATTTTTCAATGACCTTTTTAAATTTTAATATTAATTATTTTCTATAATTTTTTTATTTGCAATGACAATAGATAAAAAATCAGAAGCAATAATTTAATTTACGGGTTAATATATAGTAAAAGTAATAATAAATTTGGTTTATTAATTTTTTTTCCTTTTCTTAGTTATAAAAATATTAGAAAAATAATTAATAAAAATGAATAACTTTTCTAAATTGAATTTTGATTATATTCATAGAGGTTTTTTTCTAAATTTTCTTATTAAAATTTTTTATACACCTCAAGGGGGGAATAAATCTTTATGTAAAAATTGATTAATATTTAACTATTAATTTAATATATATATATATATTTCAAAAGGTAAATATAATTCACCAAACATGAAAACTTTACATAAAATGTATTAATATTTAAATTTAAATTATAGGAGGTAAATGCCAATAATAAGTAGGAATAAAAACTTTGCATGAAAACGCATTAATTCACGATCATTGACCTTTTAACTTTTAACATAGATGAATTGTTTTCAATTGTTCTATCATTTGCAATGACAATAAATAAAAATAAGGGGCAATATTTAACTTACATGTTAAAATATAGAAAAAAATCTTAATTGTTGGAAATACAGGGAAACACTAGAAGGGGGGTTGAATAGTGTTTCAATGGAAACTTTTTCTGTTTAAAAAATAATTTGAAAATTTTGCTTCTGAAACTCTTCAGATGGTGATTATCAGTCTGAAGGTTTTAATTACTTTCTGAATCAAGTTTAGATTAAGAAATTGGTTAAAAGTTTTGTTTGATTCCGAGAAATTTTTTTCGCTTGGATACTTTTCAAACCCCGTAGTTAGATAAAAACTGAAAATAAATAGTTAGGGGCAGGGCCGGCCTAACACATGTTGAGGCCTAAAGCATATTTTTGGGATGTGACCTATTTTAATTAACTAAAATAAATTATTATAATTTTATTAAATTTTTTCTTTTAAATTTTTTAGATATAAAATTACTTATTAAAGTATTATTATGTATAATTAACGTTTATATTAGTATTTTGGTGATTTTGATATATTATAATATTTATTATATTACATAATAGAGAAATATGTATTTTAACTAGGATTAACATGATAGGAAAAATCAACTAATAAAAAGATGGTGCCTATTATTTTAATCAAAAGAGAATTTTATTAAGAATTTAATCACTATATATTAAATTTTACGCGGTCATTCTGTTGCCACATCATTTAATGAGCATAACACATCATGTATTATTGGTTCATTAATTGATATGGCAACAAATCGTTGGATGACAATATAAAACTTTTTTATACTATCAATATATATACATAAAATCCTATATTTATATAAATTTTAAATATAAGTATAATTAATATAAGTATAAAATTATGAGGCTTATGTAATATTGGGGGCCTAAAGCGGTTGCTTTAGGAGCTTGGCCCTTGGGCCGGACCTGGTTAGGGGATAGAGAAGAACTTAGCCAAGAATTTATCCTGATTTGCTCACAACCACCGTGAGCTACGTCCAGTCCCAGGGCAAAAACCAACACCTGGATTTTCACTAATCTTGCAAGATCACAAGTATTCTTTTCTTTCAAGCCTCTTCAGGCTCTACACCAAGTATTATTTCTTCCACCAAGCCTCTTTAGGCTCTCAAACACTTAACCAAGTGTAACCCAAGTATTCTTTCAAACAGAAAGCCTCTCCAGGCTTAAACACCCAAACTGTTTAAGGTTTGAACAGAGAAACAAATATTTCACTATCCTTCAGAGGATAGCTTTGAACTTTTAAATGTACAGAAAATTGAGATTCACTCAGGATAAGAATTTGAACAAGAGTACATGAATATCAGAGTATATTTTTGCTGCGTGTTCTTTCTTTGATAGGAATGCTTCTCTGTTTCTTCAAATCTGTATGAGACATATTTATAGTCTTCAGGAGTTTATGCCCGTTACCAAATAGCATTAAATGCTCAAGGAGACGTTTGACACAAGCTCTGACCAAGGCATTCTGAGCAGACGAGGTGCAGCAGGTCTGCGCACACAAAACTTTTTGGCAGGAGCAGCAACGTTGCAGATTTTCCTTAAAAAATGCTAAACCTTTGAACAAGGAGAGAAAACAACTTGACTCTTATGCTGAAATAGGTAAGATCATTGAGATGAACGTTCCTCGTACTCAGCAATGTCTTCAAGGGTCAAAAGTCCTAAAGTCTTCAGCTTTCAGATGCAAGGGGCGCTTCAGATGAACTTCACACTTTCAGAAGATAAACACTCTTCAGAAGGTGTTGTGTCTTCAGGCGATCTGAAGCTTCAGATGATATTTCTTATTCTTTAAGATCTGAAACATTACAGAATCTTTGTGAAAGAATATTGCCATATAAATTCATCTGTATTTTATATTTGTTGTTCATTAAAACTTTTTAAGGGAATGAGACTCAGAGTATTTTTAATTATTTAAATTATTTTTGAGACTCAACATTAATAATAATTAATTTATGAGATAAAATTAAATCACGTGGGAGTGAACGTTTTACAATAAAACTTATTAATATTTGAATTATAAGGTAAAATTAAGTCATACATAAAGAAAATTTTATATAAAAATGCATTAATATTTAAATGGTTGATAAATGATATTAATATTAAAGTAAAATACAAATATTAAATTGTGTTGAATATATATAAAGAAAAATTTATTAATATTTAAAATATAAAGTAAGGATATATCACACGGAAATAAATATTTCAATCAAAAACTCTTTACTGTTTAAATTAACGGAGCAAAAATTACACTTTAATTTTTTTTAATATAAATGTTTGTTGAATATAAATGTTTTAATTTTTTTATTTTTATTTAAAAAGTATTTAAAAAATAATTAATAAAAAGATAACTATTTAAATTGAATTGTGATTATATTAATAGAAGTTTCCTTTTTAAGTTTTTTTATAATATTTTTTCCTATGGGAAATAAATCTGAACATAAGTGTTCATCAATAATAATTATTATAATGAGCTTTTCTTTTATAGGTCTACGTACTAACTCACTTCTTGAATTGATTCATTTTTTTTAATTGTGGAGTCTATTAATACACATAAATGTATTTAATATGTTGAATGCAATTACTCATTATATTTAGTAATACTTAGTTGTTGCATTTTTTATTACTCATTTGATGTTGTGGTTAACTTCATATACTAAAAAAATTATTTTCACCTATTATTGAGGTTTTTTATGTTTAGACCTAAGTATAATTAATAAATATAATTTTTATTAATAGAATTCCACACGTGCCCCGTGCATCACACACACACAGATATATATATATATATAATTTAAATAGTAAAGAGTTTTTGATTGAAATATTTATTTCCGTGTGATATATCCTTACTTTATATTTTAAATATTAATAAATTTTTCTTTATATATATTCAATACAATTTAATATTTATATTTTACTTTAATATTAATATCATTCATCAACCATTTAAATATTAATCCATAATGGACCAAAACTCAAAAAATCCTTATTATAATAACCCTATTTTATTACTAATTTCGGGAGGCTAAAAGTAGGATTTACAGCTAAAAAAAGAAGCCTCTAATAAGTAAGAACCATATATTGAGACTAGAAATTTATTTAGGAAAGAAGGCTCCACATCATGCACTTGATCAGGCGATTTTGGTGGATTTGTTTTTTTTTGACGGAATTTTGGTGGATTTTTAGACCCGGAGGAACAAGCCTTTTGATCTAATGATTAAAATCATAACCCTTTGACTTATGTAGTATTAGTTTTTTATTTTGCATGCACTTGATTACAGGAGGTAGTTTAGAATTTTGTTTATGTAGTATTGATTTTGGTTCGGTGTGCATTTACTTGTATTTATTGAGTTATGTTTAGCCATTGTATCTAATTTAGGGTTTGCCTATATTCATACGACCTGTTATTCGGGTTGGAGTACCCCTAACGTTTCAGTTAATGTTATTTAATTTGCTTATATAAAAAAATACTAAATAAAAAAATAATTTTAATCAAAATATAATAAACATTTTAATCAGGGTAGGGGTTATAAATATGAAATTAGTTTAATTATATAATAAAATTTCAATAAATATTCATTATTATAAATTTAATTCAATATTTAATAAAAATTAATTTGAATTGATAAAATATCAAATAAAAATTTATGTTAAAATTTACATGGTTCATACAAGGGTAACTTCCTGACGACAATGGGGGAAATTTGTGTTCGTTAAAAAGTTGAATAAAGTAAATAATTAATTATCCATTTCTTCTAAAGTTCTCTTGCTACTTAGATTTTTCATCAAACTACTATAACACAAAATACTACTTTAGACGAATTAAACCTCTTGATAGTTAAACACTTAAACCAACAAATCCTACTTGAATCAAAATGTATAAATATAAATTAAAACCCTAAATGGAACGTTAACATTATAAGTTTCAAATGGTGAAGATCCTAATCATGAAATGTATAATGGGAAAATATGCTTACAATTTTAAAAATGTGGCCATAGTGAATTTTGCCACAATAGATATAATGCTAAATTTTTTTAATAATATATTTTATAAAATTAAATTAAACTTTTATAATAATAAAATAAGAGAGGTCCATAATGGACCAAAACTCAACAAATCCAAATTATAATAACCGTACTTTATTATTAATTTGGGGAGGCTAAGTACATAGGACTTACGGCTAAAAGAACAAACCTCTAACAAATTAGAACCATTGAGACTAGAAATTAATTAAGGAAAGGCTCCACAACAGGTACTGGATCAGGCGATTCTGCTGGATTTGGACCAGAAGGAACAAGTCTCTTGATCTCATGATTAAAACCATAAACCTTTGACACGAAAGAATGTGCTACGGTGGGTACTGGATCAGGTGACTCTGCTTGATTTGGACCTGATGGAACCAGCCTCTTGATCTCATGATTCAAATCATAATCCTTTGGCACAAAAGAATAATGTGCCACAGAAGGTACTGGATCTGGTGACTCTGCTTGATTTGGACCTGAAGGAACAAGTCTCTTGATTTCATGATTCAAATCATAATCTTTTGACACAAAAGAATAATGTGCCACAGAAGGTACTGGATCTGGTGACTTTGCTTGATTTGGACCTGAAGGAACAAGTCTCTTGATCTTATGATTCAAACCAAAATGACTTGTGAGACGACCACTGGCACCAACAGAAAGAAACAAGAAAGACACAAGACTAATCAAATAAACCTTTGAAATTCCCATCTCTCCCATTAGTGTTTTAGCAAAAGACAAAATAATGTATTTAAATAGTAGGGCTCTAGCTAGGATTTCTTTGTGAGAATATATATTGAAGATCTTTTTTTGGTTGAGTAAGGGATATTTTTTATTGAAAAAAATATGTTAAAGTTATAGAAATAGTTTCTATGATTGAAGGATTGATAAGATCATCTTATTTAATTAATTTATAAGTATAATTTGGATAGTGTTATATATTTCATTATGTCAAAGATCGTGAATCAAATTTATTAATTGCTTTTGAATACGTATAAAATAACTCACTAAATAAATAAAAATTGAAAATAAATTGCTAAAAAAAATGTAAAATAAAAATCACAACAATTATTTTCAACTAAATATTATCATTTTTTTGTGCAAAACCATACGTATCCTCCATGGGAGGTAATATTGTTCGAGTCGGGTACATAGGACCTTTATGGCCAATAAAACTCTCTCCTTGCGAGTATTTAATACATTGCATATCCAGCGCTAGAACTTGAGACCACCGGTCAAGCTTCATACACAACTGCATGTCCCCGAGTATTTTTTATGATTTTTTTTTAAAGTTTTACTTTTCAAATACACATATTGTTTATTTGTAGAAATAATGAAACTAGACATGAATAAAAGTATTGCTAAGTAACTATAAATATAAATTTATTCTTTCATCAATTTGCTTGATTACATGTTGATTATTGAAAGGAGTTAATATTTGTGTGATAATTGATAATATGAGTTAATATTTATATTTGACCAAATTTGTAGGAAATCATTATTGAAAGGTGTTAATGAAAATTAAATAATGAAAAAAATAATTAAAATGAGATAGTTGATATAATATATTTATTGTTTATTCAATATGAATTTGTAATTAAATTATAAAAAAATTTATTGGGTTGAATTACTAATTAAATTATAAATAATTGGAATCTAATTTAGTTATTGTTAATTAAATTTAATATTTATGTGATCTAAAGTTGAAATTAAATTATAATCAATTTAAATTTTGGTTGATTAAATCAAATATTTATATAATTGTATTTGTTTCAATTTAGCACTAAATCTCAAACAAATTTGAGATTTAATTATATTTCTATTTTTATCATTGATTATAAATAAATTAAACACTATATACTTATTATCATTAATTAATTAGATTATAAGATAATTCAGTAAATTCACCATGAGGTTCTCGCTCAAAATATAAGAAACATGTTCATTTTGTAGAGTTGTTTCTTATTTTCTTTTTTTTTTTCCGATGAATTTCTTATTTTCTTTTGAACTTATATTATTTGATATAGAAACGAGAATTAAATTTAACTATAGTAATCAAATGGGCACGGTTCTGGATCACAACAAAACTTTTTTATATAATTTATTTTACACAAATGTTGAATGAATCGATCCACGTGTTTATAATCAATGTTTTTCATACAGATATGCAAGTTTTTATAAAACAAGAAATTCATTTAAAAATAAGAAATTTGTGATTTGTGAAATGTTTCTTTATTCTTACAAATATGCAAAGTTTCTTTTATGGAAGTATGAAAAAAATAAGAAGAAATACACGTGAAATATTTAAAAGCCAAAAAACCAGAAATAGTTAAAAAAATGTTAGGAGGATAACACTCATCTATAAAAATATTATACAATCAAATTAATTAATTAATAAAATAATGAATATAAAGTATTTAATTTGTGATTTATAATAAAAATGAAAATATAATTAATGCTTAAAATTAGCTCTTAGCTAGGACTGATTCTATCAACCATTAATCTATTATTGAATTTGAATTTTAAAGTAAGCTATATATAATAAATAATCGATTTAAATTTCAAATTAAATATAAATATTTTTTTTTGGTTTAACCATAATCCAGGATTTCCTAGGTTTTGCTGCTCTCAAACCAAGTTCATCAGTGATGGAGGGCATGTAAGGACCTAGTTCAATGATTTCCCACAAATCAACATGTTGAGATTCAATGAACAATCTCATTCTGTCCTTCCAGTAGTAGTAATCTGTTCCATCAAAGGCAGGGGGCCTATTGGTGGATGCTCCTTCAGGAATGAAAAGACTTGTGCTTGGTCCAGCCACGGATCTTTTCCTATTCACATGTAGGTGTGCCCAACCCCAAGAGGCCGAGCTCTGATACCAACTGAAGTTGGCTGGTTGTCTCTAAAAGGGGGTTGAATAGAGACTTTTAAAATTTTGTCCCTGAAAAATCTTAAGCTTAAGCTGAGACTTGTTCTCAAGTTTATTAACTTGGAAGCTCAAAAAGATTAGATAAGATGTTTGTTGAGTCTCAAAATATTATTAAATGATTAATAATGCTTAAGTCTCATAACCCTGAGTTTTAATGATTAACAAATTTGGTTAAGTTCCCTAAAAGAAGGAATAGGTTCTGCTTAAAGGTACTTTCTGTGTTTCAGCAACTTTCTGAAGGAGCAACTCTTTGAAGGTGTGCAACCCTTGATGTGGTGCAACCTTCTGAAGTAGAGGAACATGTTGAAGGATCAAGACCTGCTGAAGCTAGTAAACCCTCTGAAGACGAGAAACGTCGTACTAAGACTTGTATCTTTTTGGAAAAGAGTTTCTCTGCTGATTCCTTTTTGAAGACTCAAGTCTTTGATAGCTCTCTACTAGCTGTCTGCATTTCACTTCTTCTGGAAAGGCAAAACAGGAACATTTTGGCATATTTCAAAATAATGTTCACCAAAAAGGCAATTCCTGCTGCAAAGTACACCTTGATCAGAAAAGTAGAGTCAGCGTTGCAGACACCTACTCCTGTTGTGCTTGCTGCTGCAAGTTATCAGAGCTATGTGTCTCAACGGGAAGAAAGCTATCTCTCAACGGGATTTAGAGAATTCTAATCGGTCTAATCTCTGTTCCTCTATAAATACAAAGTCTCATGCAGAGAAGCCAACAGAAGAGAACGAACCAACCTACTGAATTGCTGCTAAAATTCTCTGAGAAATATTTTCATCATATTTCATTTGTACACCATTTTTATATCCTGAGTTATACTCAATTATTTGTACATCTTACCCAGTTTAGGGCTTTAGGCTTTAAGCTTGTGTAGTTTCAAAGCTTAAGCAATCTCTTTACATAAACAGTTTCTGTTTGAGCCTGAAGAGGCTTGTTGTTTAAAGAATACTTGGTTTAGAGCCTGGAGAGGCTTGACTGCAAAAGAATACTTGTTGTATAGAGCCTGAAGAGGCTTGACTGAAAAAGAATACGTGTATCTGTTCAGATAGTGGAAAATCCATTGCTAGTTGGCATTGGGACTGGACGTAGCTCACAGTGGAAGTGAGTGAACCAGTATAAATCTGTGGCTAAGTTTTCTCTTACCCTTATCTCTTTATATTTGGTTTAAACTAACTTGGAGGGTTCTGAGTAAACTATTTTATAAGTTGAAATTGTAAATCAAACTTAACCTATTTAAAACAAGTTTCCAAAACTGTTTTATTGGACCTGCTGAAGCAACTTCAGCAAGTACCTCACTCCCAGTTTCCGTAAGTTGCTCATATTTCTTTGTGAAAAGTTTTGCTTGTGAAAGGTTTTCCTAAAATCAGTTTGTAATTATAAAACACTATTCAACCCCCTTTCTAGTGTTTCTTGTGGTTTCTATAGTTGGTATCAGAGCTCAACCTCAGGTTGAGCATCTAACAAGTGCTGAGGAAGAAGATCCAGATGGAAGCCTCAACAAGCAACCCTCACTACATTGTAGAAGGTGCCTCTGTCTCAAGGCCCCCAGCTTTTAATGGTACAGATTACCATTATTGGAGAGATCGTATGAAGTTGTTTATTGAGAGCAGCAACATAGATATCTGGGATGTAGTCACTGATGGTGATTACACTCCTACACATGGTGGTGTGCCTATACCTAAAGCAGAATGGACTGGTGAACAGAAGGCACGTGTACAACTTAATGCAAAGGCAAAACTCTATTTAGTTTGCTCCTTGAGTAAATATGAATCTGGGATACCTTGGCATCAGCCCATGAAGGGACTGATAATGTTAAACAATCCAAGATCAGCATGCTTGTTCATCAATATGAGATGTTCAAGATGAAAGAGACTAATGGACTCAAGTCTTTAGGCAGAACCTTTGATTCGGGTGATAATAATCACAAGATTCTAAGGAGTTTACCAAAGGCTTGGAGGCCCAAAGTTACTACCATTCAAGAGGCTAAAGACCTCAATACTTTAAGAATGGAGGAACTCTTGGGATCCCTCAAAGTCCATGAGTTAGAACTGAAGGGAATAAAGCATGTGGTCAGGGTGCAGCGGAATAAATGGATTCCCTCCATTGTTATGATCGTTAATGCGAAAACACGAATTAAGGCATAAAAAGCATGAAACATAATGACATACCTTTTGAGGATTGTAAATGAGGCAATAACAACCATGTCTCTAAAGGTGTCCACGCCAACAGTCGAACTAGGAAACCCTCCTCAACTCTGCTAGTAGCCTTAGAGAGTAAGAGCGATTGCTCATTGGTCTAGGGTAATGCATCTTATGCTATATTTATAGAGTGGTGGCTAAGGTTTTACCATCAATCAATTATCCCTAAAAATTGGAACTGAGAACCTCAACTGAATGTTGGGTGTTCAAAAGAACTCCAAGAACAAAGGTGGTCTGGGATATTCAGACGGTGAATTATCACATGATTCAAATTTTAAACCTGCTGAAAAAGCTAAGAAAGGTAGGGGATGCTCTCATTGTGGGAAGCCTGGACATAATGTGTCTCAGTGCAAGCACAAGAAAAAGGGCAAACCTACTGCTAATAAAAAGGGACCCAAGAAGATGTTGGTACCTAAGTCTCTGACTATTGCTGTTGCAGATGTGTTTAATAGGACAAAGGAGACACCACAAATGGTACCTGGATAGTGGGTGCTCGCGACACATGACAGGAGAAAGGTCTTTGTTCCAAAACCTTAGACCTAAGGATGGAGGGGCGGTCACCTTTGTAGGGAACCAAAGAGGAAGAATCACTGGTATTGGTTCAGTAGGTATATCCCCTCTCTTTGTTATTCAAAATGTTCTCCTTGTTGAAGGTCTTCAACACAACCTGCTGAGCATAAGTCAATTATGTGACAATGGATATGTTGTATCCTTCACCAGGGATGGATGTGTAGTCAAAGATTCTTCTGATCAAGTCATTTTTACTGCCAAGAGACACAATAATGTGTACAAAATAGATCTTGAGGAACTTGCATATCAAAATGTTACATGTCTTCTTTATGTTAAAGATGAAAAACAGGTTTGGCATCAGAAACCTAGGCATGCCAGCTTGAGATTAATCTCAGTTAACAAAACATAACCTTGTAAAAGGACCACCCAAGCTCTCTTTCAAATATGACATTTTATGTGAAAATTGTCTTAAAGGTAAATAAACAAGGAGCTCTTTCAAGAGTAAAAATGTTGTGTCTACCTCAAGACCTTTAGAACTACTGCACATTGATCTGTTTGGTCCTACAAGAACTGAAAGCTTGGCTTGAAAGAAGTATGGCTTAGTCATTGTTGATGACTACTCTAGATTTACATGGGTTATATTCCTCAAAAGCAA
Organism: Sesbania bispinosa; assembly: GCA_026901365.1. Classification (NCBI taxonomy): domain Eukaryota; kingdom Viridiplantae; phylum Streptophyta; class Magnoliopsida; order Fabales; family Fabaceae; genus Sesbania; species Sesbania bispinosa. Next base: position 2,683,198 of record QLOH01000021.1, on the reverse strand, counting down.
GGATGATACTTTCACAAAATTCTGTAAGAAAGTACAAAATGAAAAAGGATTTTGCATATCTGCAATCAGAAGTGACCATGGTGGTGAGTTTGAAAACTCAAGCTTCAGCATGTTATGTGATGAGATTGGGATCTCACACAATTTCTCCGTGGCAAGAACACCTCAGCAAAATGGGGTTGTTGAGAGAAAGAACATAAGCTTTCCGGAGATGGGTAGAACCATGCTCATTTCAAGCAACCTACCAAGATCGTTTTGGGCAGAGGCTGTTCACACAACTTGCTACATTCAAAATAGAATTTTGGTAAGACAAATTCTCAAAACAACTCCCTATGAATTGTGGAGAGGAAGAAAACCCAACATTTCTTATTTTCACATTTTTGGCTGTGAGTGTTTCATACTTAACACCAAAGATGATCTGGGTAAATTTGATTCTAAATCTGATAAGGGATTCTTCATTGATTATTTAGAAACATCCAAGGCCTATAGAGTTTATAACTCTAGAACCTTGACAGTAGAAGAATCTATTCATGTTAGATTTAATGATGCTAAAGAGATTGATAGGGAACTATCAGATCTAGAAGATGATTTTGCAGGAATGGAGCTAAATCCTACTTCAAAGACTACAAAGGTAAAAAATGAAGTACTTGCTGAAGGACCCTATGAAGTACCTGCTGAACAACCTCCTAGTCAACCTGCTGAAACTGATCATCTTCACAGAGTTAATGTTGAGTCTCAGTCTGAGCATGTATTTCCTCGCAGGCATGAGTGGAGATACAAGACTCATCATCCTCAAGAGCAAATTATTGGTGATACTTTAGAAGGTGTAAGAACAAGATCAAGACTTAGAGAAGTCAATAATCTTGCCTTCCTCTCTGAAATTGAGCCAAAGAACATTGATGAATCTCTGGATGATGAAGGGTGGATCCTAGCCATGCAGGAAGAGCTAAATCAGTTTGCTAGGAGTGATGTCTGGACTCTTATTCCTAAACCCCATGGGAAAAAAATTATTGGAACCAAATGGGTGTTTAGAAACAAGTTCTCTGAAGATGGTCAAGTGATCAGAAACAAGGTCAGACTAGTTGCTCAAGGCTGCAATCAAGAATAAGGTATTAACTTCACTGAAACTTTTGCACCAGTAGCAAGGCTTGAAGCCATTAGGATTTTACTTTCCTATGCAACCAATAATGGCATCAAACTATATCAAATGGATGTAAAGAGTGCCTTCATAAATGGATTCATTGAGGAAGAGGTGTTTGTTAGACAACCCCCTGGTTTTGAAAACTTAACCTTTCCTGATCATGTTTTTAAACTGAAAAAGACTCTATATGGTCTTAAACAAGCTCTTAGGGCTTGGTATGACAGATTGAGCAATTTTCTTCTAAAAAATGGCTTTGAAAGAGGAAAGGTTGATACTACTCTTTTCAGAAAAATGTCTAACAAAGACCTAATTCTAGTTTAGATATATGTTGATGACATTATCTTTGGATCAACAAATTCTTCACTGTGCACTGAGTTTTCAAGGCTTATGCAATCTAAATTTAAAATGAGTTTAATGGGTGAACTCAAGTTTTTCTTAGGACTTCAGATTAAGCAAGATTCTGAATGTATATGGATCCATCAGGAGAAATATACAAAAGAAATGCTTAAGAAGTTTAACATGCATGATTGCAAACCTATGTCAACTCCTATGCACCCTTCAGCAATCTTAAGTAAAGATGAAGGAGAAGAATGTGTCGACCCAACCATGTATAGAGGCATGATTGGATCTCTGTTGTATCTTACAACAAGCAAACCTGACATTATGTTCAGTGTATGCCTGTGTGCAAGATTTCAATCAGACCCAAGAATATCTCATTACAAGGATGTTAAAAGAATTTTCAGATATCTCAATGGTACTACTAATCTTGGTCTATGCTATAAGAAAAGTAAGGACTGCGAATTATTAGGATATTGTGATGCTGACTTTGCTGGAGATAGAGTTGAAAGAAAATCAACAAGTGGAGGATGCCACTTCATTGGAGAGAATATGATAAGTTGGGCTAGCAAAAGGCAAAGCACCATAGCTCTCTCAACTGCTAAAGCTGAGTACATTGCTGCTGCATGCTGTTGCTCACAACTACTATGGGTAAAATATCAACTTGAAGATTTTAACATTTCTGTTAAATCTATTCCTGTATTTTGTGATAATACAAGTGCCATAAATTTGTCTAAGAATCCGATTCAGCATTCTAGGGCTAAGCATATAGAAATCAAACATCATTTCATTAGAGACTATGTTCAGAAGGGTGTTTTTGATATAAAGTTCATTGACACAGAGCATCAATGGGCTGATATACTCATAAAACCTCTTGCTGAAGATAGGTTTAATTTCATTAGAGATAATCTGCATATTCTTGAATTATCTGAAAATTGAACCTACCGTCATATGCTCACTTGCTGAACTTTTCTGGTTTTTTGCTGCATTATTACTGATATATATAATCTTTTAGCAACTTCTTCACCCTGTATTTCTTACTTCAGCATGCTCTGACAACCCTTTTGATTGATGACAAAAGGGGGAGTAATAATAAACTAACAAAATCTGAAGTTTAAGTACTTTTCAAAGAAGATATCTCTTATTAAGGGGGAGCAAGGAAAATGTTTTTGCTTGAGTTCTTGAGAAAGAAGGAGAATTCAGTTTTGCTCATGTATCTGAAAAAGGGGGAGAATTTTTTAAACTTTACTCTATTCTTGAATTTCCCTTCAAATATTTGATAGTTCAAGCAAATTTGTCATCATTAAAAAGGGGGAGAATGTTGAGTCTCAAAATATTATTAAATGATTAATAATGCTTAAGTCTCATAACCCTAAGTTTTAATGATTAACAAATTTGGTTACGTTCCCTAAAAGAAGGAACAGGTTCTGCTTAAAGGTACTTTATGTGTTTCAGCAACTTTCTAAAGGAGCAACTCTCTGAAGGTGTGTAACCCTCTGATGTGGTGCAACCTTCTGAAGTAAAGGAACATGTTGAAGGATCAAGACCTGCTGAAGCCAGTAAACCCTCTGAAGACGAGAAACGTCGTACTGAGACTTGTATCTTTTTGGAAAAGAGTTTTTCTACTGATCCCTTTTTGAAGACTCAAGTCTTTGATAGCTCTCTGCCAACTGTCTACACTTCACTTATTCTGGAAAGGCAAAACAGGAACTTTTTGGTATATTTCAAAATACTGTTTACCAAAAAGGAAATTCCTGCTGCAAAGTACACCTTGATAAGAAAAGTAGAGTCAGCGCTACTGACACCTACTCCTGCTGTGCCTGCTACTGCAAGTTATCAAATCTATGTGTCTCAACGGGAAAAAAGCTATCTCTCAACGGGATTTAGAGAAGTCTAACCGGTCTCATCTCTCTTCCTCTAGAAATACAAAGTCTCACATTGAGAAGCCAACAGAAGAGAATGAACCAACCTGCTGAATTGCTGCTAAAATTCTCTGAGAAATATTTTCATCATATTTCATTTGTACACCATTTTATATCCTGAGTTATACTCAGTTATTTGTACATCTTACCCAATTTAGGCTTTAATCTTGTGTAGTTTCAAAGCTTAAACAATCTCTTTTCATAAATAGTTTCTGTTTGAGCCTGGAGAGGCTTGTTGTTTAAAGAATACTTGGTTTAAAGCCTGGAGAGGCTTGACTGCAAAAGAATACTTGTTGGATAGAGCCTGAAGAGGCTTGACTGAAAAAGAATACTTGTATCTGTTCAGATAATGGAAAATCCATTGCTAGTTGGCATTGGGACTGGACGTAGCTCACAGTGGAAGTGAGTGAACCAGTATAAATCTGTGGCCAAGTTTTCTCTTACGCTTATCACTTTATATTTGGTTTAAACTAACTTGGAGGGTTCTGAGTAAACTGTTTTATAAGTTGAAACTGTAAATCAAACTTAACCTATGTAAAACAAGTTTCCAAAACTATTTTATTGGACCTGCTGAAGCAACTTTAGCAAGTACCTCCCTCCCAGTTTCATCAAGTTGCTCATATTACTTTGTTAAAAGTTTTGCTTGTGAAAGGTTTTCCTAAAATCATTTTGAAATTATAAAACACTATTCAACCCCCATTCTAGTGTTTCCTGTGGTTTCTACAATGTTATCTCAACTCAATATAGTTATTAATTATGCAAGTGTGAGTCTTAACAGTTAAGACTCAGTATTTTAGTCAAATTCAATTTGTTTTTAACAGATACGTCTTAGGTATTAAAATGTGAAATATAAATAAAGAGATAAGGGAAAGAGATGCACACTGATTTATCCTGGTTCACCCTCTCCTTGGGCTACGTCCAATCCTCACAATTTGTGAGATTTCCACTATTGACAACTTTGTCAAATGCAAGTATTCTTGCTGCCTCTTCAGGCTCACCCTTACACCAAGCTTAGGCTCTCCTACCTTGGCTGTGAAACAAGTATTCTTCACTAGGCCTCTTTAGGATTCTTACAACTCACACTGATACTAGGCTCTCTCCTATCTCAGCCGAGACAACTTACAAAGTTTTGATAGAATGATGAAGGTCTAGCTTACAACATACAAGATATGGATGCACAACGAAGTTTGCTAGAAGTATTCTCTTTACAAATGTAAGACTATGTATGAGCTTGAAAGAGAATAGATGAGACTACAGAATGTGTTCTCAAGTTGAGACTGGATCTGAGATGAGAAGGACTTAAGACTGACTTGAGATGTGATTGAGATGCAAAGATTTTCAATGTGTAGCGTAGTCTCTTTCTCTTCTTCACTATTGATTCTGGTCTTTATTTAAAATAAAACTAGTCGTTATATGGCCATTTGTGACCGTTGCAGAGAGAGAAGAGTTTCCTACCAAAAAGCTTTTGGGTGTTCTGCCTTATGTCACTGTGTGCAGTGTCCTTGTCTCGACTCTTGTTGACTCCTTGTACCTTGTGTCTTTAGGCTGAGTTTGAGTCTTAGGCTTTGTCCTATGGCAGTTCTTGCATTTGAGTTTTGGTCTCAGTCTTAGGCTCTCATCTAAGTCTCAGTTCTTCTATTAAGGCTTGCATCTGAGTCTCAGTCTTGCATTTGAGTTGTGCATCTAAGTCTGACTCTGTGTCTGAGTCAGACTTTGGATCTCATTTGCTCAACAGCTCTTGTTATTGTTTTTATCTTTGATAATTATTGATCTCGATTTACTCATTGCATGCTTCAAAGAATGATTTTGAGCTGATTTTTGTCTTTAGCATCATCTTAACATAAGAGATTTATCCTGCAAATTTAAAGTCTAGAATTCTGCCAACACTTGAGCAAATAGTTAGTAATAACAAGATACATAAGATGCTTTGCTTTTTATACTCTTTCCTTTGATGGTTTGAATTCATTAAAAACATTAGGAGTGAGTTTGTCTTAACAAAGCCAACCGTCTCAAATAGCCACGTCATCAAAGTGACACTTCAACAAGTGTTAGAATTCAGCAGGTTCAAAAAATATTTCAGTAAGTAGGAAATACTTCAGCAAGCACACATGTTTCAGCAAGCATACATACTTCAACATGTTCATATATTTCAGAGACTCATTTTGCAGAAAATGCATGAATGCTCAAATTATCTCTTATGAACTTAAACCTATCCTCAACAAGGGGTTTTGTGAATATATCAGCCCATTGGTGCTCTGTATCAATGAACTTAATATCAAAAACACCTCTCTGAACATAGTCTCTAATAAAATGATGCTTATTTTACCCATAGCAGCTATAAACAACAGCTTGCAACAACAATATACTCAGCTTCAACAGTTGATAAGGCAATTGTGCTTTACCTCTTGCTTGACCAGCTGATTAAGTTTTCTCCTATGAAGTGTCATCCTCCACTTGTTGATTTTCTCTCAACTCTGTCTCCAGCAAAGTCAGCATCACAGTAGCGCAATAATCTGCCGTCCTTACTCTTCTTATAGAACAGAAGAAGATTAGTAGTACAATTGAGATTTCTGAAAATTTTCTTTACAGCCTTGTAATGAGTTATTCTTGGATCAGATTGAAATCATGCACACAAACAAACAGTGAACATTATGCCAGGTCTGCTTGATGTAAGATACAACAATGAACCAATCATACCTCTATACAAAGTTTGATCACCACATTCTTCTCCTTCATCTTTACTTAAGATGGCAGAGGGATGCATGGGAGTTGACATAGGTTTGCAATCATTCATTTTAAGCTTCTTAAGCATTTCTTTTGTATATTTTTCTTGAAAGATCCATATACAGTCAGATTCTTACTTAATTTGAAGTCCTAAGAAAAATTTGAGTTCACCCATTAAGCTCATTTCAAACTCAGATTGCATTGACCTTGAAAAATCTTTGCATAGAGAAGAATTTGTTGAACCAAATATAATGTCATCAACATATATCTGGACAAGAATTATGTCTTTGTTAGACATTTTTCTGAAGAGAGTTGTGTCAACTTTTCCTCTTTCAAAACCATTTTTGATGAGGAAATTGCTCAATCTAACATACCAAGCTCTGGGATCTTGTTTAAGACCATATAGAGCCTTTTTCAATTTAAAAACATGATTAGGAAAAATTGAATCTTCAAATCCAGGGTGTTAGACAAGCAGCCTCAAGTAACTTTAGAGGGGGGGGGGTGAATTAAGTTAATCCAAATTATCTCTTTTTCGTTCACTTACTTCTTTTATCTTTTACTATACTTACAACAATTCTTTTATGATGAAATATGAATGCAAACTACTAATTTCTCAATGTACAATAAATTAACAATCACAATAAATAAGTAAAAGTAAAGGGGAGAAGAAATGCAAACTCAATTTATACTGGTTCGGCCAACCCATGCCTACGTCCAGTCCTCAAGTCACCCACTTGAGATTTCCACTATTTGTAAAATCCTTTAAAAAAGATGAACACTCACACACCTTGGAACCCTTTCTCTTGTGTTCAGTTTCACCCAAAATCTACGAGAGGCACCCTCTCTTAACCACACAGTATGAGAATAATTGTTTGTACAAGATGAATTCTCTTTTAGAGTAGATGATACAACTTGAAGTTCCTATAAGAATTCTCAATAATTTGCAAGTGTTTGGCCAAATGATCTTTGAAAGAGATTCTTTACATTTTTTTTCCTTGTATGTTCTGCTAATTTTTCGAAATGGAGACACATATTTATAATGAAACAATTGAATCTTTGTAACTCTTGATGAGGAATTGTGTCTCTTCAAAATTTTTAGAAAAATCACGCTGGTAATCGATTACAAGAAACTGGTAATCGATTACACATTTAAAAATTCAAATAGATTATGAACCATTGTGACTAAAATTCAAATTTCATATTTTCTGCACACTGGTAATCAATTACACCATTCTGGTAATCGATTACCAGTTCAAAAGATTTCAATTTTGAATCTCATAACTTCTGGTAATCGATTACACCAATGTGGTAATCGATTACCAGTTCAAAAAATTTCCTTTTGAACTGATTTTACCTCAAAAAAACATTTCACTTAAATTTTATATTTAAGGCCAAGTAACTTGCAAAGTCTAGAATTCTTTTAACACTTTATGTAACTAGACTAATACTTATCCAACATCACTTGTAGTCTTTGATCTTTGCATCAAACTTGCTCCTTGCTCTTTCTTTGCCAATTCCTTTTAGTCAATCTTGTAATCTCATTTTCTTTCTATTGGCATCATCAAAACCTGCATATAATATATCTACAAGTATATGCATCTACAATCTCCCCCTTTTTTATGATGACAACCATCTTTAAGGGAAAAAAGAAAAAATAATGATTTCAAGTATATATATATATATATATATATCGATCACTTCCCCTTTAGTCTCCCCCTTAGTATTTATCTTTTTAGAAACAATGCTATATTTTGGGGACAAACAATATTAACCATATTTGGCGACAAAATACTCATCTTTTCTTTCTAGAAATATTGGATAAAACACTTTTCTTTTCTTTCTATAAATATTTGATGAAACACTTTTCTTTTCTTTCTAGAAATATTTGGGGATAAAATAAAATTTCAATTTCATAGTCTTTTCATTTCCTTTTCTCTCCCTAAATAAACTTTTTTTTTTTAAATTTCATAGCATATTCCTTTCCTTTTCTCTCCCCAAATAAACTTTTTTAAAATTTCATAGCATAGAGTTCTTTCCTTTCCCTTTCTCTCCCCCTTTGGCATCATCAAAAATAATCAAAGAGCATCAAATACTAAACAAGATATATCCATATGTAGTAAAGTATTAGCCAAACAGAGTATTAACCAAGTAGAAAAACAGATTAGCTTGGTAATCGTTTACGACTCTTTGTAATCGATTACACTGTTTCCAGTGATAAGAGAACCTTCTCTGTTAATCGATTACTGTCCATTGGTAATCGATTATAGCTATTCCAGATTTCATATTTTCATTACTAATGTCTCTGGTAATCGATTACGAATACCTTGGTAATCGATTACATGTGCAAACTTTTTCATATCTAAAAATTTTAGGAGTTTAATTTAGAGAAATCTAAGATTCCTAACTCTCTTCTAATTTATTTCCAAATACCCATTTTGTTCGTATAATTGAATGATCACTTGGTCTATCAACTACTTTCCATACATAATTTCTTTCAAATTGATTTAACTCTTCTTGCATAACAATAATCCATTGTTCATCTTTTAAGGCTTCATCAATGTTTTTAACTTCAATTTTAGAAACAAAAACCATATTATTTCATATATCTTTAAGAGAGAGTTTAGTTGTTACCCATTTTGAAAAATCTCCAATGATGTTGTCAAGAGGATGATCTCTTTAAAGTTCTCTACTCTCTTCAAAGATCCATGTTGGTTTGATTCTCTTCTATTGTAGAGTCTTCTATGTTTTCCTTTTCTTTTTCTTTGTGGACCACTTCATGTATGTGAGTATCTTCTAAAGTTTCTTTGTTGTTATCTTCATAAGTGACATGTCCACTGTTTTTGGGAGTAATGTCAATAAGCTTTGAAGTATCTCCCTTCATGTGCTTGGAGCATCCACCATCAAGATACCATTGTGAGTGCCTTGCCATCAAGCACACCTACAACACAATTCTTAACTTTTGGTACCCATATCTTGGGTCCTTGAATGTTAGTTTTTGGGAGGGTGCTTTTTGGAACCCAAATCATATGTCCATGTTGAACACCATTCTTTCTTATATTACAAGTAGATGCACTATGTCCCTTTCTACCATAATAGTTACATTTAATAAATGGGTTAGTAGACATGTTATGTGAGATAAAGAAATTTTTGTAAAGCTTTTGTTACTTTGAAGGATCATATCCTAAACCAGCTTGATCAAATACACATCTTTGATTTCCTAATATTATATCTAAGTTATTTTTGCCAAGAGTGAATTTTGTAAGTGTATTATTTAACTTATTAATTTCTTCTTTGTATTTGTGGCAAGATATGCATGAGTGAGTTTCTTTATCAATTTCTAACTTATTAGTAGAACTTTGATTTTCATTATTAGAATTTATTAATTTAAATTCAAATTTAAGACTATCTAGTTCTTCATTTAACTTTGAAATCTCTTTCTCTAATTTTGCAGTAGTTTTCTTATAGGATAATACTAGTTTTGCAAGTTTAAATGATTCTTTATGTAAATCATTGAAAGCATCTTGTAATTCATCAAATGAAAAAAGATATGTTATTGTTAGAAGATGTTACCTCTTCTTCACTATCGTAGTCTCTAGCCATAAGTCCCAAGTTTACAACTTCATTTTCTGAATCACTAGAGCTCATGTCATTATCATCCCATGTGATGTATGCTTTCTTTGCTTTCTTTTCTTTGAAGATCTTCTTGTTGGATCTTTCCATTTTCTTTTTATAGATTGGACATTCTAGTCTCAAATGTCCAGGTTGATTGCATTCGAAGCACCCTGGAGTTGAGAAGGAATCTTCTCCTTTCATTTTTGTGTTGAACGTAGATCTCTTTCGATTTCTTCTATTCCTTAGGAATTTGTTGAATCTTTTTACAAAGAGATCAAATTCTTCATCATCATCTAAATCTTCTTCCTCAATGATGTCTTTGTTGTCATATTCTTCATAGACAAATGATGATGCTTTAAGTGCAATGCTTTTCTTAATTTTGTCATTTTCTTCATTTTGATTGAGTCTCACTAGTTCCAATTCGTGTTCTTGAAGTTTCCCAAACAGTGAAGCAAGAGACATTGTTGTGAGATCTTTTGATTCTGCAATCCCAGTCAACTTTGGTTGCCATTGCCTACTTAAACATCTTAACACTTTGTTAATAAGATCTTCATTTGGAAATTTTTTTCCTAAAGATGCAAGATGATTAATTATATGTGTAAATCTCTTTTGCATGTCTTGTATGCTTTCACTTTGATTCATCCTAAATAATTCATATTCATGAGTAAGGGTGTTTATTCTAGATCTTTTGACATCACTTGTACCCTCATGTGTTACTTCTAATGTATCCCACATTTCTTTTGCACTTTTGCAATTTGAAACTATAAAGTATTCATATATGCCTAATGCAGATGTAATTATGTTTTTGGCTTTTAAATTGTATTGGACTTTTCTTTGGTCATCTTTACTCCATTGATCTCTAGGTGTTATTTTAACTTTGTTCCCTACTTGTATTGAAGGAATAAAAGGACCATTTTCTACAGCATCCCAAATATTTAGATCTATTGATTCTATGAAGATTTGCATTCGAGATTTCCAATAGTGAAAACCTTCTCCATTAAATACAGGGGGTCTATTAAATGAGTTTCCTTCTGCGAAAAGGGAATTGGATGAGGCCATAATTGTTCTTGAGGCTTCTAATCCGTATACAAGATACAAGCTCTGATACCACTTGTTAGACAAGCGGCCTCAAGTAACTTAAGAGAGGGGGTGAATTAAGTTAATCCAAATTATCTCTTTTTCGTTCACTTACTTCTTTTATCTTTTACTATACTTACAACAATTCTTTTATGATGAAATATGAATGCAAACTACTAATTTCTCAATGTACAATAAATTAACAATCATAATAAATAAGTAAAAGTTAAGGGAAGAAGAAATGCAAACTCAATTTATACTGGTTCGGCCAACCCTTGCCTACGTCTAGTCCTCAAGTCCACTTGAGATTTCCACTATTTGTAAAATCCTTTACAAAAGATGAACACTCACACACCTTGGAACTCTTTCCCTTGTGTTGAGTTTCACCCACAATCTACGAGAGGCACCCTCTCTTAACCACACAGTATGAGAATAATTGTTTGTACAAGATGAACTCTCTTTTAGAGTAGATGATACAACTTGAAGTTCCTATAAGAATTCTCAATAATTTGCAAGTGTTTGGCCAAATGATCTTTGAAAGAGATTCTTTACATTTTGTTTTTTTTCCTTGTATGTTTTGCTAATTTTTTGAAATGGAGACACATATTTATAATGAAACAATTGAATCTTTGTAACTCTTGATGAGGAATTGTGTCTCTTCAAATTTTCAAGAAAAATCACGCTGGTAATCGATTACAAGAAACTGGTAATCAATTACACATTTACAAATTCAAATAGATTATGAACGGTTGTGACTGAAATTCAAATTTCGTATTTTCTGCACACTGGTAATCGATTACACCATTCTGGTAATCGATTACCAGTTCAAAAGATTTCAATTTTGAATCTCATAACTTCTGGTAATTGATTACACCAATGTGGTAATCGATTACCAGTTCAAAAAATTTCCTTTTGAACTGATTTTACCTCATAAAAACATTTCCCTTAAATTTTATATTTAAGGCCAAGTAACTTGCAAAGTCAAGAATTCTTTTAACACTTTATGTAACTAGACTAATACTTATCTAACATCACTTGTAGTCTTTGATCTTTGCATCAAACTTGCTCCTTGCTCTTTCTTTTCCAATTCCTTTTAGTCAATCTTGTAATCTCATATTCTTTCTATTGGCATCATCAAAACCTGCATATAATATATCTACAAGTATATGAATCTACACAGGGGGTTGTCTAACAAATACCTCTTCCTCAATGAACCCATTAAGGAAGGCACTCTTAACATCCATCTGATACAGTTTAATGCCATTTTTGGCTGCATAAGAGAGCAAAATTCTAATGGCTTCAAGGCTTGCTACAGGTGTAAAGGTTTCTGTGAAATCAATACCTTCTTGCTGATTGTAGCCCTGAGCAACCAATCTAGCTTTGTTTTTGACAACCTTTCCTTCTTCAGAGAGCTTGTTTCTGAACACCCATTTGGTTCCAATAACTATTTTCCCATGGGGTTTAGGAACAAGAGTCCAGACATCACTTCTGGCAAATTGATTCAGCTCTTCCTGCAGGGCTAGGATCCACCCTTTATCACGCAGAGCTTCATCAATATTCTTTGGTTCAATTTCAGAAAGGAGGGCAAGATTATTGACTTCTCTAAGTTTTGATCTTCTTCTTACACCTTTTGAAGTTTCACCAATGATTTGCCTTTGAGGATGATAAGACTTGTATTTCCACTCATTTCTGCGAGGAAATACTTGCTCAGACTGAGACTCAACATTAACTCTTTGAAGAAGATTATCTTCAGCAGGTTGGTCAGAAGGTTGTTCAGCAGGTACATCAAAGGGTTCTTCAACAGGTTCTTCATCCTTGACCTTTGTCATCTCTGAAGTTGAATTTAGCTTCATACGTGCAAAATCATCTTTCAGATCTGATAGTTCCCTATCAGTCTCTTTAGCATCATTAAATCTAACTTAGATAGATTCTTCTACTGCCAAGGTTCTAGAATTATACACCTTATAAGCCTTTGAAGTTTCTGAATATCCAATGAAAAATTCCTTGTCAGATTTAGGATCAAACTTTCCAATATCATCTTTGGTGTTAAGTATGAAACACTCGCATCCAAAAATATGGAAGTAAGAAATGTTGGGTTTCCTTCCTCTCCATAATTTATAGGGAGTTCTTTTAAGAATTGGTCTTACCAAAATTCTGTTTTGAATATAGCAAGCTGTGTGAACAGCTTCTACCCAGAACGATCTTGGTAGGTTGCTTGAAATGAGCACGGTTCTATCCATCTCCTGCAAGCTTCTGTTCTTTCTCTCAACAACCCCATTTTGCTGAGGTGTTCTTGCCATAGAGAAATTGTGTGAGATCCCATTCTAATCACAGAACATTCTGAAGCTTGAGTTTTTAAACTCACCACCATGGTCACTTCTGATAGCAGATATGCAAAATCCTTTTTTATTTTGCACCTTCTTACAAAATTTTGTGAAATTCTCAAAAGTCTCATCCTTGCTTTTGAGGAATAATACCCATGTAAATCTAGAGTAGTCATCCACAATGACCAAACCATACTTCTTACCACTAAGGCTTTCGGTTCTTGTAGGACCAAATAAGTCAATGTGAAGTAGTTCTAAAGGTCTTGAGGTAGAAACAACATTTTTACTCTTGAATGAGCTTTTTGTTTGTTTACCCTTAAGACAATTTTCACATAAAATATCAGACTTGAATTGTATTTTGTTAACTTTGAGATTAATCTCAAGTTGGGATGCCCAAGTTTCTGATGCCAAATCCGTTTTTCATTTTTTACAGAAAGAAGACACGTCACATTTTGACTTGTAAGTTCCTCAAGATCAATTTTATACACATTACTGTGTCTCTTAGTAGAAAAGATAATTTGATCTGAAGAATCCTTGACTACACATGCATCCATGGTGAAGGATACAACATATCCACTGTCACATAATTGACTTATGCTCAGCAGGTTGTGTTGAAGTCCTTCCACAAGGAGCACATTATGAAGAAGGGAAAGAGGAGAGATACCTACAGACCCTATACCTGTGATCTTCCCTTGCTGATTCCCAACAAAAGTGACCACCCCACCATCCTTGGGTCTAAGGTTTTGGAACAAAAACTTTTCTCCCGTCATGTGACGCGAGCATCCACTGTCCAAGTACCATTTGTGGTGTCTCCTTTGTCCTATTAAAGACATCTGCAATATGAATAATAAATTTTTTAGGTACCCATATTTTCTTGGGTCCTTTTTTGTTAGTCTTGGGTTTAGACTTCCTCTTGTGTTTGCACTGTGACACATGGTGTCCAGGCTTTCCACAGTGGGAGCACCCATTACCTTTTCTCAAACCCTGTTTGCTCATAAAAGGAGGTTTAGAATTAGATGAATATGATGATGTATCTTCAGAGAAGCCTAAGCCACATTTGTCATTGAAACTCTTTTGAGTTCCTAATAATCTATTGAGATTATTAGTTCCTGCTACAAATCTGGCTAAGTCTCTAGTAAGTTCCTCAACCTTTGTTTGGAGTTTTTTATTTTCCTCAGAAAGATCTTTGGAATTTCCAGTCTCTTGCATCAAGAGTCTTTCTTTAAGTAAAAGATTTTCTTTTTCTAAAATTTCATTTTTATCACATACATCAGTGTATGCCTTAGAAAGATCTTTGCACTCATTGAAAAGTCTCATCACTTATTCCATGTAGGTTCCCCGGATCGCGAAATATTCAGAAATAACTCATGCGGGTTCTCCCAGGCGACAAATTACCCCAGCTTTAAAGATCTGTCTTTCCGTTTGTTAAAACTATCAATTCGCCCTGTATTCCTACAGCGACTACTATGAGTATTTTTACCAATCAGAGTTCAAGTTTCCTATTCCTAGGCTCCCCCAAACTCGCTATTGATTTTACAAAACAATACACCCCATAAAACCAACCTATAACTCCGGCACACAGGCGGAAGCTACGCATTAAGCAAAGTATAAAAATACCAATATCATAAAAACAGGGATTCATAAATAGTAAAGAGAATTCACATGCAATTGGGGATTGAATCGACTACATTCAATCCTATCGGAGAGTTTAGCTACGCATGATATAGCCATTACAACCCAACGAAGAAACTGTCACACTTTTCTCCAGCCCTAGCTCTGCTATGCCGTCTCTGCCTGCTCTGATCTGTGCAAAAGGTTCCTTTAAAGAAGAGTTGGAAAGCCATCTGAAATTGGGAAGCAATCTGTTTTGAAATCCTTTGAAAAACTGAATCCGTATTCCTGCGCTTCAACCTGCGCTCAGCGCAGCTGAAGCGCGGGAAACAGAGAGCAATTTTAATTGTTGCGCTCCACCTACGCTCAGCGCGGGTGGAGCGTATTTCTCGTTCCAGTTTTCCCTGATTTCCTCTTTTTCAGTCTGATCTCTTCCTGATCTTATCTTTGTTTGCTTTGCTTTCCTTATTTCCCTTTTTTTGGCTTGATTTTGTGCTGATTTGATCTTCAAATTTAAATTAAGAAAGTTATCTTCAGAATCCTTGTTTAAATGACTGCTGATTTTATCTTGATTTATTGCTATTTAAAATCTCATATGCAGATTTTCTCTTCAAATAGATGCTATCTTGTTTCTCCATTTAAAAATTTCCCTTTTATCTGCAAAATCAACAGATTTTCTCTTAAAATAGCATCAAATTCAAATTTGAATTAAATAATCACAAAATATGAAATTATTACTAAAAAGAGGTAATTTGGGGAATAAATTTACCAATTTACCCTTGATAAGTGCAGTAATTATACAAGAATTCATCATATATTTTGCACTTATCAAATTCCCCCCAACTTAGCTTCTTGCTTGTCCTCAAGCAAGAAAACCTTTTGCCATCAAATGGATTCAATCCCGTTGTCAAGATTCTCAAATTTAAGGAAATAATTTCCTCATCTCTTTACTAGGCAGCTGCCACTTTCCAAATATCAGATTAAAAATCAGAATCAAGTGATATTACCAGTACTCAATCAGAACAGGATAAAAACACATTCAAACTTTTTCAGAAATAGCAATCAAAACATTAAGTGATAAATCAAGGAATTTTCTCATTCTCAAGGGTAAGTGTTTCCCTCAATTTTTCACAGCAGTTGAACAACTAAAATTGATAGTTGTTTCTGGTTATTAGACATGCACATGATCAACATGGATCAAAAGGTCTTTCTTGGTTGTAATGAGGCTGGGCTATCAAGAAATCATGGTTTTTCTAGATATGCAAAGAGAACACTGGAATAGAGAGCATCTTTGAATTTTTCTTGAACTTGAAATTTCTCTCCATTCTCCACTTCATTCTTGATTTGTATCATTCAGTTGGCCTCTTTCTTTGTTTGATGATTCACTCCCCTTTTTATTCACTTTCATACACTTTTTCTTTTTGATTTTTGAGGGAGTGATCCTCTTTTGCTTTCTTGTGCCTGCTCTTTGTATTTCTTCACTTTGAAGTAACCAACCACTTCTCCCATTTTATCAAACTGCACTTTTGCTCTCTATCCCAAGTGTGTAAGGGACAAGATATAGACATTAATTTCGACTGAGGTGCATAAGAAGAAACATTAAAGCTCAAATGGGTTATAAAAAAAAATTGGAAAATTTTTTCAAGGGTTGGCTTTTTGGCACTGAGCAAATAATTTATAAACACAAAATTTGTCTTTATCACTTCCATATTTTTCATGAGCAGAATAAAATCCAGAATCTCAAGCAATAGCAGTTGACAAGCAGCGGTGAAAACTTTCATATCAGTGTTTGGTCTCTCAACTCACCGGCTTTTTGGCTAATTTCCATGATAAGGCACATATTGCAATTAATTAACTACCCTGATATATTTTCCTGCATAATATCCTAATCCTAATTGATTATGGAATTAATCACAAAAATCCTATTTCTTTCCTAATTCAGTTAGTTAGACTGCCTAGTTTTGAAATTTTAAAATTAATTTCTTAAATCCCTAATTCCTAAAATCCTAAAAAAAATGAAATATAAAACAAAAATCCTAATTAATTAAAAAATAAAAATTAAAAGAACGAAAAGAAAGAAAAACACCAGTGTCAATCTTCATCCTCTGTATCCTGTAAGTCCTTGTCCTACTCTCTTGTTGCTGCTGCTCCACCTCCCCCTGGATGAATAGGCCTGTCCCTAGGCCACTGCAAGAATATCCGGAACTCTTCAAGCAGCATGCCTGGGTAATGGTCTGGTAACTCCTGATTGGTTTGAGGTCAACTGGTCTTGTCAACACAAAGTTGCATGATTTAAGAGCTTTATACTTTGCAGCAGCCTGTGCACTCTTGAATCTCATGGGATCATAATAGGTTTCATCTCTAACCTTCTTCCCCTTACCTTTTCTTCGTGAGCTAGAGCCACGAGAAAGGCCAGCAACGTATTTAATCCTAGGCATCTGAAAAGTCAAATAACAACAGTTAGTTGCTAAAAACTGATGGATTTAGGCAAGCGTACCGAAATTCCAGTAGTATAATAGTAAGTAAAGAGTATTGTATGAACAAGGAACGATTCACTTTGTATTTATTAGTGATCAGACTATCAAGTAAGAAACTATTTTTGATGATTGTTGTGCAGAAAGTAAATTACATAAAATAAATGAGATAGTAGAGATAGAGTAAGATAGCGTTACTTGGATCAGGATTGAATTTCGTATCATCGCACCCCTTACATATGTGAATTCCAATATTATTTAAGAATATATTTCTATTGTCGAAACCGGAGTCACGAAGGGTCGGCGAAACATATTGGAAAAATTGAGTTTCAATGGAGTCGCCACCAAAGTTTATTTTAAGGGAAAACATTTGGAAAAACCCTTTAAAAAAGAAAAATGGTCTTCAAAACCAGATTTGGGTTCAGGAGTCATTTATGTGTAGGGAAGGTATTAACACCCTACAACATCCGTTTAAAAAACGGTTACCTCTAATTAATTGTGCAAAACTTGTTAACTTTGAAAGTATTCGTTTTACCCCTTTTTTATGAAAATGAAAATTATTTTTGTTTTTTTTATTTTTATTTTTTTGTATTTTTTTAATAAATAACCTAAGTTAAAAAGAATTGAATTTGGATTAAAAGAGGAAAAAACATTTTTTGTTTATTTTGGCTTGACGGGTCCGGTTCCCGCTCCTACGTATCCCCAGGTGCAATGGAGAAATCAAAGCTACGTAGTTCTGAAAACGTGTTGGAAAAAAGATTGACTTTGTTTTTGAAAGAAATTGATTTTTTTTTATTTTTAAAAGAAAGGAAAATGAGGAAATTGTTTTTGGAAGTTTTTTTTTATTCAAAGAAAGAAGAAAATTTATTTTTTTTAGCAGAGTCGATGCTAGCAAATGGCTATACAACGAACCCTTGAAATTGCTTAGACGACATTATTGATAGAAATGCTATTCGATAAACGTCATTCATTTTGAGAAGAAAACATTTTTGAGAAAAGATTTGAGATTTCGCGTTATTGAGCAAATGACTATACTTGATATTTTTCCCTTTTTTATGTTATTGATAGAAATGCTATTCAATTAACCTAAAACTTTTTAGAGAATTATTTTTGAAAAGAATTTTGAAATTTTAAATTTCACGCATTATTGAGCTAGTAAATGACTATACTCAATATTTCCCCTTTTTACGTTATCGATAGAAGTGCTATTCAATTAACGTAATTTTTTTAGAAAATTATTTTTTGGAAGAGATTTGAGATTAAGCGCATTATTGAGCTAGTAAATGACTATACTCAATATTTTCCTTTTTTACGTTATTGATAGAAATGCTATTCAATTAACGTAGCTTTTGAAAAAAATTATTTTTGGAAGAGATTTGTGATTAAGCGCATTATTGAGCTAGTAAATGACTATACTCAATACTTTCCTTTTTACGTTATTGATAGAAATGCTATTCAATTAACGTAATTTTTTTTGAAAAGAAATTATTATTATTTTTTTTGGAAGAGATTATTTTCAGGAAAACACATAACTGAGCTAGTAAATGACTATACTCAATTACTTCGCTTTTCTAAAAAAAAATACGTTAAAGGATAGAAATGCTATTCCATTAACGTGATCAGTTATTTTTTAGAAAAAATTATTATTTTATTTTTATTTTGTTAAAAAGAGTAAATTAAACTAACCGCATTTACACGCGTCCTAAGTTATAAACGAGTACTATTTACAACAGCGGCTAAAATTCACGGCAGACAAATATTCATAATTATTTAAAGCAGACCAAATAAAAGAAATAAATATTTACAAATAAATACAAGATGGTGGGTCAAAAGAAAATGAGACGAATAGTAACACAAAAAATTAACAAAATTACACACAACGAAATAAAATTGGGCCTCAGATTGCATCATTGGCCCCACATAGCAACAAAAATAATACAGAAAACATGTGAAATAATTATCCTAATTACTACCTATTTACTATTATTAATTTTATTATTTACTTTTTCATTTTTCTCTTTTTCTCTTCTTTTTTTTTTAGAATTGGATTGGGCTGGGCGTGTAAGTGGCCCAGCCCCTTTGTACCAATGTTTCAAAAAACTCAGAAGAAAAAGTAAAGCAAAAGGAACAAATAATAAAATAAAAAAAAAAATGGGGGACTGGGACGGTGGTTTTCTAGAACCCTAGAACCCACACTCACCTACCCTCTATTCTCTCATCTCTCTTACTCCCCTTTCTCAATCTCCCTAACTCTCCTTTTCTCTCAAACCCTCATTCTCTCAGAAGAGAAAACTCGCCCCTCGTTCCTCTCTTCCTCTTCACCTTCTCTCTTCTCTCAAACACCTACTCCTCTGTCTCCTCATCTCAATCTCTCAAACTCTTGGTTCCTCCCCTCTCTCAGGGTTAGGTTTTGGGGAAAATGTGGGTAAAGGGGAAGGGGGCGGCCTCCCCCTTGCATGGCCAAGGAGGGTGCAGTCACGGAACAGGGGTGGACGGCGGCTGCAAGGAGCCACGGTGAAGGCCGCACAGCGGCGGCGCGAGGGAGGAGAGCGAGCGGTGGCTCGCGAGAAGAAGACAGCCATGGGGGCTGAGCATCGCAGCGGCGCTGGCTGCGTACAAGGGCGGAGGTACGACCACACACGGTGGCCTGAAGTGCTCGCGAGAGAGCTGCGGCGGTGACAGTTGCTGGTGGAGGTGAACGGCGTAGGGAGAGGAAATAGAGGCTACAGTCACGGTGTCCGATGGAGAGGGGCGCGGCGACCGTCGGTGAAAATGGGGCAGGCGACGGGAAAGACCGTGGGCTGCACGGACGGTGGTCCAAAGGCTGTGGTTTTCTTCCTCACCCCTTCTCTGGTTTTCTCTCTCTGTCTCTCTGTTTTTTTGGGGTTTGGTTTACTTTTGGTTTCAGACTGAACAAAAGCAAAGGAATGGTGGTGACCGAGAGCTCACTGGTTCTTTTCCTTTTTTTTTGTGTCTATTTTCCTTTTTGTGACTGTAAGAAGGACTGTATGATATGGGACTCTGTTTTACCATTTAGATTTGAATTGATATATCTAGATTGTGATTTTGAATGGGTGTGGTATTCTGTTAGCTTGAACTTTAATTATCACTTACACACAATAAGTCTCAGATTAGGCACAGTGAATGAATAGGTAGAAAATATGGACAGATAAATCAACAGCATAGCTCAGAGTAAACAAAATAACTTGATACCAAATAGATATCCTCCTTTGTTTCTGCAGTTTCTGTAGCTTCGCGACTCAAGCTTGCAGCTATCAATTCTCCCCTGCTTCACTCCGATTTTGTTGATCTTTTCTGTTTTTTTTCAATGGAATTTTTTTTGTGTGCAGCTCCTTTTTTCTGTCTGTGTGCGTAGAGAAAAGAGAGGGGAAGAACCAGAAAAAAAAACGTTTTACCATCACTATTTATACATCCTCAAAGCTTAACCCTCACCGCCCAAGTGATGATCAAATTGTGCAGCTCGAGGTTGCAACTTGCAACCTGAAGCAGCTCTTGTTCAGAGATATTTGTCCCCAATCCTTCCCTTGCACGCTTCCTATTTTACAGCTTTTATTACCCTTTTCTTTTCCTTCCTTTTTTTAAATCCAAAATAGGAAAGGAAAAAGGAAAAAAAAAAGTCTGATGGGTGGAGAGAAAGAAAAAAAAAGAAGAGAGAAAATTTTAGAAAAGGCCCAAAAGTATTGGGCCCAAAACAAAACAAAAAAAAATTTAAAATTTTCCAGATTTTTAGCTTTTTTTTTGTGTTTGTTTTTTTTAAGGGATGATTTCAAACAAACCAAAAAAACACTAGGTCCAACAATACCCTTTGCCCAGTCGAAAATTAAATTCTGAATTTACAAAAGAAAAGAGTTCCAGCCCAAGGTAGAGAAAAAAAAAGAAAAAAGAAAAAAGAAAAAAAAAAGAAAAAAGAAAAGGACCATTGGCCCAAATGACTTTTTGGGAGGAAACTAAATTAATTTGTTTAATTATTAATTATTTCAATAATTAACCAATTAACTAATAAATTAGCCCCTCCTTGTTTTAAAGATTTTAACGGAGTAAAAAGATAACGTCGATATACACATCTGAATAAATAGAAAGAGAGGCGAAAAGGAGAAATGAACTCCCAGACGAAATTGGGTGCTGACATCTATGATACCTTAGTCAAACTATATTGTTTTACCTCGAGTCTCCAGCAGTAAAACACTCGAAGGTAATCCATGCAGGTTCTCCTAGGCGACAAATTACCCCGGCTTGATTGCTCTACCTTTCCGTTCGTTAACACTATCAATTCGCCCTATATTCCTATAGTGGCTACTATGAAGAGACTGTCACACTTCTTCTTCAATCATCGATTCTCACTATATTCCTATATTAACTACTATAAGTACTTTTACCAATCAGAATTCAAGTTTCCTATTCCTAGGCTCCCCCAAACTCGCTGTTGAATTTACAAAACCATTTACCAATGTATTTTACAAAAGCAACCTATAACTCCGGAACACAGGCGGAAGCTACGCATTAAGTAAAGTATAAAAGTACCGATATCATAGAATAAGGATTTATAATTAATAAAGAGAATTTACATACATTTGGGGATTGAATCAACTACATTCAATCCTATTGCAGAGTTTAGCTACGCATGGTAGCCATTACAGACCAATGAAGAAACTGTCACACTTTTCTTCAATCCTAGCGTTGCTATCTCGGCAGCCCTTCGGGGTCTCCTCTGAACTTTGAGCCCTAAACTCTCACTCTGCTAAGCTCCTCTTGATCTTAACAAAAGGTCCTATTTATAGACCAAGGAAGGCTATCTTAAATCTGGAAGGAATCTGTTTTGAAAACATATCTGAAAACAAATCTGTGTAGCTGCTTCACTTGCGCTTAGCGCAAGTGAAGCGTGGATTACAGAATGATGCGCTCCACCCTGCGCTTAGCGCAGGTGGAGCGTGGAACACGTTCCAGTCTTCTCTGTTTCCTCTTTTAACAGCTTGATCTCTTCCTGATCTTATCCTTGTTTGCTTGGCTTTCCTTGTTTCCCTATTTTTGAATTGATTATGTGTTTATCTTGACTTTGAATTTAAATTGGGAAGCTTATCCGCAGAATCCTTGTTTAAATGGCTGCTGATCTTATCTTTATTTGCTCTCATTTAAACTTCAAATCTGCAGATCCTATCCTCAAATAATGCTATCTTCTTTTCTCATTTAAATCTCTCTCATAAATCTGCAAAATCAACAGATTTTCTATTAAAATAGCATCAAATTCAAATTAAATAAACACAATTATTACAATTATTATTAAAAATGGATTATTTTGGGGCATAAATTGCTATTTTACCCTTGATAAGTGCAGTAAAAATACAAGAATAAATCATATAATTGGCACTTATCAAAAACACATTCATTTCAGTGATGCCTTTTTGAAAACATCAATTCATTAAGAACATGGAAGCCTATCATTAACCAATTTGCATGCATAATTCAAAATTCTTTCAAAAGAATTAATCTCTTCACAACAAAATTTCATTGCACTTGGTAATGGCTTCTTAAAAACAAAACATACCCATTTGTTTTGCAAACATTCAATCAATCCATGGAAAGTGAAAGTTCAAAATTTTTTAAAGAAACAGAGCATAACACTTTCAAATTCTATAGCTCACAAAACAAAGAGTATTTCAATTGAAAACGTGTTCTTCATATTCCACATAGCCATAATCACATCCAAGATAGCAATTATCAACAGTATACACATTCACAATCCTAAGGTTGCTATCCTAAAGTTCAAACCATAAAAACAAAGTAAATGAAGATTTCAATTGGTGAAAATTAAAGAAAACATACCTAAAACTTGAAAGTTTCAAAACTGATGGAGGTTTGTGAGTGGAAAAAGTTAAAAGAAGGGTTTAGGAAGTAGAGAGTCGGTATAAGAGAAAACAATGGAGGAAGAATGAATTATTTCCCCTTGTTTTTAGTTCAATTTGAGTAACAGCGCGTACCTGAGGTCCACTTGCGCTCAGCGCAGAAAACAGTGACTAAAATTGCAATTCTGCCTTTACCTGCGCTCAGCCCAGGTGAAGCGCAGAAAACAGAATGAAACTTTGCAATTTTCAGTCAAGTTTTATGCTACTTCCTATTGTTTAAAAATTTTATTTTCCACAAACTTATTCCAATTAATTTTGAAATTTCCTAAATCCTAAAAAGAATGAAAAATTCTAATTAACAAACAAGAACAAAAGAAAACTAAACTGAAAACAATTAAAAACTTAAAAATCTCTGGGTTGCCTCCCAGGAAGCGCTCGTTTAACGTCATATAGCTTGACGCCTGTTCTCTCAAAGTGGTTGAAACTGGAATCTTTTGGTGAGCTTGTGTGCTGCACCCTTCCTTTCTTTGGCCAATAAACCTCCCAATAATCTTGCCTTGGAACAATCTGTAGTGTGAAATGACATTAACCATTTGGGCTTTTTTCTGGAATTAGACCATGCTTCTGACTCCCTTGGCTTGACTTTTCTTTTCTTTATTATCTTGCTCTGACGTGCATGAGTCTTCTTCTCCTGAAGCTTGGATGATAAGAAAAGAATAAAAAGAATGAAAAAAACACACCTGACCACTTTGTCTTCAATCTGGCTCTAGGCTTTGAATTTGATTCTCTTGGCCTGATTCTTCCTCTCTTTGCTCTGGTCAGGTTAGTGTATTCGCAAGCCTTTCTTTTGTGAGGTCTGGAAGGTTTAACACTTGCACTATGCCTTTCTTGATCTTCCTTTGGAGGGCTGGTTGGATAAGGCAAGGTCTTTGGTCTTGGTACCACTTCCCCTCCTTTCTCGGGCTTTGACTCACTATCTCCCTGTTCACTCTTCTTATCATGTACATTGTCATATATTTTGTTCTCTTCCTCCCCTTCATAGTCAATCTCTTCTTTAAGCACAGTCGTTTCTGTTTCATCCTCTCCTTTTTCTTCTTCTTCTTCTACTTCTACTTCTGCTTCACCTTCTTCTTCTTCCTTGTCTTCTTTAGCTTCTTCTGATTCCCTTTCTTCAGCTTCTCTTTCTTGTGTTTCTTCAGTTTCCTCTTCTTCAGGTTCCTCTTCTTCTTCTTCTTCTTCTTCCGCTTCACCTTCTTCTTCTTCTTCTTTTGCTTCTTTTGGTTCCTCTTCTTCATCAGCCAGATTGTCATTGGTTTCCTCCCCTATCAGTTGAACACTTATGGTGGTCATGTCATCATACTGTTCTTTAGGGTTGGGCTATGCATTTGCTGAAATTTGTTCTGACCGATATTTGGTCATATTTTCTACAATATTAGCTAGTATGGGGTCAACAGGTAGTCCTGCTTCTTCACAATCCTTCTGAAATTGTATCAATTCTTGCAACTTTCTTTCAATAGGATCTTCCCCATCTGAATGCCATGGTTGAACTGAAGAGTAGCTTTGCTGCTGTTGGGAATAAGGTTGCACATGGAATGAAACATCATCTTGGTGCCACCTACAATTTTGATTATGGCTATTTCTCCAATCTTGTAAGTAATTGTTTTCAAAGTTGTTATTGTTGGAGAATTCGCCTAATCTTCGTTGATGTCCCATATAATCAACTTGCTCTTCTTGAGTGCATGGATAAGAGCAGTAACCATTGGGATGGTCACCTCCACAAAAATAGCAAATTAATTGTGGTCACTGGACAGGATATGAGTGCACTGTTTGCAATTGATGAGGAAGGTATCTAGCAGCTTGTTGATTTCTTCTAATTGTTGCCTCATAATCTTATAATCTGCCCTGATTTCATCTGCAGAAGTTTGAAGGTGGGATGAAACAACATCTTATTGCCACCTAGAATTTTGATTCAGGTAACTTCCCCAATCCTGCGAAAATTTGTTAGAATAATTGTTTTAATTAGAGAAGTTACCTTGAATTGGTGTGTGGGAGAAATATTCTAGTTCTTGCTGCCTAACATAATCTCCAAGGGTTCTTCTTGGTGGATTTTGATAATCTCCAAGCGTTCTTCTTGGTGGATTTTGCCATTCAGAAGCCATTCAACATTTACTTCACTTGGGGTGGTTAAACAGAGTGTTGAGATTGTCTCCTTAAGCTTATCCATGCCCCTTTTTTCTGTTTCTACTTTTGTTCCTTCTAGATGTCCAATCTATCTCAGGATCAAATATCAATTGATTTTGAGACACCTGTCCTCACAAGAGCATAAATCAAGAAGCTCAAACAAATGTTAGCTCGGAAGAGAGGAACAAAATAATAAAAAATAATTAATTATTATTTTTTAAAAATAATAATAATATTTTTTTAATAAAAAATAATAATAATTTTTTTAATAAAAAATAATAATAATTTTTTTAATAAAAAATAATAATTTTTTTTAATCCTAAATAAAAAGAAAAGAATTAAAATAAAATAATTAAAAACTAAAATTCCTAAAAAATTAAAATAAAATATATACAACTTGATAGAATAGACCTCCCGAGTCTTTAAAAATTGATACACCGTTCCCCGACAACGACGCCAAAAATACTCTTTGAAAATCCGACAAGCGTACTAAAATTCCAACTGTATAATAGTAAGTAAGAGTATCGTATCCACAGGGAACGGTTCAATTTTATAAAGATTAGTGGTTACAACTATCAAGTAGAGAATACGGTTGTTGGTTGTTGAATTGCGAAAGTAAATAAAAATAGAAATTAAATTGAGATAGAGAAAGCAAGTTTACTTGGACTAGGATTGAACTTCGTCTATCGCACCCCTTTCGTATGTGAACCCCAATAATATTTATGAATATGTAATTATGATATCCTAACCAAACTAAGTTATTCCACGTAAGTTCCCCGGATCGCGAAATACTCAGAAATAATTCATGCGGGTTCTCCCAAGCGACAAATTACCCCGGCTTTAAAGATCTGTCTTTCCGTTTGTTAAAACTATCAATTCGCCCTGTATTCCTACAGCGACTACTATGAGTATTTTTACCAATCAGAGTTCAAGTTTCCTATTCCTAGGCTCCCCCAAACTCGCTATTGATTTTACAAAATCATTTTCCAATTCACCCCATAAAACCAACCTATAACTCCGGCACACAGGCGGAAGCTGGCATTAAGCAAAGTATAAAAATACTGATATCATAAAAATAAGGATTCATAAATAGTAAAGAGAATTCACTTACAATTGGGGATTGAATCGACTACATTCAATCCTATCGGAGAGTTTAGCTACGCATGGTAGCCATTACATCCCAACGGAGAAACTGTCACACTTTTCTCCAGCCCTAGCTCTGCTATGCCGTCTCTGCCTGCTCTGATTTGTGCAAAAGGTTCCTTTAAATAAGAGTTGGAAAGCCATCTGAAATTTGGATGGAATATATTTTGAAATCCTTTGAAAAACTGAATCTGTATTCCTGCACTTCAACCTGCGCTCAGCGCAGGAAACAGAGAGCAATTTTAACTGTTGCGCTCCACCTACGCTCAGCGCAGGTGGAACGTATTTCTCATTCCAGCTTTCCCTGATTTCCTCTTTTTCAGTCTGATCTCTTCCTGATCTTATACTTGTTTGCTTTGTTTTCCTTATTTCCATCTTTTTGGCTTGATTTTGTGCTGATTTGATCTTCAAATTTAAATTGAGAAAGTTATCTTCAAAATCCTTGTTTAAAGGACTGCTAATTTTATCTTGATTTGTTTCCATTTAAAATCTCATCTGCAGATTTTCTCTTCAAATAGATGTTATCTTGTTTCTCCATTTAAAACTTTCCCTTTTACCCTTGATAAGTGCAGTAATTATACAAGAATTTATCATATATTTTGCACTCATCAGCAGGGTCTTATCACTGATTCTGGAGTTAGTACTGAGCTCAAACTACAGGGAACGTCTTCCCAAGGGACTTATCCCACCCTTATTCTGGACCGAAGTCAGTTTTCATACATTTTCTCACGGCCGAAGCCGGCTTATCTGATCTCACAGTTGAAGCCATCTTAGTTCTTAATTACTTCTACCGCCGAAGCCAAAGGATAATTTTCCATTTTCATGAGGTCAAAGACCCAAAACATTTTCCATGATCATGATGGGGGTTAGAAACATGTACAAACATTCATATGGTGCACAAACATGATGTAAGTCATGAACATAAGCACTTATAAGCATAATCAACCTCCCAAACCTCCAATTTCATGAAACCCCAAAATTCTCTAACCTAGGTTTGAGCCAAATATCATACATTCCAATAAATCTAACAATCAACCCTAGGTTTTGCATAATCTAAACATAATCATCAATAGTGGAAAGGGAATGAAGAATAGGGAGCATACATAGGATAAAAATCAAGAAAAGAGAGAGTGAAACCCCACTCATATCAAAGGAAGCCACAATGGAGGAAGAGGAGGAAGAAGATGATGGAGGAATGGTGGAAATCCAAGCCTTAGGAATGATGGAGCACCTTCAATCAAGCCCTTCTCCATCTCCAAGCTCTCACTCTCTCTAAAATCCTCTCCTTCTCACTCTAAAAACCCTAAAGGAAACAGGAAATGAAAGCAAGAAGGAGGAGAACGCGTTTTAAAAACGCTGCAGACACTCCCGCACACGCTGGGGCACACTCCAAACAGAGGCTGTTGTCCCGCGCGCGCTGCAGCGTGTAAACTTGCTGTTTGGAGGTGCAAACGAGCTTGGAATACTATCATATAGCATATCAAGCTGAAGCCCCGAATCTAAGCTTTCTAATGCAAGTGGAATAACCTTAATTGGACATCCCTAACTCTAGATATTTGCGAATTAGTGCACCAAGGTCATCAGGCTTGAAACCCAAATTAAGTAACAACCTTGGTTGAAGCCTAACGGGGCAAGTTTTGTCACGAGTTATGTTATAACTCATCAATTGACTCTAAGAAGGCTAAAATTAAGGGTCCTAAGTGTCCATGAAATCATGCTCCTCTATTCCCTTGCTCCCTTCTATAAAATCATCTTCTACCCCGATTCCTTTAAAACTCATAACTCTGAATCGATTCCCTAACTCTCATCTAATACCATATCATATCTTTCCAACTTAGTTCTTCTTCTTCTAATAACCTTTCCTCATTCTTAAATCGTTGTAATCCTCTTAGATCATTTACCAAATTCCTATCTAAATTCATATTCAAATTTCCAACATCTCATACCACTCCCAACTCTCTGATCCTTGGCCGGAACCACAGCCTAAAACTTTCACTATAGTTTCTAGGCTTTAAATTTTGGGATGTTACAGATTGGATCTTATGCATTGTTGTAATGAAGATCAAGTGGCAGATGTTTTTACTAAGTCACTTAGGCAAGAGAGATTTGAAAACTTGAGAGATTTGTTGGGAATAAAGTCAGCTGAACATTTTGGATTAAAGGGGAGTGTTGTATAATAATCCAAAATGTTAGTGGTAGTTAATTTTGTTAGTGTTAGTTAATTTTGTTGATAGGTTACATCATTTCATATAAATAGGTGTACTCAAATACTTTCTTTAATAGCGTGAATGAGAAAACCTCTTATTTCTCTCTATCCTTCTGTGTGTGTTTTCTTTTAGTTCCAACACTAAGTCACTCTTAATCCACCATATCATTCTTGACTTTGAGCATTTATATACAATTGGCCCCCTTTTTGGTAATTCAGTCCCTTTTATTTGACTTTAAATATAAACATACAATTATATATATATATATATATATATATAAGGGAGTGAATTCCAGCACTCAGTGTGCCTGCTTGTTGCAATTTTAATCAGCCAACTCATACCCATTCATATTGAAATAATTGCACCTATGCTCTCTATCCCTAAGTGTGTGGGAACAGAATATAATCTTTTATGAGGATAGGGTGGATAAGAGAATAAAAAAATTCAGGCTCAAAATGGGTTATCAAAAATAGGAAAAATTATTTACAGGTTGGCTATTTGGAACTGAGCAGTTTATGTATTTACAAGTTGCCTTGATCATTTTCATGCTTTTCATATGCAAAATAAAATCCAGAAACTCAAGCAATAGCAGTTGATAAGCAATATTGAAATCACTATTGAATGCAATTAACTACCTTGACACATTTTCCTGCACAATATCTAATCCTAACTGATTATGGATTCAATCACTAAATTTCTTTTTCTTTCCTAATTCAGTTAGTTAGGCTGTCCTAGCATTGAAATATGAATTAAATTCCTTAAATCCTAAAGAAATGAAATATAAAACAGAAATAACAAAAATAATAAACCTAAAAACCATACTGCATAGAAATAATGTGTCAATAGTATATCAGATACAGTACAGATCAAATGAAATAAAAGAAAATAAAATAAAAGAAAAATAAAAAAGTAAAAAGAAAGAAAAACACAAAAATCAATCCTCATCCTCCTCCGCGTCCTGTAAGTCCTCGTCCTACTCTCCAACTGCTGCTGCTCCACCCCCTCCCGGAACAACAGGCCTGTCCCCAGGCCACTGCAAATCATCCCGAAACTGATCAGGTGGCATGACAGGGAAGGGGCATTGTAGGTTGTGGTACAAAATCTGCTGCATGTATAGCATCCCTCTATGAGCAGCTATGTTCTGACGACATAGGTGCTCATTCCACAGGTGATGTGGAATGGTAGCTGGTGGTGGCTGCAATGGTGGCTCCTGGGGCTCTGGAGGTGGGTCCAACTTCTCCACTAGTATACAGTAGGCCTCAATGTACCCCTTGGTCATAGGGGTCTTGATAGGAGCAGTGGGGTGTACAACAATCCCCTGAGATCGGCACAGGGCAGTAATGAGAGCAGGGAATCCTAAACTGATTCTGGAGCGTGCACTGCGACGCTCCACAACAGACACTGTAAGGTATATCTTCTCATAGATATAACCTTGGAGATGTCAATATCCTGCCTAGTCAAGACACAATATATAAAATGTGTCATCTCTATGATAATGTCTAATACATGGTTGGTTGGCTTGATGTTAGCCAACACGAGGATCGTCCACATCCTAGGAATGCTCTGTAGGTCCTTCCTGAAAATCCTGGCAGCCTCCCTGTAAGCGTTGACATCATAAGTATGCCCCGGTAAGCACAAATACTCGGTTGTCCTCCTATCGAGATCTTCATTACCATATATGCCAATATCACGTAACAGCTGGTGATATTGGAAGACCATCTGCTCCTTATCATCAGGACCAGGGTGACCTAGAAAATCATTGATCGCATCGTGATCGTAAGTCACCCAACGACCTCTCACATATGACCTCCTCTCAGCACCACCTCCAGGTTCGCCTGTAGCATTGGCGTAGAACTCCCGGACCAACTCTGGGTCAAAATACCTATCAGGCTCAGCTATCCTCCTCCAGTTCCTTCTGGTGATCTCATTGTTGAAATCGTCGAACTCCCCAGGTTGGAGTGATACCGGCCTCTCCTTAATGAAATTATATTTCAGGAGAGAACTGTGTGCCTCAGCCGCCTTGGAACTCTTGAACTTCATTGGGTCATAGTTAGGCTCATCACGAGCCCTCTTTCCTTCTCTGCCTTCACCTCCCCGTAAGCTAGAGCCACGATTAAGTCCAGCAGTATACTTAATTCGAGGCATCTGAAAAGTCATCAACAAACATTCAATTTATGAAACCATATTCAACCCTGTAATGCCTTATTATAACCAGTAAATTCATGAAGAACATTGAAACATCATATTAAACAAAATTGCATAAATCATTAATCAAAATATGTTCCTCAATGTAAATAATAAAATTCAGAACATAAAACCCAAGTTGCAATTGGTCTCATGCTCAGTGAACAAACAGTACTCAAGTATTCTGCAAGTATCAATTTATTTTACATATAATGGTAAATGTAAAAATTTTCCCAATAAATAGAGCATAACACTTCCAACCAAATTGACTTGCAAAACAATGAGCATTTCAGTAAACATTCAGTTCTTCTCATTTAAACACAACCAATATCTCAACCAAAGATAGCATTAATCAAAATATAAACATTTCAATCCCAAGTTTGCTATCCCAAGTTTTGTTTTTCCACAACCTATTCCAACAATTGTTGAAATTTCCTAAATCCTAAATAAATTAAAAATCCTAACTAACAAACAAAATTATGCATAAACAAAATGAAAACAACTCAAATTTTAAAAATTTAAAAATACTGGGTTGCCTCCCAATAAGCGCTCGTTTAACGTTATATAGTTTGACGCCTGTTCCTTTTAAGGTTCTTGAAGATGGAGCTTTGTGGTGAACCTTATTGAAGCACCACTGACTTCCCTTAATAATTCTCTGAACACATCTCTTCTTCCTCCAACATCTTTATCAGCAAATGATGTTGGTTCTTGTTTTCTTCTTTTGAAGCTGGATCCAATAGTGGACTTCAGCAGCTGCTTTCTTCTTCTTTTCAACTTCTTATTAAGAACTCTTATCCTTTTCTTCCTCAGCCTGTGATTGCTTTGATGATCATCTTCCTCTCTCTTAACCCCATGCAGTGGTAGTTCATTGTTGACATATGAAACTCCTTCAGTAGAGTTTATTTGCAGATAATCCGGAGGTTCCTTCTGTTTTTGAATTGTCCTGGACACATTGAATGTCACCCCATCATCATGCGTGCTGACTGTGAATTTTCCTCTGTCAGCATCAACTACAACCTTTGCTGTTTTCATGAATGGTCATCCCAGATTCAACGGAACATCAGCATCTTCCTTCATATCCATGATAGTGAAATCTACAGGAAACATAAATATGTCCACCTTAACTAGAACGTCTTCAGCTATCCCGTATGAATGATTGATGGACCCATTTGCCAGTTGCAGACTCACTCTTTTAGGTTGTACCTTCACGTCACCAATCTTCTTGAGCATGGTGATAAGTGAAAAATATATGATAATTTACTGTATAATTTCTGCACTTATCAAGGATAAAATAGTAAATTCATGCCCCAAATTACCTCTTTTTAGTAATAATTGTATATTTTGTAATTATTTGATTTGAATTTGAATATGATGCTATTTTGATAAAAATCTGTTGATTTTGCAGATAAAAGGGAAGGATTTAAAAGAAGAAACAAGATAGCATCTATTTGAAAAGAGAATCTGCAAGATAAGGATTTAAATGGCAGTTGATCAAGATAAAATCACCTATTATTTGGATAAGGATTCTGCAGATTAAATTCTAAATTCAAATTGAAGATCAAATCAGCACAGGATCAAGCTAAAAAGAGGGAAATAAAGAAAGCAAAGCAAATAAGGATAAGATCAGGAAGAGATCAAGCTGAAAAAGAGGAAATCAGGGAAAGCTGGAACGTGAATCACGCTCCACCTGCGCTGAGCGCAAGTGGAGCGCAATAATTAAATTACTCTCTGGATCCTGCGTTTCATCTGCGCTGAGCGCAGGTTGGAGCGCAAGAATACGGGATCAGTTTTTCAAAGGATTTCAAATCAGATTCCTTCCAGATTTCAGATAGCTTTCCAACCTCTATTTAAAGGACATTTTGCAAAGATCAACGTAAGTCCCGGAGACCCAAGGGAGACGGCAGAGCAGAGCTAGGGGCTGGAGAAAGTGACAGTTTCTCCGTTGGTTTGTAATGGCTACCATGCGTAGCTAAACTCTCCGATAGGATTGAACGTAGTCGATTCAATCCCCGATTGTATGTGAATTCTCTTTAATATCTATGAATCCCTGTTTTTATGATATCGGTATTTTTATTTTGTGCTTAATGCTTAGCTTTCGCCTGTGTGCCGGAGTTATAGGTTGGTTTTATGGGGCGCATTCGAAAGGTGGTTTTATAAAATCAATAGCGAGTTTGGGGAGCCTAGACATAGGAAACTTGAACTCTGATTGGTAAAAATACTCATAGTAGTCACTGTGGACACCAGGGCGAATTGATAGTGTTAACAAATCGAAAGTAGATCATTAAAGCCGGGGTAATTTGTCGCTTGGGGGAACCCGCATGAATTATTCCTGAGTATTTTATCACTGTGGAAACCAAGGTAAAATAACATAGTTTGGCTAAGGTATCATAACTATATATTCATAAATATTATTGGGGTTCACATACGGAAGGGGTGCGATGAATCAAAGTTCAATCCTAGTCCAAGTAACTGTCTCTACCTATCTCAATTTATTTTCTGTTTTTATTTACTTTCACAATTCAACAACCAACATCCGTATTCTCACTTGATAGTTGTGACCACTAATCTTTATAAATTGAACTGTTCCCTGTGGATACGATACTCTTACTTACTATTATACTGTTGGGGCTTTGGTACGCTTGCCAGAATTTCAACACATGGATAGCGACATCAATCTTATACTAGCTCCAAGGTCTAGCATTGCATTTTTCACTGTTAAATTTCCAATGGTGACTGGGATTGTCAAACTTCTAGGATCTTGTGTCTTCTGTGGTAATGACTTTTGAAGATCAGCATTAAAACCAGCTTCTATCTATACTTTTTCTTCATCAAGTATCTTTTCCTTCTTAATCAGAAAATCTTCAATAAGCTCTGCATAGTTTGGTGCATCCTCCAATGCTTCAAGAAAAGAAATACTGATTTGTAATCCTTTGGACATTCTCATGAACTGATCAAACATTTTGTCCTGGTCTCTCTAGGATGGTTCAAGTGAATATGATAGCTTCCTTTCTAACTCATTCTGCTCTGAGCCTCTTGATTTCTTTTCATCCTCTTTCAGTCCTTTGTCTTTCTCCTTTTCTGATAGCTTGTACTCCTCAGCTGTTAAGTTAGCCCCCATATCAATTCCCTCTATTGAATCACTACCTGTGATAATTGCATTGCATTGCTTCTTGGGATTGGTTTGAGTGTTAGCTGTGAACTTGCCTTTATTATGCTCTGCTATGTCCTTTGCTAACTGGCCAATTTGTGTCTCTACATTTCTGAGAGTTGCATCAGTATTCTTCTTAAAGGTTTCAAGAGACTGTATGAGAGCATCCATTTTCTCCTCCAGTTTTGATAGTCTGTCATATATTGGACGGTAGCCTTGCTGCCGTTGCTAAAAAGGTGTTTGCCTAATAGAAATCTCTGCATCTTGTCTCCAACCAGAATTGTTGTTCTGATTTCTCCAACCTTGTAAGTAGTTATTTGAAAACTGATTGTTGTTGGAGAAGTTGCCTTGTCTCCCTTGATTGCCCATATAATTTAACTTGCTCTTCTTGAATATCTTGATAAGAGCAATGACCATTGGGATTGTCACCGCCACAAAAGTCACAAGTCAATTGAGAGGACTGGCCAGGATGAGACTGTACTGCTTGCAACTGTTGAGGAAGCTTAGACATTTGCTTGGTGAGTGCTTCTATCTGTTGAGTAATGAGCTTATTCTGAGCTAAGATTGCATCAATAGTGTTCAGATCTAACAATTCCTTCTTCTGCACCTGTTGTCTTCCATGCTGAGCTTGCTGATCAGTTGATGCAAAGGCATCAATGATTCTGGTGGCCTGTTCTGCATCCACTGACATGATTGTTCCTCCTGCTGCAGCATCTATAATCATCTTGGTGTCAGGCCTGAGTCCATTGCAAAAGATATTCAGTTGTGCAATATCCTCTAGACCGTGGTTGGGACACCTTCTCAGTAAAGATTTAAATCTCTCCCAGGCTTCCCATAATGGTTCATCTGGTTCCGGCCTGAATGTGGAGATATCTGACTTGGCTTTGATATAGCGAGATGGTGGGAAGAATTTGTTTAAGAATTTTTCTTCCACATTGCTCCAGTTAGTCAGACTTTGATTGGGATGTGACTTCAGCCATTCCTTAGCTTTTCCTATCAAAGAGAAAGAGAATAAACGTGAGTAAACAGATTCAATATCTTCTTCCTCAAAACCCACTGTACCAATCAATTCATAAAAAATAGAAAGATGAGTGTGTGGATCCTCATGATCCAATCCTACGAATTGATGAGCACTGATGAGACTTAGGAATGTTGGCTTCATCTCCAAGGACTTTGCAGTAGCAGGTACGACTATACTTGAAAAATAGTGTGGTCCTTGTTGCATGACATAATCTCCCAATGTTCTTCTTCTCTGTGCCATATTGTCAATTTTTATTTCACTGGGGGTAGCTGAACAGAGAGTGGTGAAGTTATCTCCTTGAGCTTGTCCTTGCCTTCTTCTCCTATTTTACTCCGGTTTCTTCTAGATGTTCAAATTCTAATTGATTTTGAAACACCTGACCTCGCAAAAACATAAATCAAAAGACTAGAACAAGGATTAGCTTGAAATAGATGAATAAAAAAATAAATTAACTAAAAGAAAAATAAAATAACATATTTACAACTCAATAAGATGATCCAAAAATTTAAATTTAAACACCGTTCCCCGTCAACGGCGCTAAAAATACATGTTGAGATCTTGGTAAGCGTACCAATATCGCAGTAGTATAATAGTAAGAGAAAGGGTTGTCGTACCCACGAGGAATGATATAAAATAAATTTTGGAATGGTATGAAATATATAATTTATTTATGAATAATAAAAAGTAAAACTGAAACAAAGAGATAAAGATATTGAGCAATAGAGAGAAACTAGGACTGAACTTCGTCTATCACACCCCTCTTGCATTTTGGAAATCAATGATATTTAACAATATATAATTATAAACATTGAAGCACAAATAAATATTATTTCATAAAAGGTTCCCACAAATATGAAATACTCAGAACAATTTACCCAGGTTCCCACTCTGATTGCAGCCCATTAAAAATTAGGTTACGTTTCCTACACTCTGCCTGCGCTCAGCGTAGGAAACAGTAAGGAATTAGCAATCCTGTGCTCTGCCTGCGCTCAGCGCAGGTGGAGCACAGGAAACAACAATTTTCTTTCCTGAATTATCCTCTTTTGAAGCTTGTTTTGTGTTGTTCCTGTCCTTGCTCCTTGCTTCCTTGATGCTTCTTCTAGACTTTGCTTTTTATCTGTAAAAATCAACAGATTCTTTATCAAAATAGCATCAAATTCAAATTTGATTCAAATAAACAAAGAGCTGTAATTTAAGCTAAAAAGGGTTGAATTGGGTTATAAATTCAACAATTTGTCCTTAATAAGTGTTCTAATTATATTGAAATTTACGTAATTCTAACACTTATCAACCACCTACAATTATGGTCTGCCACATGTCAATTTTCATATGGTCAATTCTAAGGTCACATTAACCACCGTCCACCGTCCATTTAATCTTATTTATTAAGGCTTTACTGATTTGGTCATTTTGGGACACATTTATTCATCTTCTTCTCCTTACTCCTATAAATAGGAGTTCATTAATTGGAATCATATCTTCATTCTTTCTTCCATCTTAATGGCAAAGTTCTTGATATTGGCTACCTCGTTCGACCTAATTTTTCTTATCCCAAGTATTGATCAGGTCGACGGGATACCCAATGCCATGGGCTTTTCCAACGTTCTTTTTGCCTAATTTTTTTTAGGTCGAACGTCGTAGCCAACTATAAATTCATTATTTATCTAATGAATCTTTTTTACTTCCTCCCCAGGTTTCCTTTATTTACACCCCAAGCACCACTCGCTTTTTCCCCAAGTGTATCAATTTGACTATGAGGGTGGCTTGCTCATCAACTCAAGGGTGAAGAAGAGAGGGTAGGAGAAGAGGAGGCAGCAGAAGAAGGATCATCCTCTTCAAACTTAGGAGTATTTCTAAACTTCGATACTAACACAATGTAATAAGGGTTGGATTTTCATTCTCTCAAACTTATATAAAAACGTCTAACATGTCCATCAAAGAGACTACTAGTAACTAAGAGATTTGTGTATGTGATTCCACCATTTCAATTAAAGCAAACTTATTGTTCTTCATGTTATTCTATATATGTTATTTTGTTCTCTTAGTTGTTTTTCAATTTTTTTCTTCTTTTCTCCTTTTATTTATTTATTTATATATTTCTTTATTTTCTTTTGTTCGATTACTTTCATGTTGATTCATATGTGAAGATAAAATTTAATAAACTTTTACGATTAAACCATTAAAATTAACCAAGACACTATCAATATACTTCTTAAAAGTCCTTGTTTAAGGATTTGATTCTAAATCCCAAATTGATTTTAGAATCAAAAGGGAAGTTATCTTTCGAGGAAATTTTTACCAGAAATAACTGCCCAAGTATATGTTTTCCATAACATTATTGGGAATTTTATTCAAGACACAATGTAATTTTGATTGTATGTAGTGGTGTTATATTTTTTTTTTGTTGGTTCGCAATTGTCATTTTCTATCTTCGATGCACTTGTTAGTGAGGAGCAAGTTAGATTTACTGCTCTTTTCTTTTGATTATATGCAGAGTAGTGTTATAGTAAATCACAAGCTACTTGCTACTACTATATATTTTGTAATATTAGTTGGACGCACAATGAAAAGCCATGACTTATTGAAATGGGCTTTGAGTTTAGTTGCTGATTGGGACATGACTCAATTAGAGATTAGCACTGATTGTTTACGAGTTGTCCAAGTCATGTCCCAATCAGCAGCTAAACTCAAAGCCCATTCCAATTCACTAATAAAAAAATTAAAATTAGAGAGAGAATAAATCCCTCTCTAAATAATGAAAAATCCCTTGCTAAATTTTTAGCGATGAAAACTTCGACGCTAAAAGTGGCGTCACTAATTTTTTGTGAGAGAAAATTGAAATCTGTCACAAATAGAGAGGGAAAAATTCCCTCGCTAAGTAAAAGAAATCCGGCACAGAAGACATGTAGAAACAAGGTTACCAATTATGTCGTTAATTAGTGACGGAGTTTAATTCCCTCTCTAATTAGAGAGGTAATATTTAGCTAGGGATTTTGTACTCTGCTAACTAATAAGTGAGCAAAAGAAATTCCCACACTAAATATAGGGGGAAAATTTCCTCTCTAATTTAGAGAGGGATTTTTCACTCCTCACTAATTAGTGAGGCAATAATTTTGATTATTGTTCCATAAATAATATAGCCCATATTTTGACTGCAAATGCAAATAACTTTCCTGATTAACCGACTAGGGTCGGCCTAGTGGTTAGGGGTTTGGGTAGTTTAACATGAGGTTCTAGGTTCAAACCTCATTTGCTTTCCTTGTACACAAAAAAAAAACTTTCCTGATTGTGTTTGGTGGACTAAAGTCTCATCATGCATTGATTTGGCTGTGACTTCAGATATTTCTAATCTATAATATTCAACTTTGATTTTAAAAAAAACATGTATGTATATAATATAATATATACATTTAATATATATATATATAAATTATATATAATATAAATACTAGATTAAAATATGATTTTTTTTTTAGTTTTTGATAAAAAAAAGTAATGATAATTAAAGAATTTCATAGATGAAAAAATTATTGCATTAAAATAATAGAAATAGAGAAAAAAATATTAAAAAAATGAATTAGAAAACTAAAAAAAAGTTGTTCTTTTGCATTGGAATTAAAAAGCAATTTAGTATTGGTTTTTTAAATTGAACTCTAAAAGTCAACACTAGCGTTTTTTTATTTTTATTCATTATCATTAAAACATGTTTGGGGTTTGTGTTTGTCCCTAAATTTGTATTCATTGTTATTAACCTTGGATGTATCTCAATATAGTTATTACTAATAAGTTGTAATTTTCTACTGTATCTTGCATGTCTTTCTTTAATGCAGTTGTATTTTGAAGCCGTTTACTATATTTGAACTGAATTAAATTTTTGGATAATCTGGAGAAGAGTTAGGCAATTGTCAGCAAGTTGTTACCACTTCATTCAAATTGATTTATATCTTAATTTTTTTGTATTTGCTTGGTTGGACACAAAGTTGTAGCGATCAATGGAATATTGAAAATGTCATTATATTTTTCTTGCACCATGTTTTTAAATTAATGTTTATTGATTTATTTATTAATTTCCAATTATATAATTATGGAAATATTATCTCTTAGGTGTGTGGATATATATAATTTCAATATAGACTTATTAAATTACAGTTATTGGTTACCAAAGAATAATATAGGTTTGGAAAAAAATTAATATATATATGACCCTTAAAAATTAAAGTAGAAACAACATTAGTTGGTAATTCCAAGAGCCTTAACTGTGACTAAGCCCCAAATATGATTTCTCTGATAATAGGGGATACCTATGGTTTACACAAAAAAAAAGTTGGTAATTTCTATTATCATTTGTTTTAGTGGTGTGGGTAGATAAAAAATTTTGTAAATACAATAAAAAATGATAAATAAAAAAATAATATTATAGATATAACACGTAGACCTAATAGAATTTTGTAAAATTTACTATAGACTACGCCATAAAAGACAAAAGAATGCGGTTCCGCTTCATTAAAGACTGCTCTTGGGAGAACCCGCATGGATTATCTTTGAGTGTGAGTGGCGCCTGGTAACTTGGGGTCTTAGCAATATAGTTTGTCTACAGTGTTATAGTTCAAAGCCTATAAATATTGGGTAGTCTCGACATACATGAGGAGTGTGATGAGATGAAGTTCAATCCTAATCCAAGTAAAGTGTCTCTAACTCTTTCTTTCTAATTCATTAATTATTGAATTTCAGTTTATAATTTCCGCAATAATATTCTCAAAAACCGTTGTTTTCCTTGATAAATAGATCACGAGTATACGTGAATTGACCGTTCCCTGTGGATACGATATCTTTCTTACTACTATACTACTGGATTTTTGGTTCGCTTGCTAGAAACCCATCACTGCCCTGTATCTAATTAAAGATTACATTCATAGATTCTTCAGTAGTTTTAGTTTTTGGATTGTATACTCTATAGGCTTTTGAAGTTTGTGAATATCCTAAGAAAATTCCTTTATCAGATTTTGTATCAAACTTGCCTAGTTGATCTTTAGTGTTCAAGATGTAAAAATCACAACCAAAAACATGAAAGTATGAAATTGAGGGCTTTCTCCCTTTTCCACAGCTCATATGGAGTTTTCTTTAAGATCTTTCTTATAGTGACTCTGTTTATAATATAGCAGGAAGTACTAATTGCTTCTGCCCAAAAATATTTTTCAATTCCAGAGTCACATAACAAGGTTCTTGCCATCTCTTGAAGGGTCCTGTTCTTTCTTTCAACTACTCCATTCTGTTGAGGAGTTCTTGGACATGAGAAGTTATGAGTAATGTCATTTTTATCAAAAAATCTTTGAAACTTAGCATTCTCAAACTCTCCTCCATGATCACTCCCCATAGCACCAATTCCATACCCTTTCTCAGACTGAATCTTTTTGCAAAACGTTTTGAAGGAATCATAAGATTCATCCTTCTGAGAGAGGAATAGAACCCAGGTGAACCTAGAGAAATCATCCACAATTACAAAACCATACTTTTTACCACTGATGCTTGCAGTTTTAGTTGGTCCAAATAGATCAATGTGGAGGATTTCAAGAGGTCTGGTGGTTGAGACATGAGACTTGGACTTGAAACTTGATTTGCTGTGCTTGCTTTTCACACAGGACTCACATATCATGTCTTTGTCAAATTTTACCTTAGGTAATCCTTTGATAAGAGACTGACTTGCCAGCTGACTTATGGTCCTCATGTTAATATGTCCAACTCTCTTATGCCAAAGCCACTTCTCATGATCATGAGACATGAGACATGTGAGATCAGATAGGCTCTCAAGTGAGATTGAGATTTTTGTTTCTTTTTCCAGAAAAGGCTGTTTTCCCAGTTTTAGAGTTTATGATCTCACAGTAAGTGGGTTGGAAATTAACATGATAACCATTGTCACATAACTGGCTTATACTCAGCAAATTATGTTTCAACCCTTCAACAAAGTAGACATTTTCAATTTGAGTTGAGTTTGTCTTACCAATTTTACCTATGCCCTTGATTTGGGCCTTGCTGTTGTCTCCAAAGGAGACAACTCCTGTTGCTTTCTCTTCAAGTGACAGGAACTTGCTTTTGTCCCCTGTCATGTGCCTTGAACGTCCACTATCTAGCACCCACATTTTCTTCGACTTTGCTGCTGCTAGGCACATCTGTTACAACACAGGATTTAGCTTTAGGTACCCACTTATATTTGGGTCCTTCATGGTTAGTTACCCTTCTCTTGGATGCTACATGTCCCAAGTAGCATTCAGTGGCCTTGTGGCCAAACTTGCTACAGTAAGAGCATATTTCCTTTTTCCTTTTTCTTACAGGGATAAAGAAATCTTTGTACCAGATCTCACTAGAGAATTTTTCATAGCCTAATCCAGATTTGTCAAAAATTCCTTTTTGAGACCCAATGAGTCTCTCAAGGTTTTTTGTACCTTTTACAAATTTTGCTAGATCATATATGAGAATTCTGTTTTGCCTTTTGAGCTTCTGGTTTTCTTCAGAAAGATTTTTTAGCTCTTCCTCATCATGAGCTTGAGTCTTTGCTTTCACAAGTTCAGACAGTCTCATGTGAGACAACATGAGACTACTGTTTTTATGATTCAAACTTTCATTCTCTTTTTCAAAAAAATTTACCTTTTCAAGAGCTGTGTCTAATTCTGATTTTAATAAGGAGCTCTTTGAGACAAGAAGGTTTTAATCATATAGAAGATTTTCAAAAGCAGACTTAAGCTCACTAAAGGAGAGTTCTAAGTCAGATTCATATACCTCTTCATCAGATGACTCTCTATTTGCCATGAGACACAGATTAGCAGATTCTTCATCTTGACTCTCATCTCCTTCCGTGTCATCCCAGGTGGCCATCATTGCCTTCTTTCTAGGGCTCTTTTTCATCTCCTTTTTGAGTAATGGACATTCAGACTTGATATGTCCAGGTTTTCTGCATTCAAAACAGATAAATTGTCCCTTTCTGTCAGATTTACTTCTCCTCTTCTTGAGGGAAAGCTTCTTCTTCCACTTCCTCTAGCTCTCCACATGCATCTGATCTTTCTTGAGATGTAGGCTAGCTCATCATCCATCTCACTTTCATCATCTCCTTCATCTTCTTCAGTTTCTGTGTCATGAGATGAGTTTAGTGAAGTCTGTTGAGATGAGCTTACCTTTTTACCTTTGGAGCTGCTGGATAATGCCTTCAAGGCTATTGTCTTAGGGCGTCTGATGAGATCTTCCTCTATCAGTTCTTGCTCATGAACCTTCAAAGATCCAAGGAGTTCATCCAACCTGAGAGTTCTCAGATCCTTGGCTTCTTGAATAGCCGTGACTTTAGGTCTCCAAGGTTTGGGGAGGCTCCTCAGGATTTTTCTTACCATGTCTTGATTTGAGTAGGTTCTTCCTAATGACTTGAGGTCATTTGTAATGATACCTATGCCTTATGCAGAAGTGAATATGACAAGGTGGCTGAATGTGCTACCGCTAAAGAAATATGGAATGCTCTTGAGATAGAGCATGAAGGGACAAATCAAGTAAAAGAAGCTAAAATCAACATACTGATCAGACAGTATGAGCTCTTCAAAATGAATGAAGATGAAGGTATTGAGGACATGGTGAGAAGGTTCATTGAGTAAGTATTTTGCTCTTGAATTCAGAACATATCTTGCTTTCTCAGCATTTGTCCATGTCTCTCTAGGCTTAGCTGTCCTGAGCCCAAGCTCATTTGTGATATGGGGCATGTAAGGTCCCATCTCAATAATTTCCCATAGATCAGCATGTGGAGATTCAATAAATATTCTCATCCCGTCCTTCCAGTAGTAGTAGTCAGTTCCATCAAAGGCAGGAGGTTTGTTGGTAGATGCTCATTCAGGAATAAACAAGGTTGCACTTGGTCCAGCCATTTGATCTTTTCCTCTTCACACGTAGGTGTGCTCAACCCCAAAGAGGCCGAGGTCTGATACCAACTGAAGTTGGATGAATGTCTCTAGAAGGGGGGTTGAATAGAGACTTTAAAAAATTTGTTCCTGAAATTTGCATACTGAAATTGAAAGTTGAGACGTGATCTCAAGTCTGCTGACTTGGGGTCTCTATTAAGACAGGGTGTAAGCAGTTTCAATTTCAGTTGTTTCAATTACGTTCAAGTTGTCTTAAAATCTCAAATCAGATTCAGTTATATTTTAAAGCAATTACTTAGTTGTTAACAGATTTGAGATGAGTTAAGTGTAAAGCAAGATAAAGAGGTAAAAAAGAGAGATGGAACAGGGATCTTATCCTGGTTCACCCACACCTTGGGCTACGTCCAGTCCTCACAACTCATGAGATTTCCACTATTGACAACCCGTCAATCACAAGTATTCTTACAGCCTCTTCAGGACGTCTCTCACACCAAGTATAGGCACTCCTACCTTGGCTGAGCCACAAGTATTCTTACAGCCTCTTCAGGACGCTCACAACTCACTCTAAGACTAGGCACACTCCTATCTTAGATGAGACAGGTTACAAGAATAAGATGTAGTGATGAATCTAGCTTACAAACATACAATGTATGGATAGGCAGTAGGCTTAGCTAGTGATTCTCTCTTCTAAAAGAAGTATTTGTATTACAATCAAAGAAGAGATGGATGGAGACTGATAGTGTTCTCAAGTTGAGATCAGGTCTGGATATGAACTAGTTGAGACGTGCACTTGAGATGTCACTTGAGATGAGTAATGAGATGCAGTATATGTTCAATGATCAACGTATTCTCTCATATTTCTCCACTGTAGCTCTCAGGATTTATATCAAAGGGTAGTTAGCCATTTCTGACCGTTTATAGCCGTTGAGAGCCGTTGGAACAGTGTCAGGCCTTGCCTGCTGGATGGGTGTAGCTGTTGTTCAAGTACAAACGTCACTGTGTCAGTTGCACAATGTACTAGATCTCTTTTATTCAGATTTGATGACCTGTCCAGTTGGACTGTACTTGAGTCTCTTCTGAGTCTGTCTTTCTTCTCTTGCATCTCTCACTTGGATCTCTTCTCTTGCG
Source organism: Sesbania bispinosa (assembly GCA_026901365.1). NCBI lineage: Eukaryota > Viridiplantae > Streptophyta > Magnoliopsida > Fabales > Fabaceae > Sesbania > Sesbania bispinosa. The sequence continues at coordinate 2,639,215 of QLOH01000021.1, read as the reverse complement.
TCTGACCATGAGACAGCGTCTCAAGCTGATCTCACATCTCTTCTTAACTTGTGCTGATCTCTTGCTTAATTTTGAAACTTAGTCTCATCCAATTACTGTCTTGATCAATGAAGCTTATGATGCACTTCTGGATCTGTCTCTTTCTCTTGATATGATCTCTTGACTCTGCATCTGTTCTTGAGATGTCGTCTTAAGCTGTTTATGAGTCTCTTCTCATTTGATGCTTCTAGCTTCTTGATGCTTCCTTGTTTCTTTGTAAAACAGATTCTAACATTGTTCTGCCACATGCTTGAGCACATAGTTAGTAATAACAAGATGCATTTCATATATTTAAAACTCAGTGGTTTGTCATATTAAAAACATATGGAGGTGGGTTTGTCTCAACAGGCTAAACTTTGTTTTGATGGCTCAATCATCCACATGATGCTTCTGTTCAAAGCTCTATTTCATGAGTGTAATTTCCTCTTTCCCTCAAATTCCCTGTCCTCTGATTTTATATATGCAACTGTGTGCCCCCTTTTTTTGTCCTCCGGTGTGAGTATGTGTTTTCTCTTTTCTCCTCTGTATTTTTAGAATTCTCTGTATGAAGGTCTAGTTTGATCCTCTTTTTATACTCAGCTGAAAATGTAACTACCCCCACCCCCATTATATCTGAAACTACTCCCATTTTTCTCTCCATTATCCATGGTCCCAACAAATCTGATACATATCCTCTTTCTCTCAATTTTAATATCCGTTATAACCGCAGTCTTTTCATGCGTTGTCTTAGTACATGTTCACTTAGAGTGCGGTTCTATAACTGCACTCCAAGTGCTTATCTGCCACACTGGAGCTTGCTGCCACGTGGAGAGCATTTGGAGCGCGGTTGTTGTGACCGTTGTCTTAGTAGATGCCACGTAGGCAAGCACTTGGAGAGCAGTTGCCCAACCGCTCTCTTAGTGGTTTAGCAACCGCTCTCTTAGTGGTTTAGCTATTTTTATTTCTAACTTGGAGAGCGGTTCTGGAACCGCAGCTTAAGTGTGTTTCTTTTTTTTTTTAATTTGTGGCTTTTTTGGGTACGCTTCAAATGCTTTTTTTTGTACGCTTCGAAGAATTTTTTTTCATCTAATAAATAGGTAAATTATTATTATAATTAGTTATTTTTTATGTAAAATATTTTAATAATTATATATTATATTGTAAATCTGGTAATAAATAGGTAAATTATATAAATCTACATAATAATTTAGGACTACTAAGTTTTTCTTCTACCCTCAGCTTTCTCACATATAGTATGATGACATAACAAGAACTAAGTTTTAGAAAAAAATTGACAGAGTTTCCCCTATTTATTCAAGTTCCCCAATTTGAGCAGACAACACAAATCAGCAGATAATTAATAAATAAATATCAATACGCAAATAATTAATACATGAATATATGTAATGATAAAGTGTAATATATATATGTCAAATGAAATATACTACATGAATATTTATAACTAAAAAGAAACAATATATCTAAGAATCAATTTTACTGTATTAAACATCTAAAAATTTGGGGTATAGGTATGCACACCACTCCCTGATAAACTCTTGAATTTTGCTATCCGGAAAGGTAGGACAGCGTGACTACAGCAAATACTGAGACAATAAAAATAAAAATAGTAAGTTATCTCGCATTATACAAAACAATTTTTTTTTTTTAATTTTTTTATTGGACGGATGACTTACACTGACTGGGATCTTGGTCTGTCCATGTTGCAGGATATCCCCAATAAAGAGACCCACGTAGTAACCACAGTCAATTACATTCATTTGCTTGGGACTCTATATATGCTCAAGACAAAAAGGGAAAATGATTAGGTAATTACATGTTATTTATATTTGAATAACACTAAGTTCGAAGTTATTAGTACATACATGTACGTTCACCCAAGTGCTTTGATGCATCTTAGTCCGGTTGACCTTGACTCCATGGGCTGTCCGATAAGTGATAATAACACTAATAAAAACAACCAAATAAGAAACAGTGAATGTGTCTAATGAAACCACATGTACGCAGAAATAAACACATTAAATTTGTTTAAATGCTTACTTATGAAACATGTTGTGCAGGTCCATTCGCTTCGTATAATGATGGCGAAGTGGATCCATATAATACACTGTCTCATCAGAAGTGTTGATGGCAATCAATAGCCAATGGTCCCTACATTAATGTTCATAATCTTTAACTATTCACAACAAAACATTGATAGGAGCAATAACGGTCATACACAGTAAAAGAATGCAGTAAAGGTCAACTCACCCCACATTACATGGCACTAAAACCAAGTGATCCTGATTTGCATAACGTTGCAATGCCTGCACTATGTGTGCGTTCACGGTTTTCTTCTCTTTCAGCTCAAAAGGGGAAACAAATGAGAACTTACTTGCCTTGTCAGTGTCATGCAAGTAGGCCTCACACAAATAACTTAAATATAAAAATAAAAAAGTTAGTTATGGTTCACATTTTGTAACATCCCAAATTTTAAAAATAAAATAAAGTAAAATAAAAGAAATAAATAATAGTAATATTAATATTTTTATGAATAATGTTATTTTAATAAAAAGAGGAATGAGTGGGTTGAGGGTAGGCCCAGCCCAGTTAAGTAATTATTTAAGGAGGGGTTATCAATTCATCCTAATCCTTATTTTTCAAATCGTCAGAGAGCGAAACCATAAGGAAGGGAGAAACGACTTCGCAAGGGGAAGGTGCTGCAGAGTAATCATTAAGAGAGAGAGCCTACCGTTTGCTGATTGATCTTCGCCTCTAAGGTACGGGGGGGAGGGTGCTGCTTGTATGTGTATGTGGGAGTGCTTGGGTAGTGAGGGCAACCATAAGACCCTCTAAGAGTTCTAAATTTGAGAACCTATCTGTGAATCATGTGTTGTGTGTTTGGAATGTGTTTGATTTGATGTATGCACGTGATAATCTTGATGAATTGGGTGATGGTAGCGAGAATAGCGAAAATGGGTTAAATAAGGGTTTAGAGATGAGGAACCATAATTGATTAAATGTTAAATTTATTGTAATTCGTAAGAATGATTGAGGATTTCAGTGTTTTTAATCGGTGAAAACGAGTATAAATGAGTTAGAACTTAAAGAATTGAGTAGGGATTCAAGAAGAGGGTTGAAAAGGGGCAAAAACGTATGAACAGTCGCGTTATGCGACACTTACGCTTCAACTGCGCTGAAGCGCAGGCTGGAGTGTATTTCTCTGGAACTGCGCTCCACTTGCGCTGAGCGAGAGTGGAGCGTAGCTCTCTGGAACCCGCGCTGCATGTGCGCTGAGCACAGGGTGAGCGCAACACGCAGATTAACTTATTTAAAAATGTGAAATTGAGTTGGATTCTTATTTAATATGAGAATTGTTTTATGGAATTGATAGATTAATTGGATGTATAAAGTGTATTGATTGTGGCATGAGTATTGTGGCGTGAGTATCCTATGTGATGTTCTATGTTTATAATATTGTGATGTGATGTGAAGTGATAGAGTAAAAGAGATTGTGTGAGATATATGTGAATTGATGATGATGCATTGAGCATAGAGATTGTGTGAGAGATATGAGATATGATGTTGATTGCATTGAGCATAACATTTGAGATATGAGATGTGTGCGATGCATGAGAAGCCAGACGTGGCTAGCATATACCCTAGTCCTAAGAGGGGACGACGTGTTGGGTGACGACCATGATCAGGGACATTCGATGCATTTACTTCAAGAGGGAGTGTTTTGAATGCGAGTCATCTAGCCCAACAGAGGTGGGTGATGATGACGGGGGGCGAATGTCTTTGCACGGGCCCAAGATGGGTGTTTAACTGTGCAACCTATCGGCCAAGAGGGCGTTAATGGTAGGGCCATCATTGGTAACAACTAAGAGGATTGATGAGGTGTGCCCATTGTGCGGAGTTCCGAATCATGATCCTTAGGAAGAGTTATTGCGCATGAGCATAGAGTGAGCATTCATGGCATTTTATGATTGTGTTAGAATGTGAATTTATATTTATGAGAAATTAATGTGTAAGTGTAAAGAGTGTGTCCTTGATGATTTGAGAAGTGTGAATTATATATTTGTGTGAAATTAATGTGCTGTATGTAATGAGTGTGGATTGAGATGAATGATAATATGTATGGTGATGAGTAATATGTTGAATATAAAGAGTGTGAGTTGATATGAATGATAGTGATCATTGATTATATTAAAGATGATGATTATGTGTTGGGTGAGGACAGGGTAGCCTTCTACATTGCATGTATGAGTATGTGTTCTTTTCCTCACCGTACTCTCTGTGGTTATTTTATAGGTGATGAAGATGGCACACAATGTGCCGAGTATTGAAAGGAAGGGGTCTCACTCTGATACTTGTGACATTCAGGGCTTAATATTAGGAGTTTACCTTTATTCATGTTATTGAGTTGAGATTGAGGAAAACTATTTTAAGTGCCTTACATTGCCAAGAAAGATTTGTATGATTTTGATCCTTTAATTTTAGTTTTTGAAAACCATTGATTTTACTTTTTATTTACATGGAGTTGACTTTGAATTAAATAAGATGTTTAAAGTGAGAATTGTGAACCTTTTTACCCGATATGGTCTATAAACTTTCCTTATATATCAATTTGGTGATTGAATTAGAGATTGGGGTAGAAGGGTGTCACACATTTCACAGTCAAAATTATATTGAAACAGGCTAAAATTAGAAGGAATAGGAGGGAAATATGTTGTTATTACCTAATATAAAAGCAAAGAGAGGAGCCACTCAACAACCGATGACGGGTAACCTCTATGATCTCGTTCGTCCCAATCTCGTCCTTGAACTCCTTCCCCCAATAGTCTTTGGAATATTTATTTTCCACCACATGAACAGGCACGTCACTTTGCACCATAATCCTCAAGTTTTTAAATGCTAAGATACCTTCAGCACCTGCATACTCCTCAGGTATAATGCGATAAACGGAGCCCTTCATTGGTGAAGTGACAGACTCCTTTGTTTGGAAATGTTCCTTTCCCTTTCCTTTCGATGAAGGTGGTGGAACCTGAGAAGTTTGAATGACATTACAGAATTATAAACTATGAATATGTAATAACAAAATTAAATCATATTGAAAGTAACATAAAAATTACCCGTGGTGGTAGATTTATTAGGGACCTTGGCCAGGCTACATAGGTACCTATCACATCTTGGAGAGTCATGAGGTTTTCATCCTCGATAGGAACAGGTAGTGGAGAGTCCTCCTCATGTGATTGAACTACATCAACGGACACCTTGTGGTGTCCCGAAGGAAGACTCATAGTGTGTAGAGTGACCCCACCTTTATTATACACAGTTCCTCTAGCAACGTGGCGGCGTGGGGAATTCAACAACAACAAACAAGGATGGTCACCTTACACGAAAAGTGTGGCAACCAAACTTGTTAATATTTCAAATAATGACATAATTCCGCTTAATAAATGTAAATAAGAACAATAATGTACCTCAGGAATCTCCAAGGAAGCTATTGGTGTGCAACTACCTTTCTGGTTTTGTGGTGGTATATTTTGCTGTGGCTGAGGTTGACCATCCTCATGGGGATGCGACTGTCCTGGGGTAGGAATCAGAGGGGTTGTTTGGGTTGCTGTGGGCATGGAAGGTGGTTGGCTTGCAATGGGTGTAGAGGGTGGCTGACCTGGAATAGGCACGGAGGCTGGTTGGCCTGGCATAGGCACGGAGGCTGGCTGGCCTGGCATAGGCACGGCGGGTGGTTGGCCTGGCATAAACACGAAGGGTGGCTGGCCTGGCATAGGCACGAAGGGTAGCTGGCCTGGCATAGACATGAAGGGTGGAACCTGGCCCCCAGATACTTGAGTGGCCCATTGTGACATTTGCATCATCCACTGTTGTGCTCTCAATTGCCAATCAGTCCATTGTTGTTGTGGAGTTGATTGCGACGGGCCAAATACGGATCTCTGTGAAACTCCAAATCCGGCAGCCCTTACACGACCAGGGTGCTCAGGGACACCAAGTGCCTTGGAAAGAATGTCATCCTTCCCCATGGCCTGTAACTGCTCTTGAGGGAATGTCTGTGTTAGCTTCACCTGATGTTAAAATTAAAATTGACAACAAAGTAATGTTAACGGCGAGTATAAAAAGAAAACCACCAAAACATAATATTCAAATAGAAGATTGAGTTCACACTTACACACTCATCTGCCACTCTCTGGACCTCTTCATCATCAATGATGCCATTCTTATTAACTCTGGCAGCCCTCCACACTTCATCTCGGGGTATAGAAGTTACATTTGACCCCAATGATGCAATCTATATGAGTTGTTTGAAAAGCAAAAGTTATACATTGGTTACACATTCATCATACGGATCTATATGTGTTATATACCATATACTTACCATATCTTGTTCCAACTGTGCGTAACCTTTTGCTGACTTTCTATACCTCGTGGTCATTCCCCTTGCCCTCTCTGCACTTTCTTTCTGCAGAATGACAATATAAAAAATTTGTAATAAATTATACATTTTCTAAGTTTCTAACACTCCTACATGAAAATCCGACAGAGTCTCCCCTATAAATCGAACATTTCCAAAAATTTCATTATCAACCTGAAACCCAGAAAATCCAACCAGTACAATATATAATAGTATTTGAACCTCAGTGGCAACTGTAAAATTTAAAATGGGTGTTACCTTGAAGTCCTCTGTGGAGCTTTGATTGGCAAAATCTATCCAACAGTCAGTCATTGTACTCAATCGAGCATACTTCTCTGGTGGCTGCAGAAAAAGGTTTCCATCTTCATCCATAAGATACTTTTTCCTAAGCCTTGATCGGAAGCCCCTAGCATCTCGACCAGCCAAAGAAAGGACAAAATTCTTGTGTTATTCGGTCACCTCAAAGTTTTGCTGCATAATTGTCAAAGTTTTGATTGCTGTCATGAAATTTGTTTTATGCAGTGTACCAAGGATACTGTTTTATGCTAAAAGGTGCAGACTAATGTGAAATGATCAAAATGAAAGAAATCAGCTCTGCGAGTCTAAAACTAAAATGAATGCATCTATGAGGGACCATCCGAACAGGGACAAAAATTATGCTTATGTAGGGTACCAAAACGTGTCTCTATATTACACTTGCATAATGTGATCAGAGAGTCATTATATTCGGCATACCTCAAGAGTTGAGTATGTAATGTTATATAACTCAAAGTAATGACCAAAATTTGAAACAAAATTTGTATTTGAGAGAATTAGAATTTAGGAAATCTTTAGGAATATATTTCAAAATTTAGATCAATCAAACCCAAAGAATGGCTAATCAGATCAACATAATAACCATCCAAGATTATGATCAATATTTGATGCATATTGAAATCCATTACTAATGGAGGTTCTATATTTTACAGTAAACTAACTTAGACTACACATCTAAGCCAATAATAATTCAATGAAAGGCACACTCACAGAAAATTGAGTCACATGAAAATAATAACTAGGGTATGAACTACAAACAGAGAAAGAAATAAAGAAAAAGATTTGTTAAAAGGAGAGGATTTGAGTTTAGAAAAGAAGAGAAACAAGCAAAGCTTAAGAGTTCAGAAACAAGCAAGATATGGACGGTCTTTGGCAAAGCCTTTACCAAACTTCGTACACATGTGTTTTACCCTGTCAAACACTTGTTCACCTGTTAACATATAAAGATATTGACGGTCTTTCGTGGTCCCATTAAAAGCTTTACGCATTTTTCTGAAGCGATGATTCTGTGGCAACCATCTACGATGCCCCATGACAACATTTTTTCTTACAATGTTGCAGCTGAATGTAATCCGTTTCATCACAACATATGGGACATGCACATTGTCCTTTTACACTATAACCAGACAAATTGCCATAGGCCAGAAAATCATTTATAGTACCAAATAACATAGACTTCAACAGGAAACTTTCTTCCCTAAACCCATTGTATACCTCCACACCTGTTTCCCACAACAACTTCAAATTTTCAATTAAAGGGGCCAAGTACTCATCAATGTCATTTCCCGATTGTTTGGGCCCAGAGATCAACATTGAGAGCATCATGTATTTTCGCTTCATACAAAGCCAAGGAGGCAAGTTGTAAATCATCAAAATTACTGGCAAAGTACTATGGGCACTGCTTTGAAGACCATGTGGATTCATTCCATCGGTTGCCAATGCAAGACGTAAGTTCCTTGTTTCTGCCGCAAAGTCATCATATTCATCATCAAATTTCTTCCACTGAGGAGAATATGCTGGGTGCCTAAGCTTTCTATCTCTAATTCTTCCATCAGCATGCCAAGTCAAATGTTCTGCACTTTCTGCACTGCGATACAAGCGCCTAAATCTAGGTATTATTGGAAAATACCATACCACCTTTGCTCGTGTAGATTCTTTCTTCTTGTAACGTGAGGCATTACACTTTGGGAACTCCTTTAACGATGCATATTCATTTCGAAATAAAATGCAATCATTCGGACATGCGTGTATCTTTTCATGAGTCAATCCAATGGAGGAAAGTATTTGTTTAGCCTCATATGTTCTTTTGGGAAGTACATTATCCTCTGGCAACATCTCGATCAACAAACTGAGTAAGTCCGTGAAACTGTTATCACTCCATCCATTAGCTGCTTTTAAATTATACAGCTTCAGCACAACACCTAATCTTGTTAATTTAGAGCACCCACCATACAATGGTATCTCTGCATCATTTTTCAACCTCGTAAACATCCTAGGACAATCCCTCAGATCTTCCTCGAGGACGGACGGAATATCTTTAGCATGATCACCCTCATCTATGTCCATTGTGTCGGTGTATCTCAAATTAGACTCGAAATGTTGAAAATTACTCTCAACTCGTTTCTCACCATGTTTTGTCCAACATGTATACTTCTTATCGATCCCATTATAAATTAGATGTTGTTTCAATTCAGCCTCAGTAACTTGTATGTTATTTAAACAACACCAACACGGGCATGGGATATAGCTCTTCCCATTGGCATTGTCAACTGCAAATCTAATAAAATCCTTGACACCATCCAAATATTCTTGTGATAAACGATAAGCATGCATCCAATTTCGATCCATACTTTACCAAGCTTTATTCAAAGTGAAATAACAAATTTAATAGAGACGTTAATGGCGTGTTCAAACTCATGGCAATTTTAGGTAGGGGCACATTCAAAATAGTATATACCATGCTTGCAAGTATCATCTCTAGTGAATAAATTAATGGATTCTAGTCTTTTCTTCAACCCCCTTCCGAAAGTCTTAACAATTCCACTATATTATTATCAACCCCTAATATCTCTAAACTACCATTTCCAAAAGAAAAAGTAAACCTATTTAAAAAACTCTCTCTAACATGGCTAGATAAATTGTATTAGCAAAAGAAAACTATAAAACCACAAAGCATACACATGCACCATTTTTAGCTTAAAGAGATAGGTATTTTGCAGCCTCATTCAGAAAATAATACAATCAATCCAAGAGGGGCTAACCTGTGGTGATTAAGATCACATTTTTATTTGACAATATTAATTAAAAAATACATTTCAAAGCATTAATGAGAAAACCAAATACAACTACTAACTAATAACTATAGCTAAAAGAGCAATAAAGTTCCTGCTATAAGGGGTGGACAAGGGTGAAGATATCACATCCAGAGCTAATGCTAAAACAAAAAGTAAAAATAGAAATTGGCATAGTATATATTAATGATAGCCATTTTAGTATGTTTATAAAGACTCGTGCTAACTTTTAAAACATTAATTGATTTTTTATTTTTGATTTTTGTTTTTATATTAATTTTATTTAAATCTATGTGTTGTATTATAACAGTCTCATGTCCTATACTTTTTAAAATATGCCATATCCAGTGTACATATTTATCATATCCATGTCTCATGTCATATGAGTGCTGCCTAAATAAAACCCCTGAAATCTTTAGTACCCATTTTCTTTCTAAAATCCAACTATAAGAATTAACCATTATGACAACCCGTAAAGTCCTGATTGATGTTCTTGCAGCTTTTGACATTCAATCTGTCATCTTCTAAATCTTAATCCTTTCATTTACAAATTTCACCTTCCAAAACCTCAAGGGATTTTACTTATATTATAGACACTAAAAAAAACTCTCACTCTAGATGTCTCTGGGAAGATATGTTATAGCAAGTGTGTTCTACAACACTAGCATTGCCTTTTAATTAAAATATTGATATCTATGAAAAGGGGACAGAAAAGAATAGCAAGACCACTTTAATACCTCAAGCAATTAGACAATCCTTTTAATATAAAAAATAGTTAGACAATGTTAAAGGCAGGAAAACATATCTCAAACCGCCAAGAGATTAAATATAACAGTTACATGATGCATTAACCACATAGAAATAGGATATAAATTTTTAAGGGGAAAAAAAGCAACTTCAAAATAGGGGACCTAGAACACCAGATGAGACACATACTTTTCTAATTCATATACACTATGGTAATCAAATTGTGAATCAACTCTCGAAGGCTTATCTTCAAATCTTGAATCAAAATATATCATGAACCATAAATAATTATTAAATATATCATGAACCATAATTACAGGGTCGGCCCAACATTTCTTTGGGCCTAAAGCGAATTTTGTCATGAGGCCTTTTTAAATGAATAAAATAAATTTAAAATCAATAACAATATAACACATACTAAAAAAAAGTCGCAAAAAAAGTAGATAATAAGAATAATGTTTATAATCAATTATTAATAATTATTATTTATGAGAAGAGAGAGTCCTAATAAAATGGGGCCTTTTTTAGGAAAAAATATTTTTTTACTCTTAATAATTTAATATTGTTTACTAAATAATGATTTTTTATTTTTTTAAAATATTAATAGTAAATAATTTTTTTGAGGCCTAAAATAAGGATATTTTTGGGGGGCCTAAAGCGATGGCTTTACCAGCCTGGGGGTTGGCCGGCCTTGCATAATTATTAAATAGCATACAATTTATTTTCTAAATAATGAAACATAAATAATGTGATGTGACACTGACTTTGAACTAATGATAAAAAACTGGTAATATATAAAAGAAAAAGAGATAAAATCTGGTATTAAAATAAAAAGAGATAAAATTTGAAATTTTTTGTGCTGAAAGAGTTTAGTTATTCTCTTTCACGCCACAGAGTATCTAATTAGTAAGGTGGTTGATAATAATGAACAGAAATTTTGTGAAGTGTAGAATTACAATATCTTAAATTAATTAGATTCCATTTAAAGCAAGATGGTGTGGGATCGACCTCCTATAGATAGGGATCGACCTCCTGTGGTGAGGGTCTATGAGAGGAGAAATAGGAGAATTGCAGGGGATCAAAACCCGTTAGTGCAATGTAACTAAATTTCAGTTAGTTGAGTAGGACTGAGAGAGAGGAGGGGGGGTCTGAATTGTAAACTGAGTGGAGGGAGAGATCTTGGGGCTCTCGAACATTTCCAAAGCTATTCTGTATTCTGCATTCTTCTAATCCTAGTTCTGCTACTGCAGTGCGGCTGAGTTGGGATTAGGAGTCATCAATAATAATCACATTATTACTTTCTCTACTTACTGGTGTATATCAATTTCTAGTTAAAGTAGTCCTTATAAGGCTTGGGCAATCCTCATTTGAGCTAGCTTTTAGAGTTGAGTTAGGCCAAGCCCAAATTCTAAAATAGTATCAATGTCTGTCCTAGATCTACAATTGTGTCAACCACAAATGTCCAACCTTGCAAACTTCGCACTCCAAGTGTCTAGCCTTGGGTGTGATGGGTGTGTGACTGTGTGTTGAAATCCCACATCAAATAGAGATATGGTTATTGGTTAAAGTAATCCTTGTAAGGTTTGGACAATCCTCACCCTTTGAGCTAGCTTTTTAGGGTTAAGTAAGGCCTAGCCCAAATCCCAAGCATTTCAACCACAAAAAGCTTATCAATGACTTTGGGATGTGAGAAAATAAGTTCTATAATCAGAAGATAGGAAAACCAGTAGCTCATCAGTAAATGACCCCATGTACTCTTGTCTGAGATTAAAAGTCCACAAGTTAGTGAAATTACAAAATGAGAAATTATCAGTCTAGTACGGAATACACGTATGACAGATAGCTATTGAACAAAAAAGTAAGGGTTTCTACTGTAAACATATCGTATGAGCCTATAATTCACTTGTAGCAATTAACTTATTCATAAAGTAGTCCATACTCAAAGCATGTTAGGGAGCACTTAAGTGAATAAAAAAACTCGGAGAGCTCTAAGATAACTAATCACCTGAACTCTATGTGAGTGAAAGAACTGTCTCTTCTGCAGGAGCATACGACTGGAGAAACAATTTTGAACAAAAAAAAATCAAAATGCCCAAATCAGAACACACATGAGAAAGATTAAAAGAACAATGGCTATTACTTAATCCAAACTAATCATATTTCAAGGTGATTACAAAATTTAAAAGACATTCTTCAAAAAAAAAATCATCTCATGACAGATGTCGATAGTGCAATAATAATGCATGTGCATGAGCTCAATCACAGATGACAGAAACACAAGACAAAAATTGTACAAATCAAACATCCTCGCAGAGGCATTCAACTTTGTATTATTTAATATTCATTTATTTCCTCCTGCTATTTAATGAGGATGGATTGTTTAGCATCCAATATCCAAGCTCAGGCCCTAGCTTCATAAAGGTGGGTAGGAGGAGAAAAGGATCAAAATTTTGTTTCAATTCTTTGTTCTTCATAAAGAGCTAGCTGGTGAATATAACCAGGCAGCTGATTGTGTGGAGTGCAGGGGTTATACTTTACATTCTATATAAATTTTTTAACTTAGGCAAAAATTACAATTTATCACATCTACTCAAACTTGTGAAATCAAAATCAATTCTAAGAATAAGTAACCAAACAAGTTTCTAACTTCACTTTGGCTTTTGGCTCTTAAAGGCGAGTTTGGGTTCCACAAATGTCAAACTAAATATGTACATGTCAGTCTATTACAGTTTAGACTATACCAATATATAATATAATTTGTACAAATGATAGCAAAACAATTATAAAATTTTCATACTCTGGTGAATTCTATGTGCGAAACATAAACTATCTCACACAACAGGTACAGAAGAAATTGTAGATGAGAATAGAGGCTCAAGGGAAGTATTTACAAGCAGTGTTAGAAAAATCCCTTTCCCAAGATACACGTAGGAGCAAATACACGTAGTCACACACAGTGAATCTAGAAAACTACACAGAAAAAACACATAGTTAATCTAATGTCTCTGATCTTCAAACGTGTTTCCCTCATCTCTCTCTGTCCTACACAGAAAAAAACTACACTAACCATCTCTTTCCCAAGATCATTGGCTGCCTAACTAGCTCTTTCAATTTCTAACCTAACAGAGACAAAATCCCTAGAACTCAACTCATAAATCAAAGGTTTAAACCTTCTTCATGAAAACACACCCAAATAAACACGTATTTTGTATTCTTTAATTTCTTTAATTAGAAACCCTTAGGGATTTTGGTGAAGTCGTACCTGAACAGGGAGGCAAAGCAGCAAGAACCCTAACGTACGCAGCAAAACGCGAACAGAAAACTGCACTTCAAGAACACCACCATAGGGAGTGGAGATGACACCACCGTGGTTTGTGCAGAAGATGAGAGCACTTCTGTATTCGCTGAGAAACGAGAAGCGCACGACGAATCACCGAGATATGAGCAGGTTTGCAGGAAGAAGATTTGAGGAAGTAGCTTGCACTAGTTGCAGAGAATTTGCAGCAAGCTATGAGGTTTGCAGTTGAACACAATGTGTGCGAGCGCGAAACAAAATTTTGGGACTTGGCCACGAAACTATTTGCGCGCACAATAAGGCCACGTTGTTGAGAGTGTTAATTTGGACTGCGGTTAAAAACTAACTGCAGTGTTAATATCTTCACTAACTACACTTGCCACGTGTAACCACATTGTTGCAATGATAGGACTTTTAGAGTACGGTTCCACGTGGCAACCCCAGTTTTAGTTAACATACTAAGACTATGGTTAGTGATTAACCGCACTGCAAGATTACCATGCTGATTTAAGAGTGCGGTTCCGTGCCAACTGCACTCTAAAGACCCGTTCCCTTAGCCCAATTCTGTTGTAGTAGAGTCTTTTTAAATTAATTAAGAAATATAGCAGCGGTTCTAAATCGTCGTAAAATCATTTAAGGAATCTACCTCCATTGGTGCAGTAGTTCTTTTTAGAGTAAACTAGCACATCGGTCCCTGACTCTTGGGGGACCATGCAGTTTCTTTCCTGATTTTTTTAAAATAGCACTTTAGTTCCAAATTTTATTAAAACATGCATTTTAGTCCCTAAAGTGCATTTTTTTATTAAAATGAAGGACTAAAGTGCATGTTTTTTTAATAAAATAAGGACTAAAGTGCTATTTTAGAAAAATTAGGGACGAAACTGCATGGTCCGCCAAGAGTCAGGGACCGATGTGTTAGTTTACTCGTTCTTTTAACCGCCACAAATGTTGCTCCGATGCTCCACACAACGTCTATTAACCAACCGCCACTAATGTGTTTTAATTTGCGGAGGTTTCACCGTTAAAACTTATAAATCACCGCAAAATAAACTTTTTTTGTGTATACTATTAATCAATAAAACAAAAAATTGAAAGATGAAAAGAAACTTTATATAGGAATAAATAATTAACAAGGATCAAGATAAGAGATTATATATAAATAAGTAAATTAGTGAGATGAGATTAGAATTATTATTAAACACATGCAAAATGACTTTATGAATTCTATCTCAATATACATGGAGAACTTAGCTTCCCTTATGTGATGATCTGGAGAGTAGAGCCTTCACAGATGCGAATAGAAATTGCATCTTCAAAAAATTATAATCACAAAAGAATCTATGTTACAGAGAACATTAGCCTTTGATGAAATTAACAAACCAGCTAGGGATTCTTCATTTTCCCCCTCGACATGCTCTAATAAAAGAGGCGGAATGTTAGCCAAATGCTTTAAGGTTATCACAAGGCTGATGTGCCTCTTCATCAGCCTGCAATGGCATAAATCGCCAACTATTGCTACATACAAGCTAATTGTGAAAAAATGAAATCCAAAATTATTCATTTCGAGTATCAAATGAACAGAAAATCACTCGAAAAACAAAATTGATAATAGCTTAATATAGAAATCGAATATAATCATAACAAATGAAAAAGTACCAAATTATAGCTATAAAAACCTTAATCGAAGGGTTATAATTTGATAGTAACCACGATAAATTAATTCATAATTACAGGAATTGAGTAATGCATTAATCTTCATGCAATGAAATTAAATAAGAAAATATTGTTTGAATAACACAATTAAGTGCATCACAAGGCGAAAGTGAAAGGCCAAACGTCAACGACGATGAGGGAATCTGAAACAACAATTAAATGAAACAAATGATCCACCGGTAATGAATTGGAATGACCAACAGATACAATGTATATTCTCCTATAACTGAATTATTCCAGACAATCGGTCTAGTTAAACACAGAAAGAAATTCAAGGATTGTATAGAGTTACAACTCTATGATGGTTACAGACTCCACAACAACTCTTTCAGTACTTCACACCTGTAGAATTCGAAGAAGGAGTTTAGGACAGAAACGTTGAAGGGAAGGAAGAAGAAAATAGAAGGAGCAAGAATATGTAGATGGGTTCAGAGAGAAGGATTCACCTCAAGGACATGCCTACAACGTGTAATCCTTCAGCCTTATATTCTCTCCCCTAATCCTTGTGCCTTGCCTTACTTCCACGTGTCCTTCCTTACTAACAGAATTTCGCGCCAACGCCTCAGTCTCCCTTAATGCTGTTACATTACCCTCCTCATCAAAAACAACCTTGTCCTCAAGGTTGAACTGAGGATAAGAATCACGTATCTCCTGTAAATCCTCCCAAGTAGCATCCTTAACTTCAGTGTTTTCCCATTGTATCAACTGCGGCACAGTAGTGTCTAAACGTTTCACAACACGCACATCTAATACCTTCCAAGGAGAGAGCATAGGTCCCCATTCACAAGAAGTCAATGGAAAAGGAAGATTTGGCTGAGGATTTTTGCCATGAAATGGTTTCAATAAAGCAATATGAAACACAGGATGTATCTTAGCATATTCCGGCAATTGAACCTTATAAGCCACATTACCAATCCTTTCAATTACTAGGAAAGGACCAAAATAACGCATGCCAAGCTTCTGATGCTTCGTCAAAGCCACAAAATGTTGCCTATATGGTTGAAGCTTAACTAAGACCAAGTCTCCAACCTTAATCTGCAAATCTCTTCTTTTCTTATCAGCCTGCATCTTCATGTATTGTTGAGCTTTCAATAAGTGATCCTTAAGCTTGGTTAAAAATTGATCACGTTGCTGCAATGATTCTTTGAGTGAAACAGGATCTTTGGGATCAGGCTCATAATGGATTACAGTTGGTGGAGGTCGACCAAAAACCGCTTGAAAGGGTGTCATGCCCAAACTTTGATGAAAAGCTGTGTTATACCAGAATTAAGCCCAAGGAAGCATAGCAACCCAACTCTTAGGATGTTCAAAGACAAAACACCTTAAGTACATCTCGAGGGTCTTATTTAGATTCTCTGTTTGTCCATCAGACTGAGAATGATATGAAGAACTCATGGCTAATGTTGTACCTTGAGCCTTGAATAATTGTTGCCAGAAAGAACTGGTGAAAATTCTATCTCTGTTAGAAACAATGGTTTTTGGAAATCCATGAATTTTGACTATATTATTAATGAAAACATCAGCTACAACCTTGCTATTATGTTCCCCTTTCATAGGAATGAAGTATCCAAATTTGGACAGTCTATACACTACCACAAATATAGTAGTAAATCCTTGTGAAAGTGGCAATTGAACAATAAAGTCCATTGCTATATATTCCCAAATTTGTTGAGGAATCGGAAGAGGCTGTAATAGTCCTGCTGGCAGCACATGATCAACCTTAGCTTGCTGACAAATTGCACATTCTCTCACAAACTTAGCAATATCACTTCTCATACCATGCCAGTAAAATTGAGCAGCAATTCTAGCTATTGTTCTATTAACTCCAGCATGGCCCCAATCTTTGAACTGTGAAATTCTACCATAATCTGATGAAGTAAATCTGAATCTTGAGGTAGCAGAATCTTGCCCTTGAACAACATTAACCCATCCTGAATACTGTAATCAGAAGATAATGGTTGACCTGTCAAATAGCTTTGATAAATCGTGGATAACTCAGGATCAGTTTGAGTCAAATCAATTACTTTATTAATCCACGAGTGTATAGGATTAGAGACAGCCATCATAAAACTTCTGGATAAGGCATCAACAAGTATATTTTCTTTTCCTGGCTTATATTGTATGGTGAAATCATATCCCAAAAACTTGGGGAGCCACTATTGTTGTTCTGGAGTTTGTAGTTTCTGTTCCAACAACTCTTTCAGACTTCTTTGATCAGTCTTAATGATAAATTTATGACCCAAGAGATAATGTCTGAATTTAGCCAAAGCCTCAGTAATAGCATAGAACTCCCTAGTATAAGCTGACTGTTTCTGCATTCTTGAAGATAGTTTCTTAGAGAAATAAGCAATAGGATGTTTGTTTTGGCTAAGGACAGCACCAATCCCACTTCCTGAAGCATCAGTCTCAAATACAAACATTTCTTTGAAATTCGGAATAGCCAAAACAGGAGCAGATGTCATAGCTATTTTGAGTTGTTGAAATGCTTTAAGTGCAACTGTATTCCATTTGAAAGAATCCTTTTTCAACAAATCTGTTAAAGGAGCTGCAATGTGGGCATAAGACTTGATAAATCTTCTATAGTAACCTGTGAATCCTCAAAATCCCCTTAATTGTTTCAAATTTTTAGGCTCAGGCCATTGCAAAATAGCTTCAAGTTTAGAAGCATCCATGGATACACCTGATCCTGACAGGGTATGGCCCAAGTAGTCAATCTGCTGCACTCCAAAACAACATTTGGAAAACCTGGCAAATAACTGATGTTGTTTCAAGATACTCAAAACCACCTCTAGATGATGGAGATGATCCCGCCATGTACTACTATATACCAGTATATCATCAAAGAAAACTAGGACAAATCTTCGCAGAAAACCAACGAAAATGTCATTCATAAGGCTCTGAAATGTAGCAGGGGCATTGGTCAAGCCAAATGGCATAACCAGCCACTCATAATGGCCATGTTGGGTCCTAAATGTTGTCTTATGTCTTTCATCAGGATTTAGCAAAATCTGATGATACCCCGATCTTAGATCCAGTTTAGAATAGAAGTAAGCTCTAAAAAGCTCATCAATCAACTCATCTACAGTT
The DNA here is from genome assembly GCA_026901365.1 of Sesbania bispinosa. NCBI lineage: Eukaryota > Viridiplantae > Streptophyta > Magnoliopsida > Fabales > Fabaceae > Sesbania > Sesbania bispinosa. The sequence goes on along the minus strand of QLOH01000021.1, from coordinate 2,620,818 downwards.
GGAATAGGGAAGCTATCCTTGATAGTAATTGCATTAATAGCCCTATAATCTGTACAAACTCTCCATGAACCATCCTTTTTTTTTACCAAAATAATAGGAGAAAAGAAGGGACTTTTACTATGTTGTATGATGCCTTCATCCAACATGCCTGCCACCATTTTCTTAATTTCTTCTTTTTGACTATGAGGATATCTATAAGGTTTAACCTTAACAGGTTGAGAACCGTCAAATAAGGGAATAGAATGATCATGGGACCTCGGAGGAGGTAAGCTGGTAGGTGTATCGAAAACCACCCTATAAGTGTGCAATAACAAAGCCAATTCAGGTTCCATAGTAGCAGGTAAGTCTAACATAGACTTAGGAACAACATCCGCCTCCATCAACTGCATACTATAAACTTCAGCAATAGAATTAGTGGCCATCATTCTTCTTATATGATGTAGTTGAGCCTGTTCAGGTACCAAATCTGAATCTCCTTGTAATGTAGTAAACTTACCATTCAACAAAAATTTCAATTGCAATGTGTCATAATCAGCAATGTGGGGGCCTATTGTTTTCAACCAACTGGCTCCTAAAATGAGTTCTGTACCAGAAATAGGAAGCAAAAACACTGGTAACTGAAGTATATTACCTTGGGCCTGTATCTTCAATTGTTTAATCAAACCTTTGACAGACATATAATTACCATTGCCAACCATTACTCTAGATTGAGCAACTGGTTCCACAGGTAATTTTAAAAACTTAGCCACTCTTGGTTGCAAAAAACTATCAGAACTGCCACCATCAATTAATACAGTCATAGGTAAGTTTTCAATATAAGCCATGAATCTAATAGTGCCTACACCTGCACCACCTTTCAAAGCATTTAAGGACAAATGGTGATGGCACACTGCTAGAAGCTTGGACCTGCAAGACCTACATTGAAGGATATGCACCAACTTCAAGCCTGAGCTTCAAGCAAGGAAGAGTTGGAGAAATTAGTGTCCTACAAATAAAGGGTCACTACCCTACAAAATAAAGGTCACTACCCTACAGAAGGACACCTTGACCCTGGATAGGACCCTTGTCCTATGGACCACCCTTAATTAGGACTCTCTTATATTTTCTTTTTATTAATTGTAATTTTCTTTTAATTCCTCCTACTTGGGCGCTATTTTTAGTGGGTTTATTGGTTAGTAGGTTGCCTTGCTATAAGGCTTAGGAGGTCATGGGTTCTATTCCCATATAGGATAGAAATTTGACTCATCTTGTATTTTCCTACATGAGTGGGCGCCATTTTGAGAGGTTTATTGGCTTAAGACTTAGCTTAGCCATAAACCTTGGGGGTCATGGGTTCAAAACCCACTTAGGAGTGTTTTCACTCACCTTTTATTTTCTTTCTTTTTTATGCCCCTAAAAATCCGCCCCTCTCCCCCTCTTTTCCTATAAATAGGAGTCCTCTCCTCTTGTAAGACACATTGAATTTTGAAGTAAAGGCATTATGCCAAATTTTCTCCTCCCTTTATGAGTTGAGTGAGGCTTGGTGGTTGTTGCTCAAACCATACTGAGACTTATCTAATTCTCCTGAATTAGTGGCGTCTGGCATTGGACTTATCTACTGCAAGTGGATTCTTGCTTCAGTGGCGTCCTTCCCATTTCTTCCTCTCCACTTTTTCTTTCATTTTCGCTCATTTTCTATCATTTTCATGCGCATTATGGCTGCTGTTCCAGCCACTATAATTCGCAATTCAAGTACATTTTATTGATTCTAATCGGTTGGTTTTGCTCAATTCTAGATCCTACACCCATCCGGCTATCAAATGGTGATCCTCCGATTCTATTATCTCAGCTTGCTGCAAACTCTGAGTTACAATTGAATTATCACAATTATCATTATCAGGCTCTTCCATTTCTAACATCAACACTTGTCTTCGGTTAGAACATTTATGATTAAAAGAGAACTTCTCATCACAAAAATAACATAATCTTTTTTCCCTTCTCAATTGCATTTCAGCAGGGGAAATTTTCTTCACATTAGAAGGTTTAAGTGGGGGTCCAGGAGGAGTGGTTAAAAGTGGTGGTAATTGAGATTTATTTTGTGTTTTTGGTGGAGTATTAATATAAACGGGAACATGTGAAGTTTGGGAATATTTGTGAGAATATGAATTGGAATTTGGCTTAGAAACAGGGCTGTATTTTTCTTCAAAGAGTTTGGCTAATGCAACTGCACGCAACAAAGTAGGAGGGCACATAGAAACAATATCACGTCTAATATCAGGATTCAAACCACTAATGAAACAATTCAGAAAAGCTTCATCACTTAATCCCAAGGATCTATTTACTAAGGACATAAACTTGAGATGATAATCAGACACCGAACCTAATTGTTGAAGCTCGAAGAGCTCAGCCATCGGACAATCAAATGGTGAAGGACCAAACTCAGATTCCAAAGCACGAGTCAATTCAGACCAAGTAGTCAGCAGAGACAGTTTCTGTGACATCTGAAACCATGGAACGACATCTTTATCAAAATGCATCGCAACAATGTCCACTCTATACGCATCAGGGGTATTATGATAAGTGAAAAATTTATCTGCCTTAAAAATCCATTCCATCACCGGCGTCGATCCATCAAAATGAGGAAATCCGAATGAAAGCTCCTTAATAGGCAAGGAAGCATTAATCGGTGTCCCCAGCGGAGAACCATTGTTCGAAGAACTTCCATGAGGTTGAGAAGCATTCTGCAATAACTGAGTCATTGCCAACTAAATCTGATCCATAGAAGCCTGGATTTGAAGCATCTTATCATTCTGCTCTTGATAACGCAAATCCATCGTTTGACCGATACGACGAATATCCTCCTAATGAGTGCGAATTTTTGTTTGCAATTCCTTCAAGCGCGTGTTCTCAGCCATGGAAGCTCAATGAAAGCACCAATGAAACAACAATTAAATGAAACAAATGATCCACTAGTAATGAATTGGAATGACCAACAGATACAATGTATATTCTCCTATAACTGAATTATTCCAGACAATCGGTCTAGTTAAACACAGAAAGAAATTCAAGGATTGTATAGAGTTACAACTCTATGATGGTTGCAGACTCCACAACAACTCTTTCAGTATTTCACACCTGTAAAATTCGAAGAAGGAGTTTAGGACAGAAACGTTGAAGGGAAGGAAGAAGAAAACAGAAGGAGCAAGAATATGCAGATGGGTTCAGAGAGAAGGATTCACCTCAAGGACATGCCTACAACGTGTAATCCTTCAGCCTTATATTCTCTCTCTTAATCCTTGTGCCTTGCCTTACTTCCACATGTCCTTCCTTACTAACAGAATTTCGCGCCAACGCCTCAGTCTCCCTTAATGCTGTTACAGAATCCTTGTGCGTACACGAAATTAGCCTCTTGTAGGATTGAATGTAGAGGAATAGATCCAGATCATTGATGTTGAAATTGACGATTTGGTTCCCGGAAGTGACGAGAGGTTGGTTCCGTTGTAACATCCCAAATTTTAGCCACTTTCATAAATTAAATTAATAAGGGAGAAAGGTTTTATAAAAGAAATCTAGAAAAAATGGATTTAAGAGTGAAAATGAGAATTTAGAATTCTGGTATTCTCGCTCAAGCGAAAAGGTCTCGTTTTCTCGCTTGAGCGAGCATACCAGTGAAAACCAGGAAATTTGGTTACTAGTATGGTCGCTTGAGCGAGAGCCTCTAGCGCTCAAGCACAATTGAGCCAAAATTAGGGGTTGCTCTCTGACTTGTTCTCACTCAAACGAGAGGACTCTCAACTGAGTGAGACAAAATCAAAGAGGTTGGGGGTTTTACTGGGTGAATTGCGTCAAGCGAGCATGTCCTCGCTTGAGCGAGAACCCGAATCTTTCTGGGAATATCCTCTCTCGCTCAAGCGAGAAAGCCTCGCTTGAGCGAGAACATGCGAACTCAGTTTTTTAAAATAGAGCCCTAAAGCTTCAAACCTCATTTATTTCCCCTCATTTATGATTCTAGAGAGAAAGTTAGAGAGAGATAGACTATGTGCTACACTTGAATTGAAGAAGGAGAAGGAGTTGCTTTTCCACCCCACCCACCCACCTCTTCCCCTCTTCCCTTTGGAGCTCATTATTGGTGAGTAGAGCTCACACACTTCACATTCACTTGTGTGAAAATGCTCTCCTATGCCCTAATCTATCTCCCCCCTTTCTATTTGCTTGTGTACTAATTAGTTTGCATGACTATTACTTGTGGGTGATTGTACTCCTTAGGGATTGTTCTTGTTTAGGCCCCATTGGGAAGAAACCCTAGGTTATGGTATTTGCCAAAATGGTTTGTGATCATGTTTATTGTTAAGCATATGCATTCTTATGAGTCATGTATAAATTAAGTGAAAACTATCCATGTAATTATGTTATCAAGTATCTCAAGCTAAAGGAATTCATGATTAGGTTTCAGCCATCACAGGTCTAGGACCATAATGTTCATGTTAAAACTAGGCTTCGGCCGTCAGGTAACGGCGGCGACTTTATGTCCCCAAGGGAGATATCCCTTGTAGTCTAAGCTCAGGTCTAGATGCATGAAAGAGATAAGACCCCTACTATTGGGTTAGCAGTTCATGTTAAATTCAGTTTCCAGTTATCATTGTTATGTGGATTAATTTCCGGGTCATGTCATACCTACATTATTGTATATCATTCCTTGTATCCAACACATGCATGCTTTCCTATGCTCACCGAGGCATTAGTCTCACCCCATTGTGGGTTTACATTTTAGATCCCCAGGTAGGTCATTGAGGGCCTTGATGCAGATGGAGCTTAGTGTTCATTCAGATTTGGAGCCACCTTTTGATTGTATTTCTTACGTTTATACATGTATATTATTTTGGAGGGATATTTAGTACATGTCTATCTTATGATGCTTCTGCTTTGATAGGACACATGTATTGTAATATCCTCATTATAGTTGTTTATGTATATACTCAGATTATGTTTAATTAAACGTTGGACTTAGTTAAGCGAATTTGTACTACTGTTATTGATATCGTTAATGTTGCGAAAAATAATTCCCTAAATTCGGGACTTAGGCTTCAAACGAGCATAATTTCTAAGTTCTGGAAATTAGGACGTTACATTATGGTATTAGAGCAGTTCAATCCAATTGGACTGTGGATTAGTGTTTTCTTTCTATTTAGTCATTGTCCTTTATACATTGTTATGAAATATAGAGACTGATCACCTCCATGTTTTGTAATAGAAGTGTAGACGATTATGGTTGGAGGCAGGAGGGGTAGACCCCCGGTTCGGCCACGGCCTCCTTCATCACCGAATACCAACCCGGATCTGCTCCAAATGCTTACATGCATCATGGGTAGGGGTGGCAAAACGGGCTGGCCCGGCCCGGCCTGGCCCAACCCTCGATCAGCTCGTCAAAAAATGGGATGGGTCGGGCTGGCCCTAAATGAAAAATGGACAAAAAATGTTAGCCCAGCTCATATTTATTAGGGTTGAACGGGCCAACGGACCAGCCCTTATAACGAAGTATAATTTGGGTTGGCCTACCAAAAAAATTAAAAAAAATAGAAAAAAAACATAACAAAAAAAACTTGAAATAGACAGAGAAGCTGATTTTTGCACAACAGTAATCAGCCAACAATCACAATAACAATCAAGTTTCCACCACAGCGGCGCAACTATCATTAATTTTAAGGAGGAATAGCAATAGCAATATACTATAATGGGAAAAAGAAGTACAATAAAGGCTAATTTAGAAGATGTTGTTAAAATCAATCGCTCTACATGATGATAGCACATTTGTACACAATTATGTATTGGACCAACACCAAAGAAGACTAAAATACAATGTTTGAACAACGAGAAAAAAAAATTCTACATTAAGTGCTTGCTGGTGCTGAGAAGCTGCAGGGAGAAGCTGTTGTGTAGAGAAGTTGCAAGGAGAAGCTGCTATGCTTGTTGGTGCTGGACGTCGCAGAATGACGCGGAGGAGGAGGGACGCTGCTGGTTTCTGGGACGGCGTCAAGCGGAGGAGGAGGTACAAGCGTTGTTGGTTTCCAAAACTGCGTCGACACAGAGGAGAAGGGACGCTACAATCGCTGCGTGCGGAGGAGCTGTGCCTCACTGCCTGAACGCGGTGCCGCGGAGAATGAAGTTGACTGAACGTCTCTAGAAGGGGGGTTGAATAGAGACTTGAAAATATTGTACCTGAAAATTCAGATTCAATCTAAGGTGGATCTCAAGTCTGTGACTTAGAACTCAGATAGATTCTTAACTCAGCGGAATGTTAGAATTAAGAAAGCTTTAGCTCAGCAAAGGGTTAAGCTTAGCTCGGTAAATGTTAAACTCAACTTAGCAAAAGTTAAGACCTTAAAAGAGAATGAGTGAGACTACTGATTGATCTCAAGTGAGATGAGATCTGAGATGAGATAGACTTGAGATGTAAAATAAGATGTTGTCTCAACAATAATTTTGTAATCAAGTAAAGATGATTCGTTAGTTAATGAAACTTGATTATCTCTGAATAGATTTGATTTATTTTAGCAAACAGATTTGAGAAGTAAGATGTGCTATGTAAATAAAGAGATAAGAGATAAGAGATGCACACTGAGATTTATACCGGTTCACCCACAACCTTGGGCTACGTCCAGTCCTCACAACACGTGAGATTTCCACTATTAACAATCACAACCAATTACAAGTATTCTTACAGCCTCTTCAGAACGTCCCTCACACCAAGCATATGCACTCCTACCTTGGTTGAGTCTCAAGTATTCTTTGTTCTCAACTGCCTCTTCAGGTAACTCATGCAGTATTCTTTGCACACCTGGCCTCTCCAGGCCCAACGAGTATTCTTTGTCTTGGACTGCCTCTCCAGGAAACGCATGCATTATTCTTTGTTTTCAACTGCCTCTCCAGGCAACTCAGTGAGTACTCTTGTTACAGTGCATCTCCAAGCTTTACAATCGCTCATACTAAGCTCAGACACCTCTTGACTTAGTTAAGACTTGGTGGTATGAGATGAGATGTGATTGAACTAGCTTAGACTACATACAAGGTATGGATAAACCGTGAGCTCAGCTAGGTATCACGCTCTAAATCACTCAAAGAGTGTATACAAATCAGTACAAAACAAGAGCTAATACTACATGATATTGGCTAAGATAGAATAGGTAGGTAGGTTGAGATTCACTTGAGACTTAGATTTCTCTGATTGTGCAGCAGCATCTCTACTGAGTCTCACCTGTGTCTCTCACACGTCTCACCATAATGAGACTTCCTTCTATAGTCTTCAGAAAACTAGCCGTTATACTAGCCGTTGGAAGAGAGAGAGATTGTCTTTCACTTTTCTGACATGAGATTAGTACTTTTCTGGTGCAGTCTCTGTTGTGACAGTGTACTTGCATTGACTTGCTTTTGTTGTTGAGACTCTATCTAAGCTGAGTCTCATGTCTGCATTTGATCTCTGCGTCTCAAGTTGAGTCTCATGTTTGCATCTGATTTCTTCTGCGTCTCAAGTCTGAGTCTCATGTTTGCATCTGATTTCTGCGTCTCAAGTCTGAGTCTTATGTTTGCATCTGATCTCTGCGTCTCAAGTCTGAGTCTGCATCTCAACATGAATTGGCGTCTGAACTTGAGTTGACATCTGAACTTGAGACTGCATCTGATCTTGAGTCTGCGTCTGAACTTAAGACTGCATCTGATCCTGAGTTTGCGTCTCAAGTTGAGTCTGGATCTCATCTTTACTTAGCATCTTTTGATTTAATCTTTCCTTTGGCAATCCTTGATTCTGACTTTTATTGCTTTAAATCTTTAAGAGTAGTCCCTTGAGTTTTCTTGTCTGAATGTTACCTGCAATTTTAATGTCTAGGATTTTTGCCACAACTTGAGCACACGGTCAGTAAATAATAAGATGCATCTCAGATGAGTCTAAGTCTCAGTTTGTCTTATCCATCTCAGATGAGTCTAAGACTCAGTCTCAGTTGGTGAGTCTCAGGTGCAAGTTTCAGGCTAAGTTGTTTGGCTCATTCTTACCATCATATTTGAGTCTCATTTTTCTTGAGGCTAAGCTTTTCTAATCTGATCTTTTCATAGGGCGCGTCTCTTGCTGCTTCTCATTTCAACTCTTCTTGATCTCTTTTTAACTCTTGATCTTGTTTCTGAGTGTGATATATTTCTGATTGCTTTATCACTTCAGCTTCATGCATCTCAAGTGTTACCTTTTAGATTACAAGTCACCTTTGCATCTCATCTTGTCTTTAACATAAGAGAAAATTTATCTTGCACTATGAGAAGCTAAATTCTTCAAACACTTGAGCACACAGTTAGTAGAAATAAGATATCTTAGATATTCATCTTTTAAAATTTGTTTTTCTTGAGTCTCAAATATTAGTTTATTGTTGTGCTCATCTTGACTTAGCTTGATGATTGGTGTCTCTAGTAGAGACCCTTTCTGACTGTAGCTAAGACTGCATTCTGATGTGCACCTCTCTCAACTTCAGCTATCTTCAGATTTAACCATTCTAAGCTTCTAGAGACTTTCTGATAAAGAAGATGTCTTAAGGCCTTCTTCTCTTCAGCATATAGAACTTCTTAGCTTTGCCCATCTTGCATAAATGACTCTGAAGTCTGATGCTTCTTATCATTTAGGATTCTATTTTTTGGATCTTAGGAAAGACTTGCGTTGTTTGCTCAATCTCATGCTGACCTTTATCTTCATCTTCGGTCTGAGGATTACCATCAGTCCCAGTCTATGGTTGTCTCTCAATCTCAGTCTGAGTCCTGTCTTTCTAAGATCTCACATACAAAGCATCAGTAACTTCCAGAATAGAAAACATTAAGTTTGATCAAAAGGTTTGTTGTCATTAAAACCAAATCTAAGAGGGTTTTTGCGCTAACAATCTCCCCCTTTTTGATGATGACAAACCTATTTGAACAAAATTAAGTTTTCATATATAATAGCATATAAGGGATGATGAGAGCATGATTCAGAAATTATATTATGCTCCACTCAAATGAACTCCCCCTGAATTCATGCTTTTAATGCAAACAATAATATCATAGCATGATTCAGAAATTATATTATGCTATTGTGCATATGAAGATTACTTTCCTATTTCTCCCCCTTTTGGCATCAACAAAAAGATGGGGCAGAAAGATATACCAAATAGCCAAGCTATTTTCTTAAAATCTGTCAAATAATCACTTCATATTGATTTTCATTGGCATCAAAGACATGATTTTCACTTATCAAACATATGGTTGATCTTAATAGAGGGTTTTGAGCAAGAGACATATGCAATAATATTCTCAATTTCCCAAGAGTAATATGATAAAGCAATAGATCACATATATGGTTATATCAATGATCCCATGTGCCTAAGATGTCTGGATAAACCAATATGATATAGAAAAGGATAAATGCTCCAACAAGAATAGTTAGAACAGAAGAATCAAAGACTTAGTTAAGAAGAGCTTTTAGAGTCTAGATTCCAGAATTTTCTCAATAACTTGATATTCATATTTTTCTTTCTAAGCTCATAATCTTCCTAAAAACTCTTTCTTAATCATTTGCTTACACTTTTCTCTTTGATCTTCTTTCTCAATTGAAACTTTGAGAGAGCTATTTCCCCATTCTCTTTTCTTTAACATTTTCCTCTCTAAAAGAATAAAGAGTGGTTTCTAGAATTGTAGAGGAAAGAGGTATATGCATTCATCAAATTCCATAAAAGATCACTACCCAACTGAGTCAATGTGTACACAATTTTCTCATTAGCAAACAATTTCATAATCTCCCCCTCAAAAAGAGAAGGTTCTGCTTATATTTCCAAAGTTTCTGGTTTAGCAACTTTTCAATGACTTATGCAGAAATTTTAATCTTCAAAAAGATCATTATTTAGTCCAACATTGAGTAGGGAATGCAGTTAGGATTGAACACAGGAAAACATAACCCAATCTTAAACCAAAACAATGATTTATTTTGTTTACATACGTGAATACATGATCAAGTAGAAAGAATACATTCAGCACAAAGATTGGTTCAGCTACTCCCCCTGAATATGTTACTCACCTTGATTTTTATGCCCATAGTGAGTTAAATTTGTAAAACATGGATAGAGGCATAAAAGGTCAAGATTACAGACTTGGACAGTAGGGGAACACAGAACAGAAATTCATCAACATGATTTGCAGATAAGTTCATAATCATTTCATATTTTCCAGCATTGAAAAACTGTTCTGATAACATTTTAGAGATTGAGATATTCCATGTTAAGTTCTTCTTCATGTTCATTGATTCACCAAATATTCCAAATCATGATATGCACATCAATTTGATACAACAATTCATATTTGATATACCATAATTTATCACAGATTTGGGAATCAATAGGACATTGTCAAAGGTATCACTTTCAAGAGATCAAATTTCACTACTCTTCAATCATGTAGCCTTAATCTTTGAACAAGTACTGCTCCCATCATAGATTGATCTAGAAATTTATATTCTATCACAATAAATCACATCATGACAATTTTCCAATGCCACAAAAATCAGCTCATTTGGATTGGTACAATTAAAAATATTTTAACCTGAAGTTTTTGCACCAAACCAGAAAACATCCATTGACTTAGCTACTTTAATCTGAACTTGTGAGTTATTTCCACTTCATAAAAATATGAGATTTCAACAAAATAAACTAGACATCACAAGCTTTCTAATGATATAAAATTCATTCCATTTGGAGTTCTATATCATAAGATATGAGTGATTAAAGTTGGTTGTTCTATAATAGAGTGCTTACTGTGACAGGTCTGGTTTTTCATTTATTGTGATCAATCCATGCATTCAAAAATAGTGAAAATTAATATTGTTAAACCATTGAACAACAGCTTTCAAATCCAACTGGTTTCATTTGAAAAGGCTTTTCCTAGCTCCAGATATAAGCATTCAAAACATATGTGTTCAGATTTGACCACATGAGAGATCAGTCAACTTGAAGTTTTTGCTGGGAATTATGCAGATGATGAAAAATTCTGAAACTTTCCAGTAAAATACTTATATGATCTAGCTTTCATAAAAAATTGGTTTCACTCAAAAATCATTTCTGTAGCTCAAGTTATGATCTATTTAAGTGAACAGGTTTATATCAGACTTTTAATCAGTGAGACTGTGTTCACGAATTTACTGGCACTTTTGTGGTTGCTATAAAATTTTCAAAACTTCCAGTTTGGTACTCATATAAAATATCTTTCACACAAAATTTGTTTCACTGAAAAAGAATTTCTATAACTTCAGTTATGATCTTTTCAAGTGAACATGTTTATATTGATGCTTGTAACACTGCAGCTGTGTTCACAAATTCACTGGCACTTCTGTGATTAGTATAATAATCTCAAACTTTCTAGTTATGCACTCTTATGAATTAGCTTTCCAACAAATTTGGTTTTACTCAAAAATCAATTTTTTGGCTCAAGTTATGATCATTTTAGTCAGGCTATATCAGAAACATTTCTGCATATAGTGCAATAACCTATTTGCCTTCAACGTTCACTTATTTAAAAATTCTTTTATGAGCTTTCAATCTCAGAATTTCTTTTTCATATCAATTACTTAGAAGATTGACTTGATTAGAGAAATGGAGAGCATATATGCTTGGCTTGTAGAAATGTTTCTCCTAAGTGATCAATTCAATCTTTCCAAGTTCTCTTTTTCTCAACTATCATGAAATTGACTCAAGGATTTTCATATGATCAACACATGTTCCATCATAGATAGACCTCAAACTTAAATACTCACATGATACAAGATCATTAGAAGCAGTTGCAATAAATTATATTCACTTATTTTTCAGCAGTGTAGATTCAAAAACTGTATTAGAGTCTTGACAGAAAATCAGTCTAAACTCTAATTATTCAATCAACACATAATCATTCAAATAAGCATATGTTTGTCATTCAAAAATGATTCCTAAATTCTGCATAGTATCAATATACTTAAATCCTATTTTCAAAATGAGAATAGTAAGATTTATCACATATGCATCATCATGGAAGATTAGAGTTTCAGAGTACCTCATGAAGTAATCCTGAAGTTATCATTTTATCCACATGACTTAAGAATTTGCAGCTTGATATATGTAGAGATAAGCTTAGCTTCTGCATTTCCTTTTCAAACTAAGTCATTTCTTTGTGCCTTCTCCTTTAAGAAGCTTCTTTCTCTTTCTCATAATGTGGGAAATCACTTGCCATTTTGTGCAGTAGTCATTAGCTAACTTGTGATTCATGGATTTCCTTTTGTACTGTCAGAATCATAGCTGTAGTAGGAGTCTCACTTGTCTGTTCTTTCTCATATATTACCATCTAAGTCTTAGTCTAGTCTCACTTTAGACTCAGATGTGACTCTCTCAAGTGCAGCCACTCCTTCTGGCTTTTTCTTTCATTTCTGAACATCCTTTTGACTTGAATATATTCTTTTGAAGATTTTTCTCATATATCTCTTGTTGAGATCCAAGCATTCCACTTTATCTACAAATCTGCAAGCTTTCTCATCTCAAGTGTAAGATTAGTCTTATCAAATTATCATGTATACTTTCTTCTACACATTGAGTAATGGTATTGTAGATTCTATAGTTACTTTGAATGTTGTAGAATGTCCAGAAAATATTTAGACTTCAAATTGACTTCTTATTTCAAAGATATGAATATATTAAGCACTTTCCAACAAGAGGATATCTATCATTTGATACTCCAAACTCTAAGTAAGCATATGAGACATTCAAACATTCGAAAGAGGGAGTGAAAATATAATTTTTTCTGTAAGAAGTTTCACATAAAACAGTGGCAATAAATGATGATCAAATAGATTTTCATGCCTTTTGATAATATGGTCTCTACAAGTCTAGCATGCTTATATATTAAAACACATATAACCATGATTCCATTAGCCTCAAAGTCATTTTGAGCCATGTAGGATGTTATCTCAGTTTTCTGCATGATCGGCTCTTCCTTGAAATTATCTTTAAGATTCCAAGAGCAACCTTCTTCATGAATGAACAGAATGGTGCTAACTTCAACCATCTTTCTTTCTTGGATCTTTCTCCTCTTCACATGTTGGTGTGCTCAACCCCAAGAGGCCAAGCTTTGATACCAACTGAATTTGGTTGAATGTCTCTAGAAGGGGGGTTGAATAGAGACTTGAAAATATTGTACCTGAAAATTCAGATTCAATCTGAGGTGGATCTCAAGTCTGTGACTTGGAACTCAGATTGATTCTTAACTCAGCGGAATGTTAGAATTAAGAAAGCTTTAGCTCAGCAAAGGGTTAAGCTTAGCTCGGTAAATGTTAAACTCAACTTAGCAAAAGTTAAGACCTTAAAAGAGAATGAGTGAGACTACTGAGTGATCTCAAGTGAGATTAGATCTGAGATGAGATAGACTTCAGATGTATAATGAGATGTTGTCTCAACAATAATTTTGTAATCAAGTAAAGATGATTCGTTAGTTAATGAAACTTGATTATCTCTGAATAGATTTGATTTATTTTAGTAAACAGGTTTGAGATGTAAGATGTGCTATGTAAATAAAGAGATAAGAGATAAGAGATGCACACTGAGATTTATACCGGTTCACCCACAACCTTGGGCTACGTCCAGTCCTCACAACACGTGAGATTTCCACTATTAACAATCACAACCAATTACAAGTATTCTTACAGCCTCTTCAGAACGTCCCTCACACCAAGCATAGGCACTCCTACCTTGGTTGAGTCTCAAGTATTCTTTGTTCTCAACTGCCTCTTCAGGCAACTCATGCAGTATTCTTTGCACACCTGGCATCTCCAAGCCCAACTAGTATTCTTTGTCTTCGACTGCCTCTCCAGACAACGCATGCAGTATTCTTTGTTTTCAACTGCCTCTCTAGGAAACTCAGTGAGTATTCTTGTTACAATACCTCTCCAGGCTTTATAATCGCTCAAACTAAGCTCAGGCACCTCCTGACTTAGTTAAGACTTGGTGGTATGAGATGAGATGTGATTGATCTAGCTTAGACTACATACAAGGTATGGATAAACCGTGAGCTCAGCTAGGTATCACGCTCTAAATCACTCAAAGAGTGTATACAAATCAGTACAAAACAAGAGCTAAACCTATTACATGATATTGGCTAAGATAGCATAGGTAGGTAGGTTGAGATTCACTTGAGACTTATATTTTTCTGGTTGTGCAGCAACATCTCTACTGAGTCTCACCTGTGTCTCTCACACGTCTCACCATAATGAGACTTCCTTCTATAGTCTTCAGAAAACTAGTCGTTATACTAGCCGTTGGAAGAGAGAGAGATTTTCTTTCACTTTTCTGACATGAGATTAGTACTTTTCTGGTGTAGTCTCTGTTGTGATAGTGTACTTTCATTGATTTGCTTTTGTTGTTGAGACTCTATCTAAGCTGAATCTCATGTCTGCATCTGATCTCTGCGTCTCAAGTTTGAGTCTCATGTTTGCATCTGATCTATGCGTCTCAAGTCTGAGTCTCATGTTTGCATCTGATCTTCGCGTCTCAAGTCTGAGTCTCATGTTTGCATCTAATCTCTGCGTCTCAAGTCTGAGTCTACATCTCAACATGAATTGGCATCTGAACTTGAGTTGACATCTGAACTTGAGACTGCATCTGATCTTGAGTCTGCGTCTGAACTTGAGACTGCATCTGATCTTGAGTTTGTGTCTCAAGTTGAGTCTGGATCTCATCTTTACTTAGCATCTTTTGATTTAATCTTTCGTTTGGCAATCCTTGATTCTGACTTTTATTGCTTTAAATCTTCAAGAGTAGTCCCTTGAGCTTTGTTGTCTGAATGTTACCTGCAATTTTAAAGTCTAGGATTTTTGCCACAACTTGAGCACACAGTCAGTAAATAATAAGATGCATCTCAGCTGAGTCTAAGTTTCAATTTGTCTTATCCATCTCAGATGATTATGAGACTCGGTCTCAGTTGGTGAGCCTCAGGTGCAAGTTTCAGTCTAAGTTGTTTGGCTGATTCTTACCATCATATTTGAGTCTCATTTTTCTTGAGGCTAAGCTTTCTTGATCTGATCTTTTCATAGGGCGCGTCTCTTGTTGCTTCTCATTTCAACTCTTCTTGATCTCTTTTTAACTCTTGATCTTGTTTCTGAGTGTGATATATTTCTGATTGCTTTATCACTTCAGCTTCATGCATCTCAAGTGTTACCTTTTAGATTACAAGTCACCTTAGCATCTCATCTTGTCTTTAACATAAGAGAAAATTTATCTTGCAATATGAGAAGATAAATTCTGCAAACACTTGGGCACACAGTTAGTAGAAACAAGATATCTTAGATATTCATCTTTTAAATTTTGCTTTTCTTGAGTCTCAAATATTAGTTCATTGTTGAGCTCATCTTGACTTAGCTTGATGATTGGTGTCTCTATTAGAGACCCTTTCTGATAAAGAAGATGTCTTAAGGCCTTCTTCTGAAATTACATTCAGCATATAGAACTTCTTAGCTTTGCCCATATCTTGCATAAATGACTCTAAAGTATGATGCTTTTTTATCATTTAGGATTCTGATTTTTTGGATCTCAGGAAAGACTTGCGTTGTTTGCTCAATCTCAGGCTGACCTTTATCTTCATCTTCAGTCTGAGGATTACCATCAGTCTCAGTCTGTGGTTGCCTCTCAATCTCAGTCTGAGTCCTGTCTTTCTAAGATCTCACATACAAAGCATCATTAACTTCAAGAATAGATAAATTAAGTTTGATCAAAAGGTTTGTTGTCATTAAAACAAAATCTCAGAGGGTTTTTGCGCTAACAGAGAAGATCAAAGACGGACCTTGCTGCTGCTCGACCGGAACGAACCTGCTGCTGCTCACGGCTGGATGAGTTTGGGTGGGGAGTGGAGAGGGCAGCCGCCTCAGCGCCTCTTTGTTGTAAAGTTGTGTGCTGTTTCTGAAAAAATTTTGACAATAGGGAACCCTAAAAAATTTGGACTGGGTTTGGAAATGAGAGGGAACCTAAAAAAATTTTAGACCCCCCCCCCCGCCCACAGTCCCCTGTGGCTCTGTCCAAAATTTAAAATAAAAATTATCAGCCCAACGAGCTAGCCCGGCCCGAATACTCCTCCAGCCCGTTTTTTAACGGGCCAAGACGGGACGGGTTATACGGGCCAATGGGTTGAAAGTCCCCAACCCAGCCCTATAAAATTGACGGGTTGGCCCATCGGACCAAGCCCGTTTTGCCATCCCTAATCATGGGGGATCAGGTGGCTTCTAACCGGGATCAGGCCGCCGCTAGTGCTGCTATGCTTCAGGAACTTCGTCGCCTGCCGATGGAAACGTCACCACCCGAGGTGGTATACCTGTTTGTGCAAGGTCTTACGGATTTTCATAAGCATAGTCCTTCACCTATCACTGGGGCATTCGGTCTGGAGGCTGCAGCTAAATGGCTCATGGATCTCAAAGGGATCTTTGGAGTTATGAGATGTTCTGAGGAGCTGAAGGTTTCCTTTGCCATGTACATGCTCCGGGGAGAAGCTGAAGACTGATGGCATGGAGCTAGTGCCCTTCTTGGCACACCAGGGGTTCCTATCACTTGGGAGCAGTTTGAGACGGCTTTTCTGGACAAATATTTCCCAGCAAATGTAAGGAGGCAGAAGGAGACAGAGTTCTTAGAGCTTTAGCTTGAGAGCCTGTCAGTGGGCCAGTACGTGGCAAGGTTTGAGGAGTTGGAAAAGTACTCTCGCTTCCTTCAAGTCCACCCTGATGAGGAGTGGAAACTGGAGCAGGGTCTGAGGCCAGAAATCAAAAGGGTAGTGGGGACCTTGGAGATCAGGGATTTTCCTACCCTGGTCAGCAAGTGCCTCATTGCTGAGGAGAACCTAAAGGAGCCCGAGGCACCTAAGCCTTCAGATCCTAAAGGGAAGAGAAAGCTTGAAGACCCTGTTTAGGGCAATGGCTCTAACCCCAAGGGGCAGAACAACCCCAACCCAACTATCCGCCCCGCTTAGAATCTGAGGGAGATGCCCAAGTATAGGGAGTTCTTGTTGAAATTCTGGCAAGCGTACCAAAATTCAGCAGTATAATAATAAGTAAGAGGGGTTTGTCGTATACACAAGGAACGGTTCAATTATAAAAACTCGTTGTCACAACTATCAAGTGAGAGAATATGAATGTTGTTTGTGAGATTTGCAAGAGTAACTAGAAAGCAGTAAATTGAGATAGGTTGAGCAAGTTACTTGAACTAGGATTGAACTTCGTCTATCGCACCCCTTTCGTATTTGAACCTCAATAATATTTATGAATATGCAATTATAATATTGAAGCACAAAATAAAGTTATTTCACAAAGGTCTCCACAAATATGAAATACTCAGAAATAATCTACCCTGGTCTCCATAGTGATTAACTACCCCGGATTAAAGATCTATTAGCTTAAGCTATCAATTCACCCTGGTCTCCACAGTCGCGAATTGAGTGTTTTTACCAATCAAAATTCAAGTTTCCTATGTCTAGGCTCCCCCAAACTCGCTATTGATTTTATAGAACCACCTCTCGAATGCGCCCCATAAAACCAACATATAACTCCGGCACAACGACGGAAGCTAAGCATTAAGAACAGATTAAAAACACCAATATTATAAAAACAGGGATTCATAAATAATAAAGAGAATTCAAATACAATTGGGGATTGAATCGACTACATTTAATCCTATCGAAGAGTTTAGCTACTCATGGTAGCCATTACAAACCAATGGAGAGACTGTCACACTTTTCTCCAACTCTAGCTCTGCTCTGCCTTCTCTCTTTTTGATCTATGCAAAAGGTCATTTGAATAGAACTTTGGGAAGCCTATTGAGATCTTGATCTGATCTTTTGGGAAACAGAATCCCGTGCTCCTGCGCTTCAACCTGCGCTCAGTGCAGATGAAGTGTAGGAAACAGAGAGGATTCTTGCGCTCCACTTGCGCTCGGCGCAGGTGGAGCGCAGATCTCCGTTTTCTGCTTTCCTGATTTCCTCTTTTTCAACTTGATCTCTTCCTGATCTTATCTTTATTTCCTTTGCTTTTCTGATTTCCTTCTTTTTAGCTTGATCTCTTGCTGATTCTATCTTCAATTTGATTTAAATTTGAATTGAGAATTTTATCTTCAGAATCTTTTTCCAAATCACTACTGATTTTATCTTGATCTACTGCCATTTAGAATCTTATCTGCATATTCTTTCTTCAAATAAATGCTATCTTGTTGCTCCATTTAAAAGTTTCCTCTTTATCTGCAAAATTAACAGATTTCTTATCAAAAAAGCATCAAATTCAAATTTAAATCAAATAATCACAAAATCTGCATTTATTACTAAAAAGAGTTAATTTGGGGAATAAATCTAATATTTTACCTTTGATAATAGCAGTAATTATATACAAAATTATCATATTTTTAGCACTTATGAAATACCCCAGAACTTAGCTTCTTGCTTGTCCTTAAGCAAGAAAACCTTTTGCAATCAAATGAATTTAATCCCCTGTCAAGATTCTCACTAAGAAAGGAATTAATTTCATCATCTCTTTGCTAGGCAGCTGTCACTTCCCAAATATCATATTGAAAATCAAAATTAAGTGATGTCTTCCAAGACTCAATCAGAACAGGAAAAAACACATTCAACTTTTTCAAAAGTAGTAACCAAAACAATAAGTGATAAATCAAGGAATTCTCTCATGCTCACGGGTAAGTGTCTCCCTCAATTTTTCACAGCAATTGAACAACTAAAATTGATAGTCATTTCTGGTTAATAAACATGCACATGTTCAACATAGATCAAAAGGTCTTTCTTGGGTTGTAATGAGGCTGGGCTATCAAGAACTCATGGTTTTTCTGGATATGCAAAGAAAAAATGGAATAGAGAGCATTTTTTATTTTCTTTTTCTTGGACTTTCTCTCAATTCTCCATCTCATTCTTGATTTGCATCATTCAGCTGGCCTTTTTTCTTTGATTGGTGGTTCACTCCCTTTTTTATTCACTTTTTATTTTTCTTATTTTCATTCTTGAGGGAGTGGCTCACTTTGCTTTCTTGTGCCTACTCTTTGTTTTTCTTCACCATCCAATTCACTTTCAAGTAACCAACCAATTCTCCCATTTTATCAAACTGCACCTTTGCTCTCTATCCCAAGTGTGTAAGGGACATGATATAGACATTATTTTGGTTGGGGTGCATAAGAAAAGAAATATTAAAGCTCAAATGGGTTACCAAAAAAATTGGAAAAAATTTTCAAGGGTTGGCTTTTTGGCACCGAGCAATTAATTCACAATCACAAATTTGACTTTATCACTTCCTTATTTTTCATGTGCAGAATAAAATCCAAAAACTCAAGCAATAGCAGTTGTCAAGCAACGGTGAAAACTCTCATATCAAGTGTTAGGTCTCACAACTCACCGGCTTCTTAGCTAATTTCCTTGATGAAGTCACTTATTGAAATTAATTAACTACCCTAATATATTTTCCTGCATAATATCCTAATCCTAACTGATTATGGATTCAATCACAAAATTCCGATTTATTTCCTAATTCAGTTACTTAGACTGCCTAACTTTGAGATTTTAAATTTATTTCATTTAATCCCTATTTCTAAATCCGAAGTTGCATAAGATATAAAATTATCAAATAAAAAGAAAATAAAATAAAATATCAGAGAGTAAAAGAAAGAAAAACATCCTGTAAAACAATGGCTGGTTGTAGCTGCAGAATCATGAGCTGGTTCAGCTCCAGCTCCACTCCCCCTCGGGAAAATAGGACTATCCCCAGGCCAATGCATATATGTTGGGAACTGCAAAAAAAGTCAAACAAAAACACAGTTAGTGTCCTTCTGTGCTTAATCTGCGCTGAATACAGGTGAAGCACAGAAAACAGTAACTAATTAAGCATTTATGCGCTTTACCTGCGCTGAGCGCAGATGAAGCGTAGAAAACAGAATTGAATTTCTACCAAACTTAGTCAAATTTTCTGCTGTCTCCGATGATCAATATTACCACTTTTCTTTCCCTAACAATCACTCAACCAATTCCTAATAATTCCTAAAGTAAAAACACACAATCCTAACTAACACACAAAAAATGCAAAAATGATAAATAAAACACTGGGTTGCCTCCCAAAAAACGCACGTTTAACGTCATATAGCTTGACGCCTATTCCTTCAAGGAGGTTCTTGAAGATGAATGACAGAGTAAGATCTGTCAATTTCATCTCCCAAATAGGGCTTCAATCTCTGTCCATTCACAACCCAATGCTCCTTTGAATTAGGATCTTCTAATTCTACAGCTCTATATGGTCTGACTTCCTTAATGATGAATGGACCAGACCATTTTGACCTCAGTTTTCCAAGGAAAAACTTCATCCTATAGTTGAATAGAAGGATTGATTGACCTGGATAGATCTTCTGTTTAATGAGCTTCTTATCATGATATGCCTTGGTCTTTTCCTTATAAATCTTGTATGATTCATAAGCATTTAGTCACATCTCTTCTAACTCATGCAACTGCAGAATCCTCTTCTTTCTAGCTACTTTTGTATCCATATTCAAAACTTTTAGAGCCCAATATGCCTTATGTTCTAACTCCACTGGTAATTGACAAGCTTTGCCATAAATCAACTGAAAAGGTGAAAGACCTGTGGGTGATTTGTAAGTTGTCCTGTATGCCCATAGTGCATAATCAAGTTTGCAAGATGAATCCTTTATGGATGAACTTAATATTTTCTCAAGAATTCTCTTGATTTCTCTGTTTGAGACCTCAGCTTGTCCATTTGTTTGGGGGTGGTAAGGTGATGCAACTTTGTGCTTTACTCCATAATGCTCCAAAACCTTCTGTAATTGTGAATTGCAGAAGTGAGAACCCCCATATCTAATTAGAACTCTTGGTGAACCAAACCTGGAAAAGATATTTTTCTTGAGGAATTGCACAATTGTTTTTGCGTCAGCCTTTATAGTTGCAACTGCTTCCACCCACTTTGAGACATACTCCACAGCTACTAAAATGTATTCCTTTCCATTAGAAGATGGTAAGGGTCCCATAAAGTCTATTCCCCAACAATCAAATACCTCCACTTCCAGAATGTTATTTAGCGGCTTCGCATTTCTCTTAGAAATTCCTCCTGTTCTCTGGCAGCTATGACATTGCTGAACATACTGATGGGCATCCCTGAATAGAGTTGGCCAAAAGAATCCAGACTGAAGTACCTTTGCAGCAGTTCTGTCTTTGTTAAAATGCCCTCCATAGGGTGAACTATGACGGTGCCATAAGATGCTTTGAGCTTCTTTTCCTAAAATACATCTTCTTAGCATATTGTCAGGTCCCATCTTAAGAAGATAAGGATCATCCCACATATATCTTTTTGCCTCCCTTAAGAACTTCTTCCTTTGCTGCCATGTGAGATCATCTGGTAATACTCCTACTGCTTTGAACTTGGCCATGTCAGCAAACCATGGCCTTTCATGAATCATCATAAGCTTCTCATAAGGGAATTCCTCATGCAATTCAGCCTGTGCAGTTGTTACTTCCTCATTTACCAGTCTCGATAAATGGTCTGCTACAACATTATCACTTCCCTTTTTGTCTTTAATTACCAGATCAAATTCCTGCAACAATAAAATCCATTTGATTAGTCTTGGTTTAGAATTTGGTTTGGTCAAGAGATATTTTATTGCAGCATGATCAGTATACACAGTGACAGTTGATCCTTTCAGATAGGGTCTAAATTTTTCCAAAGCATATACTATTGCTAGTAATTCTTTTTCTGTGGTAGCATAATTAATTTGTGCCTCATTCAAAACTTTACTAGCATAGTGTATAGCATGAAAAACTTTAGATTTTCTTTGCCCTAAAACTGCCCCTATGGCATAATCACTAGCATCGCACATGAGTTCAAAACCAAGCGTCCAATCAGGACCAATAATGACAGGAGCAGAAATTATTCTTTGTTTCAACAAGTTAAAAGCATTTAGACAATCAGCATCAAATTTAAATGGAGTATCCTTATTAAGTAAGTTGCTGAGTGGCTTGGCTATTTTTGAGAAATTCTTGATGAAATGTCTGTAGAAAACGGCATGCCCTAAGAAGCTCCCGATGCCTTTTACATTCACTGGTGGTGGTAACTTTTCAATGACTTCTACTTTTGCTTTATCCACCTCAATTCCTTTTGCAGATATTTTTTCTCCTAAAACTACACCCTCAGTCACCATCAAATGACATTTCTCCCAGTTTAACACCAGATTTGTTTCAACACACCGCTTCAGTACGATGTCTAAATTCTTCAAGCAATCATCGTAGGAAGATCCAAAAACTGAGAAATCATCCATGAAGATTTCAATGCATTTTTCTACCAAATCTGCAAAAATAGCAAGCATGCATCTTTGGAAAGTGGCTGGTGCATTGCATAATCCAAACGACATTCTCCTATAAGAAAAAACACCAAAAGGACAAGTAAAAGAAGTCTTTTCTTGGTCCTCTGGATTCACCACTATTTGGTTATAACCAGAGTATCCATCTAGAAAACAATAAAATGCTTGCCCTGCCAATGTTTCTAACATTTGATCCATGAAAGGTAAAGGAAAATGATCTTTTCTTGTTACTTGATTTAGTCTCCTATAATCTATGCACATCCTCCATCCAGTAACTATCCTAGTAGGGATTAATTCATTTTTATCATTTTTAACAACAGTCATACCTCCCTTTTTAAGATACACTTGTACTGGACTTACCCATGCACTGTCAGAAATAGGATAAATCATACCTGCATCAAGAAGTTTCATTACCTCCTTTTTTACCACTTCTTTCATGGTGGGATTTAATCTCCTCTAAGGTTGTGTAATTGGCTTGTAATCCTCCTCCATATGGATCTTGTGCATACAATAGGATGGACTGATACCCTTGAAATCTGATAAAGACCAGCCTATTGCTCCTTCATTTTCCTTCAAAATTGAAAGTAGCTTTTCCTCCTCGGATGGGGTTAAAGCTTTGCTTATAACAACAGGTTTATTTTTATCATCATCAAGAAAAGCATATTTAAGATGAGAAGGTAATACCTTTAATTCTAGCTTCTGACTTTCAGTTTTCTTGTCCTGTTGTAATGTCTCAGCATCTTCTTCATCTAGTGGTACTGTCTTAGCCAAATCCAATTGCCTTGAATATTCTTCGACTTCAATCCTTTCTTCTTCATCAAAGTCATTGTCCATACCTGTTAGAGCATTTTCTAAAGGGTCTGCCTTTGTTAGTAACTCCTGAGCAGCTAAAGATGTTTCTTCTACCATATTTAATTGAAGGCACTGCTGCTTCTCTTTGGGGTGTTGCATTGCTTCAAACACATTGAAATTTACTTCATCATCTTGTACCCTTACCTTTAATTTACCATCATCAACATCGATGATAACCTTAGCAGTCTTCATAAAGGGTCTCCCAAGGATGAGGGGTACTTCAGTGTCTTCCTAGATATCCATGATTACAAAGTCTACTGGAAACATGAATTTGTCTACCTTGACCAATACATCTTCAGCTACCCCATATGGATATTTCATTGATCTATCAGCCAATTGTAGTGTCATCCTTGTCGGCTTCACTTCTAGATCTCCAATCCTCTTGAGCATGGATAAAGGCATTAAATTTATGTTGGCACCTAAATCGAGTAGTGTCTTCCCCATTGGTAGTGCTCCAATTGTAACTGGTATGGTGAAACTCCCTGGATCTTTGGTCTTTTGTGGCAATGACTTTTGAATTATGGCATTGCATCCAGCCTCAAGCTCAATTGTTTCATCTGTAAACTTTCTCTTTTTAGTGAGGAGTTCCTTCATAAATTTGGCATATGTAGGCATCTGTTTCATGGCCTCCATTAATGGAATATTGATTTGCAATCTTTTCATAATATCCATGAATCTGACAAATTGTCTGTCTATGTCTTTCTTGGATGGATTCTTAGGATATGGTACTTCCTTAACTTGAGGTACCTGTATATCTTCCTTCTCCTTCTTTTTCTCTTTTTCTTTTTCTTATTCTTTTTCCTTTCTTTCAAGCTCTCCCTCTTCTTCTTTTGTTTCTTCTTTCTCAATTTTGTCTTCACCGTTCTCTTGCTCTCTCTTCTTTAGAACTTCTCTTTCTACCACCAGGTTATCACCAATTCCTCTTCCTATTTCCTTACCACTTCTGGTGGATATTGACTTGCAATACTCCTTTTGCGCAGCGAATTGCTTCCTTACTTGCTCCACTTGAGTTTCCAGATTTCTGAATGTTGACTCTATAGTGTTTTGACTGGCATTCATATCCTATATGAGTCTGT
This sequence comes from Sesbania bispinosa, assembly GCA_026901365.1. Lineage (NCBI taxonomy): Eukaryota > Viridiplantae > Streptophyta > Magnoliopsida > Fabales > Fabaceae > Sesbania > Sesbania bispinosa. The sequence continues at coordinate 2,596,511 of QLOH01000021.1, read as the reverse complement.
CTAGCTTCTCCTCAATTCTTGAACTTATGTCATACATTGTGGACCCTCTATCTTGGCTTCTTTCAGAATTGTTGAAGAAGTCATCTTGCCTCCCTTGGTTTTCCAAATAATTGACCTGTGCCACTTGACTATCCTGATAGGAGCAGTGACCATTGGGATGGTCGCCTCCGCAAAAGTCACATATCAACTGTGGGGTTGGGTCAGGGTGAGACTGCACTGTTTGCAATTGTTGAGGAAGTGCTTCCAATCTCTTGGTAATTGCTTCTAATTGTTGCTTGATGAATTTATTATCAACTAATAGTGCTTTAGTGCTATTTAGCTCAAGTAACTCCTTCTTCTAAACTGGTTGGCTCCAATATTGAACTTGTTGATTGTTCATTGCAAAATTCTCAATTATTGTAATAGCCCGCTCTGCATCCACTGCCAAGATTGTTCCTCCTGCTGCAGCATCTATGAATGACTTTGAATCGGGTCTGAGTCCATTGCAAAAGATGTTTAGTTGAGCAATGTCTTCGAAACCATGGTTTGGACACTTTCACAACAAGGACTTGAATCTCTCCCAGGCTTCACATAATGGTTCATCCTCTCCTTGCCTGAATGTGGAGATGTCTGACTTGGCTTGAATGTAGCGTGATGGTGGAAAGAATCTTTTCAGGAACTTGTCATCCATTACACTCCAACTGGTCATACTTCGATTAGGATGTGATTTCAGCCACTCCTTTGCCTTACCTATTAAAGAAAAAGGGAACAATCATAAATACACGGATTCCAAATCTCCTTCCTCAAAACCCATAGTACCAATCAATTCATAGAAGGTAGAAAGATGAGTATGTGGATCTTCATGATCCAATCCTGTGAAATGGTAGGCACTAATGAGGCTTAAATGCGCGGCCTTCATCTCCAAGGACTTTGCTGTAACTGGTATAGCTATGCTTGAGTAGTGTCGAGGTCCTTGGTGCGTGACATAGTCTCCTAAGACTCTCCTTCGTGGAACTTGTTGTTGTTCTTCAGCCATGTTTTTTTTTTCTATTTGATTTCTCCCTTGTCGCCTTCTTCTATTTCTGCTCCTGTTCCTCCTGGATGTCCTCCCTATTTCTGGATCAAACAACAATTGATGTTGAGACACCTGTCCTCACAAGAGCATAAATCAAAGAAACTTGCACAAGGGTGAGAAGAACAAAATAAAAATAAAAATAAAATAAAATCTTCCTAAAATAAATCCTAAAAAATAAAAATTAATATATACAACTTGATAGGATAGACCTCCCAAGAATTTAAAATTGATACACCGTTCCCCGGCAACAGCGCCAAAAATACTTGTTGAAATTCTGGAAAGCGTACCAAAATCCAGCAGTATAATAGTAAGTAAGAGGGGTTTGTCGTATCCACAAGGAACGGTTCAATTATAAAAACTAGTGGTCACAACTATGAAGTGAGAGAATATGAATGTTGTTTGTGAGAGTTGCAAGAGTAACTAGAAAGCAGTAAATTGAGATAGGTTGAGCAGGTTACTTGAACTAGGATTGAACTTCGTCTAACGCACCCCTTTCGTATTTGAACCCCAATAATATTTATGAATATGCAATTATAATATTGAAGCACAAAATAAAGTTATTTCAGAAAGGTCTCCACAAATATGAAATACTCAGAAATAATCTACCATGGTCTCCATAGTGATTAACTACCCCGAATTAAAGATCTATTTGTTTAAGCTATCAATTCACCCTAGTCTCCGCAGTCGCAAATTGAGTGTTTTTACCAATCAAAATTCAAGTTTCCTATGTCTAGGCTCCCCCAAACTCGCTATTGATTTTATAGAACCACCTCTTGAATGTGCCCCATAAAACCAACCTATAATTCCGACACAACGGCGGAAGCTAAGCATTAAGAACAGATTAAAAACACTAATATTATAAAAACAGGGATTCATAAATAATAAAGAGAATTCAAATACAATTAGGGATTGAATCGACTACATTCAATCCTATCGAAGAGTTTAGCTACTCATGGTAGCCATTACAAACCAATGGAGAGACTGTCACACTTTTCTCCAGCTCTAGCTCTGCTCCGCCTTTTCTTTTTTTGATCTATGCAAAAGGTCCTTTAAGTAGAACTTTGGAAAGCCTGTTGAGATCTTGATCTGATTTGGGAAATAGAATCATGTGCTCCTGCGCTCAGCGCAGATGAAGCGCAGGAAACAGAGAGGAATTTTAATTCTTGCGCTCCACTTGCGCTCAGCGCAGGTGGAGCGCAGATCTCCGTTTTCTGCTTTCCTGATTTCCTCTTTTTCAACTTGATCTCTTCCTGATCTTATCTTTATTTGCTTTGCTTTCCTGATTTCCTTCTTTTTAGCTTGATCTCTTGATGATTCTATCTTCAATTTGATTTAAATTTGAATTGAGAATTTTATCTGCAGAATATTTTTCCAAATCACTGCTGATTTTATCTTGATCTGCTGCCATTTAGAATCTTATCTACAGATTCTTTCTTCAAATAAATGTTATCTTGTTGCTCCATTTAAAAGTTTCCTCTTTATCTGCAAAATTAACAGATTTCTTACATCAAATTCAAATTTAAATCAAATAATCACAAAATCTGCATTTATTACTAAAAAAAGTTAATTTGGGGAATAAATCTAATATTTTACCTTTGATAAATGCAGTAATTATATATAAAATTATCATATTTTTAGCACTTATCAGTTCCACAAGGGGGGGTGTCTCTTCGGGCAACAGAAGTGTTACTACTGCAAGGAACCGGGCCACATGAAGAACGAGTGCTCGAAGAGGAGAGACCAGCCCAAGCCCCAAACCATCGGGAGAGTCTTTACCCTTAGTGGGGAAGCGGCCGCCAAGGCTGACAATCTTATGCATGGTATGTGTTTGCTTAATAACAAGTCCTTGGTTGTACTATTTGACTCTGGGGCAACCCATTCATTTATCGTTGATGACTGTGTTAAGGAATTAGACCTGCATGTCACTTCTCTACCATATCTTTTAAATGTCACTAATCGAGGCCGTACTCAACCAAATATTAATACTCAGAATATGTAGTTAATGGAAAATTAACCAAAGTCGTCTCTCAAGAAATTCAATAGCAAATCCGAAATTAGTCACAAGAATTGTTGATTCAACAACAAGCAAGGGGGTTTTGTTTGGTTGTTTTCTAGAATTCAAGAACATAAAAGTAAAATTCGAAATTCAGAAATATGCATGAAAATGGATTAATTCTCAAGGCCATCCATGTAGGATCTTTCATTGATTTGCAAAAAATTATCAATTCCTACACAAATTCGAATTAACAAATTAAGCATCAATCAATTCATCAATTATCTCATACAAGGATTAAGCAAACTTGTGTTAGAATCTAATCCATAACCTACTGAATTAAGCAAACAGTAGATTCATCTTAGAATTAAGCAAACTAAAATTCGAATTTAGGATTAAGAGGAGAATAAGAGCCATGAAGCATGGATTCCAATTCAAGATTCAAAATCCTAGAATTCTAAAGATTAGAAAAAGAGAAAATGTGCAGAAAATTGAAAAATGAAATTGCATAGATGAAACCTCAAGATCTAATGATAAGAACACTTGAGAATCAACCTTGAATATTCAGCCTTCCATGGAGGTTGAAGAGGAAAAACGAAAATGGAAGAAGAAGAAGAAGAAGAAGAAGAAGAAGAAGAAGAGACTTCAAATTTGAATATTTAGAAAATGAGAAAGAGTTCCCTCCAAAAGAGTAACTGCCCCTATTTATAGATCTACTCCTAATTAATCAGATCTAAATGATGTTTGGGTCTTGATTAACAAGTATCAGGCCCAATACACTAATACAAGTCTTAAAACAATGTTGCTCCTGTGTCAGTTTCCGTAGCCAAACTTCAAAATTAAACTGCTCCTAATTCCCTTGTGGGAATACCCTCATATAGTATATCAAATTAAAGCCTCAGATGTTAGATTTCCAACACAACTGGAATCACCCAAATCGTCCACCTACAGCTCCAGATATCATCAAAACAAGACAGGTAAAGCCCAAATAAGCCCAATTAGGTAATTTCCAATTAAAATAGTGGGTTTAATCATAATTACACTCCAATATAGCTAAAATTAAAGGTGCTAAGTGTGAATAAAAATGTGTTCATCAGTCACCACTCCAGCCAATGAAGCAATCTCCACTTCTCTTGTTTGCTCGAACTATTCTTTTATTGTGCAAGAGAGGGCCTTTGAGGTTGATTTAATTTTTTTACCACCCAAGGGTATTGATGTGATCCTTGGCATGGAGTGGTTGTCACAGAACCAAGTCATACTAGATTGCTTCAATAAGGTTGTTGTCTTTCTGTTCCTTCCTTTTCCTCCGAGGGAGAGACCACCCATCTTGTTTTCTTGTGTCACTCAAGTCTCTGAAAGCCTGTGTGATGGGAGTGATTGTTTTCATTTAATGCTTTCCTCAATTGTAGATAAGATCTCTGACCTAGATGGTATAGTTGTTGTCAAGGAGTACAAGGATGTTTTTCCCAGTGAGATTGCCACCCTTCCACCTGATAGGGAGATTTAATTCTCCATAGACTTGGTTCCGGGCACCGAACCCATATCTAAAGCACCCTATAGGATGTCCCCACTAGAGTTTAGTGAACTTAAGTCATAGTTAGAAGGACTCATAGAGAAGAAATTCATTAGGCCTAGTGTGTCACCCTGGGGAGCACATGTGCTATTGGTCAAGAGAAAGAATGGGAGCATGAGATTGTGTGTGGACTATAGGCAGTTGAACAAAGTGACCATTAAGAATAAATATTCTTTTCCTAGAATAGATGACCTGTTAGGTCAACTTAGAGGAGCGTCTTTTTTCTCTAAGATAGATTTGAGGTCAGGGTATCATCAGATTAAGATTAAAGGTGAGAATATACCTAAGACTGCCTTTAGGACTAGGTATGGGCACTATGAGTATTTGGTGATGTCGTTTGGCTTAACCAATGCTCTTGCGGTGTTTATAGACTACATGAACTGGATCTTATGGACCTTTTTGGATAAGTTTGTCGTTGTGTACATCGACGACGTTCTTATCTACTCCCAGACCTTAAAGGAGCATGACCACCACTTGAGGGTAGTTCTTAGGGTAGTGATAGAGAAGAAGTTTTTTGCAAACCTCGAGAAATACAAATTCTGGATGGATAGGGTGCATTTTCTAGGCCATGTGATCTTCCGGGAGGGAGTGTCGATAGATCCTGCTAAGATAGAAGCAGTTTTAGAATGGGAGAGGCCCAGGACTATCACTGAGATTAGAAGCTTCCTAGGCTTAGCAGGGTATTAACGGAGATTCATTAAGGGGTTTTCTCAGCTTGTATTGCCCCTCACTAGGTTGACCGACAAGGGACAAGCCTTCGCGTGGGACGAAAAGTGTGATAAGAGCTTTTCGGAGCTCAAGGAGAGGTTAACTTCTGCCCCTGTGCTAGTGTTGCTTGACCCGTTGAAGACCATTGCGGTCTACAGTGATCTATTCCGGAAGAGACTCGGATGAGTTTTGATGTAGGAAATGAGGGTTGTAGCCTATGCTTCTAGGCAGCTTAGACCCCACGAGGAAAATTGTAACACCCGCATTTTTGCTTATATGTTGTTATTGTGTGATATAGTGAATTTTGAATGATTAAATATTTTTAATCATCAAAATTGGTTTTAAAAAGGTTAGAAATTAATTTCCTATTTTTCTAGAATTTTTGGGAATTTTTGGGATTTTTGGTGCAAAATGACCTTTTTACCCCTACACTTTTTGGAACCGGACCAAAATGCCCTTGATTTGAATCACAAAAATCTGCAACATTTCATCAATTCCCTCACCTAAAACAATCCAAAACCGTGAGCCATATGAAGGTATGGCACTTAACTTGTCTTACACATTTCCTTAGTCAAAGAAGTAAGAAAGCCATCATTCTTTCTTACACTTGCACCATACCTCCTCATTTGCATGCAAACCACTTGTCACTCTTCATTTCTCTCCTTCCAAACCGTGAGCATTCCTCTTCTCCCTCACACTCTCCATTTCTTCATTTTCTTTCCTACACACACTTGGTGAAAGGTTCCATTTTTGAACCTTAAACCTCAAAATCTAGCCTACATCCTTTGGAGAAACTTACTTGGGTGATAAAAAGGAGCATCAAGAGGAGATTATATTTGAAGTTGCTGCACCTTTTTCAAGTTTAATTTCCTTAGGTAAAGGGGGGGAGAACCTTGAACTCTAGTAGGATTGGTGACTAGAGTTAAGGATTACCCTTGATCCTTGTCTCTAACTCTTTTTCCTCTTGAAAAATGAATTTTTGGAACCTATTCCTTGGAGGAAATGGTTCGGCTATGTATATATAATGGCTGCATGTGTGTTTAAAAAATTGTTATGATGCTTAAAATGTGTTTCTTTGGTGGTTTTGGATGCATGCAAACCATGATTGTTGCTTGAAAAATTTTCCTCTTTTCCTTGTTTTTGGTTTGGCCTTGGCTTGATGGAGTGGCTGCATGTGTTTGAAAATTCATTTGGTGCTTGAAATATGTTTATATGATGAATCTAAGTACATGCAAATGGTTGTTTGAAATTATGAAATTGGTTTGTATGATTGGATCATGAAAATGTCACCTTTTTTAACATATTTGAAAAGTATGAACTTTATGATGATGATTGGTATGTTTGAGTGAAATAACATGAAATTGATGAATTAGAATGCTTGTAGATCATCATACTTGAGTTTGCTAATTTTTGGAAATTTATTGAATTTTGGTGAAATTCTTGTGTTCTTGATAATGTTCTTGGTGTTCATCGTGTTCTTGTTCATGTTCATGAGAAACTCATGAAGTGAATGTGTTTGATCTTGAATTGGTGATGAGGAAAGTGTTAATGTGTTTATGGGCCTTAGTGGCCCAATAAGTTAAAAAGGGTAACCACTTAAATTGACAAGTAAAGTTAAAAGAGAACAATTTTTGGGTAAAATGCCTAAGTTAAATTCGGGTACAAAGAAAAACCCATATAAAAGTCACCATAAAATTCATATAACTTGATGGTAACTTGAGAAAATAGACCCTTATGGGTTACCTAACCATTGGGCCTCTAGTTCAGGCCCAATACCTTCAAAAAAACTCATCAAACTCACCATAAGGCCAAACAAAAATAACAAATGCATATTGGGCCTGGATTAGTGTTGGGCTTCAACTCTAATCCTACTCATCAAGATCAAAGACTTAAAACTAAATTAGTGGGCTTACTACTCCAACTCACTTAAGTTGAATAAACTAATTCACTTAAGGTAATTAAGCAAGGAAGAATTAATTAAGCTAAAGTTAATTAACCCTAATGGAGATTAACCTTAATCTTAATCATTAATCACTAATGAAGTATTAATCAAACTAATTAAGCCTTAATGATGATTAAGAACTAATTAATTATGATTAACCTTAATCAAATGTAATTAAAAGCTTAATCCAAGATTAAGGAAGAGATTAAGGGATAATTAAGGATTAATTAGGATCTTAAGTAAGGATTAAGATTTAATTAAGGAGAATTAAGATTAATTATAGTTTAGTTAATGAAGGCTAATCATAATTAGACATACAAGACGAATTAAGATAGGTAACATTATCCATAAGACACAATTATAAGTCTTAGTAAGCTATAGGACTTAAGTGAAAGTGATCATCACTTCAAAGAACAAAACGTTAGTACAAACTAACATAAAAGTTTATAACCAACACACTCTTTTTGCATAAGACTTGAGAAGCTTAGTGAGAGAGTGCGGTCTTAACCCGAGATGGGGTTTGGTTTTCCTTGTGAAGGGAAGACATTGAATCGGGCCGTACCACGAGAAAGTGGTGACGTAGAATGATTTGATGGGCTTTGCCTGTAAGGATGTGTATGCTGAGAAGCATTGTTGTGTGACATGCAACATAAAGCATTCATAATGTTCAAGGTTGAAAACCTTATGACCTATATGGCAGTGACACTTGGTACAGTGTGAAATCGGTTGGGAAGGGTGCATTGGGTTTTGCAAAGAACGCCAGCGGGTCCTCAAAAGGGACGCCAGCCCTGAGGATAGCCTAGCTCCTGGAAGATCTCAGAAGACGTAGGTTAGCTCTCTACTGTCGAGATAGTGGAACCCAACTTAGCTATTCCTGTCACTACTACAAAAATTGCATTCTACAACGGCCATTCCACGACGGTTATAGGGCAACCGTCGTGATATGTGACGCGGTGGCATTTTTGAAATTTTTTGCATAACAATCAACGACGGTCGTCCTGGACCCGTCGTGGAAAGTACTTACAACGACGGTTCCCTTGACAACCGTCGTTGCAAATACAAGGAAAAATAAAAAAAATAGAAAAAGATAAAGGTTTTAACGACGGTTGTTCAACAACCGTCGTGGAATGTGGGTGTCAATAGAAACAATTAGGGGTGCAGGAGTAAAAAAGGGGGATCTACGACGGTTGTTTTATGACCGTCCTAGTAGGGTGGTGTAGGAAGTAGAAAAGGGGTGCAGAGGCAGAAGGGTTTCAAAAACATTTAGGCGGTGTGAAGAGAAATAAAGGGCGGTGTAGTAGTAAACTAGGGAATCCACGACGGGTGTCCTCTGAACCATCGTGGTTGATCTTGTATAACCCTATCACACAGAGCCGCACGCGAATTAATCTCCCTCTCCCTCTCAAGTCCGTGAAGCTCTCCCTCTCTCTCTTAAGCTCCCTCTCCCTTTCCCCTCCGTGAAGCTATGCCTCTCCCACCGTCCCTCTCTCCATTTTCCCTCTCCCCACCGTGAACTTCTCTCTCCACCGTGAGCCTTCTCAACCACCACCGTGAGCTTCTCTGTCACCCGCCGTATCTCTCCCTCAAGCACCACCGTCTGGCTTCTCTGTCACCGCCGTCTCTCTCCCTCAAGCACCACCGTGAGCTTCTCTGTCACCGCCGTATCTCTCCCTCAAGCACCGCCATGTGGCTTCTCTGTCACCGCCGTCTCTCTCCCTCAAGCACCACCGTGAGGTAATGTTGGTTTATAAAAGGTCTTGTTGCTTTCTCACTTCAGGTCTAGGATCCAGTGAAGATGCATCTATTTGGTTATCATAGAGATCTTGTTCAGTATTGTTTGGTTGTGTTAAAAGAGTTTTGCTCCTTCACAATGCATATCTTTGAATTGAATTCTATGATAATGTTTCTTAGAACAGGGGATTCTCACCAATAGAGGGGTATGTAATGTTAAAAGAATAAAGATATCCTTTTGAGCTTTTTATTGTTATTATTTGAGTAAAAGTAAGAATGACAATAGGCATTGAATCTTGAAAAAGCTTGTGACTGTCTTGAATGCATTTCCCCTAAAGGTGTTGGAATTAGTATTTAGTTATTTATTGGTTTATCATTTGCTGTTTTAAGAGTGATGGGATTAAACTTCAATGAGAAGTTAGATTGGGTTGGTTTAGAACTTTAGCTTTTCAAAGAACTGAGGCTTAAAAGAAATTTGGCACTTAGTTAATTAATCTGCAACCTAAGCTGTTGCCACTACCATGGCAATAAGAGTGTTAACTTTGTTATTGATGAGCTTTCTCATATATCATTGTGTCTTGAAGATCAGAAGTTAAAGGAAGCATTTCTAGGAATCAATGGTCCAGGATATGAAATAGTATTGCCCTTTTTATTTAATTAAAAATCAATATAACAGTTTTCCTTATTTGCAAGATATATATCACCTTAAAAGCTTTTTTGAGTTTGAATAAAATTGACACATAGAACTTGTCCTATTATAAAGTGTTTGATAGTGATTTTCACCATCCTAATGCAAATATTGATTTTCATTGCTTAAACACGCCTGCAAATGAACATGGTTAACTTATATATTAAAGTGATTAATATGGTTACCTATCTAAGGTAAATACATATGGTGGTAAATACTATGTTTCTTAGTCAGTTTTGTTTACATTGCATATTTCAATTTCAGAATTAGCCAAAGTTGTTGGAGGAGAAAGAGCTCTTATTGGAGAGTGTGGAGATTTATTATCAAAGACATACAAGTCATAGGTTGGTGGTAAATACTATACTTCTAGGTTATTTAATATTTTTATCATTATCAATGTGAATATCTTGCAGTATTAACTAATTTTCAATGCAGTCGCCATTGGCAAGTACTGGTTATATCTGTCGAAGAAGACACCGCTGTGTGGTTTTGTTCATTGCATAAGAGGCCCGCAAAGAGATTTTTTGACACAGTCAATAGGTAATGACAATGAATTTATTAACATTATTACTCTTTTATTGAATTATTATTCTCTAACTCGTGTGATATTTTTTATATTAGTGCATATTCAACATATCAAATGTTGATGGGCAGAGGTTCACATAGAGCTCATAAGCTATCCTGGAAATACGTCAAGGTATTTACATGGATTCAATAAGATATTTTAATAAAGTGTTGTCTACGGTTTTAATTATTTGACTAATATTCATTTTGAATTGTAGTGTAACAAACAAGTTGGAGGATATGAATGTGGCTATTACATCATGCAATGGATGTCTTCCATTGTGCAAGGTGGAATTCAAACCGCATTGGACCAGGTAATCCAGAATAATTAAACAGTTCTTCCATAAATCCACATTTATAATTGATCTATCCACTAATGACAAGTTATTTTATTTTGCAGTATTTCATGGATACTAGCCCGCTCAACTCTGCTGCAATTGATTACATCAGAAAGGCATGGGCTACATATGTTATTGAGTTGTATAACAGAACTTTAGAGTAGTTGACCATAGTTTGATTAGTTATAGTAGCTTTTATGTAGTTTATGTCTAGGTAATTAGATTTTACGTGTCAAAGATTATTATGTAAATTGATTAGATTCATTACTATGTGAAGTGTCATTACTATGTTGGTTTTGCTGATAATTCATTGTTGGGATTGTCTGGACTATTTTTGCTGTTTGCAGATTTGGGAATATTGTAAAAATAGAAAGTACCCTAAAAAAAAATTAGAGTTTCCACGACGGTTATGGCCACAACAGTCGTGGAAAGTAACATACAACGACGGTTGTGGCCACAACCGTCGTAGAAGAGTTGCTTCAAGAGGGTGGGTTGAATTGGTTTCCACGACGGTTGTGATCACAACCGTCGTGGAAAGTAGGACATTTCACGACGGTTTCCACTTAAACCGTCGTAAAAAAGGGTCTTTTCCACGACGGGTACCAGTCTTAACCGTCGTGATTTCTCGTTTACAACGACGGTTCTCACGCGTCGTCAAAATTCCAATTATCAACGACGCCTGGATATACGACGGTTGTACAACCGTCGTAAAAGGCCCTTTTTAACCGTTGTAGAAGGCCCTTTTTGCACTAGTGTATCGCTCTCATGATTTTCGGGGTCAGTTGAGATTGTCTGGAAGACGAATAAAATGATTTGGCCAAAATTGAGCAATGCTCTTTGTACCGGCGCTAGTACAGACTCTAACTCCTGATACGTTGTACATATATGGTCGGGCAGTTGCTGTGTGCACTGTGGATGGTGATTTTTCCCCGGGCCCTCATGCATTAGTTATAGCATTGTAATTGCAAGGCATGCAATAGTTTGAATGCGTCATGATGATGTTATGGGTATTTACTTGTTGGTTGAATTGTGTAAAATTCCTGTGTGTGTGCTCTAGTACATCATATCCTATGTTTTGTGAGTTCATGTGATGTGTTCTCACCCTTCCTTTCTGCTATCTGGTTGTTGTGTCTCTTTCGTTACGTCGATAGCCGGCATTGGAGATCTTCGATATGACGTCAATAAGGGTGGAGCTGCGCTGGATGCCCAGGGGTTCCTGGAGGGTGACGGACATCCCTAGAAGATGTGTCTTCACCGGAGAGGTCCGAGTCATCATCACTCACCCTGGCCTCCCGTTAGCACCTGAAGTAGAGTTCGTTGTACCGGTGACTCTCGAGTTCCAGACACCACCTAACTTAGTGCGTTATACTACCTTTCGTCCTTCGCGTCACCGTCCTGCATCGTCTATGGCATCACGGTCATCCAGGATTGAAGACTTGGTTGGGCCAGACTCCGCCAGATACTCACCCACTTCTGAGGCTTCAGGCCCACAGCCTTTGTGTGCTGATGCGCAAGGTCGCTCTCTCTCGGATAAGTTAGAGTTGATTATCATTGATGATTCGTCAGAGGAGGAGGAGGATCCGGAGGAGGACCCCTCTAGCGACGAGTAGGATAGTGTTGTTTGAGTCTAGTTAGTGGCAGCTCTGATTTGGCGACCTCTCTTTTGTATTTTATTGAGGTCTTATTTATTTCAGTTCACTTCCATAACTCTTATTTGATTTTGCTATTGTATGGCTCGAGAAGTACACTATTTCTGTATATAACTTTATGCACTATTTATTTCCATATGTTGACTTACAAATGTATGTATGATGTACACTTACGCGGTGTGATGATTATTCTCGACGTTTTACGAAAACTGGTTTCACAAGTAAGGAAAGAATATTTGATAAACACTTAAAATAGAATTAGAGATGTAGTAGGTTGACAACTACTAATCTATTTCAAAAAAAAAAAATCCACATTTTTAACAACCCGCATATAGTACTTTCGTTGGTCACGTGTAACACATGTGGCATTCTTAGTGGTAACTAGGGGTGTCGCAAAAACTATCCCACCCATGACTTAAAGCTTATAGTCGTGGTGTTTGCCCTCAAAATCTAGAGGCATCACCTATACAGAGTGAGGTTTGATGTGTTTAGTGACCATAAGAGCCTTAGGTACCTTTTTCACCAAAAGGAGCTTAACATGAGGCAGAGGCGGTGGATGGAATTCCTTAAGGATTATGATTTTGAGTTAAAGTATAACCCGGACAAGGCCAATGTAGTGGCTGACGCCCTGAGCAGGAAATCCATGCATGTGTCCCTTATGATGGTCCATCAGTTAGAGTTGATAGAGGAGTTTAGGGATCTGAGCCTGAGTGTGAGTGTTGGAGCATATCACCTCAGTTTGCACCGACTGTAGGTGTCCAGTGAGTTGAGGTCCCTAATCAGGGAGGCTCAAAGCTCGGACCCAGAGCTATAAGCCAAACAGAGTCAGCTAAGGTTCACGGTGTCAGAGGATGGGATGCTACTCTTCCAAGGGAGGGTGTGTGTTCCTAAGGGGGTAGCCTTAAATAGGACATCCTAGAAGAGGCTCATAAGAGCAAGTTCTCGGTGCATCCTGGTGCCACCAAGTTGAGTTTGGACAATTTTGAGGACAAAATTGCTTAAGGGGGTAGAAATGTAGCATCCCAAATTTTAGCCACTTTCATAAATTAAATTAACAAGGGAGAAAGGTTTTATAAAAGAAATTGGGAAAAATGGGTTTAAGAGTGGAAATGAGAATTCAGCATTCTGGTATTCTCGGTCAAGCGAGAAGGTCTTGCTTGAGCGAGCATACCAGTAAAAACCAGAAATTTTGGTTACTGGTATGGTCGCTTAAGCGAGAGCCTCTCGCTCAAGCGCAATTAAGCCAGAATTAGGGGTTGCTCTCTGACTTGTTCTCACTCAAGCAAGAGGACTCTCGTTTGAGCGAGACGAAGTCAGAGAGGTTGGGGGTTTTTACTAGGTGAATTGCACTCAAGCGAGCATGTCCTCGCTTGAGCGAGAACCCAAATCTTTCTGGGAATATCCTCTCTCGCTCAAGCGAAAAATCCTCGCTTCAGCGAGAACACACGAACTTAGTTTTTTAAAATAAAGCTCTAAGGCTTCAAACCTCATTTATTTCCCCTCAGTTATGGTTCTAGAGAGAGATTTAGAGAGAGATAGACTTTTCCCTAAGCTTGGATTGAAGAAGGAGAAGGAGTTGCTCTTCCACCCCACCCACCCTCCTCTTCCCCTCTTTTCTTTAGAGCTCATTATTGGTGAGTAGAGCTCACACACTTCACATTTCCTTGTATGAAAATCCTCTCCTGTGCCCTAATCTATCTCCCAACTTTCTATTTTCTGGTGTACTGATTAGTTTGCATGACTATTACTTGTGGATAATTTTACATAGGGATTGTTCTTGTTTAGGCCTCATTGGGAAGAAACCCTAGGTTAGGGTATTTGCCAAAATGGTTTGTGATCATGTTTATTGTTAAGCATATGCATTCTTATGACTCATGTATAAATTAAGTGAAAACTATCAATGTAATCATGTTATCAAGTATCTCAAGCTAAAGGAATTCATGATTAGGCTTCGGCCATCACGGGTCTAGGACCATAATGTTCATGTTAAAACTAGGCTTAGACCATCAGGTAACGGCGATGACTTTATTTCCCCAAGGGAGATATCCCTTGTAGTCTAAGCTCAGTTCTAGCTGCAGGAAAGAGATAAGACCCCTATTGTTGGGTTAGCAGTTCATGTTATGTAGAATAATTGTCGGTTCATGTCATTGCTACATTATTGTATATCATTCCTTGTATCCTACACATGCATGCTTTGCTTTACTCACTGAGGCATTAGTCTCACCCCGTTGTGGGTTTACATTTTAGATCCCCAGGCAGGTCGTTAAGGGCCTTGATGAAGATGGAGCTTAGTGTTCATTTGGATTTAGAGCCACCTTTTGATTGTATTTCTTACGTTTGTACATGTATTTTCCTTTGGAGGGATATTTAGAACATGTGTATTTTATGATGCTTCCGCTTTGATAGGACACATGTATTGTAATATCCTCGTTACAGTTGTTTGTATATGTATATACTCAGATTATGTTTAATTCAACGTTGGACTTAGTTAAGCAAATATGTACTATTGTTATTGATATCATTAATGTCGGGAAAAATAATTTCCTAAATTTGGGACTTATGCTTTTAACAGGTATAATTTATGAGTTCTGGGAATTAGGACGTTACATCCGTCGTGTAGAAGATGAGCATGGTTCGGTTGGTTCCGTCATGAGGGGAAAATCATGTGATAAAGGTAGAGAGTAGAGACAGTAAAAATAAGTTTCTAAGTAAGTCTCTAATTTGTAGGTCTTTGAATTAGGGAACAAGTAGTAGCGGAAAATTAGTAAAAAAGCCTTGGCGCGAATGCAAAGAATTACCTTCATTTTTCCTCAATTTCTTTTATAAAAACCTTTCTCCTTGTTAACTTAATTTATGAAAGTGGCTAAAACTTGGGGTGTTACAGAGAGCATCATTTTGTTCAATTAAATATGCATCTGACTCTCAGAAAACAATGGTCATGAAAGGAGAGGTGTGTAACATCCCAATAATTAAAGCCAAATTCATAAAGAAGGATAATAGGTTAATGAAATCTAAGGGAAAGATTAAGAAAAGACTAAGAAAGTGTAGGAGGAGAGCCTAAGGATGAGAAAACTAAGATTTCAAGTCTTAGTGTTCTCGCTGCGAGATTATCAGTAAAAATTGGAAAATGAGTTTCTGATAAACTCGTTTGAGCGAGATAATTCTCGCTCAAGCGAGAAACAGGGGAGACTTTGGGGGCACTCTGGACGTTTTTCGCTTGAGCAATAATTTTCCAGAGAATGATACTCTCTGGAGTATTCTCGCTCAAGCGAGAAGCCTCTCGCTTGAGTGAGAATGCGAAGAAGAGTTTTCCCCAACCCTCTTGCTCAAGCGAGAATTTCTCGCTTGAGCGAGAATACGCGTGCAAGTTTTAAACTATTAATTAGGGCACAAATTTAATTCATTTCTTTTTCTCCCTTCTTCTTCCTAGAGAGAAAGAGCGGTCCTTAGAGAGAGAAGTGCCTTGGAAGCTCAAGAGAGGCCCTACATCCCTCAAATTTAGCACCAAGCTCTTGGATTCCCCCTCTCCACCATTCCTTTTCCTTGTCTTATCTACTATTAAGGTGAGTGTAGTCACCCACTCACTCTCATCCTTGAATGTGCTCCTTTAAATGTTCCCCTCTCTTCCTCCCCTTGCTTTATGATTGTTTGTGGTTGAGTAGAAGTAGATTTATGATGGTTAGGTTGATGTATGCCTTGAAGTGGTTGTTATGCTTTTGCCCTAGATGGAAGGTTAGGGTTAAGGGGGAATTCCCATCATATATGTTGATTTTCTCTTGAGGAATTGTATGCTCATATTAACACTTATATTCATGTGATTATTGTTGATAGTTCATGTTCTTAACCCTAATCATGTAAAGAGGAATCTTGGGTCCTAAGACCTCATGTAATTGATGAAGTTAAGGGTCCTTAGGGCCTCATGTATATTATGAATTGGGTCTCTAGACCACATGCTAAATAATCAAATTTTGGGTCGTTTTACTTCATGTATTAAGACAATGTCTTTGGTCCTTAGGCTTCAATTTTAAAGGAGGAAATATCATGTGTGAATATATCATGTTTAAGGGTAAGGTCTTTATGGCCTTCTGGAACGACAGTTCCTGTTAGTCTGAGCCCAGTCTAGCCTCATGTAAAGTGGAAAGACCCCTAGGGTGTTGGGTAAAATACTTCATGACTAACATTGCATCATTGCTATATTGGATGTTTTATGTGTTAGTTGAATCTCAGTATAATTGTTGCATAACATTTGATTGATCCTCCTAAACTGCATGTTTTTAACACGCTCACTGGGACATTAGTCTTACCACACTCCGTGGGAAATATATTCAGATATGCAGGGTTCCCATCCAGATCCTTGATGCATGGTAGGAGCTGCTTTGGGGCCTTGTTATGGCCCACTTTCTTGAGAAGATTATAGTTTATTTTGTATAGGTGTATCTTGATTTATTTTGATGGGATAGAGTTGTACATGTGGGGCCTCAGGGGTTTATTTTTATTCTAGGGCATATGTATAGTTAAATCCTATTATGCCTAATGATTGAATATTATATACTGAGCCATTGTTGGCAACTATGATGGTATTATTTTGATGTATTGGAAATTCTTGCTTAAGTAAGTGTTGGGTTACCTAAGTCATATTGTATTGTGTTGTATGCCTATACTATTAATGCGCGAAATAAATTCACGAATTTGGAAATAGTGCTCCCAACAGGCGTTATTTTCGAATTAAGAAATTAGGACGTTATAAGGTGAATCTGAAGTAGGTTGCATCCTTTGGAAAACCAAAGTCACCTAGCTTCTTGATGAAATAGAAGTTCTAGTTGTTAGTTTTCTTTAGTAGCTCCCATTCTTCATGTGGATAATCTCCCATAGGAAACTTCCCTTTGTGATATCTTAAGTCCATCCACTGTTGAGCAAAGGCACCTTTACTTACTGCAACAAAATGGTCTTTGAGTTACACAAGTTCAGCATCAGGTTCTCCACATTCTGGATCAGGTTCTTTGGTCAGAGATTCGTCCTTTCTCTTCGCTAATTCTCTGTTAATTTGCGGAGAGACTTTAACACATGGGACCCATACTCTGTCAATTTCTCTCTTCACAAGTTTCCACTCTACCAAACAGATAAATTATTTCCCTTCCCCCTATTTCTTTCCCCCCTATTTTCTTCTTCATCAAATAAGGCGTAAAAAGACCATATTAGTAGTGTAGCGTTCTCCTTCATCTATTTCCAATAATATTAAAGAAAATGCTTAAATATGTTTTTAGTCCCTATAAATATGAGTCATTTTGTTTTTAGTCCCTGTAAATATTTTGTTTTGGTTTTTCATCCCTACAAATTTTTCAGTTAGCCTTTTTGGTCCCTACTGTTAACTTTAAGCTTATGTGGCTAACAGAGTGCCACATCAGCTTGCCACATGTGTTATTTCTGTCCAACTTAAATTTGTTTTTAGTACTTATAAATATGGTCATTTTGTTTTTAATCCCTATAACATTTTTTTATTTTTATTTTTCACTCTATCTCATCCTCATCCAACATCAATGTTCTTTTTCTTATACTGTATTGTTACACTTGAAATTCTTGAACTCCTCCTGGGTTCAATAAAATAAATTCTTTATGTATTTAATTATTTGAAATTTTAATGCACTTGGATTCACTCTATAAAGGGCGAAAACTTGTAAGGGCATTTTTCTCTCTACTAATTTTTTTCTGTCTATTGACTAACAAAATTTTCATTTGATTTATGTCTATTAACTTGTAACTTAATGAGATTTGTGCTAACTAACAAAAAGGCTTGTAATTATAAATCAAATGAAAATTTTGTCAGTAAGTGGACAGAGAAAAAATAATTGTAGAGAAAAAAATGTCATTACAGGTTTTTTCCCTATATACAGTGAATCCAAGTATTTTGAAATTTCAAATATAATTGAATACATACAAAATTTATTTTTTAAACCCACAAGAAGCTCCAAAATTTCAAGTGTAACAATACAGTGAAAGCAAAAGGACATTATGATGTTAAATGAGGATGAAATTGAGGTAAAAAACCAAAAAAAAAAAATTACAGGGACTAAAATCAAAATGATCATATTTATAAGGATTAAAAATAAATTTAAGCTGAACAGAAATAACAAATGTGGCATAGTGATGTGACACTCAGTTTCCTACATCAATGACAAGTTAAAACCATGGACAAAAAGACTAACGAAAAATTTGTTAAGGACGAAAAACCAATTTTTTTACGGGAACTAAAAATAAAATGACTAATATTTATAGAGACTAAAAATATAGTTAAACCTAAAAATAACGAGCACTATGAATGATTTAGCTTCATTGAACATTATATTTATTACTAGTATAATATATTAATTGATGATATTGAAAATTGGTCAATTACAAATTCTATTTTAATTCAATTTAAAATTGAAAAACGTTAACAAATAAACGTTGGAAGTTAGAAGTGTTCTTAGGGAGGAGTTGCACTTACAGAGTTACAGGTGAGTCTGACTGAGATAGATGAAAAAGGCGTAAACAAATAAATTCTGTTAACGTTGGGAATGGGGAGTTTGATGAGATTTGGCAACGGTCATGATGCCAAATAAGCCAATAAGAATAAAGAACGCGTCTGTCTTCACTCTATTCCCTTCCAACGGTAACTT
This sequence comes from Sesbania bispinosa, assembly GCA_026901365.1. Lineage (NCBI taxonomy): Eukaryota > Viridiplantae > Streptophyta > Magnoliopsida > Fabales > Fabaceae > Sesbania > Sesbania bispinosa. Next base: position 2,577,615 of record QLOH01000021.1, on the reverse strand, counting down.
CTCAGAACTTGCTTCCCTTCCTCTCATTCATTGTCTCAATCACAAGCGTGGCCCCACACTGTAACAGCTGGCCCAATCTCAAGCAATAATACAAAAAAAGAAAATCTTAATCAACAAGTAGAAGCAACGCATGAATATTGAATAATGACTAGGGGGTAGGCAAAGGCATAGAAAGAGTGCTCGAAGTGGTTAAGTCAAACCCATATCAATCAAAATAACGAACGCTCTTTCAACACCCGTAAGGCCAAAAAACACTCTATTTTGATTCTCTTTCTAATTCATTGGAGTATTTTGATTCTCACACATCCGAAGACCGCAGTCACACCCTCACAATAATTCATTTTTTTTTGTTATGACAACTTTCTCCAGCCTTTACTCTCCCATAGTCCCATACCACCACATTTCTTCATACCCCAAATTACATTTTCAACTTCTTTTATTAAAATAAGTAACTTTTTAATGACCATACGTTAGAGTCAACATTCAAATCAGATTTTAATGCCATTAAACTTACCAACTCTTGTCTTAATTCATGTAATTCTTCTTACAAAATTCTCTACTTAATTAGTAACATTAATATTGGATACGATTTATTTCTCTCTGGTATATTTTATAAGTCACTTCTTATAAATTTTAGTGGTTATTTTTATAAAGCACTTTTCAATTTTAACACAATATTTATTATTATTTTTTTTATTTACCCTTATTAATTTTAATGTCTTTTTAACGATGTAATGATAGTAGAGTTAAATAATGATATTAAATAAGGACAAAACTAGAAAATTAAACTATTTTTTAAAACTCTAATAAAATTAACTAATTTTAACCACTTATATTCATATATATAATTCGGTTAAATGTACCTTATAAAAAGGATCGGATAGAGTATTTTCTATGAGATAATTATAAAATTACACAATGGGTAATAATAGGAAATTAATAGATATACAATATTGTTAGTATAATTTTTTTTATAAATATTCAATAATGTATTGTTAAATCGTTTATTAAACTTAATAAATAATAATTAATTTTTTCAACTATTACTATTACATAAAAAAAAAATAGTAATTAATTTTTTATCCAACAAAACCAATTTAAAATAACTTTATAACACATATCTTTTCAACAATGACTAATGGGAGGGAAAAAAAACACGCAAATGATGTGAAGTAAGGAAGGGCAAATGTGGGAAAACAAAAGATAAACATGGTCAAAGAAACGTTTTAATAAAATTGACTGTGATAGCTGTGTGTTACTATATGCTTATATGCCTCGCAAACAACACGCAAATGAAGAGGGTCCCACACTGACTCCAATACGACCCTAATGACACATCATTCCATCTTCCATCCTTTAAATTCCCCTTCTCATATGAAACCCCTCTCTCTCATAAAACACATAAAACCAACGGTACAAGGAAGCAAAAAAAAACAAAGAAAACAAGACCAATTCCAACGTTTGAATTTTGACTGAAAACAAACGAAGCACAGAGAAAAGAAGAAAAAAAGAAAAACCATGTCTTGCTCCGTCGCAGTTTCGAATTCGCCGGTGTTCTCTCCTTCTTCCTCCCTCTTCTGCTCGAAGCCTTCTATCATTTCTTCTTCCCCTGAAGCTCTAACCCTTTCTCTCTCTCACCTAAAGCCAAATTCTTCTTCTACGGCGTCCTCTTCTTCTTCCCCTTCTGCTTGTTCTTCCCCTTCTTCCCCTTTTCGTCTTCGCCTTCCCAAACCCCCAACAGTTTTTCTCCGCTCCTTCCTCTTCTGCCTCCTCTACCTCTCCAAACGGCACCGTTTTGAAGAGGAAGAGACCAGCGAGGCTTGATATACCCGTTAGTTCTCTCACCTTTGGGGTTCCGGCGACGCCGTCGGCGATGGCAAGGGATGACCTTGAGGCTGAGGGAGATGGGTTTTCTGTGTACTGCAAAAGAGGAAGGAGGGAGTACATGGAGGATCGTTACACCGCTGGGGATAATCTACGCGGAGAACACAAACTGGTAAGAAAATTTTGCTTTTTTTTTTAATTTAAAAAATTAGAATATTTGATTGGTTGGTTTTGGTTATGGTGTGATTCTAGAAACTGGGGTTGTGGAAAGTTTGAAACTTTATTTCTGAATTTGATCTGGGTCTGGTTGGATTTAATTGTTGGGAGAATTAGAAGAAGAATTTTGTTTTGTTTTTTTCCCTGGATGGTTTTGTCAAGTTTATAAATTGTATAGCTGCATATTGAAAATTGAGATTAATTTTTGAAAAGGCAACTTTTGGCTAGATAGTATCTATGTGGGTAAGGAGATAATTATAAATAAAGCTTTGAATTCTATGTTTTAGTAATTATTTTGTAGTTAAGAAAGCTCTCTTTGTGATTAATATGTGGGATGATGTTTTGTTGCATGAATTGAATTTTAAGTAGTTACCTTACTTTTGACATGTATAGTTAGTTGAAACAGAGAAATTAGGGAAAGATAATTTATGAATATGCTGTTGCTTCTGATGCTTAATGAGCTAAATTTGTTGCTGTTTGAATAGGATCTAACATGTAAATTTGTTTTATGGTCATGGCAGGCTTTTTTTGGCATATTTGATGGGCATGGAGGTGCAAAAGCAGCAGAGTTTGCTGCAAATAACTTAGAAAAGAATGTCTTGGATGAGGTGATCATGAGTGATGATGATGATATTGAGGAGGCAGTGAAGCGCGGTTACCTCAACACAGATTCTGATTTCTTGAAAGAGGATCTCCATGGTGGCTCATGCTGTGTAACAGCTTTGATTAAAGATGGTAACCTTGTTGTGTCCAATGCTGGTGATTGCCGTGCTGTCATAAGCAGAGGAGGTGTTGCTGAGGCCCTAACATCTGATCATAGACCTTCAAGGGAAGATGAAAGAGACAGAATTGAGACCCTGGTAAGCTTCTGAACATGGTAGTGATTTCTCTTATCTCTTTGGTTATTGCTTTAATTTGTTGGTTCTTATGAGTTGAAACTTGTCTTGCAGGGTGGCTATGTTGATTTATGCCGTGGTGTTTGGAGGATCCAAGGATCACTGGCTGTATCTAGAGGAATTGGAGATAGACACCTGAAACAATGGGTGACAGCAGAGCCTGAGACCAAAGTTATCAAAATTGAACCTGAACATGACTTGTTAATATTAGCTTCAGATGGATTATGGGATAAGGTATAGGACTTCATCACTTAATAGTTTCATTTTTAGAAGTACTGCAGAAAATTGATGCTCATGTATTGATTGATTAACTGATCAAGTTTCTCTTTTTCATTCTTGTTTCAGGTTAGTAATCAGGAAGCAGTAGATATTGCTCGTCCTTTATGTGTAGGGAACAACAAACCACAGCCATTGTTGGCATGTAAAAAGCTTGTAGATTTGTCTGTTTCAAGAGGCTCTATGGATGATACAAGTGTTATGCTAATCAAATTGGAGCATTATGTTTGAAGTTTCATTAGTACAGGAGAAGAAGGTGGCACCTGATTATAGAGTAGCTAATTCTTTTCTGTATATATATATATCTGACGATGACATTCATTGGAATTTTTTGCACCCGTAGATGGGGAGAGATATTTAACAGAATAACATTTAGTAATTTTTTTTCATAGAATGACATTGATGTAATAAGCATTTTGATTACTCTATCCATTATTGTTTTAGTAATTCATTTATTCTTTATACTGAAGTTATCAAATTTGTGATAGTTTACAGTTTCCCTTAAAAGGGTACATGAATGCAAAGTTGCAGATTCAATGAATTTCTCTTTCAAATTTTTTAAGTAAGGCCAAGTTAGCCTTCAATCTTATGAATTTGACAGCTCAATCAAACGGTTAGATGTTGATTGACTAGTAAGTTCAGTCTTACGAATTTGTCAACTTATTACCTCTTTTTGGTTCCTCGCAATGAACCGTGGTAATCAATTCTGAAATGAATTTTAAATCATTTTTATTTAACGTGATTAAATCGTGCCTTATTTATTTTTTATCATTCATTAATCATTTTATAAATTTATTAAAATTAATTTCACCCAATTATAAACAAAAGGACACTTAATCACAGTAGGCTGTATAATGCTTTACAAATTTCACAGCTCAATCAAACTATGCTTGCATTTTTGCAAGGATTGAGATTTGTTTAACCCTTCTACAAATAGTTTTTAGCTCTTATGAATTGCGTTTAATGGGTTATATTGTCGTCGTTATCTAATAATATACTGTTATGTTATTTAATGAAAATAATATCTGTTATTTAATGAAAATAATATCTAATGTATTATTAAATTTAATAAATAATGTGATATTATATTTTTTAAACTCATTAAATCCTTATTTGTTATCCTTCCAAGTTTCATAGTCTTGTAATTGTCATAAATACGCGGAGTGTCAGTTGAACCTACTCTTCCACAACATGAGTGTTCCCATTACACAGATTATTTTCATTTAGATTCACACTACTTTGCTTTTAAAAGATAAAGAAAGGTTGAGTTAGATGTTCATGCTTTATATGAAGTAGATTACTTCCTATCAAGGCTATATATTCTTATAGCATGCATTATTAGTTTATAAAGCTCACTTCCTTGTGTATTTTTTTTTTGTCAAAGGCTTCCTTATGTATGAAACCAGAGTTAAGACTTAAGACTTAAAAGACGGAAAGGAACTTGACTATTCACTTCTTTTATTGATGAAATAAGCACTTGTTACATGTGAAAATTACGTTCTAATATTTGTTATATTTATTAGTTATCGCTAATTTATAACTTTAGTATTTGGCCAAGTGCTTATTAAGAGGTCTATTTTTTTCTTTTTCTTTTTTTTTTCTTGAATAGTTGACATTGACCAGGGAAAAAACCAGGAACGGTGGAACTAGAATAGTTGGAATTGAGTTCTTGTATCTTGGTTTGGGTGAGAGAGAGTTTGGCACAAGATCCATATGATCATGAGCTTAGTTAAGTATAATGGAAAATTATATTATTTAATTTACATGATCAATCTCTTGTGAAAACTAATGTGAACACTTGTATTAATAATTTATAAGCAGCACCGTTGGTGGAAGTTGACTAAGTTTCCTGGCCATTAGGAGAAGCACTGACTTCTTCCCCTGCCGACCACCGAATTGGCAAAAAATATATCATATCTGCCGCACACTTTTGCCTTTGCACTCTGAATTAATGAACCACCTTATGAACCATAAGGAGCTGTCAATTTTAGATTCAATTATTTAATTAAGAACCGCTATTTGCACTAGTATTTAGCTATCAATGGAGGTTGTTCAAGAGGTAGATCTCGGGTTCAAATCTTATATAAATAAAAAATATTTTGTTAAAAAAACTAGTTTCATTATAACGTGAATATTCCTAACTCGAACAATATTGTCTCTTGTAGAGAATATACAGTTAAACTAAACAACACTTGCTTCTACCTGTGTCTAACACACCTTATGCGTGCTGATAGAAGTAAATCATCCACATTAAAATTAAAAATTTACAATATTTTGGAGTTGAATTTTCGTTATAGTTAAAAAGTGGGGTTAAATATATTTTTAGTCCTTAAAATATAGCTAATATTTGATATTAATTAAGTTATTGTAATTTAAAACCAGTGATTCTGGTCCCTCTCAAAAAATAAAAATACCTTATTTTAATCCTTATAAAAAAATCTGTAGCTAATCGTAGTAAAATCTGTAGCAAAAGTACAATAAGGGTAAAATTAGTGTATTTTTTAATTTTTGAAATATCAAAACCATTGATTTTAAATTATAAGAATTAAAATTAAATATTAATTATATTTCAAAAATAAAAAACATATTTAACCAAAAAAAAAATTAAAATCTCACGTTGTTAACATGATTGGGATCGGAATATGTAATAATGCTATAGAAAGCCCCTTGAGGATTAGACTTTTCGATTAAATAAGATAATGATTGGATTTTATTTTAATTTTGTATGATTATTGTTACTACATATACATATATAAAAAAAGCAAGTGATGTATATAAATTAAGATGGGGGATAATAATATAAAGTGATGGCGACAATAAGACATTTGTTGTGGCTTGACTTGAGATTGACTTAAGGATGATGATGATGAGGTCGGTTTCGAGGCGCACTTGACACGTTCTCACTCGGGGATCCTTCGCGGAAGGCACAATGTGTTTGCAAACTGTTGTACACACCAAATTAAATGACCCTTTTGTTGTTAGACATACAAGTGTCCCAAAGATTTGATCGTAGAGGAGAATATACATGAAACCAAACCCAAAAGATCCAATCACCAACCAACATTTGTAATATGCAGTGCATGTAGCACGTACCATACGGCAAATATCTAATATCTATGCCGTCTCATGAACTTGTTTGATTCCAGAGAAGAATCAGTCATAGCTCAATCATATATATTTATGTACGTTATATGAAACATGCACGTTTGAGTGTTTAATTAGATTATTGTCCTTTATGATTCTATTTTATGAATTTATTATTATCATTTTTTTTTCTGTGTGTGAATTTTGGAAGAACCGCGTCTTGCCGTTGTATGTAGTTGTCAAAACCTTCTTGATATTTTTTTTCCCCTTTTATTAAAATAGAGACTACCGTTTAGTTTTTTCAATACGGTGGATTAAAAAAAATAGAGTTGATTTTGTGATGAATCATCAATCAAGTTAATTTTTGCAACACTTGTAATAGTATTTGGTTTACTTTAAAAATACGTTTCAAACTCGAGTCAACTCGAGTCAACGCTTTATGTAGTGTTGGTTAGGATCCGCGTTTAAAATGTGGTTATGGAATAAATAAAACAAATTAATGCGTGTTTGATTTACCCCAAAATCACGTTTTAAACGTGGATCAGTCAATGATACTCTAGTATTAGCCTGGATCCACGTTAGCGTTGATCTAGATCCACATTTAAAACATAATTTTTAGGTTAAACCAAACACACTATTTAGGTTAAACTAATCACAGTATAAGTTGTACAACTTGTTCCTTTGGGGGAAATAACAGTAAAGTTTTTGTTTGTGTGTAGAGAATTCAAACAATTTGAAAGTGTTCTCTTATCGGAAAAAAGGGGCATATTAAATTTATAAAAAAATGATCAACATGTCTAGAGTAAAATTAAAGAATAAATAATTAAGAAGCAACCATTTACAGACTCGTCCTATACTGAATATAGCTGAATGAATGGCTAGTTGGCTACCTGCCGGAGAGATTAGATACATGATTGTCAAAATATACATGAAGCTAAAATCCTAAATATATGAATATGGAGTAATATAAAAAAGAAAACAGGCAACATAAGTATTGACTCTAGTATAATAAGGTGACCCATTCAACTGTAATTTGAAGTCATGAATTGGAATAAAACTTCCGTTCATGATAAGATTGGGTAAAGTGTGGTCTCAAGAAACAGCTTCCCGCTATTAGTGCCTAGTATCATATAATATAAAATTAAAGAAATCTTTAAGATGATCTGTTTGTGAAATTTAATTCAATGAACCATATTCATGAATTCATGGAATGCGCGTTGAAATTAAGTACCAACAAACTTAGGAGGAATTTGTGAATATCTAATTCTCAGAGCATGAGGCAATATAGACATTCATTAACTTGAAATGAGAGAAAATATAATTTCAAAGGAAACAATGTAAACTAGGCCAGTTATCTAACATATACGGACTTGGAAGGATGTTGGGTGGGGATTAATTCACAGTGTAAATTAAATATAGCAACAGACATCAAAGTAGATCTATCAGAGCTAGATCTATTAGCAGAGTAGCACAGCAACCGGAACAGATTTAAAAGATAGAAAAAAGAAAAACAAAATATTTTACGTGGAAAGTCCTCCAATACAGAGGGAAAAACCATTAGACGAACTTCGAGAAATATTCCATTATATTTAATGATGGATACAATATTTTTTTCACAGTCTCCTATTGAAGATATACAAATTAATATAGTGTTTCTCAGTGAAATCAACAATCCTATTCAAAATACTACAACTTGTAGTACCAATGAGTACAAGAAATGATACCCAAAATAATACCGATTTATTTTTTCCACACACACTTTTTGGGATTTATTCTCGATCACTCTCTATTTTTCTTTCTCTTTCACTGATTGTTCCTTACTTGGTTTGTTGATTTTGCTTGGTTTGTACCTTACACTGTATAAAATTCAACTCTCATGCAATTTCAACTTCTCATCACATACACACTTGCTTTTCAATTTTTTTGTCATTTAGTAAATGGTTGGACACTACAATTCTACCCGTCAAACAATTGAGGAAAATTAATCTTGGAGACTTCACTCATGATCCATGACAATCAATTCGACACAAAGTTAAAGATTTTCACGAGCTACAACTTTCATCATCATATCAGCGTGATTTTTTTTCAATCTGAATCTTTTCTAGTTTGAACTATTGTTCTTCAACTATTTGACATAATCAATGGTATCTCACATCTCAATGGGCTTAGTACGAGAGCGGTACATTACATTCTTGCTTAAATCCAATGCGCTTTGACTATCACAGTGGATAGAGGACCATTCCTACTATATTCCTAATTGCTCAAGGAATCTCATCAACCAAAAGATTTCCTTTCCTACTTTAGCCATAGCAACATATTCTGCTTCCGTAGTCGATAGGGATGCCATTTGATACCAGAAAGGTTACGGATCTAGAATTGAGCAAAAATAACCGATTATAATTGAAAACAAGCGAATTAAAGTGGCTGGACAGAAAGCATATTCACGCATGAAAATGTAAGACAATGAGAGAAAATGAAAGAAAAGTGGAAGAGAAAAGAGATTGTGTAGGCGCCACTGAGGAAGGCAAGCCTTCAACAGATAAGCAAGCAGTGTAGATTCGCCACCAGCTCGTGGAACCGGATAAGAATCACAATGGTTTAAGCAAGAACCATCAAGTCTCTTAACCTCACAAGGGAGAATACAAGCGTAAGCTCTCTATTAGAATGAAGATTTAAAAAATGTATACATGGGGATCCCTCCTATTTATATCCTAAAGGGGTGGTTATGAGTGGAAAAAGGCAAGGAAAATTAATTTTATCTTAAGTGGGTCTTAAACCCTCAACCCCAAGCTATTCTAAGTCATAAACTAGGTGCCTCATTAAAGGAAAAGTAAGGAGGAAAATACAACTCAAATAAAATACAAAACTATCAAACGATAGACTTGAGGCCATGAACATGTGGCCTATTTAGGAAATTAAAAATAACCCAAGTAAGGATATTATCAAATAATTGTTTGGAGTGCATGACCCATAAGAGGAAGTGTCAAATATTGACTTTGAGAAGAAAGTCAACTTAGCCATAGGTTGTAGGACATAGTCCTAAACCTCACGCCCTTAATTTCCTTAGCTTGCACCCATGATCTCTATAGCTTGTCCATTCCTTCTAGGCAGATGCCATCATCCCCTCCCCCTTGAAAAGGATTTGACCTCAAATCGAAAAGATAAGGGCCTAAAATAAACCAAAACAAGAATAGGTGAGTAAATGAGAAGTAGGAAGAAGGAATGGATGACAATTGCATAGGAAATAAGAAGTGACTTCCCTTAAAGTCAAGGAGTTCAAGATGTCCTTCGTCAGCAAGATGTCCTCGGTTCTTTGGAGCGTGTGCCCTCAAGCGCTAGCACTACTTAGAGATCAAGGTGCTAGACCCCGGGTCAAAGACTATCCTCTTGAAGCATTTCCATGCAAGCAAAAGAATAAAGTAGTCACAAGGAAGATATAAGAATAAATTGTCACAAAAGTACCACAATAGTGTCAAAGTTTTGCAATCATCAAAATATTCTACAACATGTTTCCAAATGAATGCACAGTTAAAGCTATGTGGCATGAATTCTTTGATATATTAGAAAAATTTATCACACCTATAGAGTGTATCATCTGCATGCAATGAGTTATTCTTACCAAAAGGTATGTCTACACAAATGTACTTACTCAAGTATATAGATGGGAACACCTTTTGCATATTAACATTATCATATGTGTGCATGTAAGGTGACACATTTAAAAAATCATCTTGGGCAAGCATATCATGAGGCATATCAACAAGTGTTATGGATGTCAAATAAGTTTTCCTACATGTGATAGCTTCATCCAAAGTTTTATTCTTCTTGCTAACTAGTTCAAGAGCATAATACACATCTTTTTATGAAACAATTATTTTAGGTCCAAAATGTGTATGCACATTATAGATACAAGCCAAAGGTACATGCATATTCAATCCAACTTTGTTATCATTCCTATCATGCAATCTAAATTGACCAAAGGAATTGACTAAACATGCATCTTTAGTAAGTTTCATGGTACTCTTAAACTTAGTTGGTTTTTCTAAACATGCAATAGGTTTTAAAACATTTTCAACATTGTTTATTTCTTTCAAACATGTAATGCTTTGAGGCATATAATTGTGCATAGAAAGAGGCATTTCATGCATAAAGAAAGTTAGTTTAGGAAACTCCCTTTCAACAGCTTGAGTTGTCATTTTTGCATTACTAATAGTATTTGCCATTAACCTATTCAAGTTTCCACTAGAAGGGTTAGCAATCAAATGATCACAAGATATATTAAGTTGCTTTCCCAACTCTTTTTCTTCTTGCACTCTTAATTCATTTTCCTCACTTTCACTTTAAGTTTTTCTTCTTCCTTTTTTTCTAATTGTTCCTTTTTCTCTAATTTTCTTCTCTCTTCTATCTCAATTAAGATTTTTGAAAATTCGTCTTGGATATTTCATTAGAAATTTTTTCTAACTTTCTTCCAAATCTATCTTCAGAAGAATCTTTTGTACTTTTCGTATTTTCTCTTCTTCTCTTTTCCTCTTTTTCATAAGTTTTGTCATAATAATCTTTTCTTCTAAATTTTCTTTCTTCATCCCTCCTACTACCACGATTAGAGTTACTATAACTCCTCTCCTTCTTATTATCCTTAGATGACATTCATTTATTCTCTTTCTCTCATTTCCTTCCAATACATTTCACCAATTTTATCATGAGAAGATTGTCTTCTCATCACTTCCTCTTCTTTTCTAAGTTCTCTCCTATCTTCATCTAGCTCCTTTATCCACACTATATATGACATCCTAAATTGATTTTAATTGAAAGCTTTTAAGGACCTCTACACTCACTAAGTGTTTACACTCAAATAATGCATCCACTCGTGTTTATCACTCTTTTTATTGCTTTTTTCTATAATATGTTCACTCTAGCCTCTTCTACTCAGTTAGGATTGATTTTAGTTCTTACAAAGACCAAAGTTATTTCCCTACCCAAGTTTGACAAGATTGAGAACAAACAACACTATGGTTATCTAGGATTGCCTAAAAGGAAAAACTCTAAAGATAAAACCTAGAATAGAATTTCACAAACAAGAAAAGTTAGTTGCAAAGAGAATTTTTTTTGTCTAAGTTTTGATTCAAAAGAAGAGTTGCCAAAACAGTTATTTTTGGAAAACAGCAGATTACAACTAAAAAATTGAACAGATACAAGGAAATGAAAAAGATTACAGTAAACTTGAACACTGTATTGTTCGACTTTTTCTTCATTGGTTTTTTTTCAATTGGAGGATTCAACTTTTCCTCTATCTTTGACTTTTGCACATTTTTTTTGCTTTTTTACACCTTTTTTTGTATTTTTGGCTAATATTTTTTTGAATACTTTCTCTTCTTTTCTTTTTCTTTGTCTCTTGCCCCATTAGAAAATTACAGAAATTTGTAGAAAATTACAAGTAATTGAAACCTACTCTAATAAAAAAATTTGCAAGAATCCGGCCTAAAATAGGACCAAACGGTACCAAAAAACTGAAAAGAATTGTCTGTTTTCTAAAACTTGATTTGCAAAACGGAATGGCAACTTGAATCAAAATTTGCATCAAAAATTTTTTAGCATTTCCCTTGGATTACACAAAAATTTTGCATATAACAATTCAAGCGACCTGGATTGATTTTATGGTTCAAAACTGAGAAAAGCCATCAAAATTCATCAATTAAATTTTATGAATTTCGCCTATTTTATGAGCTACAAACCCAGCCTGTGGTTATGCGTTTTGCATAATCAAACAAGCGTTTCCTAAGGTTTTTCTAGCGTTCAATCCAAATTTGCAATCAGATCACAATAATGACAAACAGAACAAGAGCAGAAAATTGAACATCACAGACTCAAAAAAATGCGCATAAATGAGCAAAATAGGAGATAAAATTGCGTAAAATTAAAGAGCAAGAATTAAAAGGGGAAAACTAAAATTAAAAGGATGAGGAAGACTGAAAGTAAATGACAGAAAGTAAATAGTAGAGAGTAGAGGGGATGGCAAAAATTAAAAGGATGGGGAGAAGCGGAATTTAAATGACTGAAAATTAAAAAGCGAAATAGTAAATAGATGAATATGGATGAACAATTATATGGGGGAGATGAACAAGAATGTAAAAGGATGGGAGAAAATGTAGGTGAATGATCTTTAGAAAATGGAAGCAACAGTGCTCCCACTTACTACAATCCACCACAAACAAGCAGTTAGAATTCAAATTCACTCAAGAACAATTATGAGCACTTGGAATAGGCATTTCATCAAACACCTAAGAGGTGAGATTAGTGGCCCAAAAGCAGCCCCATCTAGCAAGAAATTCACGCAAACAATCAAGGCAAACAAGTGTTGCAGGCAGTAGAAAGGCACCTTGGGTCCGAGAACAGTCCAAAGTCTGAATTACAAATGAAATAGATGAACAATTACACAAGATTTTGGGAAACATTCTGCACCAAACCAGCAAGTATGCAGCGCCCAAAACTCCACCAAAACAGCCCAAAATGTGCTCAATTCAACAAAGCTCTGATGACTAATTGATAGCAGGAAGGTTACGAATCTAGAATCGAGCAAAAACAACCGGTTAGAATTTAAAACAAGCGAATTAAAGTGGCTGGACAACAAGAATATTCACGCATGAAAATGTAAGAAAATGAGAGAAAATGAAAGAAAAGTGGAAGAGAAAAGAGATGGTGTAGGCACCACTGAGGAAGGCAACCCCTTCAACAGATAAGCCAGTAGTGTAGATTCGCCACCAGCTCGTGGAACCGGATAAGAATCACAATGTTTTAAGCAAGAACCATCAAGCCTCTCAACCTCACAAGGGATAATTCAAGCATAAGCTCTCTATTAGAATGAAGATTAAAAAAATGTATACATGGGGACCCCTCCTATTTATACCTAAAGGGGTGGTCATGAGTGGAAAAAGGCAAGGAAAATTAATTCTATCCTAAGTGGGTGTTGAACCCTCAACCCCAAGCTATCCTAAGTCTTAAACTAGGTGCCTCATTAAAGGAAAAGTAAGGAGGAAAATACAACTCAAATAAAATACAAACTATCAAACAATAGACTTGAGGCCATGAACATGTGGCCTATTTAGGAAAATTAAAAATAACCCAAGTAAAGATATTATCAAATAATTGTTCGGAGTGCATGACCCATAAGAGGAAGTGTCAAATATTGACTTTGAGAAGAAAGTCAACTTAGCCATAGGTTGCAGGACATGGTCCTAAACCTCACGCCCTTAATTTCCTTAGCTTGCACCCATGATCTTTATAGCTTGTCCATTCCTTCTAGGCAGATGCCATCCCCATTAGATCACCTTCCATATTTGCATTTGCATATACCTCTAGAATAGTTTTAGGTCCTCTAAAGCACAAGCACATTCTAGAGTTACCTTTTCAAGTATCTCAAGATCCACTTTACTGCTTGCAAATGACCTTTTCCATGATTGGAAAGAAATCTTCTAACGACTCTGCCCGCAAGAGTAATATCTTGCCTCGTGCAAATCAGTGCATACATCAAACTCCTAACTATTGAGGAGTACGGTATAGTGGTCATGAATTCCTTTTTTTCCTGACCACGGGTAGGACAAGTTTTTTTGCTGAGTTTGAAGTGATTAGCCATAGTGTGCTAATTGGCTTAGAATCCTTCATGTTGAATCTTTCTAGAATCCTATTCATATATCATTCTTGTGACAACCACAACTTCCTAGCTTTTTATCTTGAAAAATCTACATGCCCAAAATTTGCTTTGTAGGGCCTAGATTTTACATATCAAACGGTGTTGGACAACTCCTTTTTTTAAATCATCAATCATCTTCATATCTTGTCCTTCTATCAACATATCATCTACATAAAGCAAAAGGATGATGAATTTGTTACCTAGAAATGTTTTGACATATATGCAATGATGTCTTTAGTCTTGGTATTGATAAGTGAAAATTAGTTGATAATTAGAGCACTTTTTAGTTCACTTATCAAGGATAAAATGGAAATTTTACCCCAGTTTAATCCCTTTTTATTAAATATTAGATAAATTGTATTTATTAATCTGAGATTTGAATTTGATGCTATTTTGATAGAAATATTGCTGATTTTTGCAGAATATTGCAAAGATTTGATTTGAAGGGAAGATAGCATCAAATGAGGAAGATATCTGCAAGATTTGAAGATTGATTGAAGCCATTTAATGAAGACTTGAAGATTATTTGAAGCCATTAATGAAGATATCACTGCCAATCAAACAAGGATTCTGCAGACAACCTTCCCAAATAAATCAAAGATGCTCAATAAATACAAAGATTTCAGCAAATAAAGGGAAACAAGGAAAGACAAATCAGCTAAAACCAGTCTCGGGGAGAGATCAAATTAAAAAGAGAAAGTTTGGAGCTGCAGGACGCATGTTGCGATTCAACCTGCGCTACACAGCGCAGGGTGAAGCGTAAGCTCTCTGGAACCCACGCTGCATCCTGTGCTGTAGCGCGGGGTGAAGCGCAGATCACGCTGATTCTCGCCCTGTTGCCGTTTTTAGATAGATTTGTCCCCAATTTCCTTTGTCTTTCCTTAGCTTATAAATAGGACCTTCTTGCACCAGATCAGGTGTGCACGATTATTGTAATTCAGTCATATTTCAGTGATAATGCACCAGAGCTAATTTTAGAGTAGGAGATGAGGAGCGCTTCACAAGGATTGAAGATGGTGACAACATCTTCGGTGGTTTGTATAGCTACCTTGTGTAGTTAACTCTCCATCAGGATTGGATGTAATTGATTCTATCCCCAAGTGTATGTAAACTCTATATTATTATTTCCTGATCTCTCTGTCTATAATATTAGTAATCTTATTCTGTGCTTAATTCCTAACTTTGCGCTTGTGCCGGAGTTATAGGCTAGTTTCGACTAGGATTGAGGATGGGGGAGCAGATTCTGAAGAAACCCATTCTCTAAGTGAATAAGAGGACTCGGTAGTCAGTGAACCGAAACATGGGCGTTGCTAGTGATTGATGGGTAGTGTGAGTACTCTAATGAAGGGCGTCTACAGGATAGGCATGGTTACTAAATTACTGATAACAAAGGTTAGTTGATTGTCAATCCAGGATTCGATGCAAGGATGTATCTAATGAGTGATGGGTAGTGACAGTACTCTAATGAAGGTGCGTCTGTAACTTTAGGCCTCGTTTATCAACTAGTTCTTTTACAAACGGAATAAAAGAAAGCAAAATAAGCCGAGGGTAGTCTGTCGCCTGGGAGAGCCCGCATGGATTACCTTTGAGTGTGTGAGGCCGCTGGTAACTCGGGGTCTTAGCAATATAGTTTGTCTATAGTATTATAAAGTAAACCTAAAATAATAGATAGTTTTTACATGCACGAAGGGTGTGATGAGATGAAGTTCAATCCTAATCCAAGTAAAGTGTCTTTAACTCTTCCTTTCTATTTTTATACTTATTAATTTGCAATTTAATAATTTCCACGCACAATATTCTCACAAATCTATTATTTGTCTCTTGATAAATAGACCACAAATATACGTGAGTTGACCGTTCCCTGTGGATACGATACTTTTCTTACTATTATACTACTGGATTTTTGGTTCGCTTTCCAGAAACCCATCAGGTATATCAACGAATAATCATAAATGAGTCAAATTTCTTGTACCATTGTTTAGGATCTTGTTTCAATCCATACAAGCTCTTCTTTAACCTACAAACCACGTGCTTCTTTCCAGCTTCTTCAAACCCTTCTGATTGTGCCATGCAAATTTCTTCCTACAAATCTCCATGGAGAAATTTAGTCTTCACATCTAATTGTTCAAGTTCTAGATTCAAGTTAGCTACCAGTCCAAGTATAACTCGAGTAGAACTCATTTTCACAACTGGAGAGAAAATTTCATCAAAATATATTCCTTGTTTTTGTCCATGGCATTTTACAACTAAGCGGGTTTTATACCTGTGTCAGCACCCAATTTCGTCCGGAAGTTCTATTTCACTTTTTCTATCTCTTATTTCCATGCACGTATATATTTGTGGTATTTAATTATTTCTTTTTTACCTTGTTAAAAATCTAAAAAAAAAATAAAAAATGGAAATGGGAATTAATTAATTAGTTAATTAATTAATTGTTGGATAATTAATTAATTAAATGATTAATTAAACTTTTTTAAAAACAAAAGGGATTTTGTTTTTCTTTCTATTCAGAAATTGCATTTAGGCCAGCTGGGCCATCATTTGTAAATCTTGACCTTTTTTTACATTTTTCACTTCTTTTTCTAAATCTTTTGGGCTTGGATTTTTTTTTTCCTTTCTCTCTTCCGTCTTCCTTTTTTTCCTCTTCTTCCGGGCTAGGCTTTTAGCAAGCCCATTTGACATGGTTACTTACCCAAAACAAAACAAAAGAATAAAATAAGAAAAGAAATAAAAGCAGAATTGGGCGGTGGAGTGTGGGACTAAAAAATTCAGAGCTACAGGGCAGTGTCAGAGCAGGCAACTTGCAAGTTCAAGCAGAGCAAGTTGCAATGGGACAAAGGCGGTTTTATTTTCCCTATATATGCATACACGAACTGTAAAAAAGAGAGGATTTTGGAGAGGAGAAAATAGCTTCTGAAAGAGAAAACAGAGATTGATGTTGTACTTTCCTTTCTCTTCAAAAAGAGTGTGTTAAAATTTGGAAACAAAGTATCACCAAGGAAGAGAAGAATAGCTACACTGGGATATTCGTAAGTGGGGTGAGCGATTTCTGGTACATTTCTTCACCTTACAACTCACTACATTTCTTCACCTTACAACTCACTTAGAATATACCTCAAGCCTAGTTGGTTGAATTTGCACTATGACTACATGATTATAATGATACTGAAACCCATGAATGACATCCACGTTCAATGTCATGCTTGCACACACCACACTCAATAGCCCCCTATAGCCATGTGAGTTACTGAATTCCCAATGTGTATCTATGTCATGGTTAATTGTGCAAAACCAGTGTCATTTAAAATTGTAAATTGGTTCAATAAAATGCGAAATGTTCATACCAACAGTCCTTTCTGAGCAATAAAAATCTTACAGAGATAGTGGAGACAGTCCCAGTTCATTTTACATACAATCAAATAGAAAGAAGGAATTTGAAGTTTTTTTTTAAAAAAAAGGGGGACAAAACAGAATAACAGTAGTACAGGAGGGGGGTCACTGTGGCCTCCCAGTGTGGCCGTGTTCCGCCGCTACTCCCCCTTGCTCCACAGCCTATTTTGCCGCCCTTCCTTCACCTCTGTCTAATCTGAGTCCATAAACAGATAAAGAAAAATTAACAACTCAGGAAACAGAACAGGGAAAGGGGAATATGAGATCAAAATCACTCAGGAAAAGGGAAATAAAGGAACCAGAGAGAAGGAACGGACCCACCGCACCTGTAGCCCCACTGTTGGCCGCTCCGTCGTGCGCGGCCGCCGGTCACCAAAGCCACCGCCGCGGCTGTCACCCCGTCTCCCATCGTACTCTTCCCGCGGCCACCGCCGCGCGCGGCACGCACCACACCGCCGTACAGAACGGGCGTGAACCTCCGCTGTTCGAAACGGCCGCGAGCACCGCTCGCTCTCCCTCCCCCCTCGCCGCCAGCTAGCGCGACCTCCTCCGCTGTTCGAAACGGCCGCGAGCCAACCGCTCGCTCTCTCCTCCCCCGCGCCGCCGCTGTGGCGACCTCCTCCGCTGTTCGAAACAGCCGCGAGCCACCGCTCGCTCTCCTCCCCGCGCCGCCGCTGTGGCGACCTTCTCTCCGCTGCTCCATGCAGTCGCCGTCCACTCCCGTCCCGCGGCCGTCCTCATCGAGCCACCGGCGGCCGCGGCTGCATACCTCCGTGGCCATGCAAGGGGGCGGCCGCCCCTTCCCCTTTACCCACATTTTCCCCAAAACCAAACCCCTAAGGGGAACCATGTGGGAGCAAGAGAGTAAAAGAGATGGTGAGGGTTTGAGAAATTGTGAGAGGATGAGATGGGCGGACAGAGAGTTGAGTGGGTGAGATTGAGAGAGTTGGGTGGGTGAGGAAATGTGCATCTGGAAGGTGAAAGGGTTGAGAGTGGGGAAATGGGAGAGTGAGAAAAAGAGGAAGAGAGAGGGATGCGTGAAAGGAGGGGAAAGAGAATGTGAGAGGGTTGAGGGCAGAGAGTGAGTGGTTGAGGGAATTAGGGTTGGAGTTGGTGAGTGGAGGGTTAATGAACCCTAGAAGGTTCTCATGAACCGTCCCACTCCCTTTTTTTTTATTGTTATGATGAGGCGTTTTTTTGAAAAAATCTGATACAAGGCCGGGCTTCTCACCCAGCCCCAGTCCATTAAAAATGATAATAATAAAAAAAACAAAATAAAAAAGGAAAAGATAATAATAATAAATAATGGTAGAATTTATTAGTAAATAAATAGTAATTAGGATTTTTTTATGTATCTCTATTGTGTGTGGGGGCCAATGATGCAATCTGAGGCCCAATTTATTTCGTCGTGCGTAATTTTGTTAATTTTCTGTGTTATTATTCATCTCATTTTCTTTTGACCCACTATCTTGTATTTAATTTGTAAATATTTATTTCTTTTATTCGGTCTGCTTTCAATAATTATGAATATTTGTCTGCCGTGAATTTTAGCCGCTGTTGTAAATAGTACTCGTTTATGACTTAGGACACGTGTAAATGCGGGTTAGTTTAATTTACTCTTTTTAACAAAATAAAAATAAATAATAATTTTTTCTAAAAAATAACCGATCACGTTAATGGAATAGCATTTCTATCCTTTAACGTATTTTTTCAAGAAAAGCAAAGTAATTGAGTATAGTCATTTACTAGCTCAGTTATGTGTTTTCCTGAAAATAATCTCTTCCAAAATAATAATTTCTTTTCAAAAATCACGTTAATTGAATAGCATTTCTATCAATAACGTAAGAAAGAAAA
Source organism: Sesbania bispinosa (assembly GCA_026901365.1). Taxonomy (NCBI): domain Eukaryota; kingdom Viridiplantae; phylum Streptophyta; class Magnoliopsida; order Fabales; family Fabaceae; genus Sesbania; species Sesbania bispinosa. The sequence goes on along the minus strand of QLOH01000021.1, from coordinate 2,558,388 downwards.
AATATTGAGTAGAGTCATTTACTAGCTCAATAATGCGCTTAATCTTAAATCTCTTCCAAAAAACAATTTCTTTTCAAAAATCACGTTAATTGAATAGCATTTCTATCAATAACGTAAAAAAGAAAAATATTGAGTATAGTCATTTACTAGCTCAGTAATGCGCTTAATCTTAAATCTCTTCCAAAAACAATTTCTTTTCAAAAATCACGTTAATGTGAATAGCATTTCTATCAATAACGTAAAAAAGAAAAATATTGAGTATAGTCATTTACTAGCTCAATAATGCGCTTAATCTCAAATCTCTTCCAAAAAAATAATTTTCTAAAAATTTTACGTTAATTGAATAGCACTTCTATCAATAACGTAAAAAAGGGAAATATTGAGTATAGTCATTTACTAGCTCAATAATGCGTGAAATTTCAAATTCAATTTCAAAAAAAACGATTCTTTTCAAAAATTACGTAATTGAATAGCATTTTCTATCAATAACGTAAAAAAGGAAAAATATTGAGTATAGCCATTTGCTAACTCAATAATGCGGAGTTTTAATCTTTTTCTCAAAAATGTTTTTTCTCCTCAAAATAAATGACGTTTATTGAATAGCATTTCTATCAATAATTCCGTCTATAACAATCTCAAAGGTTCGTTGTATAGCCATTTGCTAGCATCAACTTTACTAAAAAATAAATTTCTTTTTTTAATTAAAAGCATTCCAAAAAAAACAATTTCCTCATTTCTTTTATTTTCAAAAATTAAAATCAATTTCTCAAAAAAAAAACAACAAAATCAATCTTTTTTTACAACACGTTTTCAGAACTACGTAGCTTTGATTTCTCCATTGCAACCTGGGGATACGTAGGAGCGGGAACCGGGACCCGTCAGAGCCAAAATAAACAAAAAATGTTTTTTCCTCTTTTAATCCAAATTCAATTCTTTTTAACTTAGGTTATTTATTAGAAAAAAATACAAAAAAAAATAAAGATAAAAAAAAAACAAAAAATAATTTTTCATTTTCATAAGAAAGGGGTAAAACGAATACTTTCAAAGTTAACAAGTTTTGCACAATTAATTAGAGGTAACCGTTTTTTAAACGGATGTTGTAGGGTGCTAATACCTTCCTTACACATAAATGACTCCCGAACCCAAATCTGGTTTTGAAGACCATTTTTCTTCTTTAAAAGGGTGTTTTTCCACATGTTTTCCCTTAAAATAAACTTTGGTGGCGACTCCATTGAAACTCAATTTTTCCAATACGTTTCGCCGACCCGTCGTGACCCCGGTTCGACAACCTGACTGGCTTATTATCATCTTTATGAAGCTTGAACACTACTTGTTTTTCAAGGCCTTTCTGTCTTTAGGAAGTTCCAAAAGCTTATAAGTATCGTTCTTCTTCATGAAATCTATCTCTTCTTGCATTGGTTTTCATCCACTAGACTTTACCCTTATGAGTTTGGACTTCTTCAAAACTTTCTAACTCCCCGTCATCAGTAAGGAGGATGTACTCTGAACTAGGTTACCTACTGGATGGATAACGTTCTCTTTATGATCGTTTGAGTTGTGGCACAGGGGTTTTGCTCCCCCTGCTCCACATCTTCTTCATCTCCGACACCATTTGTTGTTGGCTCTTCATTTACCTCATGTTCATTAAACTCTCCCCTTCTGTGGCATTTTCTATAGGAGGAGGCACTGGTGTAAAATCAACATATCCATAAGATTCTTTGATTTTCTCTGAAGTTGTAGAATCTAACATGGTCTCTTGCTCATGGAACAATACGTCTCTACTTATACAAACCCTATTCTTTTCTGAATCTCATAACTTGTAGCCAAATTCCTTTTCTTCATAGCCCAAAAAAAAATACAAGGAACAACTTTATCATCAAGTTTTTTTCTTTCTTCCTTACTTATGTGAGCAAAAGTTTTGCATCCAAACACTTTCAAATGAGAGTAGTAATATAATTTCTAGAGCATACTCTCTCATGGATGTTAAATCCCAAAGGAACAGATGGGGATATGTTAATCATGTAGCATTTCGTTTAAACAGCTTCACCCTAGAATGGATTAGAGAGTTTATCCATTCTCAGCATACATCTAACTTTTTCCATAATGGTTCCGTTGATTCTTTTGACCACACCATGTTATGGGGTACCAGGAACCGTGATCTTGTGTCTGATGCTACTTTCAGAACAATAACTTGAATTCATGGGAAGTGTACTCACCCCCATTGTCACCAAAATAGCGAAGACAGTTCAAAAGTTTTCCTCGTTTCTCTCTCCACCATGGCATAAAACTTTTGAAGTATTGAAAAATTGGTCCTTCGTTCTTAGGAAATACATACACAACCTTTTCGTGAAACATCATCAATAAATGTCACAAAAAATTGCTACCACTAAGAGTCTCCACCTCCAGGGGACCACATACATTAGAGTAAATCATATCCAAAATATTCTTTCACTTTGATGTTTTATTGAAAGATACTCTATGATGCTTGTCAAACAGACAATAATCACAAGGATTCAATTTATATACCTTTCGTAGATGGAATTAGAGACTTCTTTACCAAAATCTGTAATCCTTTTTTCACTTATATGAGCTAGTATTTTATGCCATAAATTTGGTGAAGCATCTTTCTCGACTGCATCCAACCCATCCTTGATCATCTTGACTGGAGTTTTATATAACGTTGGATGCACTATGCCTCTAGCAACCAACAATGATCGCTTAGTAAGCTTCCATTTGTCATCACCAAAGTTGTTGTAATAACCAGCTAGATCTAGAGCATGCACAAAAATCAAATTCATACGTAAATCTGGAACATGTCTCACATCCTTCAATGTTTGTGTGGCAAACCGATATTGATTTGAATGCACACATCGCCAACTCCCATAATGTTCGCATTATTCCTTTTTCCCATCTCTACTTTGCCAAAGTCTCCTACTTTGTATGTAGTAAAGTGTTCCTTGTTAGAAGTGACACGGTAAGATGTTGTCGAGTCAACGACTCATTTAACACATGAATCTGCAACATGACACTCGTCTTCTTCTTCAATAGAGAGCAACAACACTTCCCCATCAATTACAAGGATTGTGACATTTTCAATCTTATCAGGTCTTTGGTTTCTCAAATTCTTCGCAAGCTTTATAATTCCTTTGATAATGTCCCTCTTCACCATAATGATAACACTTAAATTTTCTTCTAAGTTGAGATTGTGACCTATCTTTGAATTTGTTGGATCATCCTCTACTCTTGTTTCTCCCCCTATTCTTCGTGACAAGGGCTTGGAAACCGCTTGCTCCTAAGTTTTCCCTCCTTGTTTCTTCATTATTGTTAAGGTATGTGTAAGTTGTCCTGTGGCAAATTGACTTCTCTTACAACCACGTTCAATTAATAGAGTCATTGATTTTCCTTCTTATTATCTACACTCTACCTTCAAGTTTGAAATGTTTTAATCCATGACAAATATTGAGGACTTTTTGAGACCTTAGATTAATATGCCCACTTATTAGTTTATAGCTTTTTGTAGAATTTTTGCAGAACAAATCATAGAGTTTTGTGTTAGGAAATACATGATACATAAAAGGTATTGATTGGAAGTTCCCTCTCAAGAAAGAGGTTAATTTTGACCATATAATCATAATAGATGCTTTTGTAAAATAATTTTAAAATACCATCCATATATACTACCAGAGGAAAAACTATCATTAATGAATACCAATATCAACCTAAAATAAAATGTGTGTGCACTTGTGGGCAGGAAAATACAAAAAATTAACTATAAAAGAGAAAAATCACCATAGAAAAAGACAAAGAAAAGCTAGAGCGGGTTAGGGTAGGAAAAATGAATTAGAATAAAATACATGTTTTTACTCAATGATAAAGAAAATACCTTTGATTAAAGCTAGATACATTGGTAGAGATCCCTGAATAGGTCATTTGACTTGTGAGCAAGAAAATTATAGAACTAGGTAAAATATTGGGTCTATATAAAGACAAGTCTTTTGGCCCGGCCCGGTCCGTTTTAACCTTTGGGTTATCCGGGGTAGGGTCCACAGATTTCTAGGTTAGCTTGCGAATCAACATTATATATTTTTATTTATATAAATTTTGTAAAAATTAAATATTGAATGATTTAGAATTTTAGGTGAAATAGTTTCTTTTATATTTTTATTTAAAATAATTAATTTATATATATTATATTTTTAGATAATCATATATATATATATTCTAAAGGTTTAATACTTTTCAGATTTTATTTTTCCTTTTCAATTTTTCAATTTTTATATGATCCACAAACCCAACCCATTAGCTGACAAGTTAAGTGAGTTATATTTAGACATGAAAAAACTGGTTCATTTATTTTCACGGATCAACTCGTCCAACTTGTTTAAACCAGACTAAACAAATTGATTTACCCATATATCAAACTCTACTTGTGATCAAATGATCAAATTTAAAAAGTCTTTTATTGAGATATATAACATTTAATAGTATAAATGTAATAAATATTGTAATTTGGGTTAAATATGTTTTTTGTCCCGGTAAAATAGGCCAGATTTCGTTTATAGTCACTGATATTTAAAACCAATGGTCTGGGTCCCTAAAATTTCATAATACCTTATATTAGTCCTGTTCAACCCCAAACTCTATCAAATTCTCCGTTAACTTGTGCCACATCAGCAGTCTTAATCAACAGTCTTACAAGGTTAATTTCGTAAAATGCACACATTATGCACATGGTAATTGAATTTCAACGTCAGTGACTCTTGAAATACAAGAGTAGTGTGTAAAAAAACCCTTAAACAAAGCTCTCATTTTACTGCCTTTCATTGTGCTCCAGCAGAGGTAAGAAGAGGGAACCCCGTTCACGACACAATCTCTTTGAACCATTCACACTTGCTCATGTGTGGTGTTGTTTTGCGTTGTTCATCAGTTCGTGGAAGATGAAGAATTCCGGGTTGGCGCGTTGTGTTGCTTTCGAAGGAGGTAAGAGTTGCATTTGTTTATGGAAATTTGTTTATGGTAGATATTTAATGTTATTTTATACTGATTGGTGGGACAAAATGGCTACTGATTCCCTGTTTCTTACATGTGTCGTGGAAACCCTTTTTTAAAGGTATTTGACTTGAAATGTGTAGATTTTGGTGTGGGGTGTCTTAGGATATTGAGTTGAATGTTGTTATGGAAATTATAATTGATTTTGTAGGGTGTAGGACCATGGGTATGCTATATTATATTGTGACCATTCTCTTGGGTGTTTTAATAGGTATGAGAATATCTCTAGCTTTTCAACATAAGGTGAATTTTCCTATGGCAAATGTGCAGATACAAAGAGATTGAAATTCAACATGGTGGCATGACATAGAGACGACTTGTGGTTCTATTTGAAGATTTTGAGTTAGTGAAGGATTAGGTTATACAAGGGGGATTAAATTGTGGTGGAAGGGGTAAAAAAAAAGAGCTTAAAAAAAGGGTTTTGAGAAAGTGAGTGGGTTGCAGTGAATGAAGTTCCAGGAAATGAAAAATATTAGAAGGAGATTACAGTAGTCGATGACTCTGTGAAAGATGTACATTTAATGACAGTGAGGAGGACAGGGATTTGGTGGTTGATGATGGCTTGACATTCCGAAGATTTGGGAGGCTAAAGCTGCACTTAATGAAAAAATTCAGAAACTGAAGGAGCAAGTCAATGGTTCACCAAGTAAAAAATCTGAGAAGAAAAAAAAAATCCAGTTAGGAGAATAGGATCAAATTCTGCTAATGCTTTATTTCAGGTGTGGAAGTTCTATTCAATTTGTTAATGATGTTGACAATGGTCCTCTACTTTCATTTGTACCTTCTAATGTTATGAAATGCATGTGATTGAAGAAGAATACAATAATGATGAGTTGGAAAGAGGTTTGGATGGGAGTGACATTGATGGCCAGGAAGACCAAAATACTTGAAGTATAATAAGGAAAACATGTGTAAGGACCTTCAAATTTAAACTTGGTATGGAATTCAGATATTTGAAGGAGTTCAAATATGCCATACTTGAACACTCGGTTCTTAATGGAAGGCAAGTTAAATTTGTGAAGAATGACTCACTTAGAGTAAGAGTGGCATGGCACTAAGAATTGTGACTTCACAATGTGGGTCAGCAAGGTTGGAGACAGCAACACATACAAAGATGAAAAATTTGTTGCAAGGCAAAATTGTTGGAGGTTTTTGATAATAAAAAATGTTAGCACAAACTGGGTTGTCAAAGATTGTGGTTGATAAGTTTAGAAATGTTACTGACTTGACTGTTTCAGAAATTATTGATGATTCTAGAAAAAGGCTACAGTGCTGAATTACTGAATGGAATACTTGGAAAGCTAGAAAGATGGCTAGAAATGTGGTTGATGGTCATGCATGCAAGCAGTATACCCTCCTATGGAACTATAGTGCTGAACTGAGAAGAGCCTGTGCAAGAAATACCTGTAAGATTTAATTAGATCATCCTGCAACATATGTTGCAACCCAAATTTGGTTCATTCTACATGTTCTACATGGGTGTAAAAAGGGTTTTAGCAGGGTGTAGGCCCTTCATTGGGGTGGATGGCAGCCATATGAAAACCAGTTGGAGGTCAACTATTAACAACAATAGGTAGATATCCTAATGATCAGTACTTCCCATTTTCTTTGCAGTGGTAGAGACTGAGACAAAGGAGTCGTGGAAGGGGTTCCTTACATTACTATTAGAAGACATTGGTGACATTAGAACCCACAGATGGATTTTCATTTCTGACCAACATAAAGTAAGTGTGAACTAGAGATTTTTTTATAACTTAAATTTGTATATTTTAAATTGGAAATTATGTGTTTAACATTTGTGTGTGGGGCTGATTCCAGTCTTTGATGAATTGTTGGAAGGAGTGGAACACCGCTTTTGCCTTAGACATATGTACAACAACTTCAAGAAAAAGCTCAAAGGAGGGACACTTATAAGGGATTTAATGATGAGGCAGCAAAAGCTACATATGGTTGAGGATTGGGATAAGAAGATGGGGGAACTGAAGAAAGTGGATGTGAAAGCTCATGACTGGTTGAGGGTGGTTCCGACCAAGATTTGGTGTAAGCATGCCTTCAATTTCTATTCTAAGTGTGATGTCTTGATGAATAACTTATATGAATCTTTCATAGCACTATCCTATTAGTCAGGGATAAGCCCATAATTACCATGTGTAAATGGATTAGGACATATCTTATGAGTATGTTTGCTGCGTTAAATGAAAAATAGCTAGGTATGAGGGTGATGTAATGCCTAAACCTAGAAGAATGATGGATAGAGAGGTAGAAAAAAAGTGGTAACTGGTTAGCTACATGGCTAGAGGGTTGAAATTTGAGGTGACCCACACCATGTCAATGGATAGATTTGTTGTTGATCTGCATACACAGCTTATGTTCTTGTAATTTTTGGCAATTAGTGGGGATCCCTTGTAGGCATGCAGTAGCTGCCATTATCCTCAAGGGAGAGGATCCTGAAATTTTTTTCATAAATATTACAAAAGAGAATGTTATGAGCAGTGTTATGGGCAGACCATTGCCCCTATTAATGGACAGGCCTTATGGCCAAAGACACAATTTGAAAGTATTTTTCCCTATCTACAAACCTAGGCCTGGAAGGCCCAAAAATCTAAGGAGGAGAGAACCAAATGAAGACTCTAATTCAACTAAACTTAAAAGATCCCATACAACTAGCAAGTGCAAGCAGGTGCCAACAGAAGGGCCATAACACCAGGAGATGCATATTACCTCCTCCACCTGTGGAAAATAATGAAGCAAATGTGGTTGAAACTCAGGAAGTACCATTTGATGCTCTCCTTTTGCAGAGTTTGGTTGAGACCAATTCAGGAACAACCCAAAATGAGGAGAATGTTGCATGACCTAGGGTACTAAATTTACTAATTCTGTTGAGCTTATAATTGAATTATTTTATGTGTCATTCATAGTAAGTAAATATTTTGCAGGGAAGGCTTAAGAAAACTAATTCTGTCAATACAAATGCTCCTGTTGGGAATTCAAAACAGGCACAAGCATCACAACAAGCAGCTACCAAGAAGGTTTGCTCTCACTAAAATTTTGCTTAAGTATTTGATTTTGTTTATTTCAGTTTCATAATTAATTTTCATCTCTATTTGTGACAGAGAAAAAATGACTCAATGCCCCCTCTGTTGATCCAAAGTCATGCAAAGAACAACAAAAATAAGAAGAAAGTAGTATTCAACAACAGAGGCACTTATAAAAATGAACCATATTGTCTGTCGTCTTAATGACAAGGACCAATATTTCATGTTTCAGGGGAAACTAATTCCAAAGAAACCAACAACTGGAGTCCAAATTGTTGATGACCAGGTCCTAAAAAGCTTAGGAGGAGAACAGATATTGTAGAACAAGCATCTACAAGCTTAGGAGGAGTGCAGACTTCACTTATTCCATTCTTTGAACAAGTGCTTGCACAAGTAGTGCAAGTCAGAAATTTGTGGGTAAGTTCCTTATGTATGCAGTAATTTTCCATTATCTGATAGTTGATTTACTTACCTGATTGTGTTATCCATGTGTAACAGAATGAAGCAATGAACAGTGATGCAAGAACCAATTTGGAAGCTGCAATGAGCCAAGGATGTTGGAGAAGATGGTCCCCACTGTCAGCAAGTGATTTTGTGGAATAGAGCACAATCACATTGGTCCAACTTTAGGATAATATGGAACAAATATTGGGACAAATGTGTTTTTTTTGTTGTGCTTATTGGAAAAAGTGTTTTTTTGGTTTTGTGCTTATAAGACACATGTGCTATTTTTTTTTTTAGGCTTTTGATGATTATGATATACACCATGCTTTTCTTTTGTTATTATTTTGCACAGCAACTGCATAGCATAACCAATTACTTTAATGAGTTGTAACTCATACTCTGATGTAGGCTCCTACTTAAATTGCAATTGCAGTCCAAAATGCTTTGAAATAGCTCCGGCAAATGCACCTAATAAGACAGAACACCATAATTTGAAATTGAAATTGGATTGGATAATTATAATTGATAATTACAATAACAACAATTGCATAATTACTACACAATAATTGCATAACATAGCCAATTGCTTTCATTTCGGGACTGAATTTTCCAAACTAACTCCAATTACATAGCATAGCCAATTACAATAACAACATTTCAAGACTGATTCTCTGAATATGAAGACTCAGAGGGGCCAAATTCACATTTTTAAAATGGACACATAAACCGTAACAATAAGCAACAATTACTCAAGAACCAAATCTTCATTTCATAATTTACTTCATAACATCAATAGAGTAAATACACTAGAAACCAAATGCAACATCCTTAGTCAAACAACCAAATTTACTTTTTCACTGTAAGTACAACACTAAGCTCGAAAAGTTACATCCCAAGTCAGAATCAATAATACTGCACACAATTTCCCTTCTTCCTCTCATCTGCGAGCTTCCGGGCCAACTTCCCATTCTTTCTTTTTAGCTCATCTACTTCTGTATTCATACTCTTTCACCTCTTTTGACATTTCATCATCACGGAGAAGTGCTTGATCCTTCTACATTGCAGTGTAATCGAGGCTATACTCAATCAAATAAAAAGGATTAAAGCGGCAGTGAGAGTTAGTTAACCCAAAAGTCGTCTCTCAAGGAATCCAATTGCAAAAGCAAGGTTTCAAATTCACAGCAACTCACATACACTCAGGGGGTTTTGTTTGTTGTTATGCTAACTTCTCAATATCTAAAACAGAATTAAAATTTCATAAAACAATTCAAGAAAATGAATTAATTCTCTACCTCATTTACAATTGGATCTATCATTGGTTCATATAAATTCCTCAAATCCTTGACAGATTCAAATTTGGATTAAGCATCCTTGATAATTTTCACACAAGAATTAAGCAAACTAGCATGAATCTAATCGCTAATCCTTGGAATTAATTAGCAAACCGCAAATTCATTTCAAATTAAGCACCTAAAATGTGAGTTTAAATTCAAAATAGAATTCAAATTTCACTAAGCATGCAATCCAATTTTCAAATTCAAACCTAAAAACTCAAGAGATTAGGAGAAGAATTCAAGAATCTGTCAAGAAAAATAGAAGATTAAAATAGAATATAAAACCTCAATTTCCAATGTGAATTCAATAGAGAAGTAATCCTTAGAGCTTAGCCTTCCCATTTCCATGGAGGTAGAATTCGAAATTGGAAGAAGAGGAAGAAGAAAGGCCAAATTTGTGTGAAGCAAGGAAGAGAGAAAAGAGAGGGAAAGTGAAGAGTCTAATTTCTAAAATATGGAAAAATGAGGGAAACGTTCTCAACCATTCAGCTAAACACTTATTTATACTACCTAAATCACTAACAATTTGATTAGGTCTTAATTGGGCCGAAATTAATTAGTACAGGCCCAAAACCAATTTACAAAACTAAACAACTCGGTTTTCCAACAGACAACAATAGTAGGCGATTTTTAAATTGCAACTGTTCCTAATTCCTTCATAGGAATACCATCTTATAGTATAACCAATTAATGCCCCAGATCTTAGTTTTCCAATGCCACTGGAATCACCCAAAATGTCCACCTATAGCTCCAGATATCATCAAAACAAGACAGGTAGGTCAATAGGCTTAAAAATCCGAAAATAAACAACATTTACAGTTAAAGCCCAAATAAGTCCAAATAGGTAAATTCCAATTAAAACAGTGGATTTAATCACAATTATATTCCGAGAACGTTAAGATTAATGTGTTAAGTGTGAATTAAAATGTGCTCATCACAGTGTCACATCCTCATCTAGCCAGAGAAAACATTGCAAGAGCTGTTTTTCCTGAATTATAAATGACAACCGGAAACGCCCATTTTAGGAGATGAAACTAATTGAATGAAACAAAACAATAGACAATAAACAGGAAATCACCCCCTCCCCTCAATTTTTGCATCTCCAGAAAAGTCGTCCAAGATTTTTTGGAGTATTAGAAGTAAGGAGAAGCAATTCTTCTCCGCACCGACAAGAGTATTGGCCTTTAATGTGCAGAAGAGGTTGCAGATCGAGATGTGTTATCCCTTTTTCCCTGACCCGGACCTCACATCCTTCATTCTCGCCTAGTCTCGACCAACAAGATGTGCGATTATAAGTTTCAGTTATGAACGACGGAGAGGAAGCAATTCTAGGGTTCGAAAATTAGGGATGGTTAAAGGATTATAGTAAATTTAATTTTATTTAGTTAAATAGTTAAAAGTTTTGCCACATCAGATAAAAATTGCTGACTAAGATTGCTGACGTGGCACAAGTTAACGGTGAATTTAAACAAAGTTAGGGTGAATGACTAATATAGGGTATTTAAGAAAGTTTAGGGACCTAGACCACTGGTCTTAGATATCAGGGACTAAAATCAAATCTAACGTATTTTACAGGAACCAAAAACATATTTAACCCTTATAATTTTTCCCTTGGCCATATATTAGCATACTATAAATTTTTATAGGGTTAAATATGTTTTCAGTCCCTGAAGGTTGACTCGAATTTGGTTTTAGTCCCTAAACTTTAAAAACCGTTGGTTTGAGTCCCTCATGTTCTGAAATCATGTAACTTTAGTCCCTCATGTTCTGAAATCACGTAACTTTCCCTTCCCTTAACACTGTTAACTTTGACGCTGACGTGACAACGAATTTCTATGTCAGTTTGTCCAGCCAGTTATAATGACCATAGTGGCAATTGAATTACACCCAAGCTCATCAAGTCAGATTTTATCACGTTAAGTGAGTTGTAATTCAATTGCCACATCATGGTCATTGAATGTGACTGGACAAACTAACACAGAAATTCGTTTATCATGTTAAGGGGAGGAACTAAAATTACGTGATTTCAGAACATAAGGGACCTAAATCAATGGTTTTAAAGTTTAGGGGCTAAAAATAAATTCAGGACAAATTTCAGGGACTAAAAACATATTTAACCCATTTTTATATTTATATATGACATAGATTGTGGTGTCTATGACATATTTTCTCAAGCACAAAAAAAAATTACTGGCCCAATATGGGATTGGCAGCAAATCCACAAAGTTAGCATAGGTAATAATAATAACAAAATCACATGCATTATTATAGTACTCCCTCCATTCCATTTTGACAGTTGTTTAAGGTTTTTACACACAAATTAAGAACAATAATAAATGACTTAAAAGACATAGTAATCTTACTAAATTACCCTTCTTAATTTATTATACATTTTTTCTCATTTTATCTAAATACATTAATGAGTAGTGTGGTGCACAATTTTTTAAGTTTCTTTTCCCATAAAAGTGGGAGGATAAAAATGGAAAACTATCATTAATTCTCACATAGAAACTAGAGAACGACTCATATTATGAAAAAAATTTATTTTCCTAAAACGACTATCAAATTTGAATGGATGGTAGTATAATTTAAAAACTTCTCGGGGGAATTTGAATTTCAAAGAATTTTAAACAGGGGGATTTTGTTTTGGAGGTGATCTTTGCATGATGGGCGCAAAAGATGGAATATTATGAGTGCATTAGCACTACATGCGCATCTCATAAACCATTAATGACTTCTCTTTTGTCTCTCTCTTCCTAGACAAACACCCGCGCCATTGCAACAAACCCACACTTCTCATCTCTCTTTGCTATCTCAAATACTCAACACAACAAATTAATCTTGTTTTCTTTGTTTCTTCTTTTTTGATGGCAATGTTACAAACAATGTGTCGGGTGCTTCTGATCCTACAGATAGACAATGGAATACACGTCTTTTCTTTTCTCTGTTTATCATTAAATAGCTTTATCTCTTCCTTTTAAGACCAAAGGAAAAGGGGAAAAAAAGTTTCCCCTTCCCTTTAATGAAGTGATCAACATAGACAATATGTTCCTCTTGCATTATTCGTTCCGCTAATGAAATTTCGGTCAATCAATTTTTAAAATATGTAAAACTGGTCTTGATGAAGAAACAGGAAAATATTTATTTTATTTTTGATATGGAATTAACTTTAGGCGCTACAATTTTAGACTTTCGGTCAATTGTCCCTTAAAATTTTAATTTTATAATTTACCTGTTTTGAACTTTAAATATTTAACAATTAATCCACAAATTTCAAAAAGCAAACTTCAACAAATTCTATATTTACAGCTTTTATTTCTGATGAATGCTAGGACTTATTTGAATAGGAAAAAATGAAAATCAAACATAATGTATTGATAACGTAAAAAAATTATAAATTACTAAAAAATTAAAAAGTAGCAAATTGTAAAAATTCAAATACGAAGAAATAGAAAATCAAACACGTAAATCAGCATCGGTAAAGTATAGTTTATTGAGTACTCTCAAATTTGAGTATTGATACGTAACTGCGTTAAATACTCAAAATTCTAGCTTTTTACCCTCAACTATGGGAGTGAGAATCTTTTTTAGTGACTGGATTTTTCCAATGAGAGAGAGAAAAATATACATTCTAGATAGGTCCCACCTATTCAAGTGAGGCCATCTAGGGTGTATCTCTTTCTCTCTCCTTCTTTCTCTCTCCTACTAGAGAAATTCAGTATTTAAGAGAGCCCGAACCCCAATTGTGTGAATCAGTTAACATTGGACTGTTTCAAGTTAACTTGTAATCTTAAATTCTATGTCTCGAGAAACAGAGACAAAAACCACGGAAGAAACTAAGATTTAAGAAAAGCAACGCCCATAGAGTTTGCCATCAGCAAGGGAGCAGACTGAAGTGGGGGTGAGTGGAAGATGGTCATAAGTCCTATTGGCTCTGAGCATCCATATGACTGAATCTGCATATATAATTGGTCTTGCTATGTAAGTATGTGAACAAACTAGGTGATAATCTAATCTCTGAACAAATTAAAAAAAATATTGCAATGTTGTGTAATTAATGTTATTAATGTAGTAAATGAAGTGATTTCTAACTTTCTATATTTTTAATTTTTTAATCAGTATCTAAAAGTACCAGTTAATGTTTCACATTACTTACGCAAATAAGTATTGCCCATTTATGGAAAGTAGCATGGCATGATATTTAGCTAAGAAATCAGCGTTTTGGACTTTTGGTGGAGTCAGATCTCACTCCACCAAACGAGCTTCAATAATTCACACTGGCTCTAGTCATGCAGAATGCCGAGGACTCCACATACAAAATTATCTGTCAATTTCTGAACAATATAAGAGTGGGACTACTTCTATTATACATTTTCTTTTAATTTTTATTTGAAAATGTGCACATTACAATTTTCTTTCAATATTAAATACATGATAATCAAATATAAAATCTTACCTCAACTCTATCCATATAAACTACATAGCTCAGATATACTATATATATTTAGGCCTAATTTACATATGAAATTGAATTTATTAATGTTTTTTAGTTAATCATAGGTATCTTCCATGGGAGGCAATCCTGTTCGAGCCGGTAACATTTACATCATGGTAGAGCTAGCTCTTCCAGTGGTGATTTTTTACCCGAGACCTTGCTTAAGGGGAATCAAGTATATACCACTTGAACCAACCTCGTTGATGAATTTATTAATGTTTGTTTAAATATGAAATAATTTATCCCAGCATTACAAATTTGAGACGCTAGTTTTAAAAACATAATAATTTTTTTACATATAATTTTTTTTCTTCATTTAGTCACACCTCTTTTGAAGTTTCAAATATTTATACTTTTATGATGGATTTAATTAATATACACCGTCAGTGTAAAGAAATTTTACACAAATATCCAACGGTGTGCCGCCTCATCATTTAATGAATGTGACATCTCATGTGTTGTTAAATTAATAAATGATATGGCAGGATGTTATTGGATACCGATCTGTGTAATTTTTTTTACACTGACAATGTATATATATTAAACTCATTTATTATAACTTATCTTTTATATCAATTTACAGATAAAATAATCTTCTAATGATTAATTCAAAATGTTCATAAATATTTTAAATTTATGTTTATATTAAACTCATATAAACTAATTAAAATAATAGATAATTATACTATATATGAAGTTACCTATCAAGAGTATTATTCATAATCTTTGTTTGGAGAATGAGAGAAAGTGGGAAGATAAAAGGAGGAAACTAAGAAAGATAAGAGAAAGATAGTGAAATTTTTATATTGTTTTATTTAAGAAAAATAAGAGATATATAAAGAAGTGTTCATTTCTCTCCTTTTATTTGGATGGAGAGAAAATAAGGGGAGAGAAATGAATTTTTTTATAAAAAATGAAAACTGCTGCTAAAATTAAGAGAAGAAAATATTAATTTTTTTGAAAGACATGGATGAAAATTCCCACGTTGAGCACATTTCTCTCTATTTATATTTTCATTTTAGAGAAAAAAAGTTGGTGGAAACCCACCACTTTTCTTCCCTAAATCCCTCTTTCTATCCTTTGCCAAGCCCAAACAACCCAAACATCTAACTTTCTTCTCTCTTTCTTTCTTCTCTCTTTCTCTTCTCCCTGTAGGAACAAACTAAGAGTAGAGCACTCAAACCTCCCACTTTTAATTTGCGGGTTGAAATAAAAAGTTGGAAAGTTTTTTAAACATTTAAAAATAAAATGGATCAAATCCTATATTTTTATGAGTCGACCCATTTTGATAACTCTAATGAGAATGTTTTCACATTCAAATTTGAGGTGTGTAAATTCTACTGATTCATTTTGTGAGATGAAACAATTTATTATACGTTATCGAGCAAACTTGTGTTTGAGGGTGGTTAAATGGAGAAACAAACATACTATAATTCATTTAATGGGTAATTGCTTGTACAAGTTAAAGTTAGACATTTTCTTGTGTTTTTATTTTTAAATAGATGGATGTATAGTTTGGTATATTTTATCCACATTTATTATTTGATTAAGCATTTATTGAAAAAAAATATACATTTTAATTAATTCTCTTAATCAAGAGGTTGATCGTGTGAAATGAAATGAGCACTAAATATTTAAATATCATCAATTTTGCAATAGTCTAAATGATTAAGTGTATGTTTGATTGACAGTTGAATATAATTGATTCTATAACGGCTGAAAATGAGTGATGCATCATTTACGAAACACTGACAAAAATGATTTAAAGGCTCAGTTTGGATACACTTATGTAAAAGAACATCTAGAAAAATAAAATAAAATGAATCAAAGAGGGATAAAATGAATTCAACTTCTTGTATAAGTTGAAATTATTTACATATGCAGAAGTAAATGAGACAATTTCCGGAGGAGAAGTTGAATTGCAAAGATTAATTTCAACTTATGGAAGAAGTTGAATTCATTTTACATTTTTGTTGTATTTTCTTTTTCTAAAAGTTCTTTTAAAAAAATTTATTCAAATTGGATCAAAATCAAGTCCGAATTGATATTGCACTGTGCGTAGTAGGTAACCAAACAGACACTAAATATATAGTCTAAAATTTTAAATAATTTATTCAAATTCCTTAAAAAGTAAAATAAAAAAATAAATTGATTACTTTAATTTTTTGGTGTAAATTGATTACTTTAATTTAACTTACTGGTTATATATATAATGAGCTAAGCTAAGATTGGCCCTTTATTGGTTACCTCTTTTAAAAGTAGGTCAACCTAATCTAACATGTTTATCATCAAGTCGTAGGTTGCGTCAGTTCAAATTAGATTGGCTCATTTATTTGCTTATAGTAAAAATTCCCATAATTTTATACCAAAAAACAACACCTTTCATCTAGTGTCTAGAAAAGTTTTATGCAAGTTGTATGTATTTTTTCAAAAGATGAAAAGTATATATACATAGTGTATTGGTTTGGATGAAATTTTAGTACATGGTGGCTAGTATAATTTTTAAAAACAAATTGCACTGATTCTATATTAAAGCCCATACCTATCTAGTGGTCAACGTAATTCACATTTTTTCTTTCAACGTATATACATTAATTTGTTGTATTTAATCATATTAATCGAAGTCAATCAAAGTAATGGTTTTAAATCCAATTATACACAAATATTTAATTTATTCTCAAGAGTTATAATTTGTATTTAAAAAATTGAAAAATAACTTGACCAAATAATGACTTAAATTTATTATTACACTTTTAGTTCACAAGTTAAGAGGATGTTTGATTTTAAAAAAAAAATATTTTATTTTTATTTTTTTAATCACAAAAATATTTTAAGTTTTTATTATAAAAATATCAAACTATTTTTATTTTATTTCCGTCTTCAAAATTTCTTATAAGAAATAGTAAAAATAACTTTATATTTATTTTTATTTTTTTTAAAAAAAAATTGAAACATAAAATAAAAAAATTGATATTTTTATAATAAAAATTAAAAAATAAAAATAAAAAATAAAAAATTTAAACTAAACGGCCTTAAAAATTATGAATATATTTAAGATGATAAATAAGTACTTTAATCTTTAAAGTTTTACCAACATCTATCCTTTTAATTTATCTTCCTCTCCGTGTCCGTAGTGGTCAATTTGGTTTGGAAAAGATGTGGACACGATACACCGCGTCACATAAATACATGGCTTGCGGCAATATGCAAGTCAAGTCATGAAGCACGTTGCTTAAACCTCATAACTAGCACTACCTTATCCAAAACCCAAGTAGGTCACCGAGTAAGTTTTCTTATTTATTTATTTATTTATTTTTCTATATACAATTCTTGTACTCCTTCGTGTCTTAGTGTGAAAGGATATGCAAATTGAACTTACTAAGAAACCATTCCTACGCGTCACTTTATCTTCCTCGCAATTTTGCCACATATGTAGAGAGACCAGTCACCACCACCGTGTTGTGTCACTTGTGGTGGTGGTGGGGCATCCCCATTTGCAGCCAAATGGCATGGTTCTATATCCAATTTGATTTCCACTTGTTGCTTTTAAAAGGTTTTTAAATAGTTAAGGGAAAAAACAAGTGAATAATTAATCATGTTGAAGTTAATTGAACCTAAGTTTCGATCCCTTTCAAACCTTTTTTTCCCTTCCTTTTCTCTCTTCTATGTATCTAGTTTCATGCCAAAAGTCATGTTTATGTGGACAAACAATTCCTTCGTTTCCCTTTCCCTCTCCGTAACGCTTTGTTCAATTTTATTTTAAAAAAAAAAATCGCATTCGGTCAAATTCAATTCTAATGCCCCACCCACACATCTGACAAATGGCGCAGCAATAAGAGTTCTAGCACACTGAATTTCAGTTTGCACACACGGAACCAAAAAATTAAAAAGATAAAAACACCAATAATGTGATTTTTTTATAATTAAAACTTAAAAATATGAAATGAAAATGAAAAATATTTTTTAAAAGGAAACGCTATCCCCCTCCCCCTCCCCCAAATTACAAATATCTAATTGTACATGATTTCCATAATTACATCTTTTATGTTTGATAATTTGCCAAAAGGAAGAAAAGTACCAAAAAATGTAAGAGTTGGAAAATGCACCAATTTGCCGCTTAGGGTGAAGTATTACACATATTTGGACTTGGGAATTGGTGATTTTCTTTTTATAATAGTTTAGGCTGAATTTAGGTAAAGCAAATTAAGGTAAAATCTTATCTTCATAACCCCAAAGAAAGCTCTAGCACACGGTAACACCACCAGGTGCCACATACATAATGAGCAAGTGAGGAACCGCATGCCAAATTGCCCAATAATATCTCCATCACAAGCAATAGAATTTCCTCATCTTCTTCTAAAAGATACGACTAGATTTGGGGACCTTACCAAAGACCAAACTTATCACATGCAAACAAAAAATCCTAAATTACAACCAAATAATGAAAATACGAATATAGTATTTATTATTTAAAAATATTAAAAATTGACTCAACAATATAATATTTGGTGGAAGTGTGGTGGTGCACGTCACATACTTGTAGTTTAACTAAACGCTGTGGCTAAAGCCACATACTAGCATCATGGCTATCTCCAGACATCTCCGCATCTCCTTTACCGGCCTCTAGCACTGTCTTCACCACTTCGTGGACCAACAATTTTTTGACAACTGGCACTTTCCCTACCCACTTCCATTTTAACTCTCTTCCTACCACCACGGTGTTATGTTCCCCTTAGCCAACTATTAACATCCACCTCTCAACCATAAAGCCTCACATTCTCCACTCCAACCACATGTTCAAATTAATATTCCTACACTACATGACAAAACATAACTAAATATATGTACCCTTAAGGTAATTAATAATAATAAAAAAAAGACCGAACACCCAATCAACAGCTAGCCACTCATTGAACATTAATTTTACCCATTTTGTTATTTGAATTAATCAAAATTGATTCATATGAAAATAATTGCTTAAATCTAAATTACTATTGTGACATGAAAATGTTAAAATGAGAAGGGAAGCTGAATCTCAATTCTCAAATGATCATGTGGATAAGGATTAAAAATCCCCATTCCACAAGAAAAAAACAGTATCCAGTACTTTATTCCCACAAAACTACCATTTACGTCAAAAACATTACCACCACCCTCTTTCAGATCTCTAGCTCAACGTCACCACCGCTTTCTTAATTATCCACTTTCACAAATTCCACGCTGTACCAAAAAATCATTAAAAAAAAATCGAAAAAACGGAACACCGAATGTTAGAAGTTAAAACAAACACGCACTACGTGTTTGTGTATATATATACCCTCATTTGGGCCCTCAAGAAAATCATAACTCAAATGTCAATTACACACCAAAAAGCACAATTTGAAGTTTGAACTACATGGTGGAGTGAAGTTGAGCTGAAAGTCAGAAACTTAGAGCAATGGCTAATTCGTGGGTGAGAGGCAAGTGTATCGGTAAGGGCGTGTTTGGCGTTGTGAACATAGCGGTTTCGAAACGTGATGGTCGGGTTTTTGCGGTGAAGTCCGTGGATCGGAAAACGGGGCTACCGGGTCAACTTGAGGCGTTGGAGAACGAGATTCGGATCCTCCGTCGCATGTCTTCGCCTCACGTGGTGGCTTATCTCGGCGACGATGTCACTTGTGAAGGGGGTAAAACGTCGTCGTTCCGGAACCTTCATTTGGAGTACATGCCAGGTGGCAACCGTCGCTGACGTGGACGCTGCTGACGTGGATGAACGGTTGGTGGCGGCGCTACGCGTGGTGCTTGGTGAACGCGCTGCAACATGTTCACGCTAGCGGCGTTGTGCACTGTGACGTGAAGGGGAGGAATGTCCTCGTCGCCGGCGACGGCACGGCGAAGCTCGCTGACTTCGGCGCGGCGGTGGAATTCTCCGTCGGGGACTGTTCGGCACCGCGTGGAAGCCCTATGTGGATGGCGCCGGAGGTGATTCGCCGGGAGTATCAAGGACCGGAATCCGACGTGTGGTCTTTAGGATGCACGGTGATTGAGATGATCACCGGGAAAACCGCCGTGGGAGGATCGCGGTATTGACACGCTGAGTCGAATCGGGTATTCCGACGGGTTGCCGGAGTTTCCGAGCGTGTTATCGGAGCTTGGACGCGATTTCGTCGAGAAGTGTCTGAGGAGGGATTTTCGCCGGCGATGGAGCTGTGATCAGCTTCTTCAGCATCCATTTTTACTTCCCGATGAGGTTGTGGAATCGTCACCTCGCTGCGTTTTGGACTGGGTTGACTCGTTGTTCACCGAGTCAGAAAACGAGTACGAAGAAGAAGAAGAAGAAGGGGTAATATTCAACAGTGAAGAAAATCAAAATTCAGTGAAAAATAGGATTGGTAAATTGGCGACAAGTTCGAGGGCAAATTGGGAAACAGAGGGTTGGATGGTGGTGAGGGCAATTACATCCGACGCGGAAACAACAATAGAAAAAGGAACGGGAGCGTGCGATGGTGGGTGTGGGGGCGAAGGAGAAGGGACAAAATGGGAATTTGAGAATGTTGTGAGGGTAGAAGAGGGAAAGAAGGAAGGGACTCGTTTGGAATATTCGGAATCAGGAAGATTCGGAACAACGAGAAATGAGAGGGTAAAACGGGAAATGCGGAAGAGGTTGGTGCTGCGGCGTGAGTGTGATCAGTGCAACCGCAACCGCAAGGACAGCATCATAGCTGGAGGTGGTTATGGTTATGGTTGTGGTTGGTGCTGTCGGCAT
Source organism: Sesbania bispinosa (assembly GCA_026901365.1). Classification (NCBI taxonomy): domain Eukaryota; kingdom Viridiplantae; phylum Streptophyta; class Magnoliopsida; order Fabales; family Fabaceae; genus Sesbania; species Sesbania bispinosa. Next base: position 2,537,286 of record QLOH01000021.1, on the reverse strand, counting down.
GAGCATGGGTGTGAAAAGTTTGATAGGAATATTATAGTAATATTCAGCATGTACATCTTGAGCTGTAAAATATTCAAATTATGTAATTTATTCTCATTAATATATTATCATTTTCGATTATTTATGTTGCTTACTTTTTTTACTGCGTGTTATAAAACGGGCTTATTTGTGAAGGGAAAATAAATTAAAAGATAAAAAAAATTAAGATTATTGAAAAGGTGCTTGATGCTATTTTGAGCCACAAGGCATGGTAGAGTAAATAAAGGAATCAAGCATTGAGATCCCTTGGTCTGATGATAGTTGGAACCTTAGGCATGCGACAATATAAATTGGGTGGATTGTAGAATAATTGAGTGGGTGTAATGAAATGGGAAATCAGGCACAGTTGCACACATGATGCCACCTTAAGTTTTGTGTCAATAATATGGAAGGTATGGGCTGGGAAATCAAGATAATGAAATAAAAAAATGATTTAAGTTGAGCAAAGTGAAATGCAACTTGCATTTTGGATTATAGTTTGTAACTCTCAAATTTTATTTAGGAATTAGGGGTGTGTAAATTGAGTTTTGTTTATAAATAATATGTATTACAAATTAGGTGATGTTTGGAAGAGCTTATTTGAGCTTATTTTATGATATAAGTACTTATATAACTGTTTAGGTAAACTTATGAAAAGAGCTTATGACATGCTCATAAGCTGTTTTCAGCTTATTTCAATAAGCTCCTGAGAATAGCTTATAGAATAGCTTATGGAGAATTTAAGTACACTGCACCCTTTTCAATTTTCACCTACTTTTTAAGAGCTTATTTATTAAGTGCTTATTAAATAAGAGCTTATGTTATAAGTACTTAAATAAGCTTCATTTCCAAACGGGGCCTTAGTGTCATTTAATATAATGCATAATTAGTGAGTGTGGTATGGTACACTCATTGAAATAGATACACTATTGCATACGAGACTAGTCTCTAGTTTATGGTTATTGTTGTGGAAAGGTTGAGAAATTAAATAAGAAACTAACAAAATAGACAAGCAAAAGAGAAAGAACGGGATAGAGAAATAGGAGGTTTCTCTTATTACTTCAAAACGTAATACAAACAGAGTTTCAGATACGTCTTAGATTCTGCACCACACAGACTAAGACTTCAGACATGTATTTATAGCTAGTTTCATATGCTAGCTAACTGACGGTTGTACAACAGAAATACCTAACTATTCAGATGTTAACAAACATAGAGAGATTCTTGACACTCCAACATTCTCCACCTTGACATGAATCCTCTACACATGTTGATCCTTCCAGCAATCTACATTAAGCAACTCCAAGCAATGCATGAACTTGCTTCTCGAAACAGACTTTGTAAACATATCTGTTAGGTTCTCCTTTGTATCAATTTTTTGGCTTCAATCCTCTTCTTCGTTCGAATGAAGTGATTCCGGATATCAATGTGTTTGGTTCTCTCGTGGTGCACCTGATCCTTGGCCAACATATTGCACTCAGACTGTTACAGAAAATTATAGCTTTCTGTTGAGGAAACCCAAGATCACTAATCAGACCCTTCAGCCAAATCCCTTCCTTTGTTGCTTCAGTCAAAGCCATATACTCAGTTTCAGATGTAGATAAGGCAACGGTGGGTTGAAGGGTAGCCTTCCAACTTACAAGAGAGTTGCCAATTGTAAAAGCATACCCAATCACTTAACGCCTTGCGTCTAAGTCAGCAGCATAGTCAGAATCTGAATTTCCAGTAAGTCAACACGAATTATTACTTCTGTATATAAGTCCGATGGCATTTGTACCCTTAAGGTACCTAAAGATACGTTTTACCTGCCTGCCAATGTTCCTTCCCAGGATTGCTCATATACCTACTCACACCAGCAATGACTTGGCATAAGGAACTCGAGACAGGTATTTCTTTTCAAATTCAAATTGAGTAGTATTGAGAAAGAGACGAATAAACAATGTCAAAGGAGCATTCACTTGTTTGGAACTTGTTATTCCAAAACGTTTCAACACCTTCTGAATGTATTCCCTCTGACACAAAGAAAAGCTGCTTCTGAGAGCGATCTTGATTGATCTCTATGCCCAGAATCTTCTCAACACCATGTCCTTCATCTTGAATTCACTACCAAGGAGTGATTTTAGCTTCTGAATTTCAGACTTTTCTCGAGATGATATATATCAACATGTCGTCCACGTACAAGAGTAGATAAATTCGGGAACCATCCTCCACCTTCTTATGATAGACACATGGATCATAAGGACTTCTGTTGTACCCTTGAGAAACAATAAACTGATCGAATCTGTTGTACTATTGTCTTGGGGATTGCTTCAAGCCGTAGAGGGACCTTTTCAACTTGCACACCCAATCTTCCTTGCCTTGCACCTCAAAACCTTCAGGTTGTTTAATCAGAATTTCCTCCTCCAGATACCCATGGAGGAAAGTAGTTTTTACATCAAGTTGCTCCAAATCCAAGTCCAACTCCGGTCCAAACCCATGGACGTGTGTCTTACTACTGGAGAGAATATCTCATTGTAGTCCACAACTTCCTTCTGACCGTAGCCTTTAGCTACCAGACAAGCTTTAAACTTGATCCCTTTAAACTTTACTTCAATGGGTCCACTCTTCTTGTAGATCCACTTACACCCAACAACTTTTCTATCTTCAGGCAATTTCACCAAATCCCAGGTTTGATTTTCTGAAGGGATACCATCTCCTCATTCATAGCCAAAATCCACTTATCAGATTCAGCACAAGTGATTGCTTCTCGGAACGAGTTTGGCTCGAATGTGTTGACTTCTTCAGCTACCTATAACGCATAAGACACCATATCCTCGTACCAATATCTCATGGGTGGTTTGATTTGCCTCTGAGACCTTCGAATTGCAGTAGTCTTATTGGATGCTTCAGACAGAAGTTCAGACGGAAGGTCTAGTTTAGCTTCAGACAGAGGCTCAGATAGAGGAACTCGACTAGCTTCAAACATGGGTTCAGACCAGTGTTATAAAACTCGGACCGGTGATCGACTCAGTCGAGGCACTAAGTCATTGGTTCAATGGTCAAACCAGTGAGTCACTGGTTAAACCGGTTAAACCGGTATATACCAAAAATATATATATTATAAGGTTAAATACATATCATATATATAATTTTGCGCACATATATCAAGGAATGGTTTGTTGCAGTGGTAGTGCACATGTTTAGTTTGTTGTAGGTCCAGAGTTTGATCCTAGCTAGCTTCCATTCAGGTAATGTTTTTTTCCTTACAATTGACAAAACGACGTCGTTTTGTTTAATTTTTTTAAAAAAATTAACTGGGTGACTCGCCCGGTTCAACCAAATCTGGCCGAGTCACTGGTTTTTAGCCCAAACCGCCCGAGTCAAAACCGATTTCTCCACCGATTCCCATGCATGGTCGATCCAAAGAGCGGCTCAGACTGGTTAGATGACCAATTCCCAGTCCAACCGGTTCGACCGGCCGGTCCGAGACGAGTTTTATTACATTGGTTCAGACAGAGGTTTTACTTGGCTTCGAATTGTGGAGCCTTCGAACTCCACCTATTGTGTAACATGTCGAAAGTTGCTTCAATCTGCTTCAAACTTCGAATAACTTCGATCTGCTTCAGACTTCAAATCCAGTAGAGAGAATTCATCAAAAGTGACATCTCTGCACAAAATTACTTTCTTCTCAAAAGGTGACTAGATTCCGAATCCCTTAACTCCACTTCCATAACCCATAAAACACCCTTATTGACTCTAGGCTCTAGCTTTCCTTCATTCACATGATAATATGTTGGACACCCAAAAACCTTTAACATTGAGTAATCAACTAGTTGATCAGACCATACCTCAATAGGGTTTTGAATCCATTAGCAGTGGATGGAGAACAACTCACAAGGTAGTATGCAGTGTTGACTGTCTCAGCCAAGGAGCTTTGATTTAGACCAGAATGAGACAACATACATCTAGCCCTCTTGAGCAAAGTCATGTTCATTCTTTCAGCTACTCCATTCTGTTGTGGAGTATTTCGAACAATGTGTTATCTTTTTATGCCTTCAGTCCTGCAGAAAATATTAAACTCCTTAAAAACAAAATTATATTCCATTACCAGTTCGAAGCCGCTTAACCTTCTTTCCTGTCTGATGCTGCATCAGTGTTGTCCAATGCTTGAAGCACTTGAAGACTTCAGATTTCTGCTTCATGCTTAACACCCATGTCATCCTTAAATAGTCATCGATGATGGAAAGGAAATATCTAGCACCTCCCAGTGATAGAACTCTCGAAGGCCCTCAACAATCAGAATGGACAAGGTCCAATGTTGCCTTTGTAGTGTGCACTCCCTTTGGGAACTTTTGCTTGTGCTGCTTCCCATACACATAATGCTCATAGAATTGTAAAGCTTCTATCTTGTGGTTACCTAGTAACCCCTTCTTGCATAGAATTTCCATTCCATGTGGCATATCAAACTGGTTATTGATAATTTCTTTCCATCTTTAATATCTTGCAATTATTTATCTTTCAATCTTGATTATTTTGGATCTTTTAAAAATTCAATCAAAACCAATGTTTTAATTTAATTGTAACCATAAATTCTCAATTCCATACCTTCATGGCGGGCGACAGTCACAGATAACGTCTCAATCACATATTTCATTTTGTTGTTTCTTTCGAATATGCTAATTCTCTTTAGTTTGCTGAGATGATTTGAAGACACGATTAATAAGGAAAAGGCACTAATTAACATTCTAAAGGGAACTAAAAGAAGGGTTTAATTGCAATTTTCTTTTTTATCAATTATTTATTATTTTTTAGTAACCAATAGCATTACCTGTTATTGTAAGTCACAAAGGAGTGACTCACCGGTGCACACAAGTTATAGTAACCCATTGTAGCAGCCACCAATAGACTAGTCTCTAGTTTATGGTTATAATGTTAGGACTATATTTATAGTATGGAGTCAATCGTTTTATTGCTTAGTTTATCTTACATTGAGACTTTGGAAAAATTTACTGTAGACAAGAACGAAAATTGTGTATGGATACACAAGATTTGTCAACCGTAGATTTATTGTTTTTTAAATTAGAAGGTCAGGATTTGTTCTAACATAACTGGTTAAATGGAAAAGTGTTAGACATTTGTATTTAACATTTGGTCCTTGTACAATATTATTTGTTTTTAACATCAAATCCAAGTGTTTGTTTTAATTGCATAGTTTATTTATTTTTGGTACCTTGTTGCAGTGTTCTTGTTACTTTGGAAAAGTCCATGACGATCTTAGGTGGTTGTTTGATGAACGTGGTTGGGGATTTTGAATGGCGTTCCTTTATGTTTGTTCGGTGTGGATGATTGATTGCGCTCATTTGTGGTTCTTTGGTGGCGATCTTGAATGGCGGTGGTTGGTGGTTGTTCGATCATTGCCATCGATGTTGCTCATTGGTGGTTTGTGCTAGGGAAGATTTTTTTTTCTTTGTGAAATCATTTGGTTTTACCTTTTGGGTTTATTGCTTGTTGGATGATGCAATGAAGATGAACGATGCAATAATTATAAAGATGATAAAACCAACCAGATTAGAATAATGGAGAGTAAGATTTGAAAACCTAGTACAAAAGGACGCAGGGGCTCTGCTGGAAATTAGAGGATTAGAATTAACAAATTTTAAAAAAGGGGGAATATAGGAAAATTATTGTCACGTGTCAGTTTTCATTTTTATGTACCGAGTACACAAAATCCGTGCTCGTTTACCATAAAGAAACCCTATGACTTTTATTGATATTTAAAATGACATGTGAATAATTTTAATATTCAAGTGAAATATCTCAGGGTAGGCATTTTCTTTAGCATTAAATTAGAAACGTTACATGACAAATTAAAAAATTGACACGTAAGCATTAGTCTATATTATATGAAAAATATTTTTTACTAGTCACGTCACTAATAAATACATTTTTCAAAATTTTAGAGTTTAGAAAGATATAAATGAAAAAGAAAATTATATGAGGATCAATATTTACTTATTTTATAAGGACTAAAATATATTATTTTCTTCCACCTCTTTCTCTTTGATCACTTGCATATTTTTTTCTCTCTTAATTTCTATTTCTCTCTTTTTTCAACTATCACTTCTCTACTTTTTTTTTCTCTGGCTTCCTTTTCTATTTCTCTCTTTTATACGACATTCTCACACACCCATACAAGGGATAAACTATGAACTAAGGTTAATGGGAACCAATATTGCAATTTTCCTAATTAATCTACCTATTCAAAGGCAATTTTATTAATATTTATATATAATTACAGAAAAACCTCTATAAATTAATAATGTCGGGACCACGTAATTTTATTAATTTAAAGAGATCTTTCTCGATTTAACGAACCTACATTATTCTTTATGAATAAAACATATACATTGTATTGACTAATTGAATGATGTTCATGTACAATGTAACTAATTAAATATATAATAAATCCCCCTAAAAAAACAAAGTTCATTGTACTGTAATACGTAGTACTAGTTAGAGCTTAATGCAAGTTCATATTTTACTAAGTTGTTCTAATTATATTTGTAATTTTGTAGAATTATTAATTTATAATATTGAAAAGACCATAAATTTATATAAGGGTCTTCCAGAAAATTATTATCTTATTAATTTATCGAAATTATTGATTTAGACTTTGGGCCCAAGTCGGGATCGAAAAAATTATTATTTAGAGAGATTATTAATTTATCGAGTATTAATTTACAGAGTCAGAAGGGGCTTTATGGAATGGAAATTTCGCCCAATCTCGCCCGGGCGCGCCTGAGCGAGAAGAGGCTCTCGCTCAGTCTCGCTCGAGCGCGCCTGAGTGAGAGCGCGCTGATAGAAATCCTTAAAAACACGTTAGGGCTCATTTTTTCCCTTTTCTCCCATTTTCACACTTTTAGAGAGAGGAACTTAGAGAGAGAAAGAGAGAAGGAAGAAGAAAAGCTTCCCCATCTCCTCCAAAGCATCAAGGAAGGCTTGGATTCACCCCTCTTCACCCCTTCATCACCCCTACTTTCCCCCACTCTTGAGGTGATCAGTGTGGTCACCCACTCACTTTCATTTTGTTTGGTCTCTTGTATACCCCCTATTTCTCCCTCCCCTTGCTTCTTTACCTTGATTGTGAGTGTTATTGGTTGATGTTATGAGTTGTAATTGCTTCTTGAATGGTATGTGTTAATATTCCCCAAACCCTAGAATATGCCTAGGTCTTGATATTGCAATCTTTATGGAATAATTATTGGTGTTTACCATCCCATTCATGTTCATAGACAAGTATGTATTTATAAGCATTCATGGGACATTGGCCAAGAAAATATATATCACAGGGTCTCCGGACCATCACAGGCCTTTGAGTAATCATGTATAAGAAGAACGAGGTAACCACATCGACCTCTCTCGGCCAAGAGGGAGATGGGGGTCCTCAAGCTAAAATGAAAACAAGCATTATTCATTGATTGATAATAAAACTTAATCATAGGTGGCCTGGACGACGGTCCTTGGTCATGTAACATCCTAAAATTTGTAGGATAAATAAAATTATTAAGAGATAAATCATAAGATTGCAATTAACATTAATTGTTATAAATATAGTAATTGTTATATTAATATAATAATACCAGGACTAATAAGGACAATCTTAGGAGAGAGATATGGTTTAGTATTTTAAATTAAGATCGGATTTTAAAATAGGAATAATGAGATCACAAGGATTAAATATAAGAATCAATACAAATTTAGGATAAGATTTAATTATAAGATTTGAATTTAAATTTGAATGTAGATGGATAAGGACTCTATAATATCCTAATAATTCCTAAAGAATAAATAAAATAAAATAAGATTTATGAAGAAAATAATAATATCATTATATTATTATGTTTCAGAAAAAGATATTATTTAATTAAAAAGGGTAATGGGTGGGTAGGAATAGGCCCAACTCAGTTAGATATTTAAATAGGGGGAGGGTTATCTATTTCACCCTCTTAGCTTTCAAACGTCAGATGACCAAACCCTAGGAGGAGAGAAGCAACTTCACAAAGGAAAGGTGTAGTAGAGTAGATCATCAAGGGAGTGGAGTGTTGCTATTTGTTTTCTAATCGTGAACTCTAAGGTACGGTGGGGGAAAGGGTGCTGCTTGTATGTGTATGTGCGGGTGCTTGGGTAGTGAGGGCAACCATAAGACCCTCTAAAGCTTTAAATTCGAATTTGATATGTGCATTACGTGTTGTATGATGAAAATCTGTTGTTTTGGTGATTGAATGTGTTAATCTTGATAAATCTTGATGAATTGAATGAGGGTAGAGAGAAGAGCGAAAAGGGGTAAATAAGGGTTTGGCGATTGGGGATTATAATGAAATAACTGTGAAAATCTGTTGTAAAGAATGGTGTTTTCATTGATTTTGTTCGGTAAAAATGTGTAAGATTGAAGTATTAATAATGATGATTGATTAGAGGTTGAAGAAAAGGGTTTAAAAGGGGGTAAAAATCGCAAGAACTGTCATCTCGTGTCGCGGGTAATCGATTACAGAAGTCTGTAATCGATTACAGGGTTTTTTGGGCAGCGTTGAGTAAGTTTGGGTTGCTGGTAATCGATTACAATGGGTATGTAATTGATTACCAGAGAGTTGAGTTGCTGGTAATCGATTACGGCTATGTGGTAATCGATTACCAGGCTTTGACAACTTTCTCGCCTGAGAAAGAATGCGTCTGTTAAGGGTGCAAATGAGCTCAAAATACTATCATATAGCATATCAAACTAAAGCCCCGGATCTTAAACTTTCTAATAGAAGTAGAATCATCTTAATTGGACACCTAAAACTCTAGATATTTCCAAATTAGTGCATCAAGGTCATTAAGCTTAAAACTTGAAGACTCCAAAATTGAGTAACGGTCTCTGGTAATCGATTACAGCTGTGTGGTAATCAATTACCAGGTCAAATTGTATATGAGAGTGTTGTTGATGTGATGATCGTGACCCTTTTATCTGTTGATGTTGTTTATACAAACTGGTTGTGGAATTGAGAGATTAAATTGGATGTTTAAAGTGTATTGATTGTGGCATGAGTATTGTGATGTGAGTATCCTATGTGATGTTAGATGTTTATAATATTGTGATATGATGTATGATGATGATGCATTGAGCATATGAGGTGTGATATGATGATGATAATGCATTGAGCATATGAGGTGTGATATGTATGATGATGATGCATTGAGCATGTGAGGTGTGATATGTATGATGATGATGATGCATTGAGCATATGAGGTGTGATATGATGATGATGCATTGAGCATATGAGCTGTGATATGTACGATGATGATGCATTGAGCATATGAGGTGTGGTACCTGAGATGCACGGCCCCATCGAGGGGGTGCAACTCAGGAGGCGAACTGCACGGGCCCATAGAGGGGGTGCAGAGACCATGATGGAGACATTCGATGCACGGGCTGATGGGTTTCTGGCAAGCGAACCAAAAATCCAGTAGTATAATAGTAAGAAGAGTTATCGTATCCACAGGGAACAGTCAATTCGCGTATAGTCGTGATCTATTTATTAAGGGAAAACAATGGATTTATGACAGTATTTTGTGCGGAAATTGCAAATTAATAATCAATAGAAATAGAAAGGAAGAGTTAGAGACACTTTACTTGGATTAGGATTGGACTTCATATCATCACACCCTTCGTGCATGTAAAAACTATCTATTATTTTAGGTTTACTCTATAATACTGTAGACAAACTATATTGCTAAGACCCCGAGTTACCAGCGGCCTCACACACTCAAAGGTAATCCATGCGGGCTCTCCCAGGCGACAGACTTACCCTCGGCTTATTTTGCTTTCTTTTATTCCATTTGTAAAAGAACTAATTGATAAACGAGGCCTACTCCTCTGGACGCACCTTCGCTAGAGTACTGTCACTACCCATCACTCATTAGAATACATCCACGTTATCGCTTCCTGGATTGACAATCAATTAATTCTTTGCTATCGGTAATTTAATAACCATGCCTATCCTGTAGACGCCCTTCATTAGAGTACTCACACTACCCATCAATCACTAGCAACGGCCATGTTTCGGTTCACTGGTTACCGAGTCCTCTTATTCACTCAGAGAATGGGTTTCTTCAGAATCCGCTCCCCCATCCTTAAACCTAGTCGAAACTAGCCTATAACTTCGGCGCAAGCGCAGAAGTTAGGAATTAAGCACAGAATAAGATTACCAATATTATAGACAGAGAGCTCATGAAATTATAAAATAGAGTTTACATACACTTGGGGATAGAATCAATTACATCCAATCCTAATGAAGAGTTAACTACACAAGGTAGCCATACAAACCACCGAAGATGCTGTCACCATCTTCAATCCTTGTGAAGCGATCCTCCTCTCCTACTCTAAAATTAGCTCTGGTGCATTATCACTGAAATACAACTGAATTACAATAATCGTGCACACCTTGATCTGGTGCAATGAAGTCCTATTTATAGGCTAAGGAAAGACAAAGGAAATTGGGGAGAAATCTATCTAAAAACGGTAACAGGGCAAAAATCTTCGTAACTTGCGCTTCACCCTGCGCTACAGCGCAGGTTGAAGCGCAGAATGCGTCCTGCAGCTTCAAACTTTCTCTTTTCAACTTGATCTCTCCCCGAGACTGGTTTTGGTTGATTTGTCTTTCCTTGTTTCCCTTTTCTTGATGAAATCCTTGCATTTATTGAGCATCTTTGATTTATTTGGGAAGGTTTTCTGCAGAATCCTTGTTTGATTGGCAGTGATCTCCTCATTGATTGCCTCAAATCTTCTTCAAATCTTTATTAAATGTCTTCAATCAAACTCAAATCTTGCAGATATCTCCCTCATTTAATGTTATATTTCCTTCAAATCAAATCTTTGCAATATCCTTCAAAAATCAGCAATATTTCTATCAAAATAGCATCAAATTCAAATCCAAGATTAATAAATACAATTTATCTGATATTAAATAAAAATGGATTAAACTGGGGCAAAATTACCATTTTATCCTTGATAAGTGAACTAAAAAGTGCTCTAATTTATCAACTAATTTTCACTTATCAAAATACCCCCCAACTTAACTTCTTGCTTGTCCTCAAGCAAGAGACCTCTTTGCAATCAAAAAAATCAATTCTATCCCCTGTGTAATTCAAACAATTCAAAAACAAATTCAAGGAACTCTTTCATCATCTCCTTGTTAAGCAGCAGTCACTTTCCAAACATAAAAAGAAATCAGGATTAAAAGATGTTACCAATCCTCAATCAGAATAGAACACAAACATCAATCAAACTTCTCAAAAATAGCAATTAAAGAAATAAGTGATATACCAAGGAAATCTCTCATTCTCACAGGTAAGTGTTTCCCTCAATCTTTTTCACCAGCGTTGAACAACTAGAATTGATAGTCGTTTCCAACATCTGAACCTGCAAGTAGTTAACATGGATCAAAAGGTCTTTTCTTTGGTTGTAATGAGGCCCGACTATCAAGAAATCATGGTTTTTCTAGATATGCAAAGAACACTTTGAATAGAGAGCATCTTGTGATTTTGATTGGGACTTCTCTCCATCTGCCATGTCATTCTTGAATTGTCACTTTTTTTCAGCTGGCCTTTTTGTTTGAAGAAGTACTCCCCCCAACTTATTCAATTTCCACACTTTGAGCAGATTTTTTTTTTTGGATTTTTGAATATATACAATAACATAGAGAATTTATTTATGAGGGAGTATTCTTCTTTGTGATTTCTTGTGCCTGCTCTTTGAATCTCTTTGACCTTTCATTTCACAAACATGTTGTCCCATCTTGTTGTGTTGCACCTTGCTCTCTATCCCAAGTGTGAAGGGACATGGTATGATCATTAATCATGGCTGGGGTGCATCAAAAGAAATATTAAGGCTCAAATGAGCAATCAAAAATTGGAAAAATTTAATCAAGGTTGGCTATTTGGCACTGAGCAAAATATTATAATCACAAAATATGCCTTTGTCACTTCCATATCTTCCCCTAGTAAGACAAAATTCAGAAACTCAAGCAATAACAGTTGACAAGCAGCGGTGGAAAACTCTCAATTTCAGTGTTTGGGCTCTCAGCTCACCGGTTATTGGCTAAAATTTCTTGATAAAGCACTTACTGGTTTTAATTAACTATCCTGATAGGTTTTCTTGCGAAGTATCCTAATCCTAACTGATTATGGAATTAATCACAAAACCCTATCATCTTTCCTTATCTGGTTAGTTAAACTACTTAATTACAGTGAATTTTAAAAAGGTTACCTTAAATCCTAATATAAATTAATCCTTGATGGTTCGCTTGCCAGAAACCCATCAAGTATTTTTGGTTCACTTATCAAGGATAAAATAGTAATTTTGCCCCAGTTTAATCCATTTTTATTTAATATCAGATAAATTGTATTTATTAATCTTGGATTTGAATTTGATGCTATTTTGATAGAAATATTGCTGATTTTTGCAGGATATTGCAAAGATTTGATTTGAAGGAAAGATGGCATTAAATGAGGGAGATATCTGCAAGATTTGAGTTTGATTGAAGACATTTAATAAAGATTTGAAGAAGATTTGAGGCAATCAATGAGGAGATCACTGCCAATCAAACAAGGATTCTGCAGACAACCTTCCCAATTAAATCCAAGATGCTCAATAAATGCAAGATTTCATCAAGAAAAGGGAAACAAGGAAAGAAAAATGAACCAAAACCAGTCTCGGGGAGAGATCAAGTTAAAAAGAGAAAGTTTGAAGCTGCAGGACGCATTCAGCGCTTCAACCTGCGCTGTAGCGCAGGGTGAAGCGCAGCTCTCTGGATCTTGCGCTGCAACCTGCGTTGTAGCGCAGGGTGAAGCGCAAGTTACGAAGGTTTTTGCCCTGTTGCCGTTTTAGATAGATTTCTCCCCAATTTCCTTTGTCTTTCTTTAGCCTATAAATAGGACCTTATTGCACCAGATCAAAGTGTGCACGATTATTGTAATTCAGTTGTATTTCAGTGATAATGCACCAAAGCTAATTTTAGAGTAGGAGAGGAGGAGCGCTTCACAAGGATTGAAGATGGTGAAAGCATCTTTGGTGGTTTGTATGGCTACCTTGTGTAGTTAACTCTCCATTAGGATTGGATGTAATTGATTCTATCCCCAAGTGTATGTAAACTCTGTTTTATTATTTCATGAGCTCTCTGTCTATAATATTGGCAATCTTATTATGTGCTTAATTCCTAACTTCCGTGCTTGCGCCGGAGTTATAGGCTAGTTTCGACTGGGATTGAGGATGAGGGAGCGGATTCTGAAGAAACCCATTCTCTGAGTGAATAAGAGGACTCGGTAGCCGGTGAACTGAAACATGGGCGTTGCTAGTGATTGATGGGTAGTGTGAGTACTCTAATGAAGGGCGTCTACAGGATAGGCATGGTTATTAAATTACCGATAGAAAAGAATTAGTTGATTGTCAATCCAGGAAGCGATAACGTGGATGTATTCTAATGAGTGATGGGTAGTGACAGTACTCCAGTGAAGGTGCATCTAGAGGAGTAGGCCTCGTTTATCAATTAGTTCTTTTACAAACTGAATAAAAGAAAGCAAAATAAGCCGAGGGTAAGTCTGTCGCCTGGGAGAGCCCGCCTGGATTACCTTTGAGTGTGTAAGGCCGCTGGTAACTCGGGGTCTTAGCAATATAGTTTGTCTACAGTATTATAGAGTAAACGTAAAATAATATATAGTTTTTACATGCACGAAGGGTGTGATGATATGAAGTCAAATCCTAATCCAAGTAAAGTGTCTCTAACTCTTCCTTTATATTTCTATTGATTATTAATTGGCAATTTCCGCACAAAATACTCTCATAAATCCATTGTTTTCCCTTGATAAATAGATCACGACTATACGCGAATTGACTGTTCCCTGTGGATACGATAACTCTTCTTACTATTATACTACTGGATTTTTGTGTCGCAGGGAAGGATATCACAAAGATCCTTTGGCATTGTCATAGTTCTCCTTATGGGGGACATTTCAACAAAGATAAGACTTCAGCAAAGATACTCCAATCTGGTTTTTATTGTCCATCTATATTTCAAGATGCAATGGACTATGTCCAACAGTGTGATAGCTGCCAAAGAACAGGGGGAATTTCCAAGCGAAATGCAATGCCTGGAAACTATATGCATGAAATAGAAGTGTTTGACTGCTGGGGAATGGATTTCATGGGACCTTTTCCTTCATCAAATGGAAAAGAGTATATCCTGGTAGCTGTTGAGTATGTTTCCAAATGGGTAGAAGCAGCAGCTACTGCAAAGGCAGATTCAAGAACTGTGAGTCAATTTCTGAAAGCAAACATATTTGCTAGATTTGGAGCACCAAGGGTTATTATCAGTGATGGAGGATCACACTTCTGTAATGAACAACTGCAACAGGTCTTAGAAGAATATGGGGTTAAACATAAAGTGGCTACACCATACCATCCACAAACAAATGGGCAAGCTGAAATCTCAAACAGAGAACTAAAAAGAATACTCGAAAAAGACAGTCAGTTCTTCTAGAAGGGACTGGGCAACTAAGCTTGATGATGCATTGTGGGCTTATAGAACAGTTGTTAAGACTGCTACATGATTATCTCCCTTTTAGCTGGTATATGGGAAAGCATGCCACTTGCCAGTTGAACTTGAACACAAGGCATACTGGGCTTTAAAACTGTTGAACATGGACTCTAGAGTGGCAGGACAAAAGAGAGTACTACAATTACATGAATTAGAAGAGATGCGATTGAATGCATATGAATCATCCAGGATTTATAAAGAAAAGACAAAAGCCTATCATGATAAGAAAATCCTTAAAAAGAGATTTTATCCTGGACAATCTGTACTGCTGTTCAACTCCAGACTGAAATTCTTTCCAGGAAAACTCAAATCCAGATGGACAGGGCCATTCATAGTTAAAAAAGTCAGAGTTTATGGGGCAGTTGAGATTGAAGATCCTGACACCAAAGTATGTTGGGTTGTCAATGGACAGAGGCTCAAACCATATCTAGGCGGTGACTTTGATAGATCTAAGCATGTCATCAATCTGCAAGATCCATAAAAATAACCAGGTGTCGAGCTATCAGACGTTAAACAAGCGCTTGCTGGGAGGCAACCCAGTGTAGGTTTAGGGCACATAGATTTAGTTTTTAGAAAAAAAGAAAAGAAAGGAAAAATTTTCACTGATTCTTGCACTACAGCGCAAGGTGAAGCGCAACATTTTTGCTCTCTGACTTTTGCGCCTCACCTGCGCTCCAGCGCAGGGTGAAGCGCAGCTTTTGCGAAAAAGCCACCGTAACTTGCGCTCCATCTGCGCTACAGCGCAAGGTGAAGCGTAAATGTTACGAAAAATTGACTGTTTCACACGCTTGACCTGCGCTGCAGCGCAAGGTGAAGTGCAGCTATCAGAATTTCTTTAAATACGTGTCGAGCTGAGGGATACCCACTCTTGACTAATTTCCTCACGCTCTGAGCATAGTTTCTCATCTTCTTATCTTGGTTGTTGTCATTAAGGTATGAATCTTCATCTCAATATTTGCTTAATCTTGACAAAGAATATGGTATTTCTGAGGTATGTTGCTGAAATTTTATGTACTCCTTCTAACAAAGACCTTTCTCTTTGATGCAGATGGTCCGCACCCGGCTGACTACAAGAAAGTGTTCTGCAATGGTGAAAAGAAAGAAGATTGATGCAAATCCTATTTTGGGGGAAGGACGATTCAGAACTATTGAGGCATGCATGCACTATAATTATATCATGAACTGCGAGTTCTTGCCAGAGAGACCAGTACGGCTCACACCAGAAGAATACTCAGAGTTCAACTCTGAAATTACAGGAAGAGAATGGAGAGCTCTGGCTGAACCATACCTATACTTCAACCCGGAGATTGTGAAGCAATTCTACAGCAACGCTGAGCTCAGCCTGGATGGCAAAGGAGCAAGAAAGAGCTTTGTGCAGGGATATTGGGTTTCTTATGATAGAAAGGCAACCAATGAACTTCTTGATCATCCAGCACCAATAACTATTGATGAAACCTACTGCCAGTACATGCAAAGGATGGAAAAGGTAGGGCCTTATGGGAATGACATTCTTGACACTCAAACAGCTCAACGGTTATGCTTAACTGGAAAATCTTTTGAGGTAAACGTTTATGGTGAGGCAGAAAGAATACCCAAAGAACACCTCAGTGAGTTGTCTAGAATATGGATGGCCTTCATAAATGCTAACATTTGACCCTGCCTAATTTCTTCTGCTATGGATATGCCTACTGCTCATCCGATTCACTGCATAGAGAATGGAGAACAGGTTGACATCGCCACAGTCATATTTGACTACTTGGATTGCCTAATTCAAGCCTCTCGCGATGAAAGAAGATCTCATTGCAAAACAAAGTTAGGATTCCCTGCTTTGATCACATCACTATGTTACAACAGAGGAATCGAGGTCCAACCAAATACTCCCATTGGGCAACCAATCCACAGAGAATACATAGAATCCCACTGTACTCCAGCTGAAGAAGTCAAGATCATCAGAGAAAACATCACACACCCCCTTCCACCTCCACCTGCAGACTGACCAGGGCAATTTCACATGGATCATTTATTTAGACAAATCACCACACTTTACAATGGTATGATACATCTGCAAGAAGTAATGTGGCATAACTCAAAAGGTCCAGATCCTGGGATGTCTCCTGAGCGTTTTAGAGATACCATGGAGTGGCCTGGGGACAGGCCTAACTTTCATAGGGGGGAGAGAGTCAGATGATAAAGATTAAAGCAATTGGTGGTTTCTTTCCTTTTCTTTCCATTAGGACATTAGGACATCTTTTTTTTTAGGACAATAGGAACATTCATCATTCAATAAGCATGCAAACATACATTTTCTTTTCTTTTACAATATTATAGTTTCAATAATAATCATTCATTTTCCATTATATTCTTGTTTTTACATTCTAATTTAATCTTTATTGTTTTGTTCAAATTTTTAGGACCTTAGGAAATTAGGAATTAAGGCAACTTTTTCAAATTCTCTGTAATTAAGTAGTTTAACTAACCAGATTAGGAAAGATGATAGGGTTTTGTGATTAATTCCATAATCAGTTAGGATTAAGATACTTCTCAAGAGAACCTATCAGGATAGTTAATTAAAACCAGTAAGTGCTTTATCAAGGAATTTTAGCCAGTAACCGGTGAGCTGAGAGCCCAATACTAAAATTGAGAGTTTTTCACCGCTGCTTGTCAACTGTTATTGCTTGAGTTTCTGAATTTTGTCTTGCTAGGGGAAGATATGGAAGTGACAAAGGCATATTTTGTGATTATAATATTTTGCTCAATGCCAAATAGCCAACCTTGATTAAATTTTTCCAATTTTTATTGCCCATTTGAGCCTTAATATTTCTTTTGATGCACCCCAGCCATGATTAATGATCATACCATGTCCCTTCACACTTGGGATAGAGAGCAAGGTGCAACACAACAAGATGGGATAAGAGGTTGGTGAAATGAAAGGTCAAAGAGATTCAAAGAGCAGGCACAAGAAATCACAAAGAAGAATACTCCCTCATAAATAAATTCTCTATGTTATTGTATATTATTCAAAAATCCAAAAAAAAAATTCTGCACAAAGTGTGGAAATTGAATAAGTTGGGGGGAGTATTTCTTCAAACAAAGAGGCCAGCTGAAAAAAGGTGACAATTCAAGAATGACATGGCAGATGGAGAGAAGTCCCAAGCACAATCACAAGATGCTCTCTATTCAAAGTGTTCATTGCATATCCAGAAAAACCATAATTTCTTGATAGCCCAGCCTCATTACAACCAAAGGAAAGACCTTTTGATCCATATTAACTGCTTGCAGGTTCAGATGTTGGAAACGGCTATCAATTCTAGTTGTTCAAAAGTGGTGAAAAAGATTGAGGGAAACACTTACCTGTGAGAATGAGAGATTTCCATGGTTTATCACTTATTGCTTTAATTGCTATTTTTGAGAAATTTGACTGATGTTTGTGTTCTATTCTGATTGAGGATTTGTAACATCTCTTAATCCTGATTTTTTCTTATGTTTGGAAAGTGACTGCTGCTTAACAAGGAGATGATGAAAGAGTTCCTTGAATTTGTTTTTGGATTGTTTGAATTACACATGGGATAGAATTGATTTTTTTTTTATTGCAAAGAGGTCTCTTGCTTGAGGACAAGCAAGAAGTTAAGTTAGGGGGTATTTTGATAAGTGAAAATTAGTTGATAAATTAGAGCACTTTTTAGTTCACTTATCAAGGATAAAATGGTAATTTTGCCCGAGTTTAATCCCTTTTTATTTAATATCATATAAATTGTATTTATTAATCTGAGATTTGAATTTGATGCTATTTTGATAGAAATATAGCTGATTTTTGAAGGATATTGCAAAGATTTGATTTGAAGGAAAGATAGCATTAAATGAGGGAGATATCTACAAGATTTGAGTTTGATTGAAGACATTTAATAAAGATTTGAAAAAGATTTGAGGCAATCAATGAGGAGATCACTGCCAATCAAACAAGGATTCTGCAGACAACCTTCCCAAATAAATCAAAATGCTCAATAAATGCAAGGATTTTATAAAGAAAAGGGAAACAAGGAAAGACAAATCAACCAAAACCAGTCTCGGGGAGAGATCAAGTTAAAAAGAGAAAGTTTGAAGCTGCAGGACGCATTCTGCGCTTCAACCTGCGCTGTAGCGCAGGGTGAAGCCCAGCTCTATGGATCTTGTGCTGCAACCTGCATTGTAGCGCAGGGTGAAGCGCAAGTTACGAAGATTTTTGTCCTATTGCCGTTTTTAGATAGATTTCTCCCCAATTTCCTTTGTCTTTCCTTAGCCTATAAATAGGACCTCATTGCAGCAGATCAAAGTGTGCACGATTATTGTAATTCAGTTGTATTTCAGTGATAATGCACCAGATCTAATTTTAGAGTAGGAGAGGAGGAGCGCTTCACAAGGATTGAAGATGGTGACAACATCTTCGGTGGTTTGTATGGCTACCTTGTGTAGTTAACTCTCTATTAGGATTGGATGTAATTGATTCTATCCCCAAGTGTATGTAAACTCTATTTTATTATTTCATGAGCTCTCTGTCTATAATATTGACAATCTTATTCTGTGCTTAATTCCTAACTTCCGCGCTTGCGCCGGAGTTATAGGCTAGTTTCGACTAGGATTGAGAATGGGGGAGCGGATTCTGAAGAAACCCATTCTCTGAGTGAATAAGAGGACTCAGTAGCCAGTGAACCGAAACATGGGCGTTGCTAGTGATTGATGGGTAGTGTGAGTACTCTAATGAAGGGCGTCTACAGGATAGGCATGGTTATTAAATTACCGATAGCAAAGAATTAGTTGATTGTCAATCCAGGAAGCGATAACGTGGATGTATTCTAATGAGTGATGGGTAGTGACAGTACTCTAGCGAAGGTGCGTCCAGAGGAGTAGGCCTTGTTTATCAATTAGTTCTTTTACAAACGGAATAAAAGAAAGCAAAATAAACCGAGGGTAAGTCTGTCGCCTAGGAGAGCCCGCATGGATTACCTTTGAGTGTGTGAGGTCGCTGGTAACTCGAGGTCTTAGCAATATAGTTTGTCTACAGTGTTATAGAGTAAACCTAAAATAATAGATAGTTTTTACATGCACGAAGGGTGTGATGATATGAAGTCCAATCCTAATCCAAGTAAAGTGTTTGTAACTCTTCCTTTCTATTTCTATTGATTATTAATTGGAAATTTCCACACAAAATACTCTCATAAATCCTTTTTTTTGGATTTTTTAATAATATACAATAACATAGAGAATTTATTTATGAGGGAGTATTCTTCTTTTTCATTTCTTGTGCCTGCTCTTTGAATCTCTTTGACCTTTCATTTCACCAACCTCTTGTCCCATCTTGTTGTATTACACCTTGCTCACTATCCCAAGTGTGAAGGGACATGGTATGATCATTAATCATGGCTGGGGTGCATCAAAAGAAATATTAAGGCTCACATGGGCAATCAAAAATTGGAAAAATTTAATCAAGGTTGGCTATTTGGCACTGAGCAAAATATTATAATCACAAAATATGCCTTTGTCAGTTCCATATCTTCCCCTAGCAAGACAAAATTCAGAAACTCAAGCAATAACAGTTGACAAGCAGCGGTGAAAAACTCTCAATTTCAGTGTTCGGGCTCTCAGTTCACGGATTATTGGCTAAAATTCCTTGATAAAGCACTTACTGGTTTTAATTAACTTTCCTGATAGGTTTTCTTGCGAAGTATCCTAATCCGAACTGATTATGGAATTAGTCACAAAACCCTATCATCTTTCCTAATCTGGTTAGGTGAACTACTTAATTACAGAGAATTTTGAAAAAGTTACCTTAAATCCTAATTCCTAAGGTCCTAAAAAGTCCTAAAAATTTAACAGAAAAGCAGAAAATAACAAAATAAGTACTGCCTAATATAGATGATGTATCAGTGGTATACAGTACATATCAAAAGAAATTAAGAAAATAAGAAAATAAAATGAAAAAGAAAAAGAAAAAGAAGGAAAAAACACCAAATAGGAAAGAAAACAATCAGTCCTCATCCTGGTCCCGATCCATGTAAGCTGCTCCATCTCCCCCTGGGAAAATAGGCCTGTCACCAGGCCACTGTAAGTAATCATGAAACTGTGCATGGGTCATGGGGTCCACACGAGCCTGATAATGTCTACTCTGAAAATGAACAGCTGCTTAGTGAATAGTGGACATCTGAGCCATCAAATGAGTGTTCTGTACCTCAAGTCGCTGGGCCCAGACTGGAGCATCCATGTCTGCTGGTGGGGATGGTGGTGCCTGTTGCTGCTGCTGCTCCTCAACCTGTAACTCCTCAGCCGGGATACAGTTGGCTTCAATGTATGCTCTGGTCATGGGAAGTGCGATGCGAACCCTGGGGTTCACCTCTACACCCCTAGATTTGCAGAGTGAGGTGATGAGAGAAGGGAAGCCAAGCCTGATCTTGGAGTTAGGGGTCGGGCGCCCCACAGAAGATGCGAAGTCTGATATCCTACAGGTGATAACTTGTGATATATCGATAGTAGAGCCGGTGAGGATACAGTAAATGAGGTGGGCTACAAGCATAATGATATCAGAAACATGCCTTGTAGGATGTATGTTGGCCAGCGTCAGTACTATCCACATCCGTGTGATACTCGTCATATCATGCCTGTGAATGCTGGCAGCCTCCTAATATGCATTCCTCTCAAAGGAACGCCCTGGTAAGCATAGCAGCTGAGCAGTCTCAATGTCAAGGGGATCATTGCCATGAAGCCCCACAACATTCATCCTCTCGTGGTATTGGCACACCACGAGGTCTCTGTCCTCCTCTATGGGATGTCCTAAAAGTGCATTGATTGCATCGCAATCAAATCTGATAACCTGTCCTCGAACATAGGACTCCCTCCTGCAGTTAACGTCGTGGTCTCCAATAGCATTAGCATAGAATTCCCTGACAATGTCTGGATCGAAGTAGTTGTCAGGGCGGCTGAGGCGGTTCCAACGCCTCCTGTGAATCTCAGCAGAGAACTCCTCATATTCCCCCTCCTATAGGATGACTGGTCGCTCCAGGATGAACTTGCAATCAGCAATGTCAGTGTATGCTTCAAAGGACTTGAGGTCCTTGAAGTGATGAGGGTCGAACTCAGGTTCCCTCTGGGGGGCCTTCCTCTTGGCACCCCCTGTGCCCCTCCTAGAGGAACTAGCACCACTGACATTCTTCGTGCGAACCATATGCAAAGCAAAAGCAACTCAAAATTATTTGTGCATCATAATATTTAATTGCTCATAATTATGAAATAAATGGCCAATAAATTTCAAGAATTAGAGCAATCAATTAACCAAACCAATGTGCATAAAAATTTTGATTTTAAATATTACCCAATAAATGCCAATTAATTAATTAAGACATGCTAAAGTGATCAGTTAAAGAAGGTCCTAAACAATTCTAAACAGGCAAAGTGAGAACCAAACTCATGCTCAAAAATCATGTCATCAGTAACATGCAATATTGCACAATCATTTATGTATGGGCATGCATAAATATTAGAGCAATTAATTAAGCATACATGCACCAACAAATTAATTTGCAGGAATCATTGAGCACTCAAAAACTACCACCTAAGCAAACATGAATAACTCACAAAGAATCCTAACCACACGCAATCTAATTTAAAGCACTATGAACAATTATTTCTTTCCTAAAGGTTCCTAGAGTTCTAAGATTCCTATCCTAAGGTTATGCTCAAATAAAATAAAAAATCAAAATTTCAATCGGTTAAAAAGAAAGAAAACTATAAAAACATACCTGGTATAAGCTCAGAAACTGAAAATGAAGGCTATATGAGTGAGAAAAGGCAAAGCAAAGGTTAGGAATATCTGAGAAAAGGCAAAGGAACGGAACGAAAGGAAGTTCGAAATGAACTCCTTCGTTCAAAATTCAGAACTTAAAGTCCCGCTTCCTGCGTTACACCCTGCGCTACAGCTCAGCGTGGAGCGCGTACTGCTTCAGAAGTTGAAGCGTTCCGCTACACTTCACCTGCGCTACAGCACAGGTTGAAGCGCAGATCTGCAGTATTCTCTCTGCTTCTGCTACTCCTAGTTGATTCCATGCAATCCTTTTAGATTTAGATCCCCATTTTAACAATTTCCTAATTACACAGGTAAATCCTAAAACTAAAAATTACCAAAATGAAAATTAAATGAAAATTTAAAACTTACAAGGACTGGGTTGCCTCCCAGGAAGCGCTTGTTTAACGTCTTTTAGCTCGACGCCTGGTTACTCAACCCTTTTATGGTGGCCTCAAGTGGAGGATGATGTTTGACACCATACCAATTCTTCCTTTGAGCTCCCATCCTCCATGCCAATTTTTGATTCTTCCATCACTGTCACTGTCTTCCTCAGTATCAGATGTTGATCTCCTTCTCCTCTTAAATACGAACTCCCATATTGACTCTGGATGCTTTATCCCCATCCTTGGCTTCCTCAGAAATTCGGAGCCTGGCAACTTTATTGGATTTTTGGAAATAGCATCAATTTGTTGTGACTTGGGCTTACCTCTATGAAACGTAATACTTTCATCTTTTGAGCTCAATTCATATTTTCCTCGATCAACATCAATGATCATCTTAGCAGCTTTCATGAAGGGTCTTCCTAAAATTAGGGGGACTTCAGTATCCTCCTCTTCTGTCTCTGCAATGTAGAAATCTACAACATATGCAAATTTATCCACTTTGATTTGAATATCCTCTAATATCCCATGAAGGCGTTGAGCGGATTTATTTGCAAGAAGTAACCACACATTTACAGGCTTGACCTTCATATTACTCAACTTGTTAAAATACGATAGCAGCATCAAATTGATGCTCGCTCCAAGATCTAATAAAGCATGAGTAGGAGGTAGATTACAAATAGAGATGGGTATAGTAAACCTACCTGGGTCAAGTGACTTACTTGTGACTAAGACCTTCTCTTCATGATGTTCCTTTTGTGTTGTTTCTTCATCTTGTTGAACAACTTCCTCTTGAAGCAATTGTTCTTCAAAGATGATTTCTTCTTCCTCATCAAGTTCCTCCTCCTCTGACTTGTTGCCATCAGTAGCAATCAAGCTACATTGTTCCTTTGGATTGGTTTGGGTCACGGCTGAGAAGTGTTGTTGCCCGTGCTCTGCCATCTCAGTTGCTACCTGACCCACTTGACTCTCTAGAGTCTTGATTGATGCCTCAATAGTTGTCTTGAATCCACTAAATCTTTGCACAAGGTCATCAATTTTACCTTCCAAAGTGTTCAGTTTATCATATGTTGAGGGCTGCTGTTGGTAAGGTGGTTGTCGTGTTCCTCCATTCTGACTCCAACCTGAGTTGGTTTGGTTATTTCTCCAACCTTGTGAATATTGATTGTTGTTATTGCTGGAGTAATTCCCTTGCCTTCCCTGGTTACCCATGAAGTTGACTTGTTCTGGTTGTGTTCCTTGGCTAGCACTTTGACCATTTAGATGGTCACCTCCACTGAAATCACAAATCAATGGTTGGGCTTGGATGGGTTGTGAGTGGACAACTTTGATTGTTGAGGGAGTGTCTTTAACGTCTCAGTGAGTGCTTCTAGTTGATGTTTAATGAGCTTGTTCTCAGCTAACAGAGCATCACTTTGATTGAGTTCCAGCATCCCTTTCTTTGGTAATTGCGCGGGCTGTCTTCCACTTTGAGCTTGTTGATCGTTTTGTGCAAAATGGTTGATGATTTCTAGCGCTCGATCAACTTCTGCAGATAAGATAGTTCCACCTGCTGCCGCATCTATGAATGACCTTGAATCTAAACAAAGTCCCTTGCAGAATATGTTGAGTTGGGCTATATCCTCATAGCCATGGTTGGGACAGTTGCGCAGCATAGACTTGAATCTTTCCCAAGCTTCACATAGTGGCTCATCAATCCCTTGTCTGAATATGGAAATATCTGCTTTGGCTTCTATCTGCTTCCCTGGTGGGAAGAATCTTGTCAAGAATTTCTCCTCAACCATACCCCAATTGGTTAGGCTTTGATTTGGGTGTGATTGTAACCATTCCTTAGCTTTACCTATCAAGGATAAAGGAAACCAGCGTAAGTAAACATATTCTAAATTACCTTCCTCGAATCCCATAGTACCAATCAATTCATAAAAGTTAAAGAGATGAGCATTTGGATTTTCATGATCCAATCCAGCGAATTGATGTTCACTGATGAGGTTGAGGTGTGCAGTCTTCAACTCCAAAGCTCTTGCGTTTGGTGGTAACACAATGCTTGAGAAGTGACGTGGTCCTTGATGGGAGACATAATCTCCTAGCGTTCTTCTTGGACGTTCCGCTGCCATATTTTTGGGTTCCTCAACAATTGTCCTTCTTCTTCTTCTCTCGTTCCTACCTCTGTTCTTTCGCGATGTCCTTTCTATTTCCGGGTCGAACTGTAATTGATTGGGAGATGCCTGACCTATCAGAAGCATAAACAAGAAACTTTGAAAAAGGTAAGTGTTGAAGAGAATTAGAAAAAAAATAATAAATTTCCTAAGATAATAATAGATCCTAAAAATAATAAGAATAATAAACAAATAAACAAAATCCTAAAATAAAAACTTGATAACTAGACCGCCAAGGTCTACACGAATTGGAAACCGTTCCCCGGCAACGACGCCAAAATATTTGATGGGTTTCTGGCAAGCGAACCAAAAATCCAGTAGCATAATAGTAAGAAGAGTTATCGTATCCATAGGGAACAGTCAATTCGCGTATAGTCGTGATCTATTTATCAAGGGAAAACAATGGATTCATGAGAGTATTTTGTGCGGAAATTGCAAATTAATAAACAATAGAAATAGAAAGGAAGAGTTAGAGACACTTTACTTGGATTAGGATTGGACTTCCTATCATCAGTTTCTGATATTCCTAACCTTTGCTTTGCCTTTTCTTTCTTTTTAAAAAGTTCTCTAATTTATCAACTAATTTTCACTTATCACGGGCCCATTGAGGGGGTGCATTCACGGGCCTATTAAGGGGGTGCAACCTAGGGGCGAATAGAATTCCACGGGCCCATTGAGGGGGTGCAACCTAGGGGCGGATGTCTCTGCACGAGCCCAAGAGAGGGGTGTTGTGCAACCTATCGGCCAAGAGAGGGCGTTAACGGTAGGGCCATTATTGGTAACAACTAAGAGGATTGATGAGGTGTACTCATTGTGCGGAGTTCCGAATCATGATTCTTGGGATGAGTTTTGGTGTGCATGATCATAGAGTGAACCTACATTGTATTTTATGATGGAATTGAAATGTGATATGATGATATGAGTATTATATGTTGAGTGTTGAGAATGTGTTTTTCTTGATGATTGGTGAAGTGTGACTTATAAACTTGTGATGAGATATTATAGTGATAATAAGAGTGTAAGATGTTATGATTGATGATGATTATGACTATGTGTGGGTGAGGATAGGGTAGTCTTCTGTGTGCATGTATGAGTTGGTATTCTTTTCCTCACCGTGTTTTCTATGGTTAATTTTACAGGTGATGGTGATGGCACGTCAGGTGCCGAGTATTGATTGAAGGGGTGTCGCTCTGATATTTGTGACATCAGGGCTTAGTATTAGGGGTTTTATTTTATGATTTTTAAGAGGAGATTATGAAAACTGTTTTAGGTGCCTTACATGGCCAAGATGGATATTTTGATGTTAACTTTTGAGATATTGATGTTTTAATTACTTTGGAAACCTTTGACTTTAATTTCTATTTTAATTGAGTTGACTTTGAAATAAATGATGTTTTAATGAGAGAATGTGAACCTTTTTACCCAATGCGGTCCATTACTTTTCCTAAATATTCCTAATTCCTGAATGTATAAGACAGTGGGGTAGAAGGGTATCACATTAAGTGGTATCAGAGCAGGTCGGTTCACCGGGCGTGAGTTATGTGTTTGCTATGCTTTTGTGGTGTTAATTGTGATGTTGATTGAGTGAAATATATTGCGTTGATTTAATTTTTTGTTTGATTGGTCGGTTCATCGGCCTTGAGTTATGTGTTTGTTGTGCTTCCGTTGTGCTAAATTGTGATGTTGATTGAGTGAGATGCATTATTGAATTTTTTTGCTTTCAGTGTTCTGCAAGGTTGATATATCTTTAATTGTCTTGCTTCAAGTGATTGGGACTGGCCACCCTAATGATTTGAACCTGATAAGGGAAGATGTGACGACTTGCAGAGGGAATGTTATGTCAATAACGTTGCTAGAAGAAAATCTTTGCGAAAATATTTTAAGAAAGAAAGCTTTAAATTAGATTTCTTAATTTGAAAAGAGTTTTGTATAATATAGATTGCATACATGCATACACTGCATTGCATCATACTGAGATGTGTATTAGAAGTCTTGTATGACATGGATGAATGATATGATTGTGATGATATTTTTATCATGTTATGTGATGTGAATGATGATTGTATACTATTTTAAATTTAGATAAGATGAAAGAACAAAATAAATAAACAATAAATTGTTTGAATATCTAAGAATGAGGTTGTGCTTAAGTGGGAGACTCCTAAGTTAGTGAATGAGATTAGAAGTTTTCTTGGGTTGGCTGGGTATTATAGGAGATTTATAGAAGGATTTTCTAAGATAGCTTTACCTTTGGCTGAGTTAACTAGGAAGGGGGTTGCTTTTGTGTGGAATAGTAAGTGTGAGCTTAGTTTCCAAACCCTTAAGGAAAAGTTTACTAGTGCACCAGTGTTAGTTTTACCTGATCTTAGTAAACCTTTTGTAGTGTATTGTGATGCTTCTAAGATGAGTTTAGGTGGAGTGTTAATGCAAAAGGGAAAAGTAGTAGCTTATGCTTCTAGGCAATTGAAAATCCATGAAAGAAACTACCCTACCCATGATCTGGAGTTAGCAGCCGTGGTGTTTGTGTTAAAGATGTGGAGACATTACTTGTATGGTTCCAAAATTTGAGGTTTTTAGTGACCATAAGAGCCTTAGGTATTTGTTTGATCAGAAAGAGTTGAATATGAGGCAAAGGATGTGGTTGGAATTTCTAAGGAATGATGATTTTGAATTGAGTTATCACCCTGGTAAGGCTAATGTAGTAGCAGATGCTTTAAGTAGAAAATCTCTTCATGTTAGTTCTTTGATGATTAAGGAAATGGATCTCTTGACTCAGTTTAGGGATTTGAGTTAGCTTGTGAGGTAACTTCTGATAGTGTGAAGCTAGGAATGATTCGAGTAAGTAATGATTTGTTGAGGGACATTAGAAATGCTCAATTAGAGGACCCATTCATAGTGATTAGGCGTGAGGTTATAGAAAATGGTAGTGGTGGAGAATTTGTCTTAGGTGTAGATGGAGTAGTAATATTTGTTTTAGGACCATATGTAGTACGTCAAACCATAGATAAGGTTGATTTAATTTAGGAGAAGTTGAGGGAGTATTTTCAAGAGTTGATCATCTCAGAAAAAAAAAAATTCGAGGACGAATTTTCTTTTAGGAGGGGAGAATTGTAACATCCTAAAACTTGTAGGACAAATAAAATTATTAAGAGATAAATCATAAGATTGCAATTAACATTAATTGTTATAAATATAGTCATTGTTATATTAATATAATAATACCAGGATTAATAAGGACAATCTTAGGAAAGAGATATGGTTTAGTATTTTAAATTAAGATCAAATTTTAAAATAGGAATAATGAGATCACAAGGATTAAAGATAAGAATCAATACAAATTTAGGATAAGATTTAATTATAAGATTTAAATTTAAATTTGAATGTAGATGGATAAGGACTCTATAATATCCTAATAATTCCTAAAGAATAAATAAAATAAAATAAGATTTATGAAGAAAATAATAATAATATCATTATATTATTATGTTTCAGAAAAATATATTATTTAATTAAAAAGGGTAATGGGTGGGTAGGAGTAGGCCCAACTCAATTAGATATTTAAATAGGGGGAGGGTTATCTATTTCACCCTCTTAGCTTTCAAAAGTCAGATGACCAAACCCTAGGAGGAGAGAAGAAACTTCACAAAGGAAAGGTGTAGCAGAGTAGATCATCAAGGGAGTGGAGTGCTGCTATTTGTTTTCTAATCGTGAACACTAAGGTACGGTGAGGGAAAGGGTTGCTGCTTGTATGTGTATGTGGGGGTGCTTGGGTAGTGAGAGCAACCATAAGACCCTCTAAGGCTTTAAATTCGAATTTGATATGTGCATTACGTGTTGTATGATGAAAATCTATTGTTTTGGTGATTGAATGTGTTAATCTTGATAAATCTTGATGAATTGAATGAGGGTAGCGAGAAGAGCGAAAAGGGGTAATAAGGGTTTGGCGATTGGGGATTATAATGGAATAACTGTGAAAATCTGTTGTAAAGAATGGTGTTTTCGTTGATTTTGTTCGGTAAAAATGTGTTGGATTGAAGTATTAATAATGATGATTGATTAGAGGTTGAAGAAAAAGGGTTTAAAAGGGGGTAAAAATCGCAAGAACTGTCATCTCGTGTCGCGGGTAATCGATTACAGAAGTCTGTAAGCGATTACAGGGTTTTCTGGGCAGCGTTGAGTAAGTTTGGGTTGCTAGTAATCGATTACAATGGGTCTATAATCGATTACCAGAGAGTTGAGTTGCTGGTAATCGATTACATCTGTGTGGTAATCGATTACCAGGCTTTGACAACTTTCTCGCCTGAGAAAGAATGCGTCTGTTAAGGGTGCAAATGAGCTCGGAATACTATCTTATAGCATATCAAACTGAAGCCCCGGATCTTAAATTTTTAATAGAAGTAGAATCATCTTAATTGGACACCTAAAACTCTAGATATTTCCAAATTAGTGCATCAAGGTCATTAAGCTTAAAACTTGAAGACTCCAAAATTGAGTAACGGTCTCTGGTAATCGATTACAGTTGTGTGGTAATCGATTACTAGGTCAAATTGTGTATGAGAGTGTTGTTGATGTGATTGATTGTGACCCTTTTATCTGTTGATGTTGTTTATACAAACTGGTTGTGGAATTGAGAGATTAAATTGGATGTTTAGAGTGTATTGATTGTGGCATGAGTATTGTGATGTGAGTATCCTATGTGATGTTAGATGTTTATAATATTGTGATATGATGTATGATGATGATGCATTGAGCATATGAGGTGTGATATTATGATTATGATGCATTGAGCATATGAGGTGTGATATGATGATGATGATGCATTGAGCATATGAGGTGTGATATGTATGATGATGATGCATTGAGCATATGAGGTGTGATATGATGATGATGATGCATTGAGCATATGAGGTGTGATATGTACGATGATGATGCATTGAGCATATGAGGTGTGGTACCTGAGATGCACGGGCCCATCGAGGGGGTGCAACTCAGGAGGTGAACTGCACGGGCCCATAGAGGGGGTGCAGAGACCATGATGGAGACATTCGATGCACGGGCCCATTGAGGGGTGCAACCTAGGGGCGAATAGAATTGCACGGGCCCATTGAGGGGGTGAAACCTAGGGGCGAATGTCTCTGCACGAGCCCAAGAGAGGGGTGTTGTGCAACCTATCGTCCAAGAGAGGGCGTTAACGGTAGGGCCATCATTGGTAACAACTAAGAGGATTGATGAGGTGTGCCCATTGTGCGGAGTTCTGAATCATGATTCTTGGGATGAGTTTTGGTGTGCATGATCATAGAGTGAACCTACATTGTATTTTATGATGGAATTGAAATGTGATATGATGATATGAGTATTATATGTTGAGTGTAGAGAATGTGTTTTCTTGATGATTGGTGAAGTGTGACTTATAAACTTGTGATGAGATATTATAGTGATAATAAGAGTGTAAGATGTTATGATTGATGATGATTATGACTATGTGTGGGTGAGGATAGGGTAGCATTCTGTGTGCATGTATGAGTTGGTATTCTTTTCCTCACCGTGTTTTCTGTGGTTAATTTTACAGGTGATGATGATGGCACGTCAGGTGGCGAGTATTGATTGAAGGGGTGTCGCTCTGATATTTGTGACATCAGGGCTTAGTATTAGGGGTTTTATTTTATGATTTTTAAGAGGAGATTATGAAAACTGTTTTAAGTGCCTTACATGGCCAAGATGGATATTTTGATGTTAACTTTTGAGATATTGATGTTTTTAATTACTTTGGAAACATTTGACTTTAATTTCTATTTTAATTGAGTTGACTTTGAAATAAATGATGTTTTAATGAGATAATGTGAACCTTTTTACCCAATGTGGTCCGTTACTTTTCCTAAATATTCCTAATTGCTGAATGTATAAGAGAGTGGGGGTAGAAGGGTGTCACAGGTCACATAGTCGAGCGCTCAATCACAGTCACAGATGGAAAAAAGACCTCAGGTGTCGGGTAAAAACACATCACAGTCATGTTTAATTTAGTTCATGTATTAGTGTTCTCGTTGGAATTATGCATTATGTATGTTTGTTGCATCTCATTTGCCTGTCTCCCTACACTGCATGTTTTTATCACATTCGTTGGGTGTGCAGAGTTCCCGTCCAGATGCTTGATCAGGATGCAAGGGCTGTTGGTTGGGCTGCATGATGGCTCAACCCTTTTTGTTGATAGTGTTTTGTATAGGCATAGGATAATTATTTTGATGGGATAGAACAGTACATGTGGGGCCTTAGGGTAGCCTTTTATATTTCATGACATGTGTTCGGTTATATCCCATTAAGCCTATTTACTTAGCATTGTATTTTGAGCCTTTGTTGGCAACACTATATATATTTTTATTGACTTATTGGATTTCCTATTTAAGTAACTGTGGGATTACCTAAGCGTTGTAATGTGTTGGATGTGGATATCAATAATGCGTGAAATAATTTCACGAATTTGGAAATAGTGCTCCCAACAGGCATTATTTTCGAATTAAGAAATTAGGATGTTACAGTATGGTAATTTGGTTAAGTGTGTCTTATAAAAAGGACCGGAGGAAATATAATTTTAAATAATGATTAATAAAAAATGTGTCTTCTAAATTACATGGCTCTTAAACATGATATGACAAAGACATACGATAGGGTTGAATGACCTTTCCTCAGAGTTGTACTTGCATGATAGTATGAGTTTCTCCATATATTGGTCTAATCTTATCATGAGAGGTGTCTCATTAGTGTCTTACTCTATACTAATTAATGGTTCCCCTTATCAAATATTTTTCTCCTCACTGAAACAAGGGGATTCTCTCTCAACTTTTTTATTTATTCTATGTGTATAGGTTTTATCAGCCATGACCAATAAAATTTTCAGTCTCAAATGTTCCATGGTCATAAAATAGCACTCTGTACTCCTCCTATTTCTCACCTTCCATTTGCAATTGCAAATGATAACAACATATATTTTTGCAAGATCAACTATGGAGTCAGCATGGATAATTTCAATCATTCTTAAAGCTTATGAGAAAGCATCTAGTTAGAAAATTAACTTAGATAAGTTAGAGCTTTCATATAGCCGAAATGTGTTTATTACAAGAGTTAATGAGATCCAACAGATCTTGGGGATTAAGGTACGTAGTAGTGGAAAGCCATATTAAGTACCTAGGGCTTCCAACTATTATTGGTAAATCAAAATCCCATGTTTTCGAGTTTGTTAGAGATCGAGTGTGGAAAAAGTTTAAGAAATAAAAGGAGAAGGCTTTATCTAGAGTGGGAAGGGAAGTACTTATTAAAGACATTGCCCAAGCGTTCCTGGCATATGTAATCAGCTGCTTTAGGGGATATAAAATTGTATGTGCATTATATGATGCAAACTTGTTAGCAAAAAAGTCTCACTTGTCAGGGGATACAATTTGGATTGAAGATGGATTCAGTAATGTTCTGGAAGCAACCAATTAGATGTGATTTCTAACAATTGTTCTTTAGTTGAATAAATATAACATGACTTTTTCATCCAAAAAATTAGAGTTAAATATACCATCAAAGTCCCTAAAAGTGCCATGTTGTTTACTTTTAGTCCCTGAAAGTTCTTCCGTGTACAAATTAGTCCCTGAAAGTCTAAATTAATTGATTACTTTTATTAGTCCCTCTATTAACCTCTGTTAGTTTAATCAAACAAAAGTGTTAAGTTGACAAATTAACTGCAAAGTTACATTGTTATGTGACACATAAGATGCCTACCTAGAATAAAATTCGAGCTGTAAAATTTCCCCAAAATAAAACCCGAATTTTTTTATTCATCCTTTCACTCAAGCTCTTACAAATTTACTCCCAATCAACCTCTCATATAAGTCACTTATGCATGAACCCTAACGAATTCCCTTCCTCATTGTAACTTCCATTCAAAGTATCCACAATCAAGATCATCCCTCTGCAAAAAATACATAGAAAAGGGTAAGAAGCCACTTTTAAAAACCAACTTAAATAGAAAAATAACTTACCCCAAAGAAAGGACACCTCAAGAAACCATCTTCATTAATTTATTTTTTCCCTTCTTGCACTCCATCAACCACAGCCTTCTACCACACGCAATAGGTTCATCACGCCAGTTACATCACCAAAAGACACTTTCACTTGTTGCCTAATTCATTACAATCCTTATTGTTTCTTTGGGTTTGTTTGATTTAGGGTTTGAGAGATAAGATTAGAGACAACAATGGAGATTCGGGTTATAAATTTGGGGATAGAAGAATTAATGAAAAGAAGAATAGAGATTTGGGTTGTAAAATAGTTCTGTTATGGTCCTGAAGAGTGGAGATTAGGTTGGCATATATTTTCTTGTAGGGTAAGAAAAGAATTGAGATCAATGAAGGTTATAAATTGGGGGGAATGGGTTAAACATTAAAGACAAAAATAGTTGAGCTTCCACATAGACACCACTTAACAGTCCAACTGTGCATTTAACATTCCAGGTTAGAAATTTCGTTTCACTCTTGTAATAGAGGTTAACATAGGGACTAGTAAGTAAGCAATTTTAAACTTTCGGGAACTAATTTGTTCACAGATGAACTTTTTAGGGACTAAAAGTATATAGTGTGACACTTTCGGGGCCTAAATTGTATATTAACTCAAAAAATTATTAAAAAAAATTAGCTTAATTATCCATGTGGTTTTCATAAATGTGTGAATTTAGGTCCATATAATTGTTTCTAATCGAATTTAGTTCTTATAGTTTTTCTAATTAAACATATATGATTATACCATTAGTGTTTAAGTATGGATCCTCTCTGCGATCCTGCCTCTGCAGCAATTGTAGCTACAAATAGCTAGGAAACAGCTACCAATTTAACTATGGAAATTTTCCCGAGCTATTACGTAGCTATTCGGTAGCTATGCTTGCTGGAGAGAGATGCACAGCTGAAAAGGATCGGGGTCCTTAGTGTTTCATTCAATTGTTAACAAATTTGAATGTTGTAAATTAAATGATGATTTTTGGTAAAATAATATCCCTTTTCTTTTGCCACATCATTTAATTTGTTAGGGCATCTCCAATGAGAGTTGCTCTTCCAATTTATATCAAAGGAGAAATTTATAAAGCAAACTCATATTCCATTGGGGAGAAATTGAAAAAGAATGAGTTTCTTCATAGAGTAATGGTTGCTCCCCTTTTGGTTGAGTCCCACTTGTACATACATATAAAAATATTTTAAATTGAGAGTGGGATGAATAATGAAATATAAAAGTGTGTGATAGATTATGGGATCACGCAAGAAATTCTTTAAAATTATTGGGTTGGAGTGAAAAATTGAGTCGCTTCAAAATTTTGAGATATTAATCAACTATCATATTATTTTAAATTTTAAATTTGACCATTTATCATTATAAATATTAATTGACGAATATATTATTAAATGATAATGATTAGAATTTTCATTTAAATTGAAAAAAGTTGATATAAAAAGTGGTTCAAGATTAGAATAATAAATATTTAGATTCCTAATATCCATTAAAACTTATTTGTAAGGGATGTGGTGAAAAACACTCTCTAAGAAAAATATATAATGAGAAAATTTCAAAACTGACACGTGATTTTCTAAATGAAATAGTTGAGAGAGTGAGTCTCAAAATTACTATACACAGATCAAGTTGATTAGAAAACTATGAAAAATTTAGTTGAAAATAAAAGTTGTTAAGACCAAAATCACATGTAGAGAAAAAAAATGTAATTAAACAATTAAAATCATAATTATAATACACTACATTTTTATTCATGTACGACTGGAATATTTAAAAAAAAAAATAATTGTTGTATCATTTTAAAAGAGGCAGATTTTTAGAGCCACTCATCATTTATGAAAATCGACTGTGAGAGACAGAGAGGGTGGCTGTTTCTGTTTCAAATACGGCTAATATCTCACAGCATACAAAATAGAAGTGGGTGTGGGTGGGTGTGGGATAAGGCCTAAGTGTGTGTTTGATTTGACATTTAAACTGATTAAATTATTTTTTAATATAATTTGTAGTGTTGAAATTGTGAGTTTATCATATTCAATGTTAAATCAAACATGTTTTAAATGTAGTGTGTGTTTGGTTTAGCATTGAAATGACCAAACTCAAGTTTGGATTTTTTAAAGTATCTATTTCTAACCTTAAAAACGTAAGTTTATCACGTTTCAATGTTAAACCAAACATGTTATATATCTATTGTTAGGAATGTGAATTTACGATGTTTCAATACTAAACCAAAATATCACATTAGAGATAACTAAGCAGCACATGGAAGATATGCAATTTGGTGTTTTCATATCTTGAACTGAACATACCATCAATTGGGCAACGCCAACACACATGTCAGGCGGGACAAGGTCACAACAAGCATGCCTCATGTGCTGCTGCTGCCGCCATGCTTTTTGCTTTGTCCCAACAATTGCATGTGGAAAGAAAACCCAAAATAGTGAGAATATATATATATATATATATATATATATATATATATATAAAAGGAAGAAGTTAAAAAGAAGAAGGTATGATAGAACAGAATGCTGGATCAAATTGGATTAGAGTGAATGGACCTAATTAGCTAATTGCAACTCCTCCAGATATTTTAGCCATGAATTTGGGTCAGTGCTGCTTAGCAATCCATCACTTGAGGTGGCAAACTTATCCACACAGCAGCAAAAAGATGTATTCACACACACAGATCAATTACAATGCGAGTGCAAATTGAAAATGGGTAGTGCTACTATTTTAGTCCTAATTATTTTTAGAGAAAAACCTTACAATTAAAATATAATAGAGGGAGAGGTTTTGGCTTATTAAAAGCTATTTTTTCATAAAATAATAAGTAAAATTCAACATGCATTATTGATGTTGAAATGCTTATAAGCTTAATAGTTAAGAAATTCATTATATTTGGGATTTTGTGGGAAAATAAATTAAATCACTTGCAAAAGAAAAGAATGGAAAGAGAAGTAAAAGTTTGCATAAACCCACAAAATGGTGTGTAGTTTGAGGTATTGAGAAATTTTCACATCCTAACATGAGAATGTGAATTCGAATATTAGATAAACAATATATGACATATGGTCAAAGTAAATGTTAGGCAAACGGGAGTTGGGTCTCACGAACAGTTCAAAATGAATGCAAATCCCCTTAGAATATCTTGTGGTCTCACCAAAAACGGCATATACTAGCATCTATTGTATGAATGCAATAAAATGGGAGAATATATTGACTTTTGTCATGAGTAATTTTTCTTTTGATTTCA
Source organism: Sesbania bispinosa (assembly GCA_026901365.1). Taxonomy (NCBI): domain Eukaryota; kingdom Viridiplantae; phylum Streptophyta; class Magnoliopsida; order Fabales; family Fabaceae; genus Sesbania; species Sesbania bispinosa. Next base: position 2,501,026 of record QLOH01000021.1, on the reverse strand, counting down.
AAGGAGTTTAATTTTAAGCCCTTTTCCTATATGTGTATATATATTTTAGAAAAGGATGTTCGAGTCTTCTTGGATATAAAAGTACAAGTGAGGGATTATATTAAAATAACAATTTTTTTAAAAAAAAAATTGGTGCGTCTGAATTATATATGTTAATTGGATTTATTAGGATTAATTTTAATTTATAGATATATAAGACTTTTATGATTTTAAACTTCTTTAAAAAATAAAAATGTTTCAAAAAAGAATTTAAATTATAAAAAGAAATAAACGTCAATTATATTTCAATTGGCCAAAAAACTCACTTTCTCCTTAGCAATATCTTTAGCAATATCTTGAATTCAAATCTTATTAATGAAAAAAAAAAATTGAGAGAACATCTTATTTTGTATCAATATTAAGCATTTACTAATAAACAAAAAAAAATATTAATCATTTACTATCGGTCTATCGATCGTTATTTCCCTCTTTAATTATGTTTTAATATTATTGTTAAGGTAGTATGCATGAAATGGTCCAAAACAAGAAAAATCTTTTGATGTAGGAATACTTCAAAATCAGCTATTTCTAACCACATGGAAATATATTGACAAAAAATTTTAAAAATAATTATGCAATATTAATCATATAAAATAATGACAAAAGTTAGGTAAAAAAAACATATTATAAAAAAAAAGTAACGTTGTATGGAGACTTCCTTTATGGTACATGTATAGGAGATGCAACAACTTTACAGATGGGGAAAAATAAGTTTGTAACGGATTATTTAGAGTGGTTAGTTTTTCATTTTTGGTTTTTAAATAAAATTTTAAAATTAAATATGTTTGGCTAAAATGAAATTACATTGATTTTTAAATCAATTATGAAACACTTTTAACTCAAATTTTAAAACAGAAAAAGAGATTTTTAATTATAACCGTTAATTTAAAAAATGTGTCACATTTTCAACCCCGTTATTTTTTAGGGAAAAATATATTTTTGTCCCTATAGTTTCGGTCAACTTTAGTGTTTGTCTTTGTACTTTAAATCATATGTTTTTTGTCCCTAAACTTTTTAAACCCCCAAACCGTAGTCTCTGCCCGTCAGTGAGATCTGTTAACCTGATAAGCTGGCTAACAAAAGTCATATGTCAGCCTCAATAGTGAGTCCCAAATAGCTGACAAATCATCTGATTAACACTTTTATTAATTTTTAATTATTAAAATAACCCTAATTACTAAATTAAATTAGGATTTTCACCTGAGAAATATTACCCGATAAAAAACCTAATTTCATAATTATGGTTGTTTTAATAATTAAAAAATTAATAAAAAATTATTAATTAGATGAGTTAGCTATTTAGGGCCCACTATTGAGGCTAACATGTAACTTTTGTTACCCAGCTCATCGGGTTAACAGATCTCACTAATGGTCAGGGACCATGGATTGAGGGTTTAGAAAGCTCAAAGACAAAAAAAACAAATGATTTAAAGTACATGTTCAATCTTGGACTAAGTAATGATCTTTCTGAAGGTTAAAAATTCTGCATTAGTTATTGAAAAGTTGCTAAACCAGCAACTTTGGAAATATAAGTAGAACCATCTCATTTTTAGGTGTAGATTATCAAATTGTTTGCTAACTAGTGTCCGACCCATGCGATGCATGGATATTATTATTCAAATCGATTATTTATACTAAATACTATAATATATTTAATTTAATTAATATAAATATGTAAACTTTAGAAAATGATAATTAATTAGTATTTTTTTCATATTAAAATTTATACTTGTTTATATAGAAAGAATTAAAAAAAATAAAACATAGAAAATTTATTTGAAACAACAAATTTCAAACATTAATAATTATAAATGTAAAATATATCATATCGTTTATATTTTTTGAAATATCCATTTAATATTATATTTTTCGTCAAATTATAACGTTTAAAATTATAATCACATATAAGAATTCTAACTTATTGTTGAGACTTCACCCTATCATAAGAGAAAGCGGTTTTTGGTAAATAAATACCAACGTGTGACAATGTCTAGCTTTGACTTTTATTAATGGTCACAACAAAACAAAGAAAAATAAAAATTGTCTTTATTGAAACTTTAATGGAGTGAGATAATCAAATAGAATTAAATTCATTCAAGTTATCCCCAAATGTGTTCCGCATTTCTTATTTTTTTGGGAAGAAATGAAAATCTAGTTTATATACATTTAAATATAAACAAATATAATATACTCCCACAGTTCTTTTTTATAAGACATATTATATTGAATCACAAAGACCAATAAAAGTATCTAAAGCTAGTTAATTATTTTATTTGAATTTTAAAAAATAGTTTAACTTTCTAGTTTAGCCCTTATTTAATATTATTAATTAACTCTACTATCATTTGATAGTTGGAAATATTAAAGTTAATAAGGGCAAATAAGAAAAATTATAATAAATGTTTTCTTCAAATTGTAAAGTGACTTATAAAAAGGAACAAAAAAAATCTAAAAGGTGCCTTATAAAAGGAATTCAGAGGGTATGTATTTAGGTGATTTCAATTACTATTGTATTCATCTCAAAATATTTAGTGTTATCTTGTCATTTGTATTTATTTAAATTCATATTATTTATATATTTTCGATTGCAACTTGTAATGTATTTATGTATTTAATAGTTTAATTTTAAAAAATATAAGATTTTTTCACGCCTAATTTTTTTCTTTTTATCTCTTTTTCTTTTCTATCACATCAATTGTCATTTATTTCACACTCTCTCTTGATTTGTTTCTTTTTATGTATTCTTTTTTCTACTTTCAACACCCAAAAGCTAATTATCAAGTTTAATACTTTTAAAAAAGAATAATAATTTTTTCACATTTTTTTGTTTTACACTTCCTTTAACACCTTAATTTTCTTTTCATTTTTCTCTTCATTTTATATCACATTTTTCACATTCTTTCTCTTTATTATTTCTTCTATCTATTTTTTCTCCCTAAACTTTCCATATTTATCTACCTACTATCTATGTATTTTATAGGTTAGGCTAGATTTAGAACTCTTAACTTAACTACTTATATGAATTAAAAAAAATTAACCCTCCAATAAATAGTGACAAAAAATCTAACCAATTATAATAATATAGATAAACCCACTCTACAAACCTAACCCACAAACCTATTATATTTCATAAATAAGCCCAACACTCTCAATTCACATTAATTTTTCTTCGGCTAAAAAAATTGATCCCTATTCCCTCCGATATTTTGATTTGATAGATTACAGCACAATTACCATCACATCCCTCAAATCTGTCACCCACCAGTATAGTTTGAATTGAAACACAGGGCCTAATAGTATAGGCACACAACCACACACTTCACTCGTAGGAGAGATTACACCGGTCAATGTCCCACATACCTATTGACCAACCAAAAAAATAAAACGCTAGTGAACAGTGCCCAAAAATCTGTTCCCATTTAATATTATAGATGAGGTAATTATGTACACATTGACTCAGTTGGGTTGTGATCATTTATGGAATTTGATGAACCCATATACCTATTTCCTCAATAACTCTAGAAATCACTCTTTACTCTTTTGGAGAGGAAATGTTAAAAAGAAGGGGAAGAAGAAAAGAGAATGGGAAGATAGCTTTCTTAAAGTTTAAATTAAGAAAGAAGATCAAAGAGAAAATGTTAAGCAAATGGTTTAGAAAGAAGTGTAAGAAGATTCTGAACATATAGTGAGAGATTCTGAAAATGTGGATATCAGATTACTAAGAAAATTTGGAATCTAAATATTCTTCTTCTTAACTTAGTCTTTGATCCTTCTATTCTAACTATTCTTGTTGAAGCATTTATCCCTTTCCAGATCATTTGATTTATCTAGACATCTTAGGAACTTTGGATTGTTGTTAAAATTGTTGGATATTAAGAATATTACTGCATATATCTCTTGCTGAAAACCCTCTGTTAAGATCAACCATATGCTTGACAAGATTATGTGTAAAATAAAGAATCATTCTTTGATGCCATTAGTATAAATGAAAATCAATATGAAGTGGTTATTTCTCTACCCCATCTTTTTGTTGATTCCAAAAGGGGAGAAATTTGGAAAGAACAGAATCTATAAAATCTGCATCTTTATTATATTCTGAATCATGCTATGATATTAATGTTTGTATTGTTTAAGCATGAATTTAGGGGGAGTTCATTTGAGTGGATCATGCTATGAAAAATATATAGACTCTCATCATCCCTTACATGCTATATATGAAATCTTAATTTTTTTAAATAGGTTTGTCATCATCAAAAGGGGGAGATTGTTAGCGCAAAACCCTCTGAGATTTGGCTTTAATAACAACAAACCTTTTGATCGAACTTAACGTTTTCTGTTCTTGAAGTTACTGATGTTTTGTGTGTGAGATCTTAGAAAGACATGATTCTTATACTTAGTAAAGAACTCAAAAAGATCAAAATAACCACGACCAAGCTCAGACTGAGACTGAGACTGAGAGGCAACCTCAAACTGAGACTGGTAGGAATCCTCAGACTGAAGATGAAGATAAATGACAGATTGAGATTGAGCAAACAATACAAGCACTTCTTGAGGCTTAGAAAGATCAGAATCCTAATGTTAAGAAGCATCGGACTTCAAAATTATTTATGGAGAATGGGCAAAGCTTAGAATGTTCTATATGGTGAAGATAATTTCAGAAGAAGGCCTCAGACAGATTCTTAATCAGAAGCTCAAAATGGTTGAATCTGAAGATAGCCTGAGCTCAGTATGGTGCACATCAGAATGCAGTCTTAGCTATAGTCAGAAAAGGTCTTTATTAGAAACGCCAATCATCAAGCTGAGTCTAAGCATCCTAAAATGATAAATATGAGTTGATTCAACATAAAGATTGTCTCTATGGTTTGAAACTGCTACATGCTTGTGGACTCAAGATTTACAAAAGAGTACAATCAAAAAGGAAAGAATGAAAACAAGACTCAACCAACTTCAGATTCAATCAACCTGAGACCCATGATTCCTCCTCAGACCCAAACTCAGAATTGCAAGGTCAGACTGAGATAGGCTCAGATTGCAAGGTCAGACTGAGACAGACCCAACTCAGAATTGCAAGGTCAGACTGAGATAGACTCAGAATTGCAAGGTCAAACTGAGACAGGCCCAGACTCAGATTGCAAGGTCAGACTCAGTCTAAGCATGACAGGAAGCACTTTGAAGTATGAAGCTGAGCATAAGACAAAGTAAGCCAGCAAGACTGACCAAGCTCAGACTCTAGTGTGAAATTAAGACTCAGACTCACCAACTAAGACTGAGACTCAGACTAGTACCTACTGAGACTCAGACTCAGACTGAGACTCAGACTCAAACTCAAACTGAGAAGACAGACTAAGACTCAGACTGAGACTCAGAACCAAGAGCAAGTCAACACAAGTACGCTGACACACTGACACGTTGAAGCTCTTCACTGACACGTTGAACCACTGCAGCGTAGGAAAGTACAACTCTCTCTCTCTCCTATAACGGCTAGTTTCTGAAGACTATAAAAGGAAGTCTCAGTAACGTTGAACCATGTGAGACACTATTTAGAACACTGCGTGCCACAAGCTAAAAATCCAAGTCTCAGGTGAATCTCAACTTACCTACCTATGCTATCTTAGCTAATATCATGTAGTAGGTTTAGCTCTTGTTTTGTAATGGTTTATACACTCTTTGAGTGATTAGAGAGTGATACCTATCTGAGCTCACTATGTATCCGTACCTTGTACGTAGTCTAAGCTAGACCAAATCAATCTCATTAAATCTCACCCAGTCTCAGCTAAGTCGGGAGGTGCCTGAGCTTAGTGTGAGTGACCGTGAGCCTGAAGAGGCAGAGGAAAGAATACTTGTATCTCACCTAAGTTAGGAGGTGCCTAAGCTTAGTGTGAATCCTGGAGAGGCAGAGGAAAGAATACTTGAATCTCAGCTAAGTCAGGAGGTGCCTGAGCTTAATGTGAGTAAGTGTGAGCCTGAAGAGGCAGGAAAGAATACTTGTATTTGACAAGATTGTCATAGTGGAAAATCTCACAAGGTTGTGAGGACTGGACGTAGCCCAAGGTGTGGGTGAACCAATATAAATTTGAGTGTGTTCTCTCTCTCCTATCTCTTATTATTAGTCTCTGCATAACCTATTATCAGTCTCTGCATAACTAAGATCGGTCTCTACATAACTCAGATCTTAGCATGCCTTTATATCTATTTTATCTAACTTGATTTATCTGAGACTGGACATAATGAATCTTAAGAGTTAAGCTCAGATTTGAGTTAAGATTCGATCTGAGTTAAGCTTGACCTTTGCTGAGCTGAGCTTAACCTTTGCTGAGCTGTGAGCTTAACCTTTGCTGAGCTAAGCTTAACCTTTTGTTGAGCTAAGCTTTATTAATCTTAACCTTCCGTTGAGTTAAGATTCAATCTGAGTTCCAAGTCACAAACTTGAGATCCACCTCAGATTGAATTTGAATTTTCAGGTACAATATTTTCAAGCTCTATTCAACCCCACTTCTAGAGACGTTCAGCCAACTTCATTTATAAGGTTATATTCACGACCAATTGACCTCGACTAAGATCATTGGTCTCAACCAAGTACCAGTTAATAGTGTTCTCTCCTGTTTGACAATTAAGTAGGGATTTTTACCATTAATGACAAATGACAATTTGTCCCTTATTTATGTCCCTTCATCAATTATATATCGATACCTTGGCCATCATCCAAGATAGTTGCCTTCAAGCTCCAAGCCTCTTGGTGTAGCGGGCTTCTAAAGGTCTCTTCTTATGGTTGAGTTTTTCTTCTTTGAAGCCCTCTGTGTGTAACAATCCAAACGAATTTATTTCTAAGTTCTTCATCGCAAGGCTTTATGCATCGACACTTAGTTATTTGGTTGTGCTTTGTGTGTCAGCACCGAAATGAACAGGTGAAACAAAAGAATGAGGTTGAATTTTGTTTTCTTTAAAACTAAAGTTTTCACAACACTTAGTTCACAAAAGATTGTTTAAGCAAATCTTTAGACTCATGTAAACAGAATTTTCTCAAACAACATTTTGAGAAGAATTATTTATCAGTTGAACATGAATAGAACCCCTGTTAGTTTAGAAAATAAATAACAAGATAAGGCTAAAGAGAAGCACAGGACTGTTTATCCTGGTTCACACCAACCACGGGTGCTATGTCTAGTCCCTAACCACAGTTAGGATTTTCCACTATAAAAGTATTTTTATACAAGTATTGTTCACTGTCTCTCCAGGCTACAAAGATACTCTTCACAGCCTTCTCAGTCAAACAACCAGGTATTATTTTCAACACAAAGCCTCCTCAGGCTGAACAAATGAATTTAGAAGATAGAAGATAAATCTCTGGTTTTATACACTGAGTGTGAATATACAAAATGAAGCAGATTTATCAAAGCAAAGTACATATCAAAACTCGTTTGAAATGACTTACATAGAGAATAAGGTATGAAAGAATCAGAGTAATAAAATCTACAACGTTTTAGCACTTGTTCAACAGTTCTCTATCTTTGTCATTCTCCATCTTCTTTTTATAGGCTCTAGGGGTAGAAACGTTGAGAGAGAAGTTAACATTTTCTCTAAGCAGTAAATGCATGGAGTCGTTGGTTGTATGACTACAGAACAAAGTGACAGAAAACAACCTAGACAGACTTTAGTGCGGACCTCTCTTGTCCTTTTTCTGACATTCTTTCTACTTTTGTGTTGATATGCTTTCTTCTATCACAAAGATATTTTGATGACTTCTTCTAGCTAAGGTAGTCTAATATGACAAGATTTTTAATTTTCCCATGTAGTTTGACTTGCTTCTCTGGGTCTGGTGTAGATTTTGTTTGTAGCGTAGCTTTATATTCAATTGCATAAAAATCTTAGAATGATCGTCAAGAAACTTCAGACTTGGGATATTTTCAGACTAACATGGATCAAAATAGAAATCTAGTCTTCAGACTTAGTTCTTGTAACATATCACTTAAGCCTTTGTTAGTACATAAGACTTAATAAAAAATTCTCATATTGTTAATCATCAAAACTTAGAGATTTCAGAGTGTGATCCAATCTTTTTCAAACAAGCTCCTAACTATAGTTTTAGCCGACTGACCTCAATCCGAGCTAATGCTTCAGCCAATCAATCGTGCTTTGCTTGCCTACACTGATTAAGCACGACCAATTGGTCACATTTTACGTGTCGATACTTTAGCTCTATGCTCTAGTGAGGTTATCTTGTGTGTATGCTTCACTAAGCTTTGTGTTTTGGCAAGCTCTTAATCATCGAGCTCAATGCTCTAATGTGGTCTTGCTCATTAACCTTAGTACTCTGACATGGTCTTCATTGTCAAGCTTAGTGTATTGGATATAAAGGCCTAATGGTCTGAAAATCCCTTAGTTTTGATTATTAACAACTTGAATATTTTAAAAGTATGTCTTAGATCTCACAAGGTCTAAAGTGTTAGTAACGCAGGTCTTAAAATACATCTACTAAGTCTGAAGAATATTTATGTCTTAAGGTCATCACATGCTCAAAAGCGTTCAAGATCATTCAACGTCTGTAGAAGGTTATCAGCGTCTAAAGAGTTCAAACCCATCATTAGTCTGAATGTCTTATGAAGAACCAAGTCTAATGTTTGAACCTCTTGAACACCAAGCCTTATCTTAAGACACAGACCAAGTCTGAAGCTTTTCAAAATTTAAAATTCATTCCTTTAACTCAAAGACTGCAAACTTCCTTTTAAAGGAAAGATATAAGGTGCAAACTCCGAAAAGACAAAGGGATATCAATACCAAAGCAACAAGAAATTTAGAAAGGGAATTTGCACTGTGTAAAAGCATTGTTTGCTAACAAAAAAGCAACCCGCTATAGCCGCAGAAGCATGCCGATGACTCCATGCATTAAATGCTATGAAAGAATGTAACTTGGTGTCTCCCAACGTCTTCAACTTTTGGGAGTCCATAAATAGATGATGAAAGAACATGAACTATATAAGGAATTGAAGTGCACTCTAAAGCTTGCCTACACGCTGCTAAAATTATTTCTCATTCTTCCATTATTTTATTCTTTGAGTTCTCACTTCAAACTAGTTTTGATTTCAAACTCTGATAATTGTCTTTAGTTATTTTACATTCGCACTTATTGTGTACAACTAGAGAATTTATCTTTCTTTTTTTGTTAAAGATTTTTTTGAGCTTGAGGATGCTTGTCTGTAAAAACAATACTTTTGTAAGGTCTGGGAAGGCTAGTGAGAAGAATATGTTTTAAAGCTTAAAGAGGTTGTTAAGAATACTTGTAAGGTGCCTGAATTAGTGAAAATTCTTCACATGGTTAGGGATTGGACGTAACACCTGGGGTTTGGTGTGAACCAATATAAATCTTTATGCGTGATCTTCTTCTCCTATCTCTGCATTTTATTTGTTGTTCTAACTTGAGGATTTATACGTGCAAACTTAAAACTCTTGTAAAAACTTCTTTTAAAGTTAGCCTTTTTGTGAGTCTAAAGTTTTCAAACCCCGCCTGTGACCCTTCAGACTTAGTCTGAAACTTTTGCAAATCTCTTTGAACATTAGTGTTACAAAAATTTACTAAGTTTTAAGAAAATACAAGATAGATAATATAATATATTTTATTAAATTATCCCCCCAATATTTTATAAATTCTGTAGTATTAATTATTTTTTATTATTTAGAGATAATAAGATAATATTCAAAATTACAAGATAGATTTGATTAGAAATAATAGTTTATTAAAAGTAAAAGAATCAAAATGGGAAACATATGACCATTAAAGAATAGGAAGAAATGGGGAAATATAGTTAGGTAACAAAATATATAATTAAAAAGGTTTTGCTTGATTTGAATTTGTTTTTTATAATTATATGATAACAAAAACTAAATATTTGAAAAGAATGAAAATGAATTTTTTATTTGAATTTTAAGATTAGATCATAAAATTTAAAAAATATTTCTTATCTTGATTTCAATTTTATTTTAAGGATTAGGTGATATAAGATAAAAAAAATCTAAATAAATTATTTAAATTAATTTTAAATTTTTTTAGAATTTGGTGATGAAAACAAAAATTCCTTATCTGGCTTTCATTCAAATTATTATTATTAAAAATATTTAGGTGATAAATGATAAAAGCAATCTAAACAATTTATTTCTTTCAAATTCTTATCTTGATTTCATAAAAAAAAATATTTTATTAATCTTGATTTTAGTTTATTTTAAGTATAAGGTGATAAAAAAGAAAAAATCTAAACAAATTATTTTTTTTAAATAAATCTTTAAGATTAGGTGATAAAAAGAAAACTTTTTTGATTTAATTCAAATTATTATAAATATAATATTCTCTTTTCAAGTGCTATCACTATATAATTGAGGTATTTCTTTGCCTGATTGAAGAATAGTATACTATCGGTCAAGTATCAACTATCTTTTTCTAAACTGCTTGCTCTGTCCCATCTCCATCGTTGCCTCCATCTAATAATGACATTGATCAAACGCCTGCACCTGCTCGTCCTTTTAAAACTCGGAGGATTGAGAATGATGAGACCGTAGTTGATTTATCTCCTTTAGAGCATGATCCAGCAAAGCGTAAGCAGATGTGTAACTATCCAGTTAATTGCCAAGAGATACGAAGAGCTTATGGTAGTTATGGACCATATAGACCAATTCTTTCAAGTTATTCTGCATTCGTTTCATAGAATCATGGTCGCCACTTTCAATCATCATGGTTTACACAAGGACCGGATAGTGGCGACGATGAGTCTCTGGACCGGATGCAAGATAACTTGAAAGAATTGGTCTATATGGTCCATAACTACCATGAGCTCTTCATATCTCATCTTGGTAATTAATTGGATAGTTTCATATCTGCTTACGCTTTGCTGGATCACACTCTAAAAAAGATAAATCAACTACGGTCTCATCATTCTCGATCATCCGAGTTTTAGAAGGACGAGCAGGTGCATGCATACGTTTGATCAATGTCATTATTAGATGGAGGCAACGATGGAGATAGGACTTGTGCATTATTCTTTGAGAACAAACCAGTAGGTCTTCATCATTCTTCGAATTCTGACTATCTTTCTTTTTAAAAAACGAATAAATGGTTTTGGATTTCATATTCCTAACATTTAAAAGTTAAATAAGTAAAAAAAGTAACTATTATGACTAAAATATTGAATGAATTATTATAACATAAAAAGAAAAGAAAACAAGTCTTTAACAATTAACATAACAATTAAACAATAATACTTACAAGTTTATAAACAAGAGCAAGAAGTTTAAAAAAAAGATAGTTTGCACCTAACTGATACTATTCTTCAATCTGGAAAAGGAACACCTCAATTATATAGTGATAGCACTTGAAAAGAGAATATTATATTTTAATAATAATTTGAATTAAATAAGAAAGTTTTCTTTTTTTTTTTTTATCACCTGGTCCTAAAGATTTTTTTTCAAAACAAATAAATAATTTGTTTAGATCTTTTTTTTTTCTTTTTTATCACCTTATACTTAAAGTAAAACTAAAATCAAGATTAAAAAAATAATTTTTTATGAAATCAAGATAAGAATTTGAATGAAATAATTTGTTCAAATTGCTTTTATCATATCACCTAAATATTTTTAATTTTTAATAATAATAATTTGAATGAAAGCAAGATAAGGAATTTTTTATTTTTATCACATAATTCTAAAAGAATTTAAAATTAAATAAAATCTGTTTAGATCTTTTTATCTTATATCACCTAATCCTTAAAATAAAATTGAAATCAAGATAAAGAAAATATTTTAAAAATTTTTATGATCTAATCCTAAAAGTCAAATTCAAATAAAAAAATTCCTTCTCATTCTTTTAAAATATTTAATTTTGTTATCATATAATTATAAAAAACAAATTCAAATCAAATAAATTTTTTTTAATATTATAATTTTTTTCTTAACGATATTTCCTCCTTTCTTTCCTATTCTCTTTAATGGTCATATGTTTCCCATTTTGATTCTTTTACTTTTAATAAAAGCTTAAATACATTTTTTGTCCCTATACTTTTGTAAATGAGTGATTTTGGTCCCCCTAGTTTTAATTGTCCAATTTTGGTCCCTCTTCTTTAAAAATTGAACAAATCTAATCCTATCGTTAGCCTTCCATTAAATATTTAGTAGAGTTTGTTGACATTAATTTAACTTTGTGAAGTGTAAACTATCACATGATAAAAATTATTTAATTTTATCTCTTAATTATAAAACAATATATGCTGGCTTTAAAGATTTTTTTTTCTTTATCTTTTTTCATTTTCATTCATCAAGTTTCCAGTATTGAATCTTGACCATTCTTTATTTTATTGTTAAATCCAAAGGTATATACTGTTGCCTTATGCCTAAACCAGCCACTGACTACTTCATCCTAGTTGTCGCCCACAATATAAAGGGTCTTTATTAAGAAATTAAGAAATAAAAAATATTTATTAAAAAACATAAAATTAATATATTAATAATTTTAAATTTATATTATTCAATAAATACTTTTTTTTTAATCAGAATTTTTAAAGTTTAAAAAAAAACCAGAATTCTTAAAGTACTCAAGTATTTGCCCAATATAAAAGCATTAAGCTTGATGGTGCGTGGTGACATCCAAAACAGCATGTCTTTCAAGACTGATTGAATCGTTTAATTGCGTCGATAATCGTTTAATTGAGTTTGGGTTGCCATTATTTGGGGAGAAAAATTACGGTCATTGTGTTCAGGATGTTAGGGCATCATTTATTTGTATTTGTACAGAAGATAGTTTAGTTGTGAATCAATATTTACAATAAAAAATAGCTTCAGAACATTTTCATATAAGCATTTTCCAGTTTCACTTGAAAGCACTTTTTTATAGGAAAAAATCCTATGAAATTTTATATTATTTAATTTGCTATGAAAAATTAAATTTCTATTGAAAAGGATAATTATTATTAAAATAACTAACATTTCACCAAGAAATGTTACTGTATTGTTTAAGTAAACAAGTGTTATATAGAAAAAGTTTTCTTGCATCAAAACACGGAAAACAGGTTCCACATAACAATGCCAAAACAATATAGGATGAATTCGAATGATCTTTTGACCAAAAATAAAAAGGAAAGAAAAACCAACCTGCATTAAAGACCATTTTAATATAATTGATGGAAGTTTATACACCAAGTTAAAGAACAAAAAATTTGTGAAATCCTAGTCAGAATACACTTACATGACTACAAAACTAAGAAAACAATATTAGTGAAAAAAGAATAAACTATACATGCAGCAAAAAGGTACAACCAAGATCGAATTTGACCATCTCTCTCACAGGATTGATCAAACAATCCAATCTTTTCAGCCTTTGACTAAAGGTAAGAGAGAGAAGACACAAGAAATAAGATCCTAAACAACTTTCAGTGCAAAAAGCCGCACTCATTGGAAGGCTATATAAGGCAGATGCTTATATCCACCATGTTAAATTAGTTTAACCCTAAGGAACTCATCTTCATTGTATACGTGCTTTTGAAACAAACTATCTAGCTTCACCAGTAAAATTTATGGCAAAATTTCTCACATGTCTACTCTTCAATGGAGAGTTCAGTAGGAACCGCCGCCCATTGGAGGCATGCCGAAAGGGGGCATTGGTGGCATCCCCATACCACCCATAGATGGTGGTGGTGGTGGGGGAGCGAAACCTCCACCCATTCCTGGCATTGGTGGTGCAGGTAATGCAAGTGGTAGCAACTGAGCATACATATTCTGGAGATCATTGAAAAAATGTGTTAATTTAAGAAACAAAATCAAAGATAAAATCTGATTTTCCTATAAGAGGAATTGAAGAAACCAAAAAGAAAACAAAAGAAAAAGAAAAGCAGTACCTGCTGAGCAATAACATCCTTCTCCCTCCATCTCTTTAGCCTTCACCTCTTTTTGGTGCTTCAATTTTGTCCTTGATAAGCTCATCCACCTTACTAGTATATTCTCGAATAAAACTAGTAAAAAAAAAGGAATATAAAAAAGGTTGTCAACAAAAGGAAGAAAATTTATCAGTCAAAAAATATAATGAAAGAAACCCCAGTGAAAAATATACCTGTAAGAGATAGGGGAAAGCAAATCAATCATATTGTTCATCCAAGCCAGCTCAAGAGCAACATCTGGCCGTATTATATCATAGCAGACAAAAGAGGCAAGATGGCAAAACACTCTTTCTTCCCCTGGAAAGATACCAACAGAATAATATATGAATATCATTTCCTTGTTAAAAATTAAGACCAAGAAAGGAAGGAAGCATGGTGAAGTAAACAACATAGTGAGGTGTAGAGAGAATGACTGGGGTGAGAAACTATTTAAATTGAAGCAGAGGTCAAACTGCACAATGCCAAAAGGGCCTAACCTTGCAAGAATCTAATATATGACTACAAGAGTTTGATATTTCAAGGAAAGAAATACAGACCTGCTCAATAAAGTAAATAAGCCAAATCCTCTGAGAGTTCACGGTCACCAGATTGAGAGCATGTTTCCATACAGTCCTTGTAAAGATTGTCTTTTCTTTGACAAAGCAATAGACTGCTTCCATCTGCCAGCTTTCTTATAAATATAAGCAGCAACACGCCTCATCTCAAGAAGCTCATGCTTCTCAATCTGCTCATATATAATGTTAAAGCCAATCAATAATCATTCAAACTTTTAAGTTTCTCAGTAAGATTCAGATCTCAATTTAGCAATTGTCCAAATAAGATCAAAGATAGGGAAAATCCACCTTTTGTGCAAGCCTATCTGATCAAAGTTGTCATGCACATCTATTGATTCACGAAGTCTATCATAGTCCTCCTCCTCAACATAAATTTCATTCAAAGCTTCGTTAACAGCAGACACATTGTTGCTTTGAACTGAAACCATGTAAGGCTTAACCAATCGGATGTGGCCAGCCTAAAAACCAGAAAATTCAAACAACAAACAGAATTGTTACATGAAAACATTTATAACCAATTATTTACCTCACTAAATGAGATTAAAACTGCAGGCATTAGGTTATAGAGAGACATACAGACCTTCCGCATTATATCTACAACACACGGGTATGGTCCACACGAAGGGCAATCACATTAAGAAGATCATTTATAATATCAGGATGTCTTGCAAGTAGAAGTGAACAGCCTTATAGTAGAGCTCCACACTTGCAACTTTAACTATGATATCTTTGAATTGCATGTGGGTCCCATGCTTCTGGAGAGTGATTCATTACAGTGGTTGCAGCATTATCAACTCATCATATTGGATGTATAGGTATGTAAGTTCCTTCCAGTGCTGCTGTTCATCACAGGCCCGAATAAGCTTGGGAATGTTAAGCCGAGTTGAGAACAACTTAATGTGCTCCATTAACTTCTCAGGACGATATCTTGCATAAAGAACTCCCAACTCAGTAAAGATACCCATATGGGCGCGCTCCAGTCCTAGCCCACTCTCCATTAGAGATATGAGCTCATTGAAGCATCCTCTGTTCTGATAATACTCACTAACCTCTTCCAGATCATCCACCTTCATAACAATAAGAGCGATTAGCAGTCAAAACAGAAAATGACAAACTAACCAACAGTTTACCTGCAAGTTGTTGCATTTACTAATAACTATATGCTTTTATAACAAATCTCATTAACTTGCGTGTAAATAATTTTCAATGAAGGGTAAAACTTTACAGTGAGGTGGGGGAATTGGATTATCAAGAAAAAAAGATTAAAAAAATTGTTAATTATTTGAGAAAATAGAGCCACCTGAATAATGACATTGAGACCACAAATCTGAGCTAAGCGGAATTCCTCAGGCATCAACGCAGGCAAAACAAACTTCCTTCCATGTTTTTGAACTGTTTGCTTTTCTAGCAGCATCGACAGCACCTTGGAATTGTTTAAGCTTCACCAATGTCACAGCTAACTTAGCCCAGTTGGAAATAAAAGCAAAAATAATTTTTGCAGCCTCATAGAGAGCCTCATCAAACAAGCGGTCTCCAACATTTGGTAAATTAGCAACATTTGGCATCAATATAAACTCTTCAATTTCTCCAAGCCGATCAATTTTTGCATATGCATAAATGAGCTCACTGTCCACCTTGGGCTCTTTGGTCTTCTGCCTAACCATGAGAAGGTACCTTACTAGGTCATGGTAAACATTTTCATCTTCAGCAGCCTTTATAACCTCTAAGAAGTGAGTGGCGTCATCTGCACGGATGAACGACTCAATTGCGTCACTTACTAAACCTTCTCTTAGTTGTGCCTTAGCCACCTGGCTCCATACAGCATCTTCTTCAACCCGGAATGCAAACTCCACAGCTCGATCAATGGTCCGAAGGTTATCTAGCAGGACATTAACAGCCTGAACATTCAAATTAAATTTCTTGAAAATGGCAAAGCTTCTTCATATAGTGTGCTTCCACTGCCACCCTCCCCGACAGCAGGGCCATCAAAATTGTCCAATCTATTTATGTAATCCATGACTCTTGAAGGATCTGCTTTTATTGCAGTTAGGATCAGCAAATTTTGTAGATTGAAGTTTCCACTAAAAGCAGAATTTTGTAGCACAATCTTTTCAAGAAGCTCAATCAACTCATGGGGAAGGTCAGCAGTCATAAAAGCTTTCACTGCAGCTGAAACTTGATCAGGACTATTGCTTTCAGGCAAAGCAGTGGATACCACTTGATCAATTAACTGCCTTCTATACTCGTTCTCAGGATTTAGAACTTTCTCCCAGAGGTCCGCATCCATACGTTCCACAACATATCTGACACAAGCATCATGTAATAACATGTCTCAGACTAGCATTATGAAATACAATTGCAGCTTCCTAATGAAAGACAGTATACAAACCTGGCTTGGAGTTTGAACAAGGAATTTTTATTGGTAACATTAACAAGCTCATCATCGCATTGCCCCCTTCGGTAAGCAACAACAGCAAGTGTGGGATCCCGTTTCTCACAATATTTACCAACAACACGAGAATCATAATATGGATTGGTTGTGAGAAAATGCTCGGGATTGTTATTGCTGTCAATGATAATTTTACCCATAGCATTATGCACATGCACATCTTGGCTTCCCTCACTTACAAGATGCTCCAGGAACTGAGTAAGCAAGCGGAGACGATTCCTGCCAATAGAAAGTATAATGAGAAAAAATAATAGGTAATATGCAGATGCAGGGAAGAGAGAAAACTAGCACACCTCTTCTCACATTCTTCAACTAAAGGCTCAACTGGAAGAAGAGAACGAACTGAAAGTATAAGACCTTTAATGAAGTCTTCAGGGCATTCATCATCTAACAACTGCCCTACAACTAGAGGAGCATTTCCTGGATTGACCTATAAATAAGAAGCATAATGTTAGAAATTCACTTTAAGATTAGCATAGAAGAT
Source organism: Sesbania bispinosa (assembly GCA_026901365.1). Taxonomy (NCBI): domain Eukaryota; kingdom Viridiplantae; phylum Streptophyta; class Magnoliopsida; order Fabales; family Fabaceae; genus Sesbania; species Sesbania bispinosa. Next base: position 2,483,590 of record QLOH01000021.1, on the reverse strand, counting down.
TTAAAAACACACCCCTATATCAAGAATCACAAAAATTAAATACAACCCTCAAAAAATTTACCTTTTGAACATATCCTTCAATATAGCGAAGCATGTTGTTAGTATAGAGATAATGTGTGAGATCAGGAACAAAACCAAAACGATCACACACATTAATCAATGGTCGTGCATCTGGAAGCTTGGCCTCCATTAGAAAGTTCTTTGTCTTCTCAGCATCATAAAAGTTTGATTCTCGAGTCACACGCTCTACCTCCTTAATTTGTCCAGTTTTAGCAGCTGCTTCAATGTACTTGAAGTGAATATCAGGATCCTCACTGTACAATACAGAATCAAAAGCCAAAATTAGAAAATCAAAAAGAAAACTAGAAAAGCAAAAGTAGTCTGTCTAGACTCTAGAGAACTGATGTTATGTTCATTCCGCCTTAAGATATACCTCGAGCTCAAAATGCACCAAGAAAAAGTAAAGTCCTTCATAGGACTTGAATTGCTCAAAGAGCTTGATGCATGCATCAATACCCAGCTGCTCAGAATATTCCTTAGCAGCCTGCAAACCATATACTGGTAAGATTCTTTTGTACAGAAACTATAAAAGCCCAAAAAATAATTTAATTGAAGAAAAAGGTCTTATGGAAACAATATAAAGCCCCCTAATACAGTACCTGCACAATTATTTGAAGATTGCCCCTAAGATTGACCATTAAAAGATCTTTCATGCACTCCAGTGCCCATTCTTGGGAAAGGGTTCCAAAGAACTCAACTAGAGCCTGAAAATCACTTCACAGTAAGAATATATAACAAATTTTAGATAGATCCAGTTACTCAAGCACTTGAAATCCAAACCTGTGGATCAATGGCATGTGTATTCACAATGACACGTTTGATATCAGGCAACTCAGTATAATGCTGCAAAAGAGACAGACAAGAAAGTTTAAGAAATTATTCTGACAATAAATCAGTCAGTCATCAGAATTGAAGAAGCCAAGAACCTGAAGAGCCCGTATGAAAAGACCAGCCTTTTCACAAAGTTGAGCAATACGGGGGCGATCATAATGACTAAACATGCCATTTGCCAATATAGCCTCAGCAACATTTGGAAAGGTCACAAGATTAATTTCCAGCACCTAAAAATGATTGTATATTTAACAAAATTAAGAAATAACTATACGAAACCATCAAAGACAAAGTCATGGATGCAGATTACAGCAAAGAATGTAAAAGAACCTTCGTCTGAAGATATCCATGTTCAGGTAGGTCTGGCTTCAGCACATCCAACAAAAAGGCAGTTGCCTCACGGATCAAATTCCTCTAAAATATAACAGAAGAAACGTATAAACAAAAAACAGGGGTTGGCATTTCCAACAAATAAATAACGAAAGAAAGCCAGTAATTGGCCCTTGCCTTAACAACTAGTTCTCAGTTCTCAAAATTAAAGGAAAACATAAACCAATATCTTAGCCCAAGCAAGATAGTTATCATAAACCATTATCAAAGCAAGTTCTAAGAAAAGGCCATATAGATTTTCGCACTTTCCATTTTCAATTAAGTGGAAAATAGAGTTACTGAATTCCAAAGAAGCATATTTCACTCTTCCCCTTAATATTACATCAATGGGTTTTTAGAAAACAACGTAGAACAGGCTCAAGTAACTATGTATCACTGGTTCTATTAAAGAAAATGAAGAATGCAATGGAGAAAAATAATTGTATACATGAGATTTCCTTCTTTAAATTAGTTTGAAATGCAACTGAATAGGAGAGCACAATGAACCCAACATCATGAAAACAGAAGGATAAAACTAAATAAACCTGGAGAAAGAGATCGGTTATTGTGTTATAGTCAACAGGGCAACCCCCCTCCATTTGAGACATCATCAGAGCAAAATTTACAGCTCCCTGCAATGGAACAAGTTCTGAATAAATGAATAAAAAAGTAAACTAGCAAGATATTGCAGAAAGGTAAAAACATCATAAGCAATATAGAACCATTTCCATTTGGACACATTTAACTATCATTCATGGGGTGCTATTATTTTAAGGTTACACTATGGTCAGAACAGAAACAAGTGTACCACAAAAGAGAAGCATTTCATAGAAGGTAAGGACTAAGGAATAATCATTTCAAATCTTAGCTTTGAAAGAAACCACTAACCTGGGCATCAGCCCGCAATATTGTTTGCAGAAGGAACATATAATCAGGTGTGTATCCAACCTTCAGCAAATAAAAGGAGAAAAATACATTAACATTTACAGTAAAACAAAAATATTCAACTATGTAATGAGACAAAAACATAACATTCAATTCACAGTACCACTGTTTTCATGATCCTATAAAGTCTAATAAAAATGGTTTCATTACCTGTTTTGAGTATATCAGAATCTTGTCAAATTCCCTCCTCTCAGCAAAAGCTGCAACAACTTTTGGTGTGGCCCTTGCTTTGATATATATTTTCAATGCTAGTTCATTATCCACTGTCTGCATAACATCCATGTCTCAAATGATTAGGAATAGGAAGACAAAGGAAAGAAATATAAAGCAATCTGAACAGATATTGAGATCCCATTGAGGGAACTAAAAACTGCATTAACATAAATATTTGTTCTGCGCACAAGTGTGTGCTTGTGTCGTTACATACATGAAAATCCAAGCATCAAAATTCAAAGGCAAAAATCTCAGGAAGGGTGGCAAATGGGGGATGAACTGGGCAAAAATTAAGTTGAATTGTGTTTGGATAGCTATTACAACAATCAACAATGCATTTAAAGGAAAGGAATTTTGATAAATTGTTGAGGTTAAATTAGTCAAACTTATTACAAAAACACCTACCTCCCTTAAGTTGTACTTAGCTTTACCAAAGGCTTATTTTCATAACCTTCAATTTGTAGCTTATGAAAATAAACCAAAGCAGGTTATATTGGTTTCAAAAGCTATTTTAAATATAAGCTCATTCAAACAGGGCCTCCGCTCTGATACCATATTGAGTTTGAATTTCTGTGTGTCTAAACCAGACCACACACCACTGTATTTAAAATATATGCACATTAATTATAAATGAATGTAATTTCTAAATCTAAGGCTAATTAGCACCTAATCTAGGATTTGTACAGAAATAAGACATGTGACTAATTCTAACAGTACTTAATATTAGTAACCTCAAAGTAAACAATCAGGAAGTGGGTGTTATAGTTTACTTTATATGACAGTTTCTCTCTTTCCATTTATAAAAAGAACAGCTTTTTTGTTACCTTATAATAACTAGTTTCAAAATTTATATGAATTGTGATCAGAATTTTCAATGAGCAAAGGAGACAGGGATCACAGGCCACAGATTGTATTTTCCTCCTCCCAACCCCGAAATAAATCAATGAATATGTTCAAATGATTAAGAGACTAAGAGGATCAATTTAAATTTCTATCAGAACCAACCTTCACAAGGTCACCTAGCTCCTCAGTGCATTCAAGTTTGTCCTCTGCTAGCCAATTTTCCAAAAGATTCTTTTTGTTCTGATTTACCACAAGCCGTGACAGTTCTAATGACTCAAAAGCATTGAGTTTTCCTCTGGTTAACAGAGTACCAAAGTACTGCAACAATGGTGGTGTTTGCCCAGCTTGCACAGGAACACTCTGAAGAAAATTAACAGAAGAGATCAAAAACTTGATGAGAAGAGCATATTAAGCTCCATATAATGCACCACAATTAATAAGCACACAACTGAATGCAAACACTTGACAGGAAAAAGAAGCGTCAACTAGACCACATGTACACAAAATTATACCTGAAATTTAGCAACAGTGTCAGGAGTTCGAAGTATTCCTTGTGGAGATTCTGCAGCAAGCTCTGCAGCTTCTTTATATTTGGTCTGAGCAAATAATTCTTGAAACCGCTGAACAACCTGAGAAAAAAGACAGAAAATCGACAATCACTGAGGATGAATGAAAATAATAGAAAAAGAAAAGAAAGGCATGCTTCCACTGATCAAATCAACTAGGAAGGAAAAATTGGTAAAGGTATAGTATATGCTTTCACAGTTAAAGGCCTTTTTGTAAGTCTGAATAAAAAAGCATGGTTGTAGTGCACAAATCTCCCCAGTATCATACTCTTCGGCACATACTTTTGACCAAGATTCCCATAAGTACCTTGAACTTAACAATTGCAAAGTGACCTTTCTAGTACTCTATGTCGAAAAACAATGCACACAAGCATATGCCACAAACACAAATGATATATTGTTTATACTTTATAATTTTCTTGCACTTTTATGCTAGTTGCCTTGCTGATAATGTTCTAGATCACACTCCTCATATTCTTTTCAGACAACTACAATATATTAAGGCAAAAAGCATACGCTGAGAATTGAAAAATACTCTAGTAAAACATTCATCCAACTCCATAAAGTCAGCTTGTTTCAAAAGTCAATATGTAAACTTTGATAACATTGATAACAGCACAAACTTAATCAAATGCAACTCATGTTACCAATTCTTCTGCACCAGGGAGGTTTCCTCTTTTAGCAAGATTAACAGCAAGTTCCAGATTGTTTAGCTGCATAAGTTCCAAAAGAACATTTAGAAGTAGGTTCTATATAAATTTTCCATTATTCCTTTTATCCCAAAACATTTGATAATAAATAAATTACCTGGCCACTAACGAAAGGTACAATGGCTGCCTCATTTACAGTAGCAAGCAACACCTGGCCACGTCTATTGATGGCATAAAAACCCCCAACAGATGATGCTTCTGTGGTCAAAAATATAGGATCGGGACTGATTCGGTTTCTATAAACTGCAGTTGCAGTCTCCAGATCATAGACAAATAGAAGTCCAAGCTTTGTGATAACATATACCAATCCATATTTATTTGAAATCTGCACAACAAAAATAGATCAAATATTTTACAAGATGACTAAAAAATTGAGAATATTAATATCAAGTGATTATTGAATTTAGACTTATACCTGCATTGACACAGGAAAGTCATCAGCAAAGTCTGGAGGGAAGAACAGATCTGCTTGTTTCTTAGTAAATGATGGTTTTCCTGATAACAAGTGCCACAAAATATACCAAATGGTATCAAGAAGTATTGAGTTTCCACCGCAAATAACCATTTACTTTAGCATACCTCAGGAATGATTCCAAAAATTTTGACATGCTTAAAGCGTCAAAAGAAAAGAATAAACCAACTATAACTAAAGCATAAATCGAGGAGCTTAAACTCAAAAAGCATGTGAAGTAGTTAATTTATTATACAAATAAAAGATACTCAATCATGGTTTTAATTTTTAACCATATCTTTTGTGACAGTTTATCCCAAAGTATTTTTAGTTTTTACACCATTTGAAAAGGGTAGTTAACTGTGTACAATATTAATGATGATTTCAAACTTCCACCACTTTATATCACATGATCTATGTTTATTAATTAGTTGAATTAATACTTGGAACAAACAATTTAGAAGATTACATTGCATGTTTATGGTTTAGAGTGTTGTTAAATTAGTGGATATAGCGCCACTATAGTGCTATTGCATAGCGGATTTTGTTGAATCCGCTATGAAAACCACGACGCGATGCAAGTTCCGCTATAAGGGAGATAATGGCTGCTATAGTGTTTGGGGTTATAGCAAACATATCAGGCATAGCGGAAAACGGGTAATTTTAGGGTTTTTTTTTTGTTTAATAATAATACAGAAGAGTCACAGCATGTGCAGCACATGATGTACATGACTCATTTTTAGCAAACGTAATATATTATTATTCACACTCCCACTCTCATAAAATCAAACGGGTTACCCTTTCAACGCGTAAAGGACCATTGTGCTCCTCCATCTGCCTCCATTCACATCCTCCATCCTCATTATCTCTGGCGAGTTTCTGCGAATCTCATTCTCAGGTAACAACAGTGTCCTCTTCCTCTGTTTTTTTATCTTTCATCCTCTCTCTCTTCCTCTGTTATGCTTTCCTCTCCCTTCTCTTCCTTGTGTTGTTTTTGGTTTCTTTCCCTCTTCCTCTGTTTTTATATTTCGTTTCTTTCCCTTTCTTTCTCTGTTTTTTTATTCGGTTTCTTTCCTCTTCCTTCTCTCCCTGTTTTTATTTCGGTTTCTTTCCACTCCCTTCTGTTCCTCTGTTTTTTTTCTGGTTTCTTTCCTCTCCTTTTTCTTTCTCTGTTGTGTTGTACTTCTGTTTCATCTTCAGTTTTTATCTTTTTGTTTCTTTTTTCTCCCCCTTCTTTTTCTCTGCTTCTTTGTTCTTTGTTTTCCTTCTCATTTGGAAGTAGAAGTTATAGGACATGCTCACTAATTGACAATGAGAAATGATGATTATATTGGGAAGGGGAGGAAAAAGAATAGATCTTTTGTCTTTTATGTTTAATCTTTTTTTATTGTTTCCAGTAATAACTAATCAGTATTATTAGTATTTTGTTTTGAACAATTGAGTTTGAGTTAATATTATATAACTTTTTTATACAACCTATTTTTATTTTTATGCAACTTATTTTATTCTTCTACAACATAATTTTTTACATATATAATTTATTTATTTCATCTGCTATCTAACTTCCTCTATCTGCTATTTCACATAACAGATTTTTAGCTTTCCGCAATCCGCTATTGACAACACTTTTGGTTTATGTTTTTCATACCAATGCATAGGCATGCACCAATTGGCGGGTAACTGAAATTCAACAGTCTATACAAGGATCTAGCCATGCTTATACCTGGCTGGGCACCAAGTTCAATGACATGCATCTTTGATGTAACCTGTCCAGCATTTATACTCTTTGACGCAAAACAAATAAGAATAGAATCCTTATCATTCCCAGCAACCTACATGTATCATAAATTAAAATATCAAACAGCATCAAACCAGCAGCAAAACTAAGCCACATTTGATATCCATATAAATGAATCACAAAGAAAACAGAATTACTCTAAACGTAGCAAATGAGGCAGCATGTGCTTCAAGAGCCTGACTACGCTGCTGATCCACAGAGAAGAGTTGCATGTTTCCTTTTACTAGTTGCGGTCTCTACAGTCAACAAAATGTAATAAAAATACTCAAGTAATTAACAATCTCATGAGGTTTGGCATGAATCACATAAAAAATGTAATATTTAGGGACTTCTAGTCTGTGAAGCACAGATGCCAAACACAACAGAGTCACACCAACACACATATTTCTGGGGATACAAGGATGAACAAAGGAAGGAGACATTCCCAAACAAAGTGTGTTAAAGACGATTCTTAACACCTTTAAAGTTTTAACTATTATTTATATTTTAAATTGAATTTTTCTGAAAGTTATTTGAAAACAAAATGTCTTTTCTTAAGAGCCGTCTCCTTCAAGTGTCAAGTCGTATTTGTCTGTCAGCTAAGTGTTTAAGTTTTGTTTTAGTCGGCAGAAAATAAATTTTTTAATCAGACACATGGTGAGTACTGAGTAGTGGCAAACACATGTTGTACAGGTGTCAGTGTTGGAAACATGTTCAAAACTCCAAGACCACAAGAAGTAACCATTTTCATGCTTCATAGCTTCTAATTTGAAAAAAAAAAATGTGCAATCTTCAATTATAAAAGATATGTAGATAATTACTTTAATAAAAGAAAATTAATTTTATTAAGGCATTCAGGTACAAGAACTAATTTAAGGAGGATAACAATTCCTTTTGAGAAAGAAAGATAGAAAAAGAAGAATATTCCTAACCTTTCATAGTTAATACATAAAATAAACCCTTTAAATATTAAAAGTGGAAAAGTTATAAGCACTATAGAGACTATGGGTTCGTTTGGCCCAACTTTTTTTTGGCTTATAAGTTGCTTTAAAGTCAAAGTACAAAATAAGAGCTTCAAAAAATAAAGTAAAAGTTGTTTGGCGATTTTAATATTTTTTAACTTCAAATCTACTTTTAAATTAAAAGCAGTTTGTTAAAATATTTTATGAAAAATATTTTACTTTCTTTAAAATTAACATAAAAAATTTATTTATAAAATACAAATATCAAGTAAAAATTTGATATTAAATTATTCCCATTTCGCTTGATTTACTTTACTAATCATGACCTGCAAAATGTAAAATTATCTTATAAACAAAAAATATAATTAAAAAGGAGTAGGAGGGGTATTACATCTCATAGTTATAAAACTATGAACTAGGAACATCCAGAAAACATAATATAACTCATTCTAAAAACCAAATAAAAGAGAGGCATAGAGGATAAGACACCAGGACATTTTATAAATTTTTTAAAGAGGATTATGGCATTAAATATAAGTTGCCGAATGTCACCAAATCACCTAACTGGATAATGGCATAAGGCTGTGGAAGTTTGTAAAAGGCCAAATGAATGTCTAAATCCACCAAGTAAATAGTCATCCACGGGAAGGTAATAAATTACCCCAAGCTTTACTATAGATATTTCAACTAAGACCACCCACAGAATAACAGAGTACAAACTACAAAGTACTTGCAGAAGGAGGCAAATGGCAATAAAGCGGTGTAGGCGATAACAGCGACCTGTACGACGGCGACGAAGAAAGCCATTGAAAGAGAAGAATCAAGGGAGGCTAGTGATGACATCAATGGCCCAACACAGAGGTGCCACGGGAGCGACGCATTGACGTCGACGACAACCTGTTCGAGCATCATGCTGGCGTGCTATTGTCATTCTTTGAAACAGTTTGCGCATAGATATTGAAGCAGAAGAGAGGTTTCAGAGATGAATGGAAAAATTAATAAAAAAGTAATAGAATGTATAGTACGTGCTGGGGTTAGAAGCCTGAACCTTGAAAAAAAGCTCCGTGTTTTTAATCATAAGCTATAAAATGTTACTTTTAAATAAGCTCCTTTTCTTTTCATAAATTAAGCAGCTTTTATAATATAAGAGCTTTTGAAAAAAAATGTTTGGCAGAGCTTCTCCTTTTAAGGAGAAGAAAAGCAAAAATTAAGCTCCACCAAACACACACTATATATATGGTTGAGCAAGAATAATACCAAAATAAAAAACTCAAGAAAATATAGATATTTACCATCAATGAATTGTGAGAAAAAGGTCAAGTAAATTTATTTCATAAGAAAAACTTAGATATCTTAATTTGATACTTATATAAGATATATGTTTGACAGATGTTATTAGCAATAATTTGATAGATGTTTTTCAGGATATTATAATAAAATCTGAATTAGGATCAGATTACAGGATATTATATTGATTTGTCTTTATTTTATTCCTTATTTTCCTCCTGATTTGAAGCTGACTTGGTTTCCTATTCTAGATCAATTTAGTCAATAAATCAGCACATGTATCATTCTAAAAATCATCAAAAAATAAATAAATCTCCATTCTCTTGCATGGTATCAGAACCTCATGCTCCGAACCTTGCCATCTCCAATGGTGAAGATGGTGATAATCGGTTATAATTCCAGTTCCTTGACCACCCTAGTAGACAAACCTGTGGACCCATAACCAGTACCTTCCACGACATCTATCGACCACGTTCTCGCATCCAACTCATGATACACAAGCTCAATGAGAAAAACTATTTTGAATGGGCTCAGTCCATTAAGTTGACATTGGACGGAAGGGGGGAAACTAGGGTATTTGACTGGAGATGTGAAGCAACCAGAGAAAAATGGTCCTTCCTGGGCAAAATGGAAGGCCGAAAATTCCCTTATTGTGTGGCTGATTAATTCTATGGAGCCAACACTTGGGAAACCTTATCTGTTCTTACCAACAGCCCAGAATGTGTGGGAGGTTGTTTGTGATGTTACTCAGATTTGGAAAACTCGTCTCAAATAAATGACTTTAAGTCATGATTTTGGCAATCCAAGCAAGGTGATCGGAATGTCACTACTTATTACGAAGAAAGTACATTTGTGATCTTCTCAAAGAAACTGACTTGAATGGTTGCAGACCAGCTGACACACCCATTAACCCTAATAAAAAACTTGATGGAAAGAAAGGCGATCTAGTGAATACTTCTCATTACCGGAGTCTAGTATGAAAGTTGATTTAGTTGATTTATGTAGTTTTTGTCATTGATCATGTATCTTACGATTCATAAAAAGATTCGATTCATGATTCGGAGAATAGGTCTTCCGATTCACAATTCGAATCTCGATTTGATAACCATGTTTGTAGTAAGTCTTGTAAGTCGGTTTATGCACCCACCTTGTGAATAACATCTTGAGGCAGTCTATACGATCTTGAGATACTTGAAGAGTGCACCAGGCAAAGGTCTTTTCTTCAGGGGGGACTGCTAAACTGTCCATTGAAACTTACACAAATGCTAATTGGGCAGGTTCTATCACTGACAGGAGATCTACATCAAGCTATTACACCTTTGCATGGCCTTTGCATGGGGTAACCTAGTTACATGGCACAGCAAGAAACAGAATGTGGTTGCTAGGAGTAGTGCTGAAGCATAATATAGAGCTATGGCACAAGAAATTTGTGAGATGGTATGGCTAAAAGGGGTTCTTGAAAAATTAGGAGTGCCTATCAACCTACCAATGAAATTATACTGTGACAACAAGGCTGCGATAAGCATTGCCTAGAACCCAGTGCAACATGACGGGGCTAAACATGTGGAAATTGACAAACATTTCGTTAAGGAGAAGATAGATAACGGGACTATCTGTATGCCATTTCTTCCAACTTCACAACAAGTGGCAGATATCCTCATTAGGGGATTATTCTGACCTAAGATTGAATTCCTAGTAAGCAAGTTGGGCATAATAGATATCTATGCACCAACACGAGGGGGGTGTCATGAGTTATTAGCAATTATTTGATAGATGTTTTTTAGGATATTATAGTAAAATCTGAATTAGGATCAGATTATACGAGATAGGTTGTTTATTATGATTGATTTGTCTTTATTTTGTTCCTTGTTTTCCTCCTGATTTCTAGCTGATTTGTTTCCCTATTCAAGACCAGTTCTATCTATAAATCAGCACATGTATCATTTTAAAAATCATCAAAGAAAAAAAGATAGTCTCTGTTCTCTTGCAGTGCATATACTTGGAAATGGAAAAACTGTATATTATTTTCTGATAATCTTAGTACAAAGGTAGTTACAAAATATAGGTTAACCTAATTAATGAATTACAAAATAATAGGAAAATAATACCTAATAAAATATGTACAAATCAAATCTATCCTAATTACAGGGTAATAAATCTGTACAAAAATAAAGAGAATCAAACCATGCTAATTAAGGTAATTATGCCACACAATATGTATAAACCTCAAAATGATACCTAGAAGACGATTAAAGTAAAGCTAATTCATAAAATTACAACCGGAAAGCATTAATATTTTGTAACTTGGGTGCATTGACATGTGTTCATGAAGTATAAGCTAATTCTTAGAGTTTCATCAGCATGTAATTCACAAACAAGCCTGTGATCTGTAATACATTTTGTCAAAAAGATCAGATAGCACTTATAATTACTATATTTCAAGATATGGTGTAAATGTCACCCTTACAAATGGCCACAATGAACATGTAAGAATGCCAAAATTTGGAGCCTATTAGTAACCTGATAGGAGGAGTAGCTAATACCTCAAAAGCAATGCGTAAAAATACTATCAGAAAGAAATCACATACCTCAGATGAACCAGGAGCAATTCCAATCAAAACCAACCACTTCTCATTAGGATCACAACGATAATTGATAATCTGGTTATTTGCCAGATTAGCTGTTCGGTCAAACATCTTCACTGGCTCATTATCACCTAAGTTTGAGAAACAGTAAAAATATTAAATTCACAAATATAAAAAGTTACAGTATAGTATGAACTAGAGTATAAGATGTTCAACTGTCATATATTCATATTTAGATAGAATACAAAAAAGAGAAAAGGTAATAGAACAAGATGTTTAGTCATGGAAAATCATGTAAGGTTACCTTCAACTGACCAATGATACACAGATGTCTGAGTGACAATTCCTATTGTCTTTGTAGTTATCCACTTCCAAAAGACAACCTAAAGGAAATGGAACATTGAACACGTGATAATTAATAATCACATAGAATCCAATACATAATCTGGCAACAAGGTTCTTATAAGGGCATATCCAAGGTTTTAAATTGCAAATCGCAACGCATGATGCGGCCACAAAATCTCGGTAGAGGTGGCTACTATCCGTACTATTTAAAACCTTGGAGAGATCTAAATCATTTACAAATTTGCACCTGCTGGGTCATCTGATATGATTTCATCTTTGTTTTCGTTTCAATGTTAAACACTTGCAAATGATCCTGAGTGGTCCCTGGAACTTGAGCTGCATATAGAATCTCACATTCATGAGACAAACAAAACCGATATGTACACATGCTGCAGTTGTCAAAATCATTCACTATCCCAATGACATGAACAACAATGTTTCTTCACCATCATAAAATGTGCATGACTTATGGATTGGGACGTCACTACAGCATCATTTTGGTGCTTGCCATAACCAAAAAATCAGAGTACATAAAATGCAACAGGGTGCTACTAACACAAACCAGAGCCTCCAATGTTACCTTTAAGAGCGAGAATTCTAGAATTGGGGTTCATCAAAGCAGAATCAGCAGTTATGGGCCGTCTCAAAGGCTGCATTGGCATGCTCATGTCAATTATAACAACACTGTTCTGAGGTCCCGTTTCCCTGATACATATATACTTATCTGATTCCATAGTCACATGAGTAAATGTAATGAATTGTGAGTTGATTCCAACGCTTCCCAGCTGCAAAAGTAGAGCGAATTGCAAATCAAAAAATAGAAACTCAAAAAAAAAAAAGGAAAACAAGAAACAAAACTTCAAAATTGGGTCACTGTAACGGAATGGTGACAACACTGTATAGCATTGGGATCTGAAGAAGGGAAAAATAAAACTGCAGACCCATTTCAACCCCATTGTCTGAAAAAAGAAAAAGCTTTGATTTTCGGTATGGAAAATGAGAAATGGAAGGAATGTTAGGAACGGGAAACACTGACCGTTAAGGCCTCTTTCATGGTGATAGGGGCGTTTGCAGCCATGGCGCACGAAGCAGAGTTTCAGAGAGAGGAAATTGATTGAGAGAGAAGGTTGAAGCTTTTAGGAAGAACTCTGTTACGCTGCGTGTAAGAGATCTGAAGCAGCGAAGCCCAAGAGCAGGGAGAGAGAAGGGAGTGTGTGGAATGAACGGAACAGAAGAAATTGGAAGGATAGAATGGGAAATGTACATTAAACGCAGCCCAACTGTGGCCCAACAAAGTGAAAGAATTTGGGTTGGGGCTAATCATAATGGGCTTAGAATAGATGTAACAAAGAGAGAACGGGAGTTGCTTTTAACACCCCTTTCTCGTGGCTAATCATTAATCAATTTAAAAAAATTGCACTTCTAAATTTTCAGAAAACTTTAATGGCTGGAAATTAAAAAATTTTCGGAAATTAATTCTGAAAAGGGGTTTTATCTTCAAAAGTTGATTTTCAGAGATCTTTAGAAATGTACTTTCAAAAGTATGTGAGAGTATTTTTGAAAAAACAAATAAATTGAAGGGATGCGGATAAAAAACAAAAGGGCGCTAAAAGCAATTCCCAGAAAGAAACAACAAATCCGATGCATTTTAACCAAAATTAGTAACCTTTGCATTATGTTTGCTAGTTGTAGTGTAGAAATAGAAAGAAAAAAATATAGAAGAAATAGAGATAATTTATTGATTATTTAGTATGTAAAAAATGTGTATGAAATAGAAGAGAAATAATAGTTAATAGTTTTTATTAAATAAACATTGATAAAAGAGAAAGTATAATTTTTTAAGATAGACCCAATTGACCTATTTGACTTTTTGGGAAAAAAAATTGACTATTATATAAGTCCAGTTTGGATACAATTTTTGGAGAAGAACTTCTAGAGGAAAAAATAGAATAAATCAAAGAGTTCAAATGAATTTAACTTCTCCATAAGTAAAAATTAGTCTTTGTAGTCCACCTTCTCCAAAAGCTCTCCCATTTAACTTCTCCATAAGTAACTAATTTCAATTTATGGAGAAGTTAAATTCATCTTATCTCTTTGATTCATTCTATTTTTTTCCTCAAGTTCTTCTGCACAAGTTGTATACAAATTGGGTCGTAATATAATTGATCATACTTTTCTCAAGTGACTAATTTTTGTTTTGATGAAGTAAAAAACTTGAGGCCACAATTGTAACATCCCAAAATTTAGAAAATTTAGAAATATAATTTAAATACGTATAATTATATTTCGATAACGTTAGTTGTAAAAATAGAAGTTACACATTAATAATAGTAAATATTAATATACCTATATTTATGAGATAATAATAATAATATAATATTATAAATAGTAGGAGAGATGTTAGATTATTAGGATCTTAATCAAATATGGTCATATTGAATATAATGATAATATTATTAAGAGATAAATCATAAGATTACAATTAACATTAATTGTTATAAATATAGTAATTATTAATAAAATAATATCATGATTAGTAATGATAATCTTACGAGAGAGAGATGGTTAGTATTTTAAATTAGGATCAGATTCTAAATAAGGATATTGAGATCACGAGGATTAAAGGATAGGAATCAATACAATTTAGGATAAGATTTAATTATAAGATTTGAATTTAAATTTGAATATAGATGGATAAGGACTCTATAATATCCTAATAATTCCTAATATAAATGAATAAATAAAATAAAAGAAAAAGAAGAAATAATAGTATTATTATTTTAATTGATTAAATGAGAGGAATAAAATAGTATTAGTAATATTAATATTTTTATGAATAATAATAAAATAAGAATGAGTGGGTTGAGGGTGGGTCCAACCCAGTTAAGTATTTAAGTAAGGAGGGGTCACCAATTCACCCCAATCCTTATTTTTCAAAACGTTAGAGAGTGAAACCTTAAGGAGGGGAGAAATGATTCCACAAGGAGGAGGTACCGCAGAGTAGATTAGCAAGGGAGTTCTATCTTTTCGTTTATGATCGTCAACTCTAAGGTATGGTGGGGGAGAGGGTATTGCCTGTATATGCATATAGGGATATTTGGGTAGTAATCTAAGAGCATAATTTCGAATTGATGAATGTATGACCTAGAACGATGATATAATCTGTTGATTGATGATTGATTGTATGTAAATTGAAGATTATTGGATGAGATTAAACATGATATTGAGAATAATGGAAAAAGGGGTGATTAGGGATTGAGGAATTGGGGATTTTGATGAATTGATGGTATAATCTATAATTGATTGTTGATTTACGGAGTATTGGATGCTAATAATGATTATGTATGACGATTAGACGTAAAAGATTGATTAGGGATTGATTGGATGAGTTTAGAGAGGTTTGAAATCGTGAACTCTGCGATCTGTGTCGCGGGTAATCGATTACCAGGAGTGGTAATCGATTACCAGAGTGTTCTGGGCAACCCAGAAGC
This sequence comes from Sesbania bispinosa, assembly GCA_026901365.1. Lineage (NCBI taxonomy): Eukaryota > Viridiplantae > Streptophyta > Magnoliopsida > Fabales > Fabaceae > Sesbania > Sesbania bispinosa. The sequence goes on along the minus strand of QLOH01000021.1, from coordinate 2,468,155 downwards.
ACTATTTGCTTGCTGGTAATCGATTACAAGGGTGTTGTAATCGATTACCAGAGAGTTTGTTTGCGGGTAAACGATTACAGGGGTGCTGTAATCGATTACCAGAGTGTTTGGTTGCAGGAAATCGATTACAAGGTGGTTGTAATCAATTACCAGAGACCTTGTTTGCGGGTAATCGATTACTAGAGGTTGGTAGTCGATTACCAGAGTGGATTTTGAGATCCTAACTGTTTGACGATGATTGATGTTGTTTGAGAGTACTTTATAATGAGTATGGTGTTGATTATTAATGATGTTTGATGAGGATTGTGATGCTTATGATGATGTATTATGATGATAATTGATGATGAGTGTGATGATGATAATGATGTCGGTGTATATCACCTTATTATGATGATGTTTAATGATGAACATATCGATGCATGATGATGATGATAAGTGTATATCACTTTATAATGATGATGTTTAATGATGAGCATATTGATGTATGATGATGATGATAAGTGTATATCACTTTATAATGATGATGTTTGATGATGAACATGTTAATGCATGATAATGATGATTTATGATGATGGTGTATATCACCTTTTGATGATGATGTTATCTAAGTTGTGCGGGCCCATAGAGGGGGTACAACTTAGGAGAGATGACTTGAGCATATGTGATGAGACCTGAATTGTGCGGGCCCATAGAGGGGGTACAACTCAGGGGATCAAGATGGAGCGTTCGATGCACGGGCCCATAGAGGGGGTGCAACCAAGGAGTGATTGTACGGGCCCATAGAGGGGGTACAACCTAGGGTCGAATGTTGTTGTGCGGGCCCATAGAGGGGGTACAACCTATCGGATAGTGTGTGGTAACACCGGTAGACCACCTTGGTACTAACTAGAGTGATTGACGAGGTGCATCCATTGTGCGGAGTTCCAAGTCATGATCTTTGGGTAGATGAGGAGAGGAGTATTGATGTGTGTGATATTTGATGACGAAATTGTGTTATTAAATGATGATTGATGATGATGAGTATTATGTGTGAGAATAGAATATATGATTACTTGGGTGAATGATGGTATGAGAACTATATGATGATATATGAATGATGTTACGATAATGATGAGCTTGGTGAATGTATAATGGATGTATCTATGCGTTAAAAATAGGAATGATAGTATGGAATGTATATGTTGATATAGATGATTAAATATATGTTGAGTTAGATGAATGTTATTTATTGGTGATTTAATGTATTGATGGCATGATGTAATGATGTTGTGGGTGAGGATGGGTATTCTCTATGTATATGTATAGGTAGTATTCCTTTTCCTCACCGTATTCCGTGGATATATTTTACAGGTGTTGAGGAGGACACGACTGGTGTCGACTATGATTGAAAGGGTATGCTCTAATAGATGTGACATCAGGGTGTTTTCGGGATGTTTTAATATGTTTCTAGATTAGGAGTATTTGTTTTAATTATTGATAATTTGGAGGTTCCGATGCTTGTGTATTTTGAAAACCTTTGAGTTCTACTTTTATTTTAATTAAGTTGTTTTACAATGAATGAGGTTTTAAATGAAGAGATATGTGAACCTTTTTACCCGTTGAGGGATACTGCTTTTGAAAAAATATTTCGACTAATTAATTGTATAAGAGCTAGGGTAGAAGGGTGTCACAACAATAGGCATTTTAGTTATTATTGACACACTTCTCTTGTGAATCTTGATCGTTAGGTCAGAGAATAGGTAAAAAATATATGGGAATCTTCCTCATATCCCTTTTGTGCACCAAACTCAGGGAGAATTTACTATTGCTCCTCACTCTCTCTCTTTGCTAATTCTTTCTTCTCTATTTTGTTGTTTCCATACGAAGTGCTAATGTTGACAAAAAAATGAATTGCTAAGGGTGACAATTAGGAAATTTCTTTTTACACAACCACTTTTTCTCCCACACATTCCATATTTTTTTATTTCCCAAAATACTCTCATCCCTAATTTAAATACCTAAATCTATCTCTCTCTCTCTCTCACCATGACACCACCCCCTCTCTTCCTTCCACCATTAACAATCTTATTTCAAAGCTTCTTAAAATCCAAATTGCACATTCCTTACTTGAATTGCACATTATATGTGCATCCCTGTTAAAATTTAGTGTCAAAATTTTGATCATTGAACCATAAAATTATCATACTTTTTTTTTGTTTTGAAACAATTTACTATAAAGTAATTTATAGAAGACTTATTTAATTTTGGAAAATACCAAAAATTAGTTTCCAATATGTCTTTTTTTAATCATAAGTGTTATTCATCTAGAAACACAATAAAACTCAAATACAGGGTACATAAATAAAATTTAAGCTTCTCAAATTGGATATATGTTAGAATTCCTCATGTGAAAGCCCTAAATGGCGAGCTAGTAAGATGTTAATTGTATGAACTTGAAGAATTACCTAATGATTCAACTCCTCTCTCTCTTGACAATATTGGGGCACCACTTGTGTTTGACATCTATAACAAATGGTCACAAGTAGTTGATAGTCTCTCACATAATACTTTAATTAAAGTCATAAATGGGTATACTCTCAGAGTCAATGAACTATTAGAAAAGCATGTTTCAAACCTCAACAAAAATTAAGATTGGACATGGAACTAGAGAGGAAAGTGAAAATATTATAAAGGGAGGAGCAAAAGATGAACAAAATGGTGCAAGCTAAAGAGAGAAAGATGGTTTCAATTGCCAGAAACCTTTGTTGCTTTGGGAAGGTTCATTACCACTACTACCTGTTAAGTCTCAAGGCATTAAGACTCTAAGACCATCCCATAAATTTTTGAAGATAACAAATATGATTTAATTATTTTACAGAAATAATGATAATACTTAACTTTATCTGTTTTGGAAAAGTTCATAAAGAAGTCTTTTCAAACACAAGATCAACTTATCTAAAAGGTCATCTTATCTTAAATATGAAAAACTTGCCTGAAGTACAAGCTAAATAAAGGTCTCTGAATGAGCGTATCCTAGATTTCTTAATTCAAATGTATTCAAGTTAATAGACATTGCACATGGAGAAGCAAATCATGCATAAGTTAGGAGAGACAAAAAAACACCCTTTTCACACTATAAAACAAAGTATTGCACAAAAAAAAGAATGCAGCACTAAACTCTTTGTAGAGGCTTTGTAACCAACGTCCTTCAACCTACTACATATGTTAGAAAAAGCATACAATTTTGTTCATATATCTTCATATTTATATTAAATAAAATGGATAAAATATGATTTTGGTCCCCCAAAATATCCCGATTTTTCCACTTGGTCCCCCAAATATTTTTTTTCCAAACTAGTCCCCTAAAAATTCTATCTCATTCTCGTTTGCTCCCTCTATTAGTGTACCATTAATTTTCTTTATTAAATGCCTATATGGCAGCTGAGGTGGACATAAAAATCCCAATTGGCAATCCAACTCATACAATTTGATTCTCCTTTGTTAGGGTTCACAATTTGGGAAAACTGTAAAAAAGGCAATTGGGGGTGACTATGGAGCGTGTTGGTGGCGCCACAACAACAGGAAAGGGGCTAACGACGGTGGCTGATGGGGGAGACACAATCGTGGCAATGCGGTAGAGATCTCGATCGTGTGCGACAGCAGTGAGGCTAGAACGTGTGGCGATAGCATTTGAATGGCGAATGAATGTGGTGATGGCTACGCGGTGGTTGTGCGATCTGGGTGGTTCGATTTGATGGTGGGTTTCATATCAAAATGAGTCGAGGCACAGTGTGGGTAACTGGAATAAAAGGGGTTCATACCACAATTTTGGGTCATGATAGAAGGGAGTGGAGATTTTGTATGTGGTTGAGGGTGGTTCTCGGTCATGGGAGAAGAACGACGGTGGTCGTGATTGGGGGTTTCTCCGAGGTTGGCTTTCTTCCTCTCTCTTTTTCTAATTTTTTTTTTGTTTTTTTATTCATTGGTTTGATTTTGGTTTCTTTTACAAAGACTATTGGATTTGTGCTTGGCATGGGATGCAGCTGAAGGTTGGGTGGAGCATTGTTATGGTGGTGATCACGACTGAAGAGTGGTGGAAATTGGACGAGGTGGGTGATGCGAATGGTGGTGATGTTGGGTCGTTGCGGTTGTGTGAGATGGTCGCATTTCTTCTTTCTTTACTATTACGTTGCTATTTTATTTTTTATATTTTTGTAATGGGATTGTGTATAATTTTGGTGAAGACTGATCCTTCGTATCAACTGTCATGTCCACCTTAGCTGCCACACAAGCATTTAACAAAGAAGATTAACGGTACACTAACAGAGGGACCAAATGGGAATGAGTTAGAATTTTCGGGGGACTAGTTTGGAAAAAGATATTTTGGAGGACCAAAATCATATTTTAGCCAAATAAAATATTGAATTTAATAACTATACATTGTCAATGTAAAAAAGTTTTGCACTGTCATCCAATGATGTATTGCCATAATATTTAGTGAGTTTAATATATAACACATGATGTGTCATATTTATTAAATGATGTGGCAACAAATCATGAGATGAGATGATAGTGTACACTTTTTGATATTAATAATGCATATTAGTTAACCTCTAAAATATTAGTGAAGCAATAATATTTTAAGTATTCGAATAAAAGTTATGCTAATTGTTTAAAAAATGACTATTCTATGAATGAACTTTATCATTATTTTTATTCCATGCATAGCCATTTCCACTTTTTTTTTACATGTTGATTTTTGTCCTTTCTTTTCTATTAGTTCCAGAAGGATTTGTATGCAATTAGGGAGAATCATACTTGTCCATAAAACAGTAATTGTGTTAAATAAGAAAACAGAGTATAATATGCTCCTCTTATTAGAGAAAAGTCTTCATAATAACGACATTATGTAGCATTAGGTGATGATTAGGATGAAGCACCTTGTGGGTGTTCTATTTTGAAGGTAACAAATTTTACTTGTTGTAGGAGGTTTATTTACCGATAGGTATTAATATAAGGGTTTCAGTCCTCAAAGCTTTAGAAATTGCATATGACACCCATTTTTATGGATTCTGAAAAATAAACAACATGAAACCGAAACAGAACAACATTCACCTCTCTCTCCCTTCCTCACACTCAACCCATGCCTCTATCACCACCATTCCTTGTCCTGTCCAAGTTCCCAAAATCACTAACCTTCGACCCAGTCTGAATCACCTCCACCAAGAGTCACCCAACTAGGGATGACAAAAATACTCGCACCTGTGGATATACCTGCAACAAATACCCATATATCTATAAAATGGGCGAGGACAAATGTTATACTACCCTCCCCACAAGTACTCACATATATACTCGTTAAAATATATTTTTTATTAATCATATTAAAATATTAACACTTTTTATTATTTTATGATGAGATAAAATTTATTTTATATTATTTTGTAATGATATTTTTAATATATATATTAACCCATAATGATATTATATAATGATAATTTATATTATATAATATGAAATTATAGCATATTATATGGTATTCTCTCCTTTTCTTTTTATAATTTTCAATGTTAATGGATACTCATGGATACGTTACCTGTACAAATACATGCTTATTTTAACGGGTAGTATAGTACCCGCCCTCCCCCCCCCCCCCGCCCCGCCCCGCTCCATTGACATCCCTACACCCAACCACTCCATCATCCTCCGCGTCGCCAATAAGACCACCACGAGTCCTAAACCTCATACCCAACTCACAGAGTCAACTTTCTATGCATCCTTTCCTGAGCTCACATCGCTGTAAGGACGGGTCACTGTCGAATGTGACAATTCCATCACACCATAAGCCATTGTTTGTGAGCTTCTACCAACCACCATCATCCCCACCTTACCTCTACTCTCGTTCATATCACAACCATCGTTCAAGGTCGCGTTGTCCAGCCATTCGTTCGTGAACCCTAAAGTCGACAAAACGAGCTAGCTCGACTGGGCCAGCTCGCAAAAATGTAGGGATTAGACATTTATTTTAAAAGCCCGAGTAACTCCCCAGACTTTTTAACCTGACCCGATAAAGGCCACTACCCGCAAAAAAGACCGAGCTAGGGATGGCAATGGGTATCCTCTGGGCAGGATACCACAATGTTTGTCCCCGTACCCGCGTTTTAAAAAAAAAAGCTCGTACCCGCACCCGTACCCGTGTGGGTAGTAACTTTAGTGCTCGTTCCCATACCCGTTGGGAACCTATATGCCCGTACCTGCTCCCATTACCCGCACTTTTATTAAGTAAAAAATTAACAACTTACTAAAAAGATATTAATTTAAGAAAATTATATCTCAATTGAAAAAGTTACTCGAAGATCGTCTAACCATAATTTTTAAATATTAGTGATACAACAATTTAATTACATTGAAACACAATATGTTGATGTTCTAAAACACAACAAATGATCTAAAGTTCAAAATTTTTATTAAATATTACAATATACTTTCACATCACATTATTTTATAAACTTGGATATCATGTGTTGGAATTCTTCAAGATCTATAAAAAATGATTATTAACACTAATTAGTCATATATTATAAAGTAAAAAAATACAAATAGATAGTTATAAAAATATATTTTTAATTTGTAATATATTATATATATCAATTTTAAAAATATGTATAAATATATTAGATATTTTAACAAAATTAATATATCCCTATATGTAATTATATATATGAGTGCAGGTATGGGGCGAGCTGGACATCATAGTGCCCATACCCGCTTTGCGGGTTTTTACCCTGCCCATTGCGTGTAATTTTTGCCGATACCCATAGGGGTTGGGCTCAATTGTCATTCCTAGTCCGAGCTACAAGCGAAAAAACTAATAAAAATGTAGGGATCGAGACTTTATTTTAGAAGCCCGAATAGCTCTTGGGCTTTTTAGCCCGACCTACAAAAACTCGTTACCCACATTAGCCCGAGCCAAGTCAAGTAGCTTGAATTGCCAACTCTAGGGAACCCCAACGGCGTGTTCTGTTTTTGGCTCATCGATGAAACCAATGATGCACTATTTGCCATGTGCAACCGGCGCCCGACGGATTTCTCTATTTTTCTGTTTTTTTTCTCTATTTTTTATAACTTAAATACCTATTTTTAAATAAGCCATATATATTTAATATATTGTAATTCAAATAATATGTAAATATAGATATTGATAATCCTAAAAAATAAGAAACTTAAGAACTATATTATATTTTAAGAGAAATATATAAGTTTACTTTTATTATTTAACTATTAGTATAACTAAAATTATTTAATTAGTATATTGGGGAGGGTTCGGGGGCGAGGCAGGTTCTTACACCCCTAAACCCATCTCGCGCCTCGTTAAAGACGGGGCGGGTTCTGGGCCAGGTTTACTTAAATCCGGTCAAAACGGGTTTTCCCTGTCAAAATTGGGGAGGTGTGGGTCGGTACCCGCGGGTTTGGATATGATTGTCATACCTAACTACAGGGTCAAATTTCAGAGACAGAAGCTTCATCTTTTTTTTTTCTTTTATCTTTTCTCTTCTCTTTATGTTATAAAAATAATGATATACTCCTTTTATTCCTTTTTATTTGTCATAATTTTATTTCTCTTTATCTTTCACTTAAAAAATTGAAGACTATTAATTTTTTTATTTATCCCTTTACATTCACTTCAAGAAAAATAAAAATAATAATGATTAATTAATTAATTAATTAACAACAGAGATAAATTATATAATAAAAAACTATCTAATAATTTTAACAAAAGTAAAAAAAAATGTAATTATATTTTTATTATATTAATTTATGTGCATAAATAATTTGTGACAGAAAAAAAAATGGAAAGAGTATATAGCAAGTATTAGAGCTAGCTACCTTAGAGAAGTTAGATTGCAATTCATGTTATCCGTTAGTTGATATTGTTAGGACCACAGGAAACACTAGAAGGGGGGTTGAATAGTGTTTTATAAACCTTTGCAGATTTTCGAAAACCTTTTAACAAGCAAAACTGAGTTTGAAAATATTTGTGCAACCTTCTGAAACTGGGGCATTTAGCAGCTTGCTGATGCAACTCAGAAGGTTGATTAAAAAAAAGTTTAAAATATTTTCGCGTGATAAAAAGTTTGTTTGGCAGCGCAGATTAACAAAAATCACTTTTCTTAACCCTCCTTGGTTAGTTAAAACAGATAACAGCGGAAAGTAAAAGAGTTAAGAGTAGAGAGAACTTAGCCACAAGATTTATCCTGGTTCACCCACCAACACGGTGAGCTATGTCCAGTCCCAGGGCAACACACCACTGGATTTTCCACTAATCCCGCAAGATTACAAGTATTATTTGAACCTAGCCTCTTCAAGCTAAACACCAAGTATTCTTTGCACACCTAGCCTCTCCAGGCTCAAACCCAAGTATTCTTTGCACACCTAGCCTCTCCAGGCTCAAACCCAAGTATTCTTTGCACACCTAGCCTCTCCAGGCTCAAACCCAAGTATTCTTTGGACCCAGCCTCTCCAGGCTAAACAAAAAAAACTGATTGAATGTAAGATTGCTCAAACTCTTAAACTACACAAGTTTAGAGCTCGAACTGAGAAACTTGTACAAATAACTGAGTAAGACGATATAGAAGTGTTGTACAAAGATGAAACAATGAAACAGTTGAATATAAATTTCAACAGCGTTTCAGCAAGTTGTTTTCTCTGTATCTTCTCTTCTTGTTCATGGAGTCTTGGTATTTATAGAGTGATAAACCTCAGCCCGTTGAGCTCCATTCGATTTCCCATTGAGAGATAGCATTTAATGCAAATGCTCCCGTTGTGACACATAGCCTGAAACCTCTGCAGTAGTAGGTAGTAGAGTCAACAGTGCAGGCTTCACTTTTTCTGAGCAACTTGTACTTCACAGCAGACTTTGCCTTTTCGGGGAGAGAAATTTGAAATATGCCAAAAAGCATTTTCTCTGACTTTCCAGAAGAATGAGAGGCACAAGTAACTGAAGCAACTACAGTTGACTTGAGTCTTCAAAAAGAATATCAGAGAATATTGTATTGAAGATGAACAGGCTTTAGTATGTTGTCTCACAACTTCAGGAGGTTCTCCACCTTCAGTAGGTCGTGATCTCTCAGCGGGTTTCTTTGCTTCGGAAGGTTTCATTTATTTCAGAGGAAAGGATTTCTTCAGTTGATACCTTCTGAAAAATAAAGATACCTTCAGCAGAAACTGTTTTTTTTCGTAAACCCGATAACCAGATTTGTTATCCATTAAAACTTGGGGTTAAGAGACTTAAAACATTATTAATCTTTTAATAACATTTTGAGACTCAACAGATATATCTAACCTTCATGCATGTTTCATTTAATTTAATTAATTACTACATAGTCTATTCACCTTTTATTATACACTAGTATTTACATAGCACGAGACTTAGTTTAATTTTTTTTTATTAATTTTAAAAAAGATTATATTAAATTATATAAATAATTTAATATGTTCTTACTATTAATTAGTTTAATATTTTTTTATATATTTATTAAGTATATGATATATTAATTTAACTTAATGATGTTTAATTATGACTGTATTTATATTACACCAAATAATATAAAAGTAAAAGAAAGACTTATAGAAGAAAATAAAGTTTTACATTGTTAGTGTAATGTCACATTATTTAATAAATATAACATCTTATTTGTAATTAAATTTAATAAATGATGTAACAATACATTTTTTTGTGAATAAAGGGCCACTAGGGCCACAGACAAACTAAACTAAAATCCAGAGTTATCAAAACAATAATGCACAATAGCAAAAGCTGGAATAGACTCAAAAAGCATGTATTCCCCATCAAGCTCGAACCCTTTCTTTGCAAAACTGTCTGCAAGCCTATTACCTTAATTATCTCAGAATGTGCCTCCACTGCAGCTCAGAAAACGATTGCGTCAAATCCCTAACTTTTTCAACTAGAGAATTAGCTAAATGAGTAGCTAGGCAACCCTTAGTAGCAAACTTCAGCGCCTGAGTCGAATCCACTTCCACAATCATCCTATTCCATCCCCTTTGATTCACAATCTGAAGCCCTTGTAGGATTCCCCAGAGCTCAGCTTCAACGATCGAGCAATCTCCCAACCTGGAAGCCAATCCCAAAAGGTATCTCCCCCACTAATCTCTGATAACCCCAGCACAAGCGGCAGATCCACTCCCTGTCGAGAAAGCTCCATCAGTGTTTAGCTTTATCCAACCTTGCGGAGGAGGCTCCCAACGGATAGGTACAATTCTACTCAAATTGTTACTCATGATGTTATTTCTTAGTATCAAAGCTTGCATAGCTAAACTCAACTGAGAGCAAATTTTGTATTTAATGTTTTGTGTGGATAATCTGACTTTTTTTTTTGCTAAGCAAAGTGAAATGCATTAAAAGGAGTACAAAGGGTACTCCAACCCTTACAACTAAAAGACTATACTGGAGATTGACAAGGCCACCCAACAGTACCAACAAACTAGCTAAAGAAAAGAGGCCCACCAATACAAGAAGTGAAAGACAAAGCTACACTATGGTGGCAAAAACCAAAAACCCGACAAACACCCAAGATACAACACAGCTACCGAAAAACCAAATCCATCAAAACAAACTAAAAACCAACAAAACCAACAAGGAACAACGATCACCATGGAAACCAAAGGACGAAAGACATCGGGAACAACCTTGGGCATGGAGAAAATCTAGACAAGCAGCAGGCTGCTCCGACCAGCATGAAAATGGATAACAAAAACCCGCATCTTTTGCCTTCAACCACTTCCAGGAGCGCAATTTTACCAAACCTACCAAGTCCCTTACTAAAGCAAGATTATTAGAGAATACAACTTCATTTATTGCCAACCAAATACTCCATAAAACAGACAACCAAATCACAGACCATCTATATCGATTTTCCGAATTACAATTAGGGAGACCTAAAATTTGTTCAAAATAAGCTGTGAAATTATTATGACACACAGAAGAGAAACCACACCATTCCAAGCAGAACATCCAAACATGATATGCAAATGGGCACTCAAAAAAAAGATGACAGGAAGTCTCGATGTCATGACTGCACCACACACATGTAGTAATGGATAATTTGACTTGAGTGAAAATAATGTCATTCCTATTTCTCCATATGCCTTCCAAGGTAAACCCTATTACCAGGACTCTGCGCAACACGTCCCCATCTCTTAGTCTATGTTGAAGAATGTCCATGAGCAAAGAGCTAACTGATTGTGTTTCATAAAACCTTTGTAAGTAGTCTCTGTGAGTAAATGATGACCATAACTGACTTGCTTCAGTACAATCTCTAAATAAATGTAATAATGTCTTTGGATAATTTCTGCAGATTGGGCAAAGCTCATCCATAGTCAAGTGTCTCCTTACAAGCTGGACATTTGTGAGGAGCCCCTGCGAGGCAATTTTCCAGATCAGAAGCCGAACTCTTTGGGGGCCTTGCCATTTCCATAATGCCTTCATCAATCTATTAGGACTAAAAAGTCTATATGAGGTAATTTCTTCATAAGCAGAATTAATAGTGAACCAACCATCATTTGTATCTTTCCAAGCTATCTTATCATTTCCTGAATTTGGATCAAGAGGCACCATCCCTAATATTGACTGAAATTTCTCCAAGTCCCATTGGCCTTGATTGGTAACAAAAGACTGAACCAGAAGCTCTGACTCTGCCTCATTCACAGCTTGTGTAGCATGAAGATGGAGGGGACCACCTCCATTAACCCAATCATCCATCTAGAAGAGAACATCGGCTCCATTATGGATCCTCCAAGTACAATTTTCTGAGAAATCCTTCCAAACATCACAAACACCATGCCATGTATTTGAAGCTACTTGTTTTTTATGAACTTTGGGAATAATTTTATTGCTACAGTTATACTTAGCTCTCAATACCTAAACCCATAAATCTTGTGGATTCTGAATTAAGCCCCAACACAATTTCATCATATAGGCTCTATTAAGGTCGTTACTCTTCCGCAACCCAATACATTATTGGATAATAGTGTAAAGTATTTTTACACTCCAAGTGTATGCCCATTAAATTCTATTTACCTGAATTGGTGGCCAAATTTTGTGTTAAATCAATAAATTGAATGACATACTGCTTAAAATTAATTCACTTATTAAAAATATCATTTCATTAATTATAAAAAGATGTTAAAATAGAAAGTCATTTTTTTAAAAGCAAACAAATGAACAAAATGATAACATGTTTCATAAAATGTGCATCACACTTTTTTAATCATTGATTCTAAAATCAATTCTACTAAAATGTAAACCAAACGGGAACTAAGTATGATAAAAACGATTCTTCTAGGATGTGTAGTATTGCACGGATAATAAATTAAAAGTGGAAAGGTTATATTGGAAAATACAACTCTCACAACATTTAATGCATGGGTAATATGAAATGTTACATTTTCTAATAAAACATTTCCACTTTTGATTTATTATCCCGTGCAATAATGCACAGGTTAGAAAAATCATAATGAAAAAACCTATTTAATTGTTAAAATTATTGATTTGCCTCATTTGAAGAATATTTTTGTTTCTATTTATATTTCCTATTTAGAAGTTCAAGAGAGTATTAATTATGTTTTTCTACTTTTAACCTTAATGATTCGATTATCTATAGAGTCCATAAAATACAGAATTTCATCTCAAATTCATTCAGCTATGATTGCTATGAGAAATCCCAGTAACAAAATTACTACACACCTGGGTAGAGCTGTGCGGCTGAAATGGCACCCTCTGCCCTCGGGTTGGGTGAAACTGAACTTTGATGGGTTTTCTCCTATGTGTGATCCATTGGAGCTTGTAGTGGTGTGGTTAGGGATGACTGGGGTAGATATTTAGTTGGATTTGCTAAAAATCTGGGCCCTTGCTCGATCTTGGAGGCGGAACTATGGGGGATATTGAAAGGTCTTCAGCTCATCATTTAGAGAGGATAGAAGAAACTTTCTGTGGAGGTAGACTCCCTGCAAGCTCTACGATTCATTGAAGGTGGCTGTCCCGATCTTCATCCTGCTAGTAATCTGGTCGAGTGCATTCAGAAGGTTGCAATGGAATTTTCGGAGATTGCTTGGAACCATATATCCAGGGAAGGGAATCTTCTAGTTGACAGCTTTGCAAAAAACGAATTTGAGCAACCAAGGGATTTTAGGGTTTTTGAGAGCTTTCCCTCTTTTGCTACTTTACAGTTTATTGTTGATAGCTCTAGGAACTAGTTTCAGAGTTGTTGATAATTAGTTTCTATTAGGTTTTTCTTTTTGTTCTTAGGCCCATAACTCACCAAAAAAAAAGATAGACAAATGATATATTCTTTTTTTAACACGTGCAATATTGCATACAATAATAAATCAAAAGTGGAAATGTTTTATTGGAAATTACAACTATAAAAACATTCAATGCATTGGTAATATTAAATATTACATTTTCTAAAAAATTATTTCACTTTTACTTTATTATCTTGTGCAGTGTTGCACACGTTAGAAAAACCGATGATATATTAGGGGAAAATAGAATGAATTTAATGTATTTTTAATAAATAATTATTGTAGTTACCGAATTTATAATTATATTTATTGTATTTCTTAATAAACAATTATTATAGTTACCAAATTTATAATTATACTACCTCAATTCGTGCTTTCTGTTTATCTGTTCTATTACATGAAAATACACAAATTAAGAAATACAATAAATGTGTTAATCTTCATTAAATCTAACACATTTACAATATCTGTCATGTTTAAAGAATATTTTTGTTTATATTTATCTTTCCCATTTAAAAGTTCAAGAGAAAATTAATTACATTTTTCTATTTTTACCCTTAAAAAGAGAGATAATAAGTGAAAAAATTAATGAATAAAATACGGAGACAGATGATATATTAGGAAAAAAATAGAATAAATTTAATTTAAATCAACACATCCATTGTATTTCTTAATCAACACAAGAAATATAATGTAAATAATATATTAGGAAAATAAACAATAAATTTGATGTAACTCAACACATTTTGTTATATTACCACATCCAAACTTCGGTATTAATCTCAACAAATTTATCTGTGTTTATGTGTATCAATTAATGTCTACATATTAAACAATTTTACTTTGAATAAAAAAGATGACATGACTTTTGATAACAAAAGTAGTAACAATAATAATAAAATAACTAATGAAATATTGTAATAAGTTGAATGAATGGTGAAAAATTAATAAAATACCTATAGGATTGTATAATTATAGATTCGATATTAATCTCAACAAATTTATCAGTGCTCATGTGATCAATGTCTACATATTAAATAATTTTACTTTGAATAAAAAAGATAACACGACTTTTGATAAAAAAGTAGTAACAATAATAATAAAATAACTAATAAAATATTATAATAAATTGAATGAACAGTGAAAAAATTAATAAAATATCTATAAAATTGTATAATTATAGATAGATTACAATATTTGTCCTATTTGAAGAATATTTTTATTTATGTATATCTTTCCCATTTAAAAGTTCAAGAGAGTATTTGAAGAATATTTTTGTTTATATTTATCTTTTCCATTTAAAAGTTCAAGAGAGAAATTAATTACATTTTTCTACTTTTACCCTTAATAAGAGAGATAATAAGTGAAAAAATTAATTAATAAAATACGGAGATAGATGATATATTAGGAAAAAATAGAATAAATTTAATTTAAATCAACATATTCATTGTATTTCTTAATCAACATAATAAATTTACTGTAAATAATATATTAGGAAAACACACAATAAATTTGATGTAAATCAACACATTTTGTTATATTACCACATCCAAACTTCGGTATTAATCTCAACAAATTTATCTTTGCTTATGTGTATTAATGTCTACATATATATTAAACAATTTTATTTTGAATAAAAAAGATGACATGATTTTTAATAACAAAAAGTAGTAATAATAATAATAATAAAATAACTAATAAAATATTATAATAAATTGAATGAATAGTAAAAAAATTAATAAAATACCTATAGGATTAAATAATTATAGATAGATTTATTAACCCGGTGAAAATCTTAATTTTTGAATTAGGTTATTGAAAAAGTTAACGTTTTAGATTATTATTATTAAAATTAAGTTCTTCTAATGCATCATCAACACATATAATGTAAATTAATAATGGAGATCAAAGTCAAATCATTGATGAGTTTTGATTTAATTTGTGACACTGAATCACCGAAATGTTTAATCAAGTTAATTAAGTAATAATATTTTAACAAAAAAAATATAAAATTAGGCTCTGTCTAAGGTGGACCGTGGTTCACGTAATCCAAAATGTAAAACTATAGTAATTTAGATTTCTGATCATCAAATTCAACGTTCATTTTATTAATGACGGATATTAAACTGATTTTCATTTATACTTTTATGAAATATTAGTCGAAAAATTAAAAAACTAAATTGATAATACTGTGTAATGTAAAATTTCCCCTTTAACTTTAGATTGATAGATTTTTAACGAAACTAACATAGGTTATAATGTAAATTCATATTTTCCCTTAAATTAAACTCAAATAGTCATATAAAGACCATTTAATAAAAAAATAAAATTATTTATTTACTTATAATAATCAATAATATATAAACTAGACTAGGTGGACCAAATTTTACTTGATCCACCTTAGAATCGTCCATAAAATTATCTTGAACTTTTATTATTTTGCAAATAGCTAGGCACAATAAACTTTCAATTTGTCCAATTAATCCTTAAACTCTTATCATTCTTTTAATAGGTTCTTTCTTTAATATGAAGTTAAATAATTAACATATATAATTAATCTCAATCGTTCAAGATTGTGTTTCAAATGCTAAAAGAGTTTAATTACTATGCATTGTCAGTGTAAAATTTTTTTAACAAAAATATCCAATGATATGTTACTAGTTACACCATTTAATGAGTATGACACATTATGTATCATTAAATTCATTAAACGATGTGATAACACATCATTGGATGTTAGTATAAAACTTATATATTAAATTTATATTAAAAATACATAAAAGAGAAAAATTTACATTTTTTATTCTTGAACTTTGTTAAATTTCAAGTATATTTGAAATTTTAAAAGTAAACATGATGATGTGTTCTTTTAATTTAGGTTTCTCTTCTATTTTTTTAACTTTTAAAACTTTATTTTATATAATTTTAATATTAATTAAACACAATCTTGAAGAGTTGGTTTCGTTATTTAACTTCATGATAATGAAAGAATCTATTGTAATAATTATAAAAGTTTAAGGATTAATTAGGACAAAATAAAAGTTTATGATACTTATTTGAAAACGACGTGATTATATACTCTTTTCCCCATATTAATTAAGGAAAATTATGTAAAAAAAAAAAGGCTACAATTAGTTAACAAGAAAACTTGTGTATAAAAAAATAGGATGGCAAAACCGTGCTAGTATTTCCAATAATTGAAGTAGAAAATGAGTTTTCCTCGTTTACATTTACAACGTGACAGTGATGGAGTTGAAGCACAAGCAACTAATTGAACTAAGCAACTCAACGACAAGATAAGAGATTTGCCCAACTACGTACGCAAAGTTCAACTGGAAGTAGGGTGCCTTTCATATTGGGTTGGACTTCTGTGAGTGATGAGTGATATTATAATATATACATAATTAATCTCTAACCAACTTGGATAGCTAGCTTTTGATATAATTAAGATGAAGAATACTAGACTTATAGAAATTAAGAGGAAATCATGGTCTGCTGGAGACAAGCCTCGTGGAATTGGTGGCTAGGAGTAGGAGTACCAACTCCTGTATGTATATAGGTTTTTTGATGATATATATCTATCCCTTATTTTTCACATTTTATTGATTTTTTCTTTACAAACATATAAAACTAGCTAGTTGGGTGGCTTGAGCAGCCACATGGTGGTTACAATCTGCATGAAATCTGTTTTCTAGTGATATCTATTTCAAGTTTATTTCCCGATCGATTGTCTTCATTGTGGAATCATTTGAGACAAATATGTACCAAACACCTATTGGTCGATCTGAAGTGAACTGACTCAAGTGGATTTTATCTAAAAATGTCCGAGTTCGAATACTAGCTAGATCAACTGTTGCAAAAGTTTTATCTAACCACAAAAAATAATTCAAGACAAATTTGTCGAAGTTCTTTAGTGGTTTTGAGTGTTTTTTTTTTTTGTTAATTACAAATATTCCCTATTACTATGTATTAGTCACAGTTAATGCTCCTCATGTGTAGTGTATTTATTGATGCATTCTTTGGATTGCCTTTTTAATTTCTTAATGATAATTAACACTGCGATTGGCTTATAAAATGGATTTCAATTTAGTATTTTTGGAAAGGTAATTAGAGACAATTACTAGATAAATCAGTAATTTTAAAACTAGACCAATCATTAAATCGGCCAAGGTACAATTAAATGATTTGATCATAATGAAACTGTAATTAATCAAATTAAAAGATAGATAAATAATAATGAGAAAGTATTAGATTACACCCACATAAGTTGTGACACCCTTCTACCCCAAACTCTTATACATTCAACGAAGCGGAAGACTTAGGAAATAACAAACCACATTGGGTAAAAAGGTTCACATATCTATCTCTCATCAAAACGTCATTTGAATAAAGTCAACTTCAAGAAAATAGAAATTAGTCGAAAGTTTCCAAAGTAAATAAACATCGAGTCTCAAAAGTTAACATCTAAACAAAACAACCGTCTTAGCCATGCAAGGCACTTGAAAACAACGTTCGTAATTGAATCTCAAATACATAAACATAAACCCCTAATGCTAAGTCCTGATGTCACAAGTATCAGAACGAATCCCCATTACTCAATACTCGACACCGTTGGTGTCATCGTCGTCACCTGTAAATGATAACCACAGATAGAAACGGTGAGGAAAAGAATACCAACTCATACATGTACATAGAGGCTACCCCATCCTCACCCACACATAGCACAACATCATGTTCATCATATAATCATTCATCAAATACACATCACATAATATTCATCAATAAATCATCGTATGATACTCATCAATATACTCATCATAATTATATAAGTCACACATAATAGTTCACCAAGAAAACACATCCTCTATTCTTAACACATAATATTCACGTCGTCATCAATACTCATATCATCATAACAACAATCAATTTCATCATTAAATGCAATGCATGTTCATGCACACCAAACCTCATCATTCTCATCAACACCTCGCCAACACCTCATCCCAAGGATCATGACTTGGAACTCCGCACAATGGGTGCACCTCGTCAATCACCCTAGTTGTTATCAGTGATGACCTTACCGTTAGTCACCACACATGCCGGTAAGTTGCACAAACACTACCGTTAATCACCACACAGGCCGGTAGGCTTGTACAGAGACATCCGCCCCACAAAGAACACCCCCACCGTTATACACCACACAGGCCGGTAAAATGCACTTCATCTCACTCTAGGCTTGTGCAAGAATGTCCCCCACCATGGTCTACCTACTGTTAATCACCACACAGGTCGATAGTGTTGCTCAACGCCCCTCTCTTGGGCCCGTGTATCTCAGACACCACATCTCATATGCCCAATGCATAATCATCATCGAATCACATCTCATATGCTCAATGCATAATCAACATCATAAAGATATATACATCATCATCATCATCAAACATCGTCAATCATCATTATCATCATAAATCATCACACATCATCATCATAAATCATCATAAATATCATCACTCAATCATCATCTTCATAATCATCATAAATATCATCCATCAATCATCATAAGCATCATAAAAATCATCAATCAATCATCAATATTCATCATAATAAACATCTATCATCAATGACATACTCATATCTTCATATTCACACCAAATTAAGGTATAACAATCATCATCAAACATTAAGATCACCAAAACCACTCTGGTAATCGATTAAAAGACTCTTGTAATCGATTACCTGCAAAACACCTCTCTGGTAATCGATTACAAGACCCCTGTAATCGATTACCTGCAAGCAAAACCTCTGGTAATCGATTACACACTCATGGTAATCGATTACCTGCAAACAAAACCTCTGGTAATCGATTACAACCTACTGTAATCGATTACCCGCGACACGAAATTACAGTTCTTGCAATTTTTACCCCCTTTTAAATTCTTATATTCATCCTCTAATCATTCCTCATCATCAATACATCAATATTATACGATTATACCGCATAAAATCGACCAAAGACTCAATCTTTACAACAAATTCACAATTAATCATCAAAATCTCCAAATCGTCAAATCCTCATTAACCCTTTTTCACTATTCTCACTATTCTTATTCGATTCAATCAAGATTCATCAAGATTAACATTCATAGGCATCAAATCACAGATTTTCATCACAAAACAACACATATTCGCATATTGATTTCAATTATTAAACTTTAGAGGTTATTCTCACTATCCAATCACCCCTACATACACATACAAGCAGCACCCTCTCCCCCACCGTACCTTAGACTTGACGATTAGAAAACAAACAGTAGCGCTCCACTCCCTTGGTGATCTATTCTGCTACACCTTCCCCTTGTGAAGTTGCTTCTCTCCTCCTAGGGTTTGGTTATCTCACGTTTGAAAGCCAATAGGTTGAAATAGATAACCCTCCCCCTATTTAAATATCTAACTGGGTTGGGTCTACTCCTACCCACCCATTACCCTTTTTAATTAAATAATATCTTTTTTTGAAACATAATAATATAATGATATTATTATTATTTTCCTTCATAAGTTATTTTATTTTATTTATTCATTAGGAATTATTAGGATATTATAGAGTCCTTATTCGTCTATATTAAAATTTAAATTCAAATCTTATAATTAAATCTTATCCTAAATTTGTATTGATTCTTATCCTTAATCCTTGTGATCTCTCAGTATTCCTATTTTAAAACCTTATCCTAATTTAAAACACTAACCATATCTCTCTCTCATAAGATTATCATTATTAATCCTGATATTATTTTATTAATATAACAATTACTATATTTATAACAATTAATGTTAATTGCAATCTTATGACTTATCTCTTAATAATATTATTATTATATTCAATATAAACATATCTGATTAAGATCCTACTAATCTGACGTCTCTCCTAATATTTATAATATTATATTATTATTATCTCATAAATACAATTATATTAATATTTACTATTATTATTATGTAACTTCTATTTTTACCGCTAACGTCATCGTATTTAAATTATATTTCTAAATTTTGGGATGTTACATAAGTTACCCTATGGGCTCGTTTGGTGGACAAGATAAGGGACATGTTGTAATAACTTGATCTTATCATATCACTTATCATGTGCATGTTTGTTGGACCAATAGGATATGATAACCCTATCATGTGACTTATCTTATTCTTCTCTCCTAGTGTAATTCTTAGGGCCTGTTTGGTTTGCATTTTCATTTCTTGTTTTCATTTTCTGTTTTCATTATGTTTCATGTTTTCTAAGATTTTACAAAGGAAAAACTGGAAATGCTGGAAACGGTGATTTTTTGTTTCCAGCATTTCCAGTTTTTCCTTTATAAAATTTCAGAAAATAGAAAACAGGAAATTGAAACGGGAAATGAAAATGCAAACCAAACATGCCCTTATATATCCTAGGGAGAGCTGGGTTAGGGAGTAATAAGATATGATACATTTAATTTATTCCTCAATTGTCCTCTCTCTCTCTCCTCTCTCCCCTCCACTCTCTATTGCACCTCTCTGACAAATGAATTACCTACTCTTATACAGATAATTGAATTCGTGATAAGGAAAATATTTTAATTAATAGCACAAATAATCTAAAATATTATTTTTTTATGATAATTTTGATATTATTTTCAATACTTTTATTTTTTTATTAAATTTAAATATTTTTTTTCATAAATAAATAAATTTTATTCATGTATGTTTATTGAAAAGTCAAAAAATTAAAATTAAATTTAATTTACCACTAAACTGAATAATTAATTTTGTAATAAGGGTAATTTGCCATATCAATATTTTTATATCCTATCTCATCAACATCTGTCTATTTCAAACGTATGATAAGATAAAATCCGCCTTCTTATCCCGGTATACATCAAACATATGATATGATAAGAGTTTATCATGCTCTTATCCTATCATGTTTCTATCCAACTCTTATATTTTATCATATCCTATCCTATCTTGTCCACCAAACGGGCCTTAAATCTTACATCATTGATAATTTTAGATCTAATATGATTTTTATTAATCCAACTGTTGAATTATATTTATTCATCATCTTGATTATTTGTGTCAAATATCATAAATTTTAACACTAATAAATTGATAATCAAATTATTATTTTCTTCATATATTTCAAATGCATATAGAGCGTTAATCATATCTTTATGACATATCAAATGATTTTGGATCAATGTAAGATTATATATATATGATCTATATGATCTTAATGACATATCTATATGATTTTTCTTTATATAAAATCAATTTTACTTATTAATAATCGATTATGCAATCTTAAAAAATAATTATAGACAATGATAATAGTCAAATTTGTGATCTAATAGTCTTAAAATCAATCTTAATTTGATATTCATGATAATAATTGTAATTGATTCTACTTTGTTAAACAATGATCTCACAAATTCATGAAGCAAATGAATTAACCCAATCATTGACCCTTAACACAATCCCTATTTCTCTTAATCTTGTTTGTTCTTTTCCTGTAAATCAAAAGAGGTCCGCTTCCTTTTTCTGTCCCAGATTGCACCATCACTGTCATTTAGACCGCACCGCACCAAAATCGCTCATGTTGAAAGTGTACCTGTAACAACTGCTATTTGTTTTTCAGTTTTAACTCTAGTTCTATTTAAGGAGCTAATGAATAACAACTATGTGCATTCTCTGGAAAACATATTTGTTCTTCTTCTCTTATTTTTTCTGCTCCAATATCAACAATTTGGTATCAAGAGCTTTCATCTTGAGGGACCTGTGAGTTGAGAGAAATCATTATGGAAGGAGACACATCACACACAATACCACCACCAGTATTTAATGGTGAGGAGTACGAGTTATGGGCTGTAAGAATGACCACTCATCTTGAAGCGTTGGATCTCTGGGAGGCAGTAGAAGAAGACTGTGATGTTTTTGAACTACCTACAAATCCTATGGTGGCTCAGATGAAGAATTACAAAGAGAAAAGGACAAAAAAGGCTAAGGATAAAAATTGCCTTTTTTCTGCTGTGTCAAAAATTATATTTACACGAATTATGAATTTGAAGTCTACCAAAGATATTTGGGATTATCTCAAATCAAAATATCAAGGTTGCGAAAGAACCAAAGGCATGCAAGTGCTCAATTTGGGTAGAGAATTCAAAATGTAGAGCATGAAGGAGACTGAAACCATCAAAGGCTATGCTGATAGGTTGTTAAGCATAGAAAATAAAGTGCGACTTCTCGGTAAAGACTTTCCTGATGAAAGAATAGTGCAGAAAATTCTTGTCACTCTACCTGAAAAGTATGAATCAAACATATCAGCATTGGAGGAGTCAAAAGACCTTTCAACCATCACCTTAGGAGAATTAATAAATGCTTTACAGGCACAAGAGCAAAGAAGAATGATGAGACAAGAGGAGGAGGTACAGGGTGCTTTTCATATGAAAGCACAAAATTCAAGAAGTGTCATAGATAAGAACGGGAAACTAGAAAGTTCCAACAAGCAACAGGGTGAGATTTTCCCTCCTTGTCCTCGTTGCAAAAAGACAAACCATCCTCAAAGAAGATGTTGGTGGAGGCCAGATGTCAAGTGCAGAAAATGTGGCAATATGGGACATGTAGAACGAATCTGCAAGTCTAAATCGGAGGGGGCTAAGGTGATCATGGAGGAACAAGAAGATGAGCAACTTTTTGTTGCAACATGCTTTGCTACAAGCAACAGTTCAAGTGATTCATGGTTAATAGACAACGGCTGTACAAACCACATGAACAATGACCAGAAGCTTTTTAAAGAGCTTGACAAAACCATAGTTTCCAAAGTAAAAATTGGAAATGGTGATTTCATCTCAGTAAAGGGCAAAGGAACTGTTGCTATTGAAAGCTTGACAGGTTTGAAATATATCCCTGATGTCTTGTATGTCCCTGACATTGATCAAAATTTGCTCAATGTTGCACAACTTGTAGAAAAGGGTTTCAAAGTCATATTTGAAGATAATTGGTGCTTGATCAAAGATGTACAAGGCAGAGATGTATTCAAGGTGAACATGAGAGCCAAAAGCTATGCTCTAAATCTGATGGAGGAGGAGCAAATAGCTTTTTCAAGTATAACCAACAATGTTGAACTGTGGCACAAGAGACTCGGACATTTTCACCTTGCTGGACTTCTATACATGCAGAAGCACGGCTTGGTGAAAGGTGTGACATTGCTTGAAGACAAGATGGCTGATTGCATGGCTTGTCAATATGGCAAGCAAATTAGAAGACCATTTCCCCAAACAGCCTGAAGAGCAACACCAAAACTGCAGCTGGTACACACAGATGTTGGAGGACCTCAGAGAGTATCATCTTTAAATGGTAATAAATACTATATTACATTTATTGATGATTATTCCAGATTTTGTTGGATTTATTTCTTTAAATCCAAGACTGAGGTTGCTATTATATTCTAGAAATATAAAGCATTGGTGGAAAATCAAAGTGGTTGCATGTTACTCACAATAAGATCAGATAATGGGAAGGAATATGCAAATAACACCTTTGACAGATTTTGTGAAGAAGCTGGCATAGAGCACCAACTCACTGTACCTTACACCCCACAACATAATGGTGTAAGTGAGAGAAAAAATAGAAGTATTATGGAGATGACAAGGTGTATGCTGCATGAAAAGGAGTTACCAAAGAAGCTATGGGCAGAGGCTGCAAGCACCGCGGTATTTTTGCTTAACAGGCTGCCAACCAGAGTTCTTAACAAAAAAAAACTCCATTTGAAGGCTGGTTTGGGTACAAACCAGATTTACAAAATCTAAAGATTTTTTGTTGTGTTTGTTTCTCTTATGTTCCACAAGTTAAAAGGGACAAACTTGATAAGAAGGTAGAACCTGGAGTTTTCATTGGATACAGCAGCACTTCCAAAGCTTATAGAATTTTTCAACCATAAAATGAAAGAATTCTTATAAGCAGAGGTGTCAAATTCATGGAAGACAAGCAATGGAATTGAGAGGAGCCAGTAAAGAAGCAGTTGCCAGAAATTCCAGAATTCCTTGATGATGATGATATAGATGACATTCCGGTCAGAGGTACAAGGCCTTTATTTGAAATTTATGAAAGGAGTAATGTAGTTGTTCTAGAACTTGCAGATTTCAAAGAAGCTGAGAAGGATGACAAGTTGATTGATGCTATGAAGGAAGAGCTAAAGATGATTGAAAAAATGACACTTGGGAGCTAGTGGACAGACCCCAACACAAGCAACCTATTGGAGTCAAATGGGTTTATAGAACTAAACTAAACGCAGATGGTTCTATAAATAAATACAAGGCCAGGTTGGTGGTGAAGGGTTATGCTCAAGTGTTTGGAGTGGATTTTTCTGAAACATTTGCTCCGGTTGCACGTCTTGATACAATCCGAATGTTGCTTGCTTTAACTGCGCAAAAAGGATGGAAAGTTTACCATTTAGATGTGAAATCTGCATTCTTAAATGGTTACCTGTAGGAGGAGATATTTTTGGAGCAGCCAGAGGGATTTCAAGTCAAGGGACAAGAGGATAAAGTCTACAAACTAAAAAAAGGCCTTGTATGGTCTTAAACAGGCCCCCAGGGCTTGGTACAGTATAATTGATGATTATCTTCAAAACCTTGGATTTGTTAAAAGTCCAAGTGAAACTACATTGTATGTGAAACAGATGGGTGCTAATTTAATCATAGTTTTTGTCTATGTTGATGATTTGCTTGTAACAGGGAATGAAGAGAAGTTAATATTGGAGTTTAAAACTGAAATGCTCCAAGTATTTGAAATGACAAACCTTGGTTTGATGTCTTTTTTTCTGGGTATGGAGGTAAAGCAAGATCATGATGGAATCTTCATATGCCAAAAAAAATATGCAAGGGAAATACTCAAAAAATTATGCATGGATGATTGCAAGAGCACTACTACTCCAATGAATCAAAAGAAAAATTTAGCAAAAATGATGGAGCTGATAAGGTAGATGAACACCAATTTAAAAGCCTAATTGGTTGTCTAATGTATCTTACTACAACTAGACCCGGCATCATGTTTGCAGTAAGCATTTTGTCAAGATTTATGCATTGTGCTAGTGAAATACATCTACAAGCTGCCAAACGGATTGTGCGATATGTTAAGAGAACTGCCGACTGTGGTATCAAGTACACACACTCTCAGAACTCTCAGTTTCATGGATATTCTGACAGTGATTGGGGTAGATCAATTGATGACATGAAGAGTACAACTGGTTACTGTTTTAGCTTTGGTTCGAGTATGTTTTCATGGTGTTAAAAAAAACAAGACATTGTGGCTCAAAGCACAGCTGAAGCAGAATATGTGGCAGCCACTGCAGTTGCGAATCAAGCTATTTGGCTGAGGAGTATACTTGCTGATCTACATATGGAGCAGAATGAACCAACACAGATTTTCGTTGATAATCAAGCAACCATTTCCATTTAAAATAATCCTGTATTTCATTGCAGGACTAAGCATTTTAAGATGAAGTTGTGTTTCTTAAGAGAAGTACAAAAAGAAGGTGAAGTCAAACTTCTTTGTTGCAGAACCGAAGATCAAAGTGCAGATGTTTTAACAAAAGCACTTCAAAAATCCATATTTGAAGCTTTAAGAAATAAACTAGGTGTCTGCAGCTATTGTGGCAAGGAGGAGATTTTTTGAAAGTGTACCTGCAACAACTGCTATTTGAATTTGAATGTCTTATCTAATTTCTAGAAGTTTAAATTTCTGTTATTTAGAACCTAGACTTTAGGATCTCTCAATTATGTTTTTATTAGATTAGAATATTGTTAGTAATGCCTAAAAATAAGGGATGTATTTGTTTTTCAGTTTTAACTCTGGTTCTATTTAAGGAGCTAATGAATAACAGCTATGTGCATTCTCTGCAAAACATATTTGTTCTTCTTCTCTTATTTTTTTTTCTGCTCTAATATTAACAGCTCCCACGAGCTCATCACGAAGTTGCTGATACTGCCCATGGTCGCGTCCAGGGCACCTCAGTCAGCACATGTCCTCCCCTGTTACAAGCTCTTTGTATTGTTGTCATCGTACTCTCGTCGTCGCACTTGGAAGTCCCCTTTATCGTCGTGCAAAGATGGAGGTCTCAACGGAGAAGATGAAGGTTGTGTGCGCCCTATGGCATCCTCTTGCATAATCGTCGCTGGACGAGTCACGTCGCACTTACAGGCCACCATGGTCATGAGAAAATTACGCTTCAACGGAGAAGATGGATGTAAGGCGTGAGTCTTTGGTTCGTTTTTTTAGAGATGTGAACAAGTTGGAGAAGCAGTTCTCGCGAACAGAACATTTCTCCGCTATCTCCCATCAAACTTGAGAAGAAATGTAAACACGTGGTCCCCACCTTTCTTTTTACTTCCACACAATTTCTTCGCTCCACCAAACAGGAGAGATATCTTCACTTCTATTATATTTCTCTTCCTCATTTCTATTTCTTCGACATTTCATTTCAACCAAACCGAGCGTTAGAAAACATTTTATGTTTTCATTTCCTGTTTTTTATTTTAATTTAAAATTGTTTTTTAGTTTTGATTATAAAAAATATTATACTATTTTCATTTTGTTTCTTGTCTTAAAAGTTTTACACAACAAACAATGAAAATAATTTTGTATTGATTTCTCTGATTTCTGTACAAAACTTGGAAACATGAACTAAAATGAAAAAAAACAAGTTGATATGTTTTATAATTAAAACTGAAAAACATGAAATGAAAATGAAAACTTATCAAGGTAGAACAACAACTCAAAGTGAGAGAAACAACATTAAAATACTTTGACCAATAATGGTAAATTTCCTTGTCAAATTTATAAAATAATGAATCATTAGGCTATTCATTACTGGTATAGGTACAATTATCATTATTAAACAAAAGACTTTCCATAAGCCCTCGCTTGCTCTCATTTTTAATGACAACAAAGACCAGTCTTTCATTGTGGACTCTAAAGCCACATCTCACAGGATCAATGGTGTAGGTAAGTTGTCTTATACTAAGCCTGGCCTTATCCTGGAAATTATGTGATTTATATTGGGAATGGAAATAATATACCAATAATACATACCAATGATGCAAACGTTATCATAAGTACTAGAAAATTGAAATCGAAAGATGTTTTTGTAGATCCATACTTAGAAAAATAATTTATTATCTATCGAAAAATTTACCTTTGATAACCACTGCAGTCTTGAATTCATTTCTCGTGGTTTCATTATTAAGGATCAAAACTAAAGAATGAGAGCGATGGGCATAAGAAAAGACAATTGTATATAGTAGAAGGATGTTACTAAAAGACTCTAAGTTCAATAAAAGAAGGTTCCTCTTCCATTGTTTGGCATCAATGACTTGGGCACCCAAACTAAAAAAAACCTATTTATTGAAAGACAAGTTATAATATCACACACTGGGTATCAAAACCCATTGTTTGTGTTAGTTGTAAAATGGGAAAAATTGTAAATTACCATTTCCAAGTTCTAATAAAATTTCAAAGTTTCCTCTTGACAAAATTCATTATGACCTTTCGGGACTCTCACCTTTAGCTTCTAATCAAAACTTTTGTTATTATGTACTTTTCATAGATTATTATTATTTTATTTATATGGATCCCACTACTAAAAAAATTAAAATTAGAGAGGGGAGAAATACCTCTCTAAATGATACAAAATCTCTCGCTAAATATTTAGAGACAAAATTTGTGATGAATTGTAAATTCGTCGCTAAAAGTTGTGTCACTAAATTTTTGAGAGAGAATATGAAAATCCGTCACAAATAGCGAGGAAAAAAATCCCTCACCAATTTAATAAATTCGTCACAAAATTGTGTGTAAAACAGAAGTTCCAATTTTGTCGCTAACAGTGACATAATATTATTCCCCCTCTAATTAACAAGGGAATGATTTTTTTTTTTTAAAAAAAATCAGGTTTTCTACATTTTTTCCTAAAATTTCAAAAGTTAGTGGAAAATCAAGATTTTCTATTTTGATGTGGGAGAAGATTTTAGTTATTATAATTTTTTAAACCATCTTTATGCTTGTGATAATGAACATGTCTAGGGGCACAGGAACAAAATGGCACAACAGAGATGAAGCATCACCATATTGTTATCTACATTGAGTTGTTCAAGTCTATATTTCAAGCTTTTCAAACGACATCCACAATATAGTGGCTTGTAGGTGATTCCAATCTCTTCCTTCTTTAAGGATTTAAAAGGGAAATAAGTTTTCTACAAAACTTATCCTTGTGTTTTTATATAGGGTACAATCCATTCCACAAATGATACAAGTCCTTGGATCCAAAGATAAAATAAGGATATGTCTCTTATCATATTGTTTTTTACGAAACAACATTCCCTTTCAAGCCATCAAATGAAGCCCCTTCTCCAAATTTGGAACTAAGTTTCCTAGTTCTACTCACCCGTTTAGTGGTCCGTTTGGTTTACAATTGAGTAGAATTGATTCTAGAAATGAATAGTTGAAATGAATTATGCACACTTTACGAAGTATGTTGGATGGAAGTGATTTAAAATCACTTTTCAAAACCATGGTTTTATTCTACCACAATTTAAAACAAACAAGCACTAGATCAATAGTTCATTCCACTAAAAGAAGCATTGGTTCCACTATCAGTTCTAGAGGCTACTCCAACCTAGGGTCCAATTTTCAACAGTTTCTTGATGGGTTTCAAGTCTATCGATTTTAGAGGCTAGACCAATCCCTAGGATACAGTCTAATTTCCAATTGGACCAACCAAATATATCAATCTAATTTAATTAAATAGTCGGGAAATAGTTAAAGAGAAAGGTGAAAGGATTTTATTTATCAAGGAACTCACCAAGGCTTTGGGGAATTCTACGGTGAGGTACCAATAGGTACCTCACCGTGTACCCCTTGATTTAGGGGCATGTTAGCAAAAAAAATATTTTTAGAATTTACAATATGGTCCTCCTAAAGGATCATATTACAAATTCTAAAAATATTTTGAGGACCATATTGCAAATTCTAAAAATATTTTTTTTACTAATATGCCCATAAATCAAGGGGTACACGGTGAGGCACCTATTAAGGTACCTCACCGTAGAATTCACCCAAGGCTTTGATTTAGGGGGAGTACTAATTAGGGAGAGTACTAACTACCTACCTACCTTTTACATCAGAAGTGTGGGTGTTCTTTGTTTTTAGTTCATGAATTTTCTACTTGTAATAGGTTTAAAGCTTATTGAACTTTAATTTAAGGAGTATTATAATAATAAATTTAATTTTATCCTAAGGGGTTGGTCAAGTGAAAAATAAAATAGACTTTCACCCCTAACAAATCATAGGTCCGAGTTCTCACTCATTTTTTTTTATTTTTTTAAAAAAGAGATTGGATTAAAAGTCTAAAATGACATTCCAACGAAACTTACAATCAAAAGGCCCTGAACCCAGACAGAGCAATACAATATTTCATTCTCAAATGAACACTAGCAAAAGAGCGCACTTGCTCTAATCTAAAATTAAATTACTCCCTAATAGACTTTGCTAATTACAAAAAAAAACCTACCTTAATTACTTTCTAACCTTATATTTTTAGAGGCAAGACCCGGAACACATTTTTTCTTGATTTTCCCTTGAAATAAAGTGATTAAGGGGGTTGAACTTAAAGAATCAGGCAAATACCAAGGATCTTATGTTGATGTAGAGGTTTGGGGCATTGGTATAGAAATGGTTGGCGGTTGGACAAGCCATGGCTATGAACACCTCCATGACAAACATTATCAGACCATGTGTCTCCTCTATGTTGCACACCCACACTAGCGCCAACCGTCATCATCTAGCCATCATCCATCCACGATTGTTGTAGATCACCTTTTGTTCAAGATGCACCACCACGCGCCACTATTGTGCCAGCCAACATAGAAACACAAATATAGTTTGCTATAGATAATGGTGGAGGAGTTTATCTATATCTTGACGTTAAAATGGGGAGGGGGGAATGGAGAAAAAGAAAACTAAAAAAATCCTATATAGAATATGGAAAACTCTCACATGAGGAAAGGGGTAGGAAGTTGCCTTATAAGGGGGAGGAAAGTAGAAGCAGCTGCTAGGGTTTCCCTTAGCTATTGTATTGAATAAGTAGTCTATTCACTAATCTCTTTAGCATGAGGTAAATTTATATATTCTATAAATTCTCTTTGAGCCCCTAAATTCTTTTTCTACTTGGATTCGAATATCATTCTCTTATTATATTTTTTAACCCAATATATAAAAGAATAAATTAGGATTATTAAAATTAGGTATCGTGTATTAGTAGGTGACCTAATAATGAGTGAAAATTAAAGTATTAAGTGATAATATTATACTCATTCTGGTCTTTTTTATAAGACACATTTTAAAAGTTTTTTGTGGTTATTTTTATAAGGCACTTTACGATTTCAAGGAAGCAAATGAAACATTTCTTATTGTTTTCCTTATTTTCCCTTACTAAAAATTTTAATGTCTTTCCAACTATCAAATGATAGTGGAGTTAGTCAATGATATTAAATAAAAGTAAAACTAGAAACTTATACTAATTTTTAAAACCCTAATAAAATTAACTAAGTTAACCACTTTAATAGTATGAACAATGATCAGTGTACCACAAACAGTGGTACACTGATCGTACCACTGTTCGTTGTGCCCTTTAAAATCACCTTTTCTCTCCCTTTTTTTTGCTGTACTGAAATCAACCAGTGGTACATTTTATGTTACCACTGTTTGTGGTACATAAATACTTTCCGTAATAGTATATATAATTCAATTAAATGTATCTTAAAAGGACTGGAGGGTGTAACAAAACATCTATCAATTATATTCCAATGTACTTTTATTACCTAGTTCTTTCCTTTTCCTATATTAACTCTTCAATAGGGACTAAACAATAAATACAAAAAAGTATCCTTCTTTTATATAAAAAAGGTAAAAAAATAGAAACACTCAGAATCCTCTCTAGTTACTAGAATAAATTAAGTAGGAGAGGGCGTGACACATAGATGTGTGAGTATGAGACTCACACACATGTATGTGTCATTTTCTCTCTTGCTAGAATAATCTAGTACTGGAGAGAAAATATTCTCATAAAATAGAGTGTGGAATTAAATCACAACAAGGTAAATTTTATAAATTATACTTTTTTTATTTCAATCTTTTGTTTAGTTGATTTTTGTTGTTGTGCTATATTTTGTAGCTAGCTACTAGATTCCACTAATTTTATTTCTCCGCTTAGTTTAATAATCTCTATTTCAATTTAAAAAAAAAATGAAGGAGGAGTAGAAAACACAGCAGGCAAATAAAAAGGAGAAAACTATGGGCAGGGTGAATCAACCAAAGGAAAAGTGAAAGTACACAGGTATGGGAGCAAAAACAAGCACCCTAGCTACGGCTTTTTTACCACAACAGAGCAGAAAAAAATTTTAATTACCATATTAATGTGCAAAAAAAATTATTTACCAAGATGAGGTAGTTAGACACGGTGGCAAGAAAAAAC
Source organism: Sesbania bispinosa (assembly GCA_026901365.1). Lineage (NCBI taxonomy): Eukaryota > Viridiplantae > Streptophyta > Magnoliopsida > Fabales > Fabaceae > Sesbania > Sesbania bispinosa. The sequence goes on along the minus strand of QLOH01000021.1, from coordinate 2,436,303 downwards.
GCTAACTGGGTTAGCGTCTCTTGAAGCGCTAACTCAGTTAGCGCCACTTGTTATATATTTTAACAAGTGGCGCTAACTGAGTTAGCGCTTCAAGAGACGCTAACCCAGTTAGCGCCTCTAGTATATTTTTTTTAAAAAAATTTTACATTACCGGTGGTTTCAAACCCCCGTTAAATTTTTTTGTTTTTTATTCTTTACATTACCGGGGATTTCAAACCCCGAGTAATATATTTTTCGGTCACATTTTTGTCCTTTACATTAGCGGGGGTTTTGAATGATATTTTTTAAAAATATTACCATTGCACAAGAAAAGACCCATGCATCTTTTATATGATAAAAAAAGTGGCATGCGTCTTTCTTCAATTAATTTTATTATATTTTTATTCTTACACAATAGTTTTCTTTTTTAATTTTATCAAATTATATCTTCATTTATTAGCTTCTATTGTCGTGTTTTTTTATGAATCACAGGAGTCAGTCCTGTCATTTTCTTTTTTCTTTTTTTGTCTCACTTTCATTTTCTTTTTTTTACTATGATATTATAATATTTTCTCTCATTATTGATTTTTATTAATTTGTTTCATTACAAAAGAATTTTTTTATGAACTTCAGGTATTATCCAGGTAGACAGTCCTCTTCCTATCATTTTATTTTTTCTCACACATTAATTTTTTTTTTACTATCCTATTTTAATAACATGATAATTTTAATAGGAGACGCTAACTGAGAGTCTTGTTCCTATCATTTTATTATCCTTTTTTACTAACATAATAATTTTATCCTTTTATTATCCTTTTTAATTATCTTTTTTAATAACATAATAATTTTATTATCTAGGGAGACAGTCTTGTTCCTATCATTTTATTATCCCTTTTTAATAACATAATAATTTTATTATCTTTTTTATTATCCTTTTCTTGTGGAACGATAATGATTTTAAAAAAAATACCATTCATTTAATGGGGGTTCAAAACCCCTGCTAATGTAAAGGACAAAAATATGCCAAGGGAAAAAAATTATTAACGGGGGTTTAATGTAAAGAATAAAAAACAAAAAAATTTAACGAGGGTTTCAAAAACCCCCGGTAATGTAAATTTTTTTAAAAAAAAATATACTAGAGGCGCTAACTGGGTTAGCGTCTCTTGAAGCGCTAACTGAGTTAGCGCCACTTGTTAAAATATATAACAAGTGGTGCTAACTAAGTTAGCGCTTCAAGAGACACTAACTCAATTAGCGTTTCTTCTTGCCACCGTGTTCAAAATTACCCCATCTTAATAAATAATTTTTTTGCACATTAATATGGTAATTAAATTTTTTTTCTGCCCCGTTGTGGTCAAAAAAAACCCCTAGCTACCTTTTCGAAGAAAGTCTATCTAAACTCTAAAATATTATGAGAACAATATATTTAAAGTTTGAGATTCAATTTAAATATTTATTAATTAATTAATAAATACTTTAAACTTAATCTAGGGTACTTATAGCTTTATGGGATATATATGTTTTCATTGACAGAATAAAATAAGAAGGCACCATCAAAAGCAATACTATTGGATAAGGTTGAAAGGTCTCGTCAACCTCACCCGTGTGCCATCTTTCAAATAGTAGAAGGTAGAATTTATGTAGGTTTTGGAGCCAAGTGAATGAAAGTGGGGACAAATCATTAATATCTGATATAGAAAGCATACCAAACAGTGTGCCTACTATTTTATTTTCCATAACTTCTATTTTGAAACTTCTCTCTCACATATCAAACATCCAATGTACTCGAGCAATAATTCATGCAAAGACACGTGAATGGTGGATTGATTTAAGTGATATATTGATTTTTAGGTTTTAAATTTGAATTTTATAAATAAAAAAAATATTTATTAAAAGAGTTAATTATTTTCGATTTTCACAATATTATTTCACGTGGTTAAAAAAATATATATGTACTGTTATACTACAATTATATCTAAGAGGAACACACAATAATTCAGTTGTTAAGGTGGATAAACTTATGAATCATTAGGTTCAATATTATTGACTAGTATTTTTCCATACCAAAATTTCATTGCTATTTGATGCTAAAATCCAATGATTGTTTCTCACTGTAAAAATAATTGAAGATTTCATTGTCTTCTACTATATATATACCCAAGAAATTAGTTGATCACTTCATCATGTCCTTAGATTCCAAAATACTATGTTGACTTGTTACCGTCAATCACTCATTAACGTTAATTGATAGATATATATGTGGAGTACTTCTATTCTCTTTCCATAACTTTAAGGAGGAATTATATCCTCCAAATCATAATTTCGCAAAATTAATTTATCAAATTCATTTAACGTACTTAATAAAATGTTTATCATTCATTTTAATTATAAATTTTAACAATTAATTTTACTCAATTATAAATCAAACGAATAATTAATTTATATGCTAAAAAACACAAGAAAGGGAGAGGATTTGAAATTTAGCATATAATTGATGTGTCATGTCTCAGCCATTAAATACCTATCTACCTATCTTCAGGGGAATGAAAATGGGTGAATTGGAAATTAAACTGAGATTATGGGAAAAGTTGGGTTCGATCCCACTAAACACATCCTTCGAGAGGGGTAAACCCCTAGTAATAGGAGACACCTATGGTTTAAAAAAAAATCATATAATAACGTGTATCATGGATTTGGATCACCAAAACATGTGAATTGCATGTGAAGTGAGAGAATGATATACAGACAAGAGGTGAATTATATAATTCTTGAAATTATAAAGGACCCACATTTTTTTTTTCTTTTTCTCCTAAGTGCACCTGCAGTTCCAGTGTATAGTGGATCACATATTAATGTATTTATTTTTCAAGTGCCAATAAAGATAATAAAACCACATAAAGATGTGAACATCACCCACCGAAAAAGTATACATATTGGAAGAAAAAGAGAAAAACTTGGAACTCTTTTTGATATCTTTTCTATCTTCATAGTTTGGTATATTGTTAACGTCATACTATGGGTGCCTAATTCAGGTATGCCATACTTGGTTCTTAATAAGACAGGGTGCTATTAGTGGACTTCAATTGTGGAACTTTGCACAGGATCATGAAAAGAAGGAAAAAGGGTTCAATCAGTCACACCCCAATTCTCTGTTTGGTGAAAAGCTTGGTTCTTTACCTTAATTGAATGCTATAAAGGTCAAGAAGATCAGACATTCAATTTCAGCTACTGCATTGTTCCTAGTTAATTATCAACATGCCCCACTTTGGCAATTTAAGTCGGTGATCAACTTTTTTTTTTTTTTGACATTTCTCCCTTTTCATTATATAAACTTGATTAAAAATAATAGTTCAATTCAAAATCTCCAACATATTTGTGAGAGTAATCCTACTAGACCAAGCTTTTAATCAATAATATTTGGTAATAATATTCCATGGCATTATGATCCACCAAATGTTAGGATTTTCTTTTCTATTATTTTCCATTTTTTAATCAGAATTTTCTTTCTTCAATCCTATTTTCAATGACCTTTTAAGGAATCGTTTGCTTTTAGAGACTACAACTTAACCACTTAAGGTAAGCATAAATTAAAACAATATAAATCAATATCCTAATTCCTTGAAATGAGGAAAGAGATATGTACCAAATCACAAAACCTCCAAGTACCTTATGCCAAAAAATACCTGTAAGTGCCCAACAACACAGGATATTTGTATTGGTTATTTAGACTAAAAAAATTTAATCTTGTGTACAAAGGATATGTAACAGAAGAATAGTTTTTTTATTACTAAACATTTATAAATATATACCATCATTTACATTTACTTATATGGCAATAAATTACTTCAATTTGAATTGAACTCAGGTACATCTACTTTAATTATTTTTACACAATTCAAATCCACATGTACACTAGATGTGAATAAGAGTTAAGAAGAAGTTGTTTACCATTCATTTTGAAGGGTAAGGGGAAGGTATTAGGTTGGTTAATGAAGTCTACCAAAAGAAAGTTAAAGAGCATTGAATGCATTTTGCAACTTCTTTGGACACACACACCACTTGCCTTTCTACTACTTCAATTCTTCTACTACCCTTTCCATCTATATATTCTCTGTCTCATCATTTTCTTATTAACTGAGACTGACCTCATCTTTGGTTCTGCTCCATCTTCACTTCTCTTTGTCTTTTCAACCATGAACCCATCTGAGCAATTTGTGGAACATGGAATATCTCACCAGGTGCTCTCTTTTTCTTTCTTTCATTCTTGCATTCTCTAAAGTCTTAACTAAGGAACTATCACCCGTTAAATACTTGCATGGTCTCTTGTCAACTTTTTTTACTCAGTGATCCTTTTCTCCATAGTCATTATTCTGTGAATGTTCTTTTGTATGCCTATGTTCTCTGAAATGTTTCAAGGTTGTGAACTTCCATGGAAAAGTCTGATACTTTTGGATACTGTTCTGGCATATGTTTGATGAAATTGTGTTGATTTTTTTATTTTTTTTACTTTGTCATATAGCATCTGAGGAAAGTTGAATGTGGATATTATTAATTTCTAATGTTTGGCTTTCTGTATCAGAATCTAAAGAGGACATCTTGTGCAACTGTTCTCACTTTGGCTTACCAAAGTCTTGGAGTAGTCTATGGTGACCTCAGCACTTCTCCTCTTTATGTTTATAAAACCACATTCTCAGGGAAATTGAGCCTCAAAGAAGATGATGATGAAATTTTTGGGGTTCTTTCATTTATCTTCTGGACATTTACCATTATTGCTCTCTTCAAATATGTCTTCATTGTGATGTCTGCTGATGACAATGGGGAAGGTAGAATCTTGAATAATGATCCTAGTGCTTTTGGTGTGTGTCTGTCCTGTTCTTTCAAGCTGCTGAAGCCAAGCCAATTATAACTACTTGGGAAGGATACATAATCTTATAATCACATTCTTACTCAGCCAAAAGTACACAACCAACCTCAGAATATTTGTGCTTTTCCAAATGATTAAAAAGATGACAGAAGCACAGTCTAGATTCTGTCATTTGTTCTTTTTCACTTTATATAATTATGAGAGCATAATTTTGTCCCTTTATCTTTAGTTTCTTGAAATATACTCATGTCTAATATGATTAGTTAATTAGAAAAATAATAGTTCCAGGTTCATTTACTCATAACTACCATTCTTTGTTTTTACAATAAAAATTTCCTGCCAATACATTTCCACTTATGTTGCATTTTGAAAAGTTAGCTACATGAGCATAAAAAAATTTCTCATTTTTTCTGAGTTAATTAGTTAAATCTTTCTAGAATCAATTGTTCACTTATTGTGCAGGAGGTACCTTTGCATTATACTCACTTCTCTGTAGACATGCAAAACTAAGCATTTTACCTAATCAGCAACCAGCAGATGAGAAGTTGTCTGCTTATGCCACAGAAGATTCTGCAGACACATGGCAGTCTGCTTTTTTGAAGTTGTTCTTTGAAAAGCACCCAAGGTTCCAGAAAGGACTGCTGATCTTTGTTCTTCTTGGAACCTGTATGACAATTGGGGATGGTGTGATTACTCCTGCAATATCAGGTAGTTGATCAGGAGCAGCCCCTGAGCTTCTATAATGATGTTTACTTCATGAATCCTGTAAGCTATTACCTTAACTTCAGCTGCCTGGTGTTACTTGTACAAGTAAAAGGGAGCTTAGTCTAATCTATGAACACATTAAGTATATGATCCATCATTGACTTTGTTATACATACATGAAAGCCTCCAATGGTAGCTTTAGCTGATTACTAACTGCTAAAGTTGATTATTTCTTGTTAATATAATTAGATAATAAGTTAATAACACATTTAAGATTAACTTTTTCTGTTTACAGAAAATATCCTTAGTCTGGACATGCTTCTCAAACACCATCCCACTGCATAATATAGTTGTCCATTTCATGTTGTTATGCATGATGTAATAATGTCTAAGTACTTATTTGCAAGGAAAGGGAAAAACAATAACTGAAGGTTATTGATTCATACTATATACTTTTCTAATAATAAAGTGTGGTTGAGAAGGGCAAGTATTATTCTTCTTTCAAGGAATATTTGTTCTGTGAAACATATTTTTCTTAAGGGATCTCTTACACCAGAACATTATATATTTCAAATATCATGTTAATCTAGCACATGACTCTAGTGGAGTGCATTGTTGTAGATGATCAACTAGGGATCTTGTTAATTAATTATTACATAATAATAAGGAAATTGGATGATACTAGTGAATTTGTTGTGGGTGGTTGCTATAAGATAAATATTTTACTATGGAGGTTACAAGCCTATGCAAGTTGTGCAGAATAAGTGAGGGAGTCAAATATGCTAAGGACTCTTCTTGGATACCTTAAGAATTTGGGGGGCAAGGGGGAAAAATACCTTGCCTTGAATATGCTGATACTTAAGGAAATTACTACTGCATTAAATTTTCAGAGATTGGTGGCCTATAGTCAGGATTTATTTAGCTTACTTGTTATGAGATTATATTAGTTCAGGAGTTGATATTTGTACATAGTTTTTTATTTGTTCCTCCTTTGGGTGTATGAAACAATTTTTTTTTGTCTCCTTTCAGTTTTTTCAGCAGTTTCTGGAGTTCAAGTTAAGATCAATCAACTCCATGACAGTATGCCCACCAAACTTCTTTCATTACCTTAATATCTACTCACAATTTTTAAAACTCTACATGATTTGTGCAGATTATGTTGTTATAATATCATGTGTCATTTTAGTGGGCCTTTTCTCCATTCAGCATCATGGGACACATAGAGTTGCTTTCATGTTTGCCCCAGTTGTTGCAGCATGGCTTTTGTGTATCAGTGGTATTGGTATATACAACATATTCCACTGGAACCCACAAATATACCGTGCACTTTCTCCAGTTTATATGTTGAGGTTCCTCAAAACCACTGGCATTGAAGGATGGATGTCATTAAGTGGAGTGGTGCTATCAATCACAGGTAACTATAATAGTCAATTTTATTAGCAGCTGAAGTGTTGAGGAATGAATTTTCCTGTGGTACTGTTTCAGGAGTGGAGACAATGTATGCTGACTTGGGTCATTTTTCTGCACTCTCAATAAAGGTAATTTGAGAGTATAGAATAATTAGCTAACTGTATGTTTGGTTTGGCGTTGAGAAGTGACCAAACTCAAATTTGAAACTCTCAATGCAATTATTTATAGGGTTGGAAACATAAGTTTATTACGTTTCAACACTAAATCAAACATACCTTAAGACCTCGTTTGAGGTGGTTGTCAATTTTTAGTTTTTGATTTTTTAAAAGTTAAAACCAAGTTTTTACACCTCAAAACTAAAAATCAAAAACTTTTTTTGTGGTTATGAAAAAAAGACTAAAAACAGTTTTGAAAATAGTTAAAATCCCAATTTACAACCCTTTTATCTGAACATATATTGTTTTGAAAATGAGATTTGAAAACCAAAACCTAAAAACTAACAACCACCCCAAACAGAACCTAAGTTGATACAAGTATGTTTTTTTCTACCCAAAAATGAAATCTGCTTTAACAGTTGAACTTAAATCCCAGATAGCTTTCACATGTCTAGTATATCCCTGCCTGATTTTGGCATACATGGGTGAGGCTGCATTTCTCTCTAAGCACCATTATGACATCCAGAGAAGTTTCTACAGAGCCATACCAGGTAAGAAATTATGTTAAGAAACCACAAACTGTCAATGTTATTCAATATTTCTGGTCTATCTAGTGTAACTGTGCCACTATTTTATTTTTTTTTGCAGAAGCTGTATTTTGGCCAGTTTTTATAGTGGCCACTTTTGCTGCAGTAGTAGGAAGTCAAGCAGTAATTTCTGCTACTTTTTCCATCATAAGCCAATGCTGTGCATTAAATTGTTTTCCTCAGGTGAAGATTGTTCACACTTCAAGCAAAATATATGGGCAGATTTATGTTCCAGAAATCAATTGGATACTAATGTGCCTTTGTTTAGCTGTCACAATTGGCCTAAGGGATACAAACATGATGGGCCATGCATATGGTACACTTCTTTTACACTATTTACTTATGATATATTAAGTACTCCTTCCGGACTCGAAAAATCCATATATGCTGGTCCAAAATATAAACAAATCTCAACTAATTTCATCTTATTTAATGAGATCATCCAAAAATGCCATTTATTTAATTCAGATTTTATTTTCCAAAGAGCCGATTTAATAAAATGTATACCAATAGAGAGTATTTCCACTTGAAACAAGTTCCAATAACATTGAAATACTCCGGGAAGGGTAAATTAGGGAACGCAATTCATGTTTTAGATGACATTAAAAAAGTTAAATGAAATTAACTAACATTCTTAATTAGCGTAAATTAGCTTTTTTTTCCTTATATTCGAGTCTAGAATAGTATTTACCAGTGAACTTTAACTATTTTTGTGGCTCTGTAGGACTGGCTATCACAACTGTTATGTTTGTGACAACATGCTTGATGACACTAGTAATTGTGATTGTCTGGAAGCAGGGGATAATAAAAGCCCTCATATGTTTACTGTTGTTTGGATCAATTGAACTTCTTTACATCTCAGCTTCAATCTGCAAAGTCCCTGAAGGAGGGTGGATCCCACTTGTGCTATCTTTTATTTTTATGGGCATAATGTTCACTTGGAACTATGGAACAATGAAGAAACACCAATTTGATGTGGAAAACAAGGTTTCAATGAGCAAGATACTATCTTTAGGACCTTGCTTAGGTATGGTCCGTGTCCCTGGAATAGGACTAATTTTCAATAATCTAACTTCAGGTATCCCTGCTATTTTTGGCCATTTTGTTACAAACTTGCCAGCATTTCATCAGGTGTTAGTTTTTGTATGTGCCAAATCAGTTCAAGTCCCTTATGTCAGTGAAAGTGAAAGATTGGTCATTAGTAGGATTGGTCCAAAGGTGTACCGCATGTTTCGTTGCATTGTAAGATATGGTTACAAAGACATGCAACAAGAGAATTACAATTTTGATAATAAGTTGGTATCTGCAATAATACAATTTGTAGAACAAGAGGAGAGTGTTCCAGAACCAACACATGAATTGTCTACGGATGATCATGATGGAAACTTAAATGTGGAAAACATCGGTGCTTCACAATCACAACACACTTTGAATTGTGAAAATAATTTGTTACCATTTTCATGTGTTTTGAGGGAGATGAAGGATGGTGGTTGCAATCTTCAAGAGTGTCCCTATAAAGATGAGTCTTTGCAGATTTTAAAGGCCAAAGAGTCTGGTGTTACTTATATACTTGGACATTCCTATGCAGAGGCAAAAAAATCATCCTCCATTGTAAAGAAATTTGCAATTGATGTTGTTTATGCTTTTCTAAGCAAGAATTGCAGAGACCCTGATATTGTTCTGGATGTAGCTCACACTTCTTTGCTAGAAGTTGGTATGGTTTACCATGTTTAACTCTAACCTTACACAGAGGTATTCACATAGAAGAGAATAGACAGTTTATATGTAAATGTTGGTCTAGAACATTGACAATATAATGACTTCTACAAACCAATGGGTTGTAGATTTTTCATTATTGATCTCTAGGTGTCCATGATTCTGTATCTAAGAATGTAATTCAGAAAATTGTTTTATACAAGAAAAGTACAATATACACATACAAAATATGCTTATAGGTGGGATATGAGAACGGAAATGTTTTTTCCACACCCATATTTGTACACTTCCCGCATACCTTGGTACACGTCGGCTTCTAAGATAACGTGGAAAGAAGGTAACGGATGCCAACTAAGGGAGAGAAAGAGAAAGGGCGCGAAACATTGATGAAAGGGCGCGAAAGATTGATCTGAAAATTGAAACACATTGCCCCTTTGCTACATATAGCGGTACGCACGAAGAGAGAGAAGAAATGCATGGGAGCGAACTAAAAAGAAAACAGGATTGTAATATCGTAACGACATTAAAGTTCATTTACATATTGTGAAACAATGGTTAATGAGTCATGTAGAAGTGGTTAATAGATTGCAGAAAATAGTTAAAAGCAATAGAAAATGAGGCAAGCAAATATAATTCTGTAAACAGATGATTAATGAGTTACGGAATAGAGGTTAAAAATGTAATGAATGTGGTTAATTCCAGATGATTAATGGCATTAAAGTCATGACAATAGAAGGATAATGTTCATTTACATCCTGTGAAACAGTGGTTAATGAGTTATATAGAAGTGGTTAATAAATTTTAGAATACGGTGAAAAGCAACAGAAAACTGGGCAAGCAAATTCTGTGAATAGGGGGTTAATGAGTTGCGGAATAGAGGTTAAAAATGTAATGAATGTGGTTAATTCCAGAAGATTAATGGCATTAAAGTCATGACAATAGAAGGATAATGTTCATTTACATCCTGTGAAACAATGGTTAATGAGTTATATAGAAGTGGTTAATAGATTGCAGAATACGGTGAAAAGCAACAGAAAACTGGGCAAGCAAATTATGTGAACAAGTGGTTAGTTGCGGAATAGAGGTTAAAAATGTAATGAATGTGGTTAATTCTAGAAGATTAATGGCATTAAAGTCATGACAATAGAAGGATAATGTTCATTTACATCCTGTGAAACAATGGTTAATGAGTTATATAGAAGTGGTTAATAGATTGCAGAATACGGTGAAAAGCAATAGAAAACTGGGCAAGCAAATTATGTGAACAGGTGGTTAATGAGTTGCTGAAACAACAGTGCTCCCCCGGTACAAATGCGGGAGCAGTGTGCTGATGTACATCTATCAACACTCTAAAATTTTATAGGAATTTGTTATATGAAACATTTGATGCCGCTTTTTTGTAGGGCTTTTTGTAGATGTTAAATAGGTGGGTGTTTCATCAAAATTTGTACATGCAAAAAAGATAGGTATAAGAAAAAGGATAAGGGTACTTGTTTTAGTTTTTAAGATATATAAGAATAAGGATTTAAATAAATCTAACGAAAATATGATAAGATAGTCACGGTTATTTTCACCTCTTCGGTAGGGTATGGTAGACATTAAAATATAAAGTATATATAATCCCAAGAGGTTGGTCGAGTAGAGCAAGATATTATCTCGTATCTGACAAGTAGCAAGTTCGAACCTCAACCCACTCGTTCCTTTGGAGTCACTTAAATGTAAGTATCTTTGTAAGTACTCTTTGAGCCCGGAGCCTTTCGCCCCTTTGGACTGAGGCACCATCCCCTCACTCTAAAATTTTTTTCCACCAAAAAAAAAAAAGTATATGTTGGATTTAAAATGAATAATTTAAATTTAATATGTAAATATTATAATATAATTTATTTATACTAGAAATTTAATATCATTATTTATATTATAAAAATAATTATTTTAAATTTGAATTATTAATTTATAAAATGCACTTATTGCAACCATATTATTTAACTAGTAATATTTTATATAATTTTAAATTTATCATATCCTTTTATATAATTTAAATTTTGAAATACTGATCAATTATTATATTATTTAAATTTTTAAATTTGATCATTTGTTACTATAAATATTAATTGAGTAATATATTATTAAATGATAATGATAAGAATAATAATTTAAATTGAAAAAATATTTAGTATAAAAGGTTAAATATTAGAATCACACATGTTTAGATTTCTTAGGTGTCGTTTGGAGTGGTTTTCAATTTTCGGTTTTTGGTTTCGAAATCCAAATTTGAAAACAAAACGTGTTTGGATAAAATGAGGTTAAAATGGTTTTTACACAAGTTTCAAAACCAATTCCCCTTACTTTTCAAAACAAAAAAAAAGGTTTTATGTTTTCTGTTTTCTATTTCATTCTTTTCTCTCTCCTTTCTCTCCTCTATTTCTCTCATGTTTCTCTCCTTTCTCCTCTGTTTCTCTATTATTTCTCTCTCCTCTCTCTCCTCTGTTTCTCACTCCTCTCTCCTCTCTCTATTTCTCTCTCATCTCTCTCCTTTGTTTCTCTCCTGTTTCTCTCTCCTCTGTTTCTCTCTCCTATTTCTCTCTCCTTTCCTCGTTTGTTTCTCTCATGTTTCTCTCTCCTCTCTCCTCTGTTTCTCTCTCCCCTCTCTCACCTGTTTCTCTCTCCTATTTCTGTCTCCTCTCTCTCCTCTCTTTCTCTCTCCTTTGTTTCTCTCTCCTCTCTCCTCTATTTCTCTCTCCCCTCTCTCCTCTATTTCTCTTTCCTCACTTCTTTGTTTCTCTCTCCTCTGTTTCTCTCTCCTATCTCCTCTCTCTCTTCTGTTTCTCTCTCCTCTATAGATAAACAGTAGAGAAATAGAGAAGAGAGAGGAGAGAGAAACAGAGGAGAGAGGAGAGAGAAACAATAGAGAAATAGAGAAGAGAGAAACAGAGGAGAGAGGAGAGAGAGCGAGAAGAGAGACACTAGAGAAACAAAGGAAAGAGGAGAGGGATGAGATAGAAACAAAGGAGAGAGGAGAGAGAGAAACAATGGAGAGAAAGACAGGAGAGAAACAAAGGAGATAGGAGAGAGGAACGGAGGAGAGAGAGGAGAGAGAATTATTCATGTAATGCATAGAACTGAAAACCGATATTAAAAAAATGAAACTGGAAACCATAAAACTGAAACTGAAAACTGGTTTTTAGTTTTAAAATTTTCGAAACTGAAAACTGGTTTTGGTTTTTAAAATTTTCAAAACTGGAAACTGAAAACCACCCCAAACGGGCCCTTAATATCAATTTTTTAAGTGATTGAAAGAGATTTAAAGAAATGTTAAAAAAAAATTTCAAATAAGGTGTGTGAAAATTGAAATACACTATCCAAAGAATTTGTAAGAAAATACAAAAAGTGACAGGTAACTTTTTTATTGAGAGAATAACGAAAGTGTAATGAGATTTCAAAATTATTATATAGAGGATTTATTATGTTCAGAAACGTACCCGCATGTAATATGTTTGTTACTCGTACCCCCACTTCATCCATTCTTTTCTTCTTCCACAAGTTTTAATAGAGGTTGGTTTCATGTGAGTAAGAAAGTGTTACGGTCTAAACCTAAAGCCCAATAATCAAAGTGGCCCATGCACAATATAATTATCATATCCATAATTATATGATATATAATTATGATATCCTCAAATATATAATATATAATTATGATATCCATAATTATATGATTGTATATGCTAAACTTACTCCTTTTATATTTATGCCCACTTACCATATTTATACAGGGAAAACCCCTATAAATAGAGATCATTAACAGATCATAAGGTACGCAATCTCACCCAGTCAATCACTTTGACTGTTATACATATTTGACTTGGGCGTCGGAGTCCCTTTGCAGGTACACCCCCCCGGGTTCAACTCGAATTCAAGCTTCGTCAAGCCGGATCCAAATCCGAGTTCATTCCTGCTGACTCAGACCCAGGTTCGAGTTCTATCCCAGAACATTTGGCGCTAAAAGGAGGGCCTCCCCCTCTCCAGCATGACGGTCACAACCCGCCGCCAGACTACAAGGCACCATCATGAACCGACACCTGAAGGATGAGTAGAGGATCTCGGAGCCCAAGACGAACTAATAGAGCAAGAAGGAACTTCACAGCCTCACAACGAAACCGAACCACGTGAGGGAGATCACCAAGACGACCCCCGGGACGAGATTATCCGGCGCCTCGAGGCTCAACTCAGGGAGTTTCAGGAACAACGCCAGCAATCACTCCGCGATCCGCAACCTAGGACAGTTGACGAGCCGACCGTAAACCAACTTAAGGAGCGCCTCCGACACTTGGAGCGCAGCATAAACCCTCAACCTCAACCCACTATTCAATCTCGGCCTGCATCGGACCGAGATCACCAAGAAGTCCTCCAACCGAGGGTCACGATCCATCCGACTCCATTTCGACATCCATTCTCTGAAAGACTAGCCCGGGTCGAGATACCAAAGCAGTACAGAGGCCCTTTACCCATTGAAACCTTCAATGGCACTACAGACCTGGTCAAACATTTAGACGCCTTCACCAATGAAATGCTTTTCATTGGCGCCCCCGAAGCCGTCATCTGCCGCTCATTCCCCAGAACTTTGAAGGGAGAGGCCTTAGCCTGGTTCAAGACTCTTCCCTTGGGATCCATAGATTCGTGGGACGATATGCATCACACCTTTCTGGGACGATTTACCATCTCCACAAAGATCCCCAGGGATCAGTTCACACTAGCCGAGGTCAAGCAGAACAAAGACGAACCCCCTTAGAATTTCCTATCTCAGTTTTACAAAGAATGTGCCCTCATCCCGGACCTGTCCGAAAATGTTCAACTGGTATGTGCCGTCTCGGCCCTCTCACCAGGATCACCCCTCGCCGTCTCTTTATCAGAAGAACCGGTTAGATCCATGGAACAGTTCAGACAACATTCTCATAAATACGTGGGACGGGAAGCTCATTTGGCCGTAGCTACCAAACAGGATACCCACCAAGGACAGGACCGAGGTTCCTACAATGACCGACATAAAGGGAAGGATAGAGGACATCACAAACAAGATCAACGTCAACCTCCCAAAGGCCGATACAACCACTATGCTCCTCTAAACACTAACCCTGGGAAGATCTTGAAGGAAGTGATGCACACTGAGCTGGCCGACATACCTAAACCCCCACCACTCAAAGCCTCAGCTCAAAAAGACAAGTCCAAATACTGCTCTTTCCATGAGGGGTATGGGCACAACACTGATGAGTGTATACAGCTGCGCGATCTCATCGAGAAACTCATTCGGGACGGCCGACTTGGTCGTTATATGAAAAAGAATCGGTCCCAAAGAGGATATCGAAAGAATGACGAGTGGAAGAGATCCCCTAGTCCAGAAGGAGGGAATGATAAGAAACGAAAGCGTTCTGCGTCCCCTAAGAGGTACAACAACAAGGAAGACAAAACCGGTTCCAGTAACCACACAACTCAGACCACACCGAGGGTGCGAATCAACATGATTTCAGGGGGATTTGCTGGTGGAGGACTGTCAAACAATGCAAGAAAGAGACACCTCCGGGAAGTCTACAGTGTCGACCAGACCGACATGAAGATAGCAACAAAGAGACTCCCAAACCCGGTTATCACCTTCTCGGATGAAGACTTTTTTGATGATGTGGTGGACCATGACGATCCTTTTGTGATCCGATCTCTTATAGGAGACGGTGATGTCGGACGCGTCTTTGTAGACCAGGGCAGCTCAGCCGACATCCTCTTCTACAGGACCTATACCCAACTACTGCTACCCCCAGAATCACTCCTACCTTATTCAGGAGATTTGGTGGGCTTCTCTGGAGAAAGGATCCAACCCAAAGGATACCTTCAGACTACACTCAGGGTCAGCTCCGAAACCGAAAACAAGGTCGTCTCAACCAAGTTCTTGATAGTTGATTGTCCCAGCCTATACAATGCCATACTTGGACGTCCGTCCTTGAATGCCCTAGGAGCAGTCATCTCTACCAAACACTTGGTGATAAAGTTCCCAGACCGAGATGGTAAAGTGATCACAATTCAAGGGGACCGGAAAGAAGCAAGAAAGTGTTACAATGCTGCTCTGACCACCCTGCCCACATCTCAGCCAGAAAAGACACCCTCTAGAGGAAAGTTCACATGATTGATCTTGACCCCAGAGCCGAGTCTGATCCCAAGGGCCGAGATAGAATTGAGCCGGCTGCAAAGACAAGACCTTTTCAGATTGGGACTTCTGCTGAACAGACGACCAAAATTGGCTGTGACATGGATCACACCACGGAGGAGAAACTGAAGAAGTTGCTTTCCAAAAACTCAGACCTGTTCGCATGGACCTCAGCCGACATGCCAGGAATTGACCCCAACTTCTACTGTCACAAACTATCTGTTGACCCCAACGCTAAGCCGGTCGTCCAGAAGAAGAGGAAAATCGGCCTTTAAAGACAGCAAACAGCAGACCAGCAGATAGAAGAGCTCCTCAAAGCCAAGTTCATCTGGGAATGCAATTACGTCACTTGGTTATATAATGTCGTCCTTGTGAAAAAGTCAAATGGCAA
This sequence comes from Sesbania bispinosa, assembly GCA_026901365.1. Lineage (NCBI taxonomy): Eukaryota > Viridiplantae > Streptophyta > Magnoliopsida > Fabales > Fabaceae > Sesbania > Sesbania bispinosa. The sequence goes on along the minus strand of QLOH01000021.1, from coordinate 2,420,306 downwards.
ATGGATAATGTGCGTGGACTACACAGATTTAAATAAAGCCTGCCCCAAAGATCCTTTCCCCCTTCCCAACATCGACCAGCTGGTTGACAGTTCATCAGGGTACCATTGGTTGTCTTTTATGGACGCCTACTCAGGCTAAAACCAAATTCCTATGGACCGGGACGATGAAGAGAAGACGACTTTCATCACTGACAAGGGTGTTTACTGCTACACCATGATGCCTTTTGGCCTAAAAAATGCCGGCGCCACATACCAGAGAATGATGACAAAGGTTTTTTGAGACATGATGGGAAAAACTGTTGAAATCTACACAGACGACATCATAGCCAAAACTGCTGAGGGAAACGACAATGTGGCCGACTTAGAGTCAGTCTGTGACGGACTCAGGAAGCACAACATGAGACTCAACCCTTGATGGGTTTCTGGCAAGCGAACCAAAAATCCAGTAGTATAATAGTAAGAAAGATATCGTATCCACAGGGAACGGTCAATTCACGTATACTTGTGATCTATTTATCAAGGGAAAACAACGGTTTTTGAGAATATTGTTGCGGAAATTATAAACTGAAATTCAATAATTAATGAATTAGAAAGGAAGAGTTAGAGACACTTTACTTGGATTAGGATTGAACTTCATCTCATCACACCCCTCATGTATGTCGAGACTACCTATTATTTATAGGCTTTGAACTATAACACTGTAGACAAACTATATTGCTAAGACCCCGAGTTACCAGGCGCCACTCACACTCAAAGGTAATCCATGCGGGTTCTCCCAAGCGATAGACTTACCCTCGGCCTATTTTGCTTTCTTTATTCGGTTTGTAAAAGAACTAATTGATAAACGAGGCCTACTACTCTAGACGCACCTTCGCTAGAGTACTGTCACTACCCATCACTCATTAGAATACATCCACGTTTCGCTTCCTGGATTGACAATCAACTAATCCTTTGCTAGCGGTAATTTAATAACCATGCCTATCCTGTAGACGCCCTTCATTAGAGTACTCACACTACCCATCAATCACTAGCAACGCCCATGTTTCGGTTCACTGGCTACCGAGTATTCTCATTCACTCAGAGGTTGAGTTTCCTATGTCTAGGCTCCCCCAAACTCAATCCTAGTGGTAACGTTAATTACAAACTAGCCTATAACTCTGGGGCAAGTGCGGAAGTTAGTAATTAAGCACAGAACAAGATTACCAATATTATAGCTAGGGAACTGCATAAATAAATAGATAGAGTTCAACATACACTTGGAAATGGAATCGATTACATTCAATCCTAATGGAGAGTTAACTACACATGGTAGCCATACAAACCACCGAAGATGCTGTCACCATCTTCAATCCTTGTGAAGCGCTCCTCCTCCTCTCCTACTCTAAAATTAGAACTGGTGCATTATCACTGGAATATAACTGAATTACAATAATCCTGCACACTTTGATCTGGTGCAATGAGGTCCTATTTATAGGTTAAGGAAAGACAAGGAAAATTGGGGAGAAATCTATCTAAAAACAGCAATAGGGCACGAATCTTTGTATCTTGCGCTTCTCCCTGCGCTACAGCGCAGGTTGCAGCGCAGGATCCAGAGAGCTGCGCTTCACCCTGCGCTACATCGCAGGTTGAAGCGCAGAATGCGTCCTGCAGCTTCAATATTTCTCTTTTTAACTTGATCTCTCCCCGAGACTGGTTTTGGTTGATTTGTCTTTCCTTGTTTCCCTTTTCTTGATGAAATCTTTGCATTTATTGAGCATCTTGGATTTAATTGGGAAGGTTGTCTGCAGAATCATTGTTTAATTGGCAGTGATTGCTCTCAAATAATCTTCAAATCTTCATTAAATGCCTTCAATTAAACTTCAAATCTTGTAAATATCTCCCTTATTTAATGCTATCTTTCCTTCAAATCAAATCCTTGCAATATTCTGCAAAAATCAGCAATATATCTATCAAAATAGCATCAAATTCAAATCTAAGATTAATAAATACAATTTATCTAATATTAAATAAAAGGGATTAAACTGGGGCAAAATTACCATTTTATCCTTGATAAGTGAACTAAAAAGTGCTCTAATTTATCATATAATTTTCACTTATCAAAATACCCCCCAACTTAACTTCTTGCTTGTCCTCAAGCAGGAGACCTCTTTGCAATCAAAACATCAATTCTATTCCCTGTGTAATCCAAAAACAATTCAAAACAAATTCAAGGAACTCTTCATCATCTCCTTGTTAAGCAGCAGTCACTTTCCAAACATAAGAAAAAATCGGGATTAAGGGATGTTACCAATCCTCAATCAGAATAGAACACAAACATCAGTCAAACTTCTCGAAAATAGCAATTAAAGCAATAATTGATAAACCAAGGAAATCCCTCATTCTCACGGGTAAGTGTTTCCCTCAATCTTTTTCACCACCATTGAACAACTAGAATTGATAGTCGTTTCCAACATCTGAACCTGCAAGTAGTTAACATGGATCAAAAGGTCTTTTCTTTGGTTGTAATGAGGCTGGGCTATCAAGAAATCATGGTTTTTCTAGATATGCAAAGAACACTTTGAATAGAGAGCATCTTGTGATTGTGCTTGGGTCTTCTCTCCATCTACCATGTCATTCTTGAATTGTCTCCCTTTTTCAGTTGGCCTATTTGTTTGAAGAAGTACTCCCCCCAACTTATTCAATTCCACACTTTTGTGCAAATTTTTTTTAAATAGATATAAATAATAACATAGAGAATTTATTTGTGGGGAGTATCCTTCTTTGTGATTTCTTGTGCCTGCTCTTTGAATCTCTTTGACCTTTTAATTCACCAACCTCTTGTCCCATTTTGTTGTGTTGCACCTTGCTCTCTATCCCAAGTGTGAAGGGACATGGTATGATTATTAATCATGGCTGGGGTGCATTCAAAAGAAATATTAAAGGCTCAAATGGGGAATCAAAAGTTGGAAAATTTAATCAAGGTTGGCTATTTGGCACTGAGCAAAATATTATAATCACAAAACATGCCTTTGTCACTTCCATATCTTCCACTAGCAAGACAAAATTCAGAAACTCAAGCAATAACAGTTGACAAGCAGCGGTGAAAAACTCTCAATTTCAGTGTTTGGGCTCTCAGCTCACCGATTATTGGCTAAAATTCCTTGATAAAGCACTTAATGGTTTTAATTAACTATCCTGATAGGTTTTCTTGAGAAGCATCCTCATCCTAACTGATTATGGAGTTAATCACAAAACCCTATCATCTTTCCTAGTCTGGTTAGTTAAACTACTTAATTACAGAGAATTTGAAAAAGTCGCCTTCAATCCTAATTCCTAAGGTCCTAAAAAGTCCTAAAAATTTAAAAATTTAACAGAAAAATAGAAAATAACAAAATAAGTACTGCCTAATATAGATGATGTATCAGTGGTATACAATACATATCAAAAGAAAATAAGAAAATAAGAAGAAAAATAAGAAAATAAAATGAAAAGAAAAAGAAAAAGAAGGAAAAGCACCAAATAGGAAAGAAAAAATCAATCCTCATCTTGATCCTGATCCATGTAAGCTGCTCCATCCTCAGCTCTGGCTGCTCTATCCCCCCTGGGAAAATAGGCCTGTCCCCAAGCCACTGTAAGTAATCATGAAACTGTGCAGGGGTCATGGGGTCCACACGAGCCTAATAATGTCTACTCTGAAAATGAACAGCTGCTCGGTGAATAGTGGACATATGAGCCATCAAATGAGTGTGCTGGGCCTCAAGTCGTTGGGCCCAGATTGGAGCATCCATGTCTACTATTGGTGGTGGTGGTGCTTGCTGCTGCTACTGCTCCTCAACCTGTAACTCCTCAGCCGGGATACAGTTGGCTTCAATGTATGCTCTGGTCATGGGAAGTGCGATGCGAACCTTGGGGTTCACCTCTACACCCCTAGATCTACAGAGTGAGGTGATGAGAGAAGGGAAGCCAAGCCTGATCTTGGAGTTAGGGGTCTGGCGCCCCACAGAAGATGCAAAGTCTGATATCTTCTGGGTGATGACTCGTGAGACATCGATAACGGCGGCGGTGAGGATAGTGTAGATGAGGTGGGCCATGGGCATAACTACATCAGAAACATGCCCTGTAGGATGAATGTTGGCCAGTATCAGCACTGTCCACATCTGAGCTATGCTCCTCATATCTTTCCTGTAGATCCTAGCAGCCTCCTGATATGCATTCCATTCAAAGGAACGCCCTGGTAAGCATGGAAGCTGAGCAGTCTCAATGTCAAGGGGATCATTGCCATGAAGCCCCACAGCATTCATCCTCTCGTGGTATTGGCACACCACGAGATCTCTATCCTCCTCTATGGGATGTCCTAAAAGTGCATTGATTGCATCGCAATCAAATCTGATAACCTGTCCTCGAACATAGGACTCCCTCCTGCAGTTAACGTTGTGGTCTTCGATGGCGTTAGCATAGAATTCTCTGACAATGTCTGGATCAAAATAGTTGTCAGGACGACTGAGGCGGTCTCATCGCCTCCTGTGAATCTCAGCAGAGAACTCCTCATATTCCCCCTCCTGGAGGATGACTGGTCGTTCCAAGATGTGCATAAAAATTTTGGTTCACTGGCTACCGAGTATTCTCATTCACTCAGAGGTTGAGTTTCCTATGTCTAGGCTCCCCCAAACTCAATCCTAGTGGTAACGTTAATTACAAACTAGCCTATAACTCCGGCACAAGTGCGGAAGTTAGTAATTAAGCACAGAACAAGATTACCAATATTATAGCTAGGGAACTGCATAAATAAATGGATAGAGTTCAACATACACTTGGAAATGGAATCGATTACATTCAATCCTAATGGAGAGTTAACTACACATGGTAGCCATACAAACCACCGAAGATGTTGTCACCATCTTCAATCCTTGTGAAGCGCTCCTCCTCTCCTACTCTAAAATTAGAACTGGTGCATTATCACTGGAATATAACTGAATTACAATAATCCTGCACACTTTGATCTGGTGCAATGAGGTCCTATTTATAGGCTAAGGAAAGACAAGGAAAATTGAGGAGAAATCTATCTAAAAGCGGCAACATGGCATGAATCTTCGTAACTTGCGCTTCTCCCTGCGCTATAGCGCAGGTTGAAGCGCAGAATGCGTCCTGCAACTTCAATCTTTCTCTTTTTAACTTGATCTCTCCTCGAGACTGGTTTTGGTTTATTTGTGTTTCCTTATTTCCCTTTTCTTGATGAAATCTTTGCATTTATTGAGCATCTTGGATTTAATTGGGAAGGTTGTCTGCAGAATCCTTGTTTAATTGGCAGTGATTGCTCTCAAATAATCTTCAAATCTTCATTAAATTTCTTCAATTAAACTTCAAATCTTGCAGATATCTCCCTTATTTAATGCTATCTTTCCTGCAAATCAAATCCTTGCAATATTGTGCAAAAATTAGCAATATTTCTATCAAAATAGCATCAAATTCAAATCTAAGATTAATAAATACAATTTATCTAATATTAAATAAAAGGGATTAAACTAGGGCAAAATTACCATTTTATCCTTGATAAGTGAACTAAAAAGTGCTAAATTTTATCATATAATTTTCACTTATCAACCCTCTCAAATGCTCCTTCGGCGTACCATCAGGACACTTTCTGGGTTTCCTCCTTACCAACAGAGGAGTCGAAGCAAACCCGGACAAATGTAAAGCTGTGTTGGATATGAAAAGTCCGACTTGCATCAAGGAAATTCAGCAGCTTAACGGGAGGATCACTGCTCTCAGTCGATTCATCCCCAAGGCAGCCATAAGATCTCTTCCTTTTTTCCAACTCCTTCGCAAGGTGAAATCCTTCACCTGGTCCAGTGAATGCGAAGACGCCTTTCAGCAGCTCAAGCAGACATTAGCAAATTCCCCTATTTTGGTTAAACCGGCTCCAGGGGAACATCTGTACCTCTATATCTCCATAACCAACCAGGTCTTAAGTTCGGTTTTGATCAGGGAAGAAGGGCGCGACCAATTCCCCATCTACTTCATTATCAAAGCACTCCAGGGGGCCGAGTTAAGATACCAGAAGTTAGAAAAAGCTGCTCTGGCCGTGTTAGCCACTGCTCGCAGACTACGACATTACTTCCAGGGACACAAAGTCACAGTACGAACCGACTTACCCCTCAGACTCGTCCTTCACAAACCAGACCTCTCCAGACGCATGACGGCTTGGGCTCTGGAGTTGTCCGAGTTTGAAATCACTTTGAAGGTCGCACTGCTCTTAAAAGTCAAATCCTGGCCGACTTTATTGCTGAAATGACCCCCCTGAGAATACCCCCAGTTCTGAATGGACCGTTTTCGTGGATGGCTCATCTAACAAAAAAGGTGTCGGAGCCGAGATAGTCTTGGAAGGACCCAACAAAGTTTGCATTGAAAAGTATCTAAAGTTTGAATTCTCTACTTCAAACAACCAAGAAGAGTATGAAGCGTGCATTGCCGGCTTGTTGATGGCAAAAGAAGTTGGCGCCAAAAAAGTCTTAGTATGCAGTGATTCTCTATTGGTGGTATCTCAGATCAAGGGAGAATACCAAGCAAAGGAACCATTGCTACAGAGATACTTGGAGAAAGTAAAACTCTCAAGCGACGGGTTTGAAGAGATCATCTTCCAACACGTTCCAAGAGCCGAAAATGCCAAAGCCGACATACTCTCCAGGTTAGCAAGCACCAAAAGCTGGGAAATAACAAGTCAGTTCTCTAAGAAGTCATCTCGACCCCAACAATTTCGGAACGTTCCGTCCTGGCAATCGAAGAGTCTGAATCATGGATAACTCCCATCAAGTCTTACATCTTGATGGGCAAACTCCCTGAAGACGAGAAGGAATCTAAGAAACTAAGACGGCTGACATCTCGTTTCACGGTTGTCAAAGGAAAATTGTATAAGAAGGGATTCTCGACCCCTCTGCTCAAATGTGTTGAAAACAGTGAGGCCAAGTACGTCCTGGCCGAGTTACATGAAGGTAGCTATGGAAACCACCAAGGGGGAAGAACACTTTCAAGAAAAGCTCTCAGGGCCGGATATTACTGGCCGACCCTGATTCAAGACTCCATGGACTATGTTAAGAAATGCAAAGTGTTCCAGAAGAACGATTCCATCCACCATCAACCCTCTTCTGAGCTAACCACCTTGTCGGTCCCTTGGCCTTTCCACCAATGGGGCATTGACATACTCGGTCCTTTTCCACCCGCTCCAGGACAAGTCAAGTTTCTAGTGGTAGCAGTGGATTACTTCACCAAGTGGATTGAAGCAGAACCCCTCGCCACAATCACTTCAACCAAGGTCCAAAAGTTCTTTTACAAGAACATCGTCTCCAGGTTCGGGATCCCTCAATCCGTAATCACGGACAATGGAACCCAGTTCACTGACAAGAGGTTCAGAGAGCTCTTATCAGGATTGAAGATCAAGCACCATTTCACTTCGGTGGAACACCCTCAAACCAATGGTCAGGCCGAGTCTGCGAACAAGATGATCCTCAAAGCCCTTAAACGTAGACTAGACAACGCCAAAGGTAACTGGGTGGAGCAACTCGACCACGTGTTATGGGCATATCGGACCACTCCGCAGTCATCTACCAACGAAACTCCTTTCCGGCTTACCTATGGGACTGAAGCACTTATCCCGGTCGAAATTGGAGAACCGAGCTGGAGGGTAGAAAATTTTGACCAAGACACCAACGATAAAGCTATACTTGAGGAAATAGACTTCTTAGATGAAACTCGGGCAGTGGCACACATCCGAGACTCAACATTGAAAGAACGCCTCACAACACGGCGCAATGCCAAAGTGATGGCCAGAAGCTTCCAACCTGGAGATCTTGTCTTGCGTAGAGCCGACATTGGCAACAAGAATGCAGCCCAAGTAAAACTTGCAGCAAACTGGGAAGGCCCTTATAGGGTCACCGAGGCAACCGGGAATGGAGCATACAAGATAGAAACACTTGAGGGAAAAGCCGTACCAAGATTTTGGAACTCGGACAAGCTCAGAACTTACTATTCTTAAGGAATAATTACACTTAGGAAATTTTATTTCATTATTAGTTCATTTTGTCATTATTAGTTCATTTTGTTAAAAACCGGACGCGAAGAGCATCTCGGTCGTTGAAATGTAATATTAATAAAACCGGATGCGAAGAGCATCTCGACCTTGAATTATGAAGAGCTTCTTCAAAACAAATAGGTTCTCTAACCCGGACGTCACAAATCCATCAAAGCGTTAAAAGCGTACTAACGTTAAAAGCACTAGTCCGAGATCAAAGCGTTAAAAGCGTACTAACGTTAAAAGAGCGAGTCCGAGATCAAAGCGTTAAAAGCGTACTAACATTAAAAGCGCGAGTCCGAGATCATAGCGTTAAAAGCGTACTAACATTAAAAGCGCGAGTCCGAGATCATAGCGTTAAAAGCGTACTAACGTTAAAAACGTAAGGTCCGACAAATCAAAGTGTAAGACTTGCAAGAATAACAAGCAATAACAAAACACACCCAAAACGGGAAAGTTAAAGCACACGAAACTTAGCCCAAAGAGAATAAGCATTAGAGGAGCACATTGTCTTCACAAAGTACATAATTTAATAACATAGTACATAATTTAAAAAGAGAAAAATTACAAGTTAAAAAACAAAGGGAAATCATTCTTCGCAAGGGTCGACTTCCTCTCCAGAAATACATTTTTTTCTCCATGTCGACCCAGCAAATCCTCCCTTGGAAAACATTGTACTCGGCTGAAGTCCCATCCACCTTCAGACCAGGATTTAATATTCCCAATTGCGCCACAGCATTCCCAAAAGAAGCCTTGCTAATCTGCTCAGAAAGCTTCACGAGGCCGACTTTTTCTTCATTAAACTTAGCCTAAGCCTTTTGTAAATTCTTCTTCACAAGATCAGTCACGGCCTCCTTAGTCATCCCGGACGCTGGAGGAGCCACCTTCAATTTCTCCAAGTCGGCCTTCAGCTGGGCTATCTCAGTCTCGAGAGTCTTATTCTTCTCCTTGGCCGCCTTGAAGTACCGCTTGTATTTCAACTTCTCCTTTTTCTCAGTACTCAATGCCTCCTATAGCCTTGAGATCCACCAACGCGGTATCCCTCTCCGTCGTTCGAGCATCCATTTCTGAGTTGACTCGGTCAAAAGACAGCACAACATCCAGCCGCATGTGCCTAAAAAACGCAGCATGCTGAAGGCACTGACGCTCCATATCCCCCAGATGTTCGATAATCGGCACATTATCATGAACCGACTTTAGAAAAGGGTTGTACAAAATTCGATCTATCTCAGGAGTATCTAATTCTTCCTCCGAGTCATACAGGTTGACATCCGACTCTCCAGAAGACTCGTCAGTCTTGAGCCTCTTCTTGCCCTTAGCAGATTTTTTCTTCTGAGGACGAGGCTCCTAACTGCCGTTCCTACGCCCCGCATCCTTAGTCGGTCGACCACCACCTAGAGTCGGCTGGCCAGCTACCCCACTCCCACCAGCCTGCTGAGTGAATTCAATATCAACATGCACGTCATCTTGAGGACCTACATTGGCATTCTGTGCATTTTGCAGAGCCCTCAGTTGTTTAAGCACAGCGTTGGCCATCGAAGCTACAAACCAGAAAGTAAAAGTTAGCCGAGATAGAAGTAAAATCAATTTACATGCAAGAAATACAAGCCTCACCAATTCTTGAACCGACACTGCGAGTCGGGCCATCTAAAATTTTCTTAGATGAAACAACCCCACACTCCTCAACCGACTTCATCAACAACGTCCTCACCGCCGCATCTTGTGAGGAAAGAGCCGACTCAACAACCTCATAGTTGGACGTCTTCCTATCAAAGTGCCTCTCACTCCAGTAAATAGGAAATCTTGGTGTGTTAGAAGACCTTTCCTCCCAAAACGGCTTCACACCCTCGGCCGCCTGTACTTGGAAGAACTCTTGTTTAAAAGTTATATTCCCCTCTTGGCCGACTCAACATAAGGCGTTATCAGCTTACGATCCTTATGCCCCCGTAACGAAATCCAACTCTTTAACGTCTCGGTCTTCTTCCCCTTAGGATGCTTCCTCAACACTAGGAAGAAATGAAAAAATAACTTTACAGAAGGGGTGAAACCGAACTCGGTCAATATCAACTCAAAGCACCTAATGAAGGCCCACGAGTTGGGATGTAGTTGCGAGGGAGCACACCTCAAATACATGAGCACCCTCTCTTGAATGTCAGTGAAAGGTGTTGAGTCTCAAAAATATCATAAGGGAAATTATGATGTTTTTAGATAGCTCACCTCTCAAGTTTTAATGTTTAACAAATTTGGGTTAAAATATTTTTCATAGATACATAAATATGTAATAACTTATCTATGATTTCAGCAAGCCACTCTGAACTTATAAAGACTATTTAAAGTGATTTCAACCTGTCTAAAGTGGAAAAGCCTTCTGAAGTGTTCAACCTGTCTGAAGTGTTGAAGCCGTCTGAAGTTCTCAACTCGTCTGAAGTGTTGAAGCTGTCTGAAGTGCCCAACCCGTCTGAAGTGTTGAAGCCGTCTGAAGTCTCATTAATGACGTGGCACTCTTTGCTGAAGTATGTGAAGACATCTCTGAAAGTCTTCTAAGTCAAGCGTTCTCTGCTGCACGTACCTTTTTCAAACATATTTATGGCAAGGAACACAGAGACCTTTCCTGGTATATTTGAATTTCATACACCACTGAGGAAATCCCTGCAACGCAACCTTTGCAGCAACAACAGTGGCAGCTTTACGGCAGCAGCAACCTGGTTCTTGTGTCAGAAATTTTCAGAACTCTCAGAAGCATGTCTCACAACGGATTAAATAGCATTTAATGTTATCTCTAAACGGTGGTATTTCAACGGATTGAAGATTGGTTATAAATAGCCCTTCATGAAGACCATCAAAGTAGAAGTACTTACAAAGAAAGTCTAAGAGATATTACGCTGCAAGTTTTTCTCTGCAAAAACACTCTGTTTTCACACTCTTTGTACACCATTTGTATATCCTGAGTATACCTCAGTTTTCATTGCACATTGTCTCTGTTTAAGCTTCTAACTTGTGTAGTTTAAAAGCTTAGACATATCTATTTTTTGTAAAAATTGTCTTTGAGCCTAGAGAGGCTTGTCTGTAAAAGAATACTTGGTTGTAGAGCCTGAAGAGGCTTGACTGTAAAAGAATACTTGTAATCTTGGACAAGATTAAGAGAAAATCCAAGTGCTAGTTGGCATTGGGACTGGACGTAGCTCACAGTGGTAGTGAGTGAACCAGGATGAACCTCCTTCTTCAACCACATTAACTGTCAATGGCATGAATAAAGCATGGTGGATTTCTGGTCCTCTGCTTGAGGAATACCTAACTCTAAGGGAGTGTATGAAAGCATCAAAGCCTCTGTTCTAGGGGTTTCAGTTTTTGTTGATCAAGTCATTCTCTCCACCATCATTGATGTTAGGGCTGAAGGTGCAACCTTCGCTCCTGGGTGGGAGATAAAGAATGGTGGGCACAAGCTGTTTACGAAGATGCTGTATGGAACTGAAGAACCTGAAAGCATGGATTCCAAGTTCTTGCTAGAGAAGGTCAGAGTTCTTCATGCTATCTTAGGGTGTGTTATAATCCCTAAGAGTGGAAGCAGAAACCATGTATCTGAATTGGAAAGGTTCTGTCTGATTCACCTACTGCAGAAGAAGAAAGTCAATCTCCCAAGCATTATCATGTTCCACATGCAGAAGAAGATTCGAGACTCTGTTGGAAATCTTCCCCACAACACTCTCATCATGAAGGTACTTATGCATTTTAAGGTACCTGTTGAAAGATTATGTAACCATAAATCCCCTGTATTCTTTGGTGAGTCAAACTTGAAGAGCATGGGAATCAAGCTCACTCCACGACCTCCATCGCCTACTCTGAAGGAGATTGTTCTTTTGGAGAAGGCCTCAAGAAGAGGAACCACTCTTGAGATTCTTGAGAAAGAGCTTCAGGGGGATATCAGAAAAGATGAGTTCAAGCCTTCCAATCCATCCCCTCATCTGAAAAGGAAGAAGCTCCCTGTTAGGAGTTCAGCAAAGGTGTCTCTCAAAGCTATGGACTTGCACACTCAGACATCCGAACCTGTTCAGAAGGCTTTGCAAAAGCCATCTGAAATTGTGGGTCAGGCTTCTGAAGGTGTAAGAACTCCTACTCCTAAGCCTACTTCTGATACAGAAGGAAAGGCTCATGAGGAAGAGGTAGTTGAGATTGCTGATCCTGAAGCTTTAGCAGCAGCACCCCTGACTACATGTCCTTCTGATCCTGAGCTTATTCAGGTAGCAGCCCTTGCTACAGCATTGGAAAATGAAGAAATGGAGAAGAAGGCTGAGCAAGAAAAGACTGATTATGCTCTTACAGTAACCTCTCAGCTAGCTCTTGCTGAAGATGAAAGGTTAGCTTCCATTGCTCAAGAGCCCAAGAAAAGAAAAAGATCCAGTGCACAACAGAGAAGGAGAACAAAAACTAAGTTATTTCAGCAAGCTCCTGAACCATCTATTAGGATCACAAGGAGCATTGCAAGCCAGCTGGAGGAAATGGATGAGGCTGGGAAGTACCAAAATTTTGTCAAAGCAAACTTGTTTTTCAAAAGAAGAAAAGCAAGCTGAAGAAGAAAAGGAGAGGGAACCTGAAAAAGCCAAACCTCCTCAGAAAAGGCTCAGAGTAAGGTTTGACAATGTGATCCCATCACCACCTTCATCACCTGAGAAGAAAATAGAAGAAGAAAAAGAAGAAGAAACACTTCCTCCACCTCCCTCATCACCATCTTCACCACCTTCATCACCTTCATCATCTTCAGAATCCACTCAGTCTGAAGATCCCACAGATCCAAATCAGCATGGTGACAGCTCTGCAGTATGGAAAAGAAGCATGCTGCTTGCTCAACTAAGGCTAGGACCCAAAAGTAGGGACTTCTTCACAGAGCCTACATTTGATCCTTATGCCTTTCCTTTCACTCAGCACCAACTTGATGCAGCTGCTAAAGTACCCCACAAAAAGTATGAGGAACCTTTCAGTGAGAGGGTCAGAGTCCCCAGGTTCCCCAACTTATTTGAAGAGCTGCAGTTTTTCAGAAATACTCCCCCATCTCTCTTCACCATGGCCTTATTAAGCATACTGCTGATGAAGAAAGGGCAACATATCAAGGAAGTTCATATCAGTACCACTCAGGCCAGATAGAAAAGATCATAAAGGGTGCAGTTTCACCTGCTCATAAGTGGGCTCCACTTAATCCCTTCTCTGGTGACTCCCTCAAGTTGTCTAATGATGAATGGTGTTTTGTTAGGCAACTGTCTACTGAAGCTGAACTCTTTGAGAGGGACTACTTGAGGTCAGTAGGCATGAGAGGCTATAGGCCACCTAGAACAATCTCCATCAGACCAACCATAGAGATTCTGGTGCAACCTGACAGGATAGTTCCTAGGTACCCCTTGGAAGAATGCCATGTTGACAAGTTCAAGGAACCTAAAGCTTATCCAGTTCCTCAGAAACCTTTTACCTCAACAGAATGGAAGGAGCTACCTGCTCGGATCAACAGACAAGGTGGAGGTTTAGATCACTGCTACAGGGATAGGGTTTGGTTGTCCCACTGGAAGATCAGAGAGGATGCTGGATCCTCTTCTGGATCTGCAGGACCGGATGATGACTCCATCATAGGCTGTGGTGTCTCCACCAATGTGCAGTATCAGTATATCAGAGGCAAATTCCCCATGTTTGAACCTTTTAATGAGGACTGGAAGCTAATCTGTCCTATCAGAACTTTCTTCTTTCCTTTGAGTCATCCAGAAGACTATGGGTTGCATCCAGGATTCAATCAGCTCAGATTCGTCTGCAAGCACATTCAGATTATTTTATATGAAGTAGAACTGAATCTTGAGGAAGAGAACAAGAAGTTGAGGCATCAAGTGAAGAGCTTGGAGAAAAGAAATGCTACTCTTGTGGCTAAGCAAGATCAAATCCTTCAAGAGCAACAACACATCAGAAATGGGCAAGAGGAATTAAAGACTGCTGTCATTTCTCAGATTGACAAGGCCAAGGAGGAACTGCTCTCCCTTCTGAAAGAAGTCTTTCTAAAGAAAGATGGATAGTCTATGATGTTTAGCCATGCTTAGTGTTACTTTCATTTTGAGTATTTATTTTCTATTATGTGAACTTTGTGTTTGGTGTTTAATTTGAACTCTTTTTAAATTGATAATTTATTCTGATTGTTCTCATGAATGCAAGCATCTCATTGTTGTGATTATATTACTATGATTGTTTTGTTGTTGTGCTATGAAATTCCCTTTTGATTAATGACAAAAGGGGGAGTATTAAAACTAACAAAATCTGATCTGAAGTAATTACAGGTCTCAGGAGGAATATTTGATAAGAGTTTATATCCTGAGAGATCTTTATCTGAGGGGGAGTTTATTTTAAACAAATTTGTCATCATTAAAAAGGGGGACAATGTTGAGTCTCAAAAATATCATAAGGGAAATTATGATGTTTTTAGATAGCTCACCTCTCAAGTTTTAATGTTTAACAAATTTGGGTTAAAATATTTTTCATAGATACATAAATATGTAATAACTTATCTATGATTTCAGCAAGCCACTCCGAATTTATAAAGACTATCTAAAGTGCTTTCAACCTGTCTAAAATGGAAAAGCCTTCTGAAGTGTTCAACCTATCTGAAGTGTTGAAGCCATCTGAAGTGCTCAACCCGTCTGAAGTGTTGAAGCTGTCTGAAGTGCGCAACCCGTCTGAAGTGTTGAAGCCGTCTGAAGTCTCATTAATGACGTGGCACTCTTTGCTGAAGTATGTGAAGACATCTCTGAAATTCTGCTAAGTCAAGCGTTCTCTGCTGCACGTACCTTTTTCAAACATATTTATGGCAAGGAACAAAGAGACCTTTCCTGGTATATTTGAATTTCATACACCACTGAGGAAATCCCTGCAACGCAACCTTTGCAGCAACAACAGTGGCAGCTTTAGGGCAGCAACAACCTGGTTCTTGTGTCAGAAATTTTCAGAACTCTCAGAAGCATGTCTCACAACGGTTTAAATAGCATTTAATGCTATCTCTAAACGGTGGTATTTCAACGGATTGAAGATTGGTTATAAATAGCCCTTCATGAAGACCATCAAAGTAGAAGTACATACAAAGAAAGTCTAAGAGATATTATGCTGCAAGTTTTTCTCTGTAAAAACACTCTGTTTTCACACTCTTTGTACATCATTTGTATATCCTGAGTATACCTCAGTTTTCATTGTACATTGTCTCTGTTTAAACTTCTAACTTGTGTAGTTTAAAAGCTTAGACATATCTATTTTTTGTAAAAATTGTCTTTGAGCCTGGAGAGGCTTGTCTGTAAAAGAATACTTGGTTGTAGAGCCTGAAGAGGCTTGACTGTAAAAGAATACTTGTAATCTTGGACAAGATTAAGAGAAAATCCAAGTGCTAGTTGGCATTGGGACTGGACGTAGCTCACAGTGGTAGTGAGTGAACCAGGATAAATTCTTTGGCTAAGTTTTCTATCCCTTATCTCTTGTCAATTTATTTATACTAACCAAAGGGTGTTGAAAACTGTTCTGATAATTTTTAAAAGCAAGAAACCTTTTTAAAGACCTTTTCAGAAGCCTTCTTAAGATACTTCAGACAGCATCTTAAACTTGTCTGAAACCATTATAAACTTAACTGTTTGTGAAAAGCTTTCATAAATTGTTAAGAAACACTATTCAACCCCCCTTCTAGTGTTTCCCTGTGTTTCTACAAAAGGAAGCCAAAACTTCACCTTAGAATGGAAGAAGTCATAGGTGTACAAAAATGGAGTGTTGGTTTCGGACAAATGACAAACTCGGCTCCCTCTTGGGGGAATCACCACATTATATTTTTCCTTCATCTCAGTCGAGTCAAACACCTCCAAATCAAACAGACGCTCCTGAGTATGCTCCGGACAGCCGGGTCTATACAGAGAGTAGGTACCAAGAACCTCCGGATCCACCCATCTATACCTATCCGCCCACACAGGCAAAAAGTAATCTCCGTCACGAGCCTCAGCCATTTCAACACCTGTAGAGGCCGTATAACAACTACCCTAATCAGAACCGAGACGACTAGTACCCGACTCGGACCAATCGAAAATGGAATCATACGAATCCGTCTCAGATTTCACCAAAGTCCTATCCATCTCGGCCCGAACAACCCTCCCAGAGGTAATGTTCCACCGCCTCAACACCTCGGCCACCTCAGGACTAAAACTCTTATTTTCCCCACAAGATGACCGACTCCGAGATACCCACGACTCAGGTTTCCCGGACAAAACTTCCAAAGACTCACTATCACTCATTTGCACAAAATGAAGAAAGAAAAGGAAAATAAATACTTGTTAGTCGGATCCTGAGTACGAGTCGATGTATGAAAGCCGGTTCTGGATTTGAGATTGATTTCACAAATAGAAGCAAAGAACAAATTCAAAGTGAAGTAACGAAATGGTAAGACTTCGCCGCTTATTTATAGGACCGGAAAGGCCCATAACCCCTTGCAGCCCAAGAAGTCGAACCGTCGCGACCATGTAAGGAAGAGACACGTCACATGGGAGACGAAACATCACAAGAAACCAAAACGTTTCGGAAACGTTTAAGGAACAACGAAACGTCGCAGCGATACATCAATCAGGAACCCGTCTCAGATCACCATAAATGAAATTCGTCTCGAACCATTGCTCCAGCAAGGGACGACTACAATCATCTCGATCCATCTCGTCTCAAACGAAAGCTCCCAAGTAAGTTTTAAACTCTAAAACCGTCCCGAACGAGGAAAGTCGTCCCGGACATAACATGAAAAAATACTTGAGCTCAAAGTCAACTTCGTCAAAGTCGACCAGAGCTGGGGGCTTCTGTTACGGTCTAAACCTAAGGCCCAATAATCAAAGTGGCCCATGCACAATATAATTATCATATCCATAATTATATGATATATAATTATGATATCCTCAAATATATAATATATAATTATGATATCCATAATTATATGATTGTATCTGCTAAACTTACTCCTTTTATATTTGTGCCCACTTACCATATTTATACAGGGAAAACCCCTATAAATAGAGATCATTAACAAATCATAAGGTACGCAATCTCACCCAGTTAATCACTTTGACTGTTATACATATCTGACTTGGGCGTCAGAGTCCCTTTGCAGGTACACCCCCCGGGTTCAACTCGGATTCAAGCTTTGTCAAGCCGGATCCAGATCTGAGTTCATTCCTGCTGACTCAGACCCAAGTTCGAGTTCTATCCCAGAACAGAAAGCATTCCATCTATTTACAAGGAAAAAAATCATCAACAAATAATTACAAAATTCAAATGACTG
Organism: Sesbania bispinosa; assembly: GCA_026901365.1. Lineage (NCBI taxonomy): Eukaryota > Viridiplantae > Streptophyta > Magnoliopsida > Fabales > Fabaceae > Sesbania > Sesbania bispinosa. Next base: position 2,402,946 of record QLOH01000021.1, on the reverse strand, counting down.
AAAGCTTAAAATAATATCATATTACACAAATGGATAACAAAACTAAGATTTAAAGGTGATCATTAGAGTAGATTGAGCTATAAATCTAATGATTTAAATCAAACCAATTAAATTAGTTCAGATTAATTTGATTAATCGGTTTATTTCATTTTAAATTTGAATTAAACCAATTATAATTAGTTCAGTCCTCATTCTTTTCTTTCTCAACCCAATAATTTTTTTATTTGATTTTAAATTTATATTATACACTTTAGTTTTTAGTACTTAAAACTCTTTTTTTACTCGTCTATTATTTTTCCATTCATTTTGACCTCATGATATCATCTAGTGTCACCATGTGTGCTTATATTTATTAATATCCAACTTCCTTATCATATTTTGCATAAAGAGATTTATAAGGTAAATAAAGTTATAATTATAAAAAAGGCTAAAATATTAACAAGTAATATCGATATTTGGAATTGCTTTAATAATTGTTTAAAATTATTGAAGAATAAAAAACCTTTTCACCTTGTAGTAATATAATTCCAAAAGTTTATATCAAAAAATAATATGAACATTAAAACTTGAAAAAGTATAATAATTTATTTTTTATATCTCACACGATAACATGAATCAAACCACCCGATCTCAATTGGATTGGTTTGATTTAGATTTATTGGAAAAAATATAAATCTTGAACCAAATCAAATTAAATATGATTAGTTTATATTTAACTTTATTTTAAACCAAACCAAATCAAACCAACTTGTTAACCATAACAAAGTTGTCAGTATATAGGTTCTTTTTATCGATTATTTCCCTCCATATGTTGAAACTAAGTCCTATTCCCGTTATAAGTTCAGATTTAGCAGCACTTAGAAACACACATTCAAAACGAATTGACCATAGTATATGCGACCCAACCAAATTACAATAAATAATGAATATGAAGAGGGGTGTTTCTGGTATTATCTTGTTTTAAAAAAAAAAGTGGGGTCATATATATGCTTAGCAATTTTGGGTGGTGTAAATAACGCTTGCTATGAGTTTATTGATAAATGTTTCATGTATTATATGTGGGGTGTTTCATGGATGGGATGAATTTTGTTTGTTATCATTTAATTATAATCTTTGATCGAATTAATTCTATAAACCTAAACTCATCCAAACATCTGAAGAGATTTGATGATATACAAATTTATATTAATTAAGATTAGATTTAAGTAGGATAGAACTAGATTGATTGAATATATAAACTAAATAAAATGATATGGTCATCTAAAAATAATTAAAATAAAATAATAATTCATAGTAAATATATCGCATTCATTGAATCTCCTCTCAATACATGTAATATTCATAGCAATGATGTGGTATCATATTATTGGATTAAACTCTATCACTATATATATAACTTTATGAATAAAATATATTTTTAAAGGTAGATAGAGAAAATACGTTTGAAAGAATATATAACTTTATGTAGAGAATATATTTTTAAACAAGAACAAGTAAAAAAATATTATCCATAAAAATCTATATAACAATAAAAAAAACTCGTTGAAAGAAAATTTAATTAAAGAAGAAAAAAATAGTAATTTAATTTATTATGAAAGCTAAAAAAGCACGTGTCACCAAATGATAGAGATATAAGGTTACATTGAGAAAACAAAATGTATTGAGATTATTTCACTCTTAAAAATAACAACTTAAATCTATCTATATATTTACGATCCAACAAGTTTTTTATTATTATTTTTCTATTCATTCAATTTATTCAAATATTTTATTTATTATTTTATTATTATTTTTACTTTTTATTATCAAAAGTCGTGTCATCTTTTTTATTCAAAGTAAAATTGTTTAATTAGTAGATATTGATACATATGAGTACAAATATATTTGTTGAGATTGATATTAAAATTTGGATGTGGTAATATAATAAAATGTGTTGGTGTATTTTTAAAATATTTCATTAGTTATTTTATTATTATTATTACTTTTTGTTATCAAAAGTCGTGTCATCTCTATATATTTACAATCCAACAAGTTTTTTATTAATATTTTTACTATTCATTCAACTTATTCAATATTTTATTTGTTATTTTATTATTATTTTTACTTTTTGTTATCAAAAGTCGTGTCATCTCTTTTATTCAAAGTAAAATTGCTTAATTAGTAGATATTGATACAAATGAGTACAAATATATTTGTTGAGATTAATACTAAAATTTGGATGTGGTAATATAATCAAATGTGTTGGTGCATTTTTAAAATATTTCATTAGTTATTTTATTATTATTACTACTTTTTGTTATCAAAAGTCGTGTCATCTCTTTTATTCAAAGTAAAATTGTTTAATTAGTAGATATTGATACACATAAGTACAAATATATTTGTTGAGATTATACTAAAGTTTGGATGCGGTAATATAATAAAATGTATTGGTGCATTTTTAAAATATTTCATTAGTTATTTTATTATTATGACTACTTTTTGTTATCAAAAGTCGTGTCATCTCTTTTATTCAAAGTAAAATTGTTTAATTAGTAGATATTGATACACATGAGTACAAATATATTTGTTGAGATTGATACTAAAGTCTGGATGCGGTAATATAATAAAATGTATTGGTGCATTTTTAAAATATTTCATTAGTTATTTTATTATTATTACTACTTTTTGTTATCAAAAGTCGTGTCATCTCTTTTATTCAAAGTAAAATTGTTTAATTAGTAGATATTGATACACATGAGTACAAATATATTTGTTGAGATTGATACTAAAGTCTGGATGTGGTAATATAATAAAATAAGTTGATTTACATCAAATTTATTGTGTATTTTCCTAATATATTATTTACATTAAAATTGTTTAAATTGTAGATATTGACATGAGTACAAATATATTTGTTGAGATATTGTTTAATTTGTAGATATTGATACACATGAGTACAAATATATT